>CM055737.1:5458170-6079591 GCA_029465975.1 Dallia pectoralis | reverse complement strand
ATTATTATTATTATTATTATCATTATTATTATTATTATTATTATTCATGATCATGTTAAGGTTTGTGTCCCGGGCTGAGGCATGTCCGCCTGTAGGAATCCAATGCTGTGATCAGATTGACCACTGCTCAATCTGCCGGCACGTTCCAGAACAATGTATAGGACGGTCAAGAAGGAACGCCGACTGCGAGATACCAGCGCCGTCCACGTCACCCGTCCTCCATACGTCGTGACAATATGTCAAAGCGTATGTACAATGTACAGAACAAACAAGGGAACGGTTCCAAATGGCCGTCGGCCGACTGTTGTAAATGTAATTGCACGCAGACAAACAGCGTGTGTGTGTGCGTCTGTCAGCTGTTCCCTCTCATCTCAACAGACATCTAATGGAGAGGTGCCCGGGCAGTGTGTTTCCCAAGGGTGTGTGTGTATACACTCTGATAAGAACACACGCGACATCACACTGCGAAGTGTGTGTCCACGGTGAATACATGCTGCTATATCAGCGCCTCAGGCAGCATGTGTGTGTGTGTGTGTGTATGTGTGTGTGTGTGTGTGTGTGTGTGTGTGTGTGTGTGTGTGTGTGTGTGTGCGTGCGTGTGTGTGTGTGTCTGTGCTCTCTGGTTCTGCCTGGGGACAGAGGGGACGGCGGCGGCACTGTTTGCTATGTGGGCTCTCAATCCGTAAAGTTCGGCTTGTTCAAATTCAGACACATGATCTTTCGGTTGGTGTAACACACACGCCCAGGCATTTTAGCACATATAAACCACATGTCTGGTGACTGTCGCTGGGGTAAATGTCACGAAGTCCTGCCTTTGAACATGCGCTTAACGAGCACTTAATTAGGTTCACCTTTCTAGTAGCGGGTATTAGAACTCCTTGTGCTCTTATTTTGGGTTTGGCCATTCTCCGATGGCCTCGTCAACGAGGTATTTTCACCCTCAAAAGACAGTTTTATTTAAAAAGATTAAAAGGAATATTAACGTATTTTTACCCGAGACAGAGAGAGAGAGAGAGAGAGAGAGAGAGAGAGAGAGAGAGAGAGAGAGAGGGAGAGAGAGCACTGCAACGATATGTTGTCCTGGGACAGCTAGACAAATTAAAACTTGCAGGAATGGCCGGTCTACGTTCTCTCTTTCTATGTGCTCCAGTGGGACTGTCTGACCTGCCCTCCTTTCTCTCCACCGCCGAGGGCAAAAACACCCCCGACCTATGTGAGAGGGAAACCCTCACCCCATCACCTCAAGCTAGAGAAAATAACTAAAGAGATGGGTAACCTCAAACCTGACAATGCCCCGGCACTGTGATGGAATCTAGAGCAAGGAAAATGAGGTAAATATCAATGGTGGTGGTCTCAAATAGCCCATTAGTCAACGTCTGCAGCAGGGTGTCACAGCATCAACCAACGAAGCCCGGAGCATGGGGCTGGAGCTGGGACTGCTCCACCACTGTCCTCCTGGAAAAATGGATGTCGGGAGAAAATAAAGCAACCTGATCTAGGTATAAATCATTAGGAACATTTGTTACCCTCCTAGGTAATTGTGTTTCATCCATCTTCAGCCTTTTCCATTTGTCAAGGCCCACAGGCTGCGGTGGGTGTGTAAGTTAGGTCACTGCTGCAGTCAGGTTGCCAGTACAAACCCTAACAAGGAATACCTGCATGAAAGGGCAGGGAGATACAAGCATCTGGGAGAGATAAGCATCGGGGAAGACAATAATCTGGGAGAGATAATAATCAGGGAGAGAGAAGCAGGGAAGGGCAGGGAGAGACAAGCATCATGGAGAGATAAGCATCAGGGAGAGATAAGCATCAGGGAGAGACAAGCATCTGGGAGAGATAAGCATCAGGGAGAGACAAGCATCTGGGAGAAATAAGCATCAGGGAGAGATAAGCATCAGGGAGATACAAGCATCAGGGAGAGACAAGCATCTGGGAGAGACAAGCATCAGAGAGACAAGAATCAAGGAGAGAGAACCATAGAAAAGCAGGGAGAGACAAGCATCACGAAGAGAGAAGCATCACGGAGAGATAAGCATCAGGGAGAGACAAGCATCAGGGAGAGACGAGCATCAAGGAGAGACAAGCATCAGGGAGAGATAAGCATCAGGGAGAGATAGGCTTCAGGGAGAGATAAGCATCAGGGAGAGATAAGCATCAGGGAGAGACAAGCATCAGGGAGAGACAAGCATCAAGGAGAGACAAGCATCAGGGAGAGATAAGCATCAGGGAGAGATAGGTTTCAGGGAGAGATAAGCATCAGGGAGAGACAAGCATCAGGGAGAGACAAGCATCAAGGAGAGACAAGCATCAGGGAGAGATAAGCATCAGGGAGAGATAGGTTTCAGGGAGAGATAAGCATCAGGGAGAGATAAGCATCAGGGAGAGATAAGCTTCAAGGAGAGACAAGCATCAGGGAGAGATAAGCATCAAGGAGACATAAGCATCGGGGACAGAGAGACATGTTGATGTTAACAAGCGGAGCTAATATTAGGTTATCTTCAAGTTAAATGGCCCTAAAGTCGTTTTAAAAAAGAAAACACAAACAGAAGCAAATAAGCTCAGAAGCAAATGTAATCCTAAACCTGATTTCTAAAAGTGTGTGTGAGCATATTCGGCATGTTAATTCCAGACAGAGAACGGGCTTTATTTAGACGTGGCCGATACACAGTAGTGGTGCAAGGGCTTAATGTATTGTGTTCCCCTCTTTAGGAAAATGTCTGTTGGCACATATTGTAGCCTCCCTGGTTACGGGTTATCAACACCCTGCCACCTCTATTCAACACCCCTCGGTCTCAAAACAGTACACATCACCTACCCCCTCCCCCCCCTACTCCACGACAATAATGCAACCAGAATTTATCTCTGACATCCATTTCATTTGTGAATGTCTCAGTCTCTTTGACCTGAGCTAAAGATGCGGCTGGTATCTGAGGCTAAGATGGCAGGAAATAAAATGCGCGAGAGACACGGGAGCAACAACTATTTCCGTCACTTCTAGGGGGGAATCAGAGGAACTGCTGGAGCACGGCCAGGTGTGGGGGGTTTCAGCGAGGACAGGGTTAATCAGCAGGTGTGAGGAAGCCAGTGAAGATACGAGGATAGATTATCCAGGTTGCATGAAAGGCTGGGGAGAGACAACAGATCTCAAACAAGGTGTGTGTGTGTGTGTGTGTGTGTGTGTGTGTGTGTGTGTGTGTGTGTGTGTGTGTGTGTGTGTGTGTGTGTGTGTGTGTGTGTGTGTGTGTGTGTGTGTGTGTGTGTGTGTGTGTGTGTGTGTGTGTGTGAGTGTGTGTGGTTCAACATGTCCACCCAATGTCCTCCTTCCTCTCTCTGACTCCTCCCCCTCCCAGTATATATATATATATCAAAGAAGACCAGTTGAGATCACGATTAGCCGCTCGATGGGGACGTGTTTCCTGCCATTTCCAGCACGTTCCCAGTCAGTCATGTTTACCACCAAACGAACAGACAGGCTTCCAAGACAAATAAGTACGGACGTGGTGGTCGTTTGAGCCTCAAGGCCGCTAAACTAACCATGGATGTCGTAGGAAACAAACCTGAAAAAGGCTAATAAAAACTTGAAATGCCAGAGTACAATAGTAGAGCGGATCTAATATGTCCGTATTCGGAAGCATGCTGATGAAGGATCTGTTTAGCATTTCAGATCATAATTAATGAGATTATATGGACAATGAGAAACCTGATCGTGGATCAGTGCTGAACAGGGTTCCAGGGCCTGAGACATACACATCTCCCTCGCTTTATTAAAATGCACGGATACCTGTAACCGTGACAACCGGGTGCGCACAATGAACCCTTATCTTCCGTCAGTTCTCTTGTCTGCACACTGTGCGCCAAGGTCAGGCAGCATTGAAGTCCATCTGAAGGACAGGATATGCTGCTGGTTTGGAAAACACCATTCTTTCTTCATTCATAATGGATAAATGCAACGCTGGGAGTGAAGACGACTAGCCACCGTCGGGAAAAAACAACAACGCTGTCTTATAAATCTCTGATCGAATAATAAACATTCGCTCGGCATTCCAGAGGACTGAGAAATATTTTCCGCAATAATGCTCTAATGTGGTCAAATATCAAAACACAGGACCATAACATGAAGGATTTATAAGAACCAGGGACAAATAGTTTGACTTCACACAGATGGGCTCGGCTCATTCTGTTATGAAAACTCCAAGCTGGCGAAACCCAATCAACTCCGGTCGCGGCTAGAAAGGATACAGAAAATGTCACAGTCCCGTTCCAGTCTTATTCCACATGACTCTAATCTGCCAGCCCATAGTAAGGTTACAAGCGAATCAACAAGGTACGGAGTTTATCTGGCGAAACCAGCCTGGGTGCTAATTAAAAGGGTTTGTTTCAAAAAAGGTGCGGGGAAACTTAAAAGATATTTGTTTCACTCCAGAAACACCCGTGTGAGCCGCATGTTGACATTTGCTAATCTTATAAATCCCGACGTCAGCCGAATGTTTTTTAACTCTCACGTGAGCGTGACAACACTGGGACATTAGCTGACTCCCATCAGGTCGTGACCATCAACTCCAGGCGGCATGGCAACAGTCAAATCCCTCCCCGGGGAACAAGAAGGCTAGCTTATGGAGTTCAGGTAGTTGGACATGTTCTAGGCTGAGGGCAGCATCCTGCCATTAAACCTGGAAGAGGAAACTAATCCAGGGTCAAAGAGGGGCACGGTGGTGAGTGAGACTTCACATGGGGCCTGGGTGAATACAACACCACTCGGCCCTCTGGTTCATTAAGGACCCGCACCTGGACCTCAGAGTGGTCCTCTGGACTAGAGGAGTGAGACAGAGGAGAGAGAAGAAAGAGACAAGAGAGAGAGAGAGAGAGAGAAAGATGTGTGTGTGTGTGTGTGTGTGTGTGAGTGTGTGAGTGTGTGTGTGTGTGTGTGTGTGTGTGTGTGTGTGTGTGTGTGTGTGTGTGTGTGTGTGTGTGTGTGTGTGTGTGTGTGTGTGTGTGTGTGGGTGGGTGGGTGTGGGTGTTGGGGGGGGCGCGTTGATCCCATCACTTCCATAGGCCCTCAATCTGTCCCCATCCCGTTAACAAACCCCCAGTTAGGTCCCTGCGTGCCTCAGCCATATTGGGTCACTCCCAGAGCCATAACATTGAGCCGGTGCAGACAGGAAAGGGATGAGCTTGGGGTTATGGAGATAAGAGCCCAAGGTTAGGCTCACAGGAGGAGGCCGGCCGGGTCCAGAATTATGATAGCAGTGGCCACTACGTGTTGCTCTCACGAATAACAACGATGGGCCGTAATCACTGGGATTTTCCCGCGCTTTTCCTGGGTTTCGCAAGCTGGGACTGCCAGTTGGCATCCTGGGTCAAGAGCCGGGGAGTCTGTTGAAAGATTGCTGGGAGGCTCACGTAGAAAGACACGAAGAGGAGTTATGGACCAGCAAGCTAACAATAGGAAAGCAAACACCCCTGTTAACCACGTCCAACCGTTTAACATCTCACACATCTAGTCCCTGAACTTACAATTTGTACTAGCTTAATATATACTACAATTTGACAGTTTTAAAACGTCTATAGAAATGTGTGCCGCACATAAAACATTGATTTATATGTAATGAACCATGCAATTGTAATGGCCTTTAATTTACTTTCTAAACTTGTAGTTAGGTATCCAGAATTCTCATCACAATTGGATCAATGTGTTTACTGTCTTTCTTATATCCGTTTTTTAAAACACTTCTCTAGACTTTTTTCTATAAAATATGTTTTTGTAAAGCAAGCAAGCCTGTTTACAGTAGTTTTAGTTTGTAGCCCATTTCAATGTGATAGTTGGTCTTTGTAAGAAAACACATTCCTCTGATAAATATATCACGTGGGGGAGAAGGAAGGCCTCTATAGCATCAACACACAGACTGAGCTATGAACGACCGAAATTATGATGTAATTTCACTCTCATGGGACAATGCTTCAGATGTGTGTGATAGTCATGCTGTATGTTTAAATGAGTATTATGGAAAACACGCTAACGGAATGTAAAATAAAATAATCCAGAAAATACATTATCATTTTGTGACCTTTTTGCTTTTCTGGGATTCTGGGTCAGCAAGTTGAGAGCTTTTGGAGAAGATTGTTTTTTTTATCAGGTGTCTGTTCCTGAAAGAATCTGCTTATTCTCCCGTCTGTTTTCATTTTAGCGTTTGATATAACTATTTAATACAAATATTCACGCAGAATTGTAAGACCACAACAGTGCTTTTATTTCCTTAAACGACACAAAACAGAACGCTACATTTTGTGCTACACCCGGTCTGTTTCAAACGACCCCCACCGGGCCAACCTAGTCTCTGTCACTGTTATTGTTACCGCTAGCATTAAAGTGTACTGATATTGTTACCACTAGCATTAGCATCTATACTGTTATTGTTACTAGCATCTATACTGTTATTGTTACCGTTAGCATTAGCATGTATACTGTTATTGTTACCGTTAGCATTAGCATGTATACTGTTATTGTTACCACTAGCATTAGCATGTATACTGTTATTGTTACCACTAGCATTAGCATGTATACTGTTATTGTTACCACTAGCATTAGCATGTATACTGTTATTGTTACCACTAGCATTAGCATGTATACTGTTATTGTTACCACTAGCATTAGCATGTATACTGTTATTGTTACCGTTAGCATTAGCATCTATACTGTTATTGTTACGACTAGCATTAGCATCTATACTGTTATTGTTACCATTAGCATTAGCATGTATACCGTTATTGTTACCACTAGCATTAGCATCTATACTGTTATTGTTACCATCAGCATTAGCATGTATACTGTTATTGTTACCATCAGCATTAGCATCTATACTGTTATTGTTACCGCTAGCATTAGCATCTATACTGTTATTGTTACCATCAGCATTAGCATGTATACTGTTATTGTTACCGCTAGCATTAGCATCTATACTGTTATTGTTACCATTAGCATTAGCATGTATACTGTTATTGTTACTGCTAGCATTAGCATGTACTACCACGCTTAGGGGAGACAACATCATTTGTAACGACGAGAACAAATTAGCATCTGTGTACAACGTCTCCTTAAGGAGAACCAGGAACAGGGACGATCTCGGGGCCAAAACACGTGTGAGTTAAACGTCTGTACAGTTGTCTCCCAAACAGAACGAAGCTCGTGTTTCAGCGCTTGACGTCTCCTGGATGTATATCGAAATACACATCAGGCTCCATGTCACTACTGTTTACAGGAAAATGATTGATGGTGCTTTGAGGAGGAGAGTAAAACGGGGGTGGGGGGGTGTGGGCTGGGAATGAACTACAGACACTTACTGGTGACTGCAGCTTCGGCTACTGAGACAAAAAGTTTGGTTGTTACTAAGTTATTTAAAAAATCTTGAAGAAATAGAGAGAGGTAAATAAGCACGAAGAAACTAAATAGCCTAGGCCTACTTTGAAATCAACATGGTCTTGAAAGGATTGTATATTTTGTAACGTTTGGTTTTTAACAATACTCATGTTCAATGGCACGTTGTCTTTCTCAACTTCTATTTCTATTGTGCCGTCTTTTGGCAAGAAGGAATATTTATCAGAAATATTTTTCAGATTTGATACTATTTATACTGGTATTTGAACATGTAGAAATTGGAAGAATGCCAGCAAATCCATTGTAGGAAGGTAAACACTGTTTACATGTTGATACATGCTGTGTACTGGACTGTTATGGATCAAAATCCATCTTCCTTAGGCAGCGCAGACAAGTCATCTAACATGACAAGCTGTCCAACAGGAATATAGGGCATTTGTGTGTGTGTGTGTGTGTGTGTGTGTGTGTGTGTGTGCAGGTGTGTGGGCAGGTGTGTGTGTGTGTGTTCTTTCTGCGAACGCAGTTATGGAGTCATGCTGGTGCATTGAGTGTTGAGATGAAGACTATGATAAAGGTTTCTTCGGTGTCTGGAATTCCTTGTGGCTTTATATTTGAACAAATGCTTCCAACACAAGCCGATGACAATCTTGTGCCTGTGCCTGGTGAATTTGTCGTAATGTTGCTTTATCGCCATACGTTCACAAAAGAACCCAGCCACCCCAGTGCAGTAGATATCTTCTTCAATGGGGAAGGCGGAGTTCTGACCATCTGCACGGCAATAAAAAACACATGAGTCCTGGTCCACAACTACAGACCACATGAACCAGATGGAGGTGGGGACGACCAATTCAATCCAGATACTGCTGAGAGATTCCAACATTTGGGAGTGGGTCAGAGAGGAGGACCAGATTCCAACCGTAAAGGACCACCCTCGACAGAACGCTCTGGTTCCCCGAGAAAAGGAGACAAATGGACTGCCCGGGTCCACATCATCATAGAAAAATAGATCCGGTTACAGTAAAACACTAAATAACTCAATCATCCTCTCCCAGGAGTGTCACAGCCAGGCCCGGTTCTAATTGGCTGTATTTGTTAGGTTGCGCGGCGCATATTTCCAGGCATTTAAGCAATTTGAGAGGAAAAAAAACGAGGCAAATGTTGGAAGAGGAGAGGAAAGAAAAAGTCAGTTCCTATACGGGCCGACATGAATGTCTCGTGGGTTTTGGCACGGTAAGAACAGTTCCTTAACGGAGGGGGAAATGTAGTGTTTATTGGTTTCTGCCAATCCAGTCACAGACAGCAAACACAAGCAGACTGAAACCTGATCAGCTGGCATTCTGCCTGGACCAGGGCAGCAGACGGGCCGCCAGAGGAGGGGAGCTCTGGGGAAAGCACTGATAAACACAGAAGGCAGGACCCAGGTCTCCAAATAGTCTCGACATTTCTATCTATATAGGACAGATAAAACAGAGAGAAAATAAAGACCACGCGAAAAGAACAAAAACACCTTAATGCCTGTGCGTGCTTTGAGGAATGTCAGAGAGAGAGGGAGAAAAGAAGAACGAATACAGCCTGGAATAAAAGCCGACTGATCACAGATGACTTTCAAGTATCTCACGGTAGTTTCCAATTTAGGTTTAATAATGCTCTTATCCAACCTCCCCCCACTGTGGTCCTTCAGGAAAATCCCTCTGTGGCCAGACATTCCTTTTTAACTTGATATGCTTGTGAACAGGCCATAGTGCTTCACAGGGCAGCTAATGAACAGTGGGCCCACAGACAGAGGTGGAGCTGTCGCGGTCCAAGCCTCGACCGGGCTAAGCTAGCTCCACAATCACACTGGACATCTGGATCCAGCTGCCCGTTGGTCTGTCATTTCAGCAGGCCTCCCTCTGTTTCAGTCCTGCCCTCAAACCGTGTCTGTTTCGGAAAACCCAGTTGTATTGGTGGTTAGATAATGTATTGGTGGTTAGATAATGTATTGGTGGTTAGATCATGTATTGGTGGTTAGATAATGTATTGGTGGTTAGATCATGTATTGGTGGTTAGATAATGTATTGGTGGTTAGATAATGTATTGGTGGTTAGATAATGTATTGGTGGTTAGATAATGTATTGGTGGTTAGATAATGTGTTGGTGGTTAGATCATGTATTGGTGGTTAGATAATGTATTGGTGGTTAGATAATGTATTGGTGGTTAGATAATGTATTGGTGGTTAGATAATGTATTGGTGGTTAGATAATGTATTGGTGGTTAGATCATGTATTGGTGGTTAGATAATGTATTGGTGGTTAGATAATGTATTGGTGGTTAGATCATGTATTGGTGGTTAGATAATGTATTGGTGGTTAGATCATGTATTGGTGGTTAGATCATGTATTGGTGGTTAGATCATGTATTGGTGGTTAGATCATGTATTGGTGGTTAGATCATGTATTGGCGGTTAGATAATGTATTGGTGGTTAGATAATGTATTGGTGGTTAGATAATGTATTGGTGGTTAGATAATGTATTGGTGGTTAGATCAGCACAAGCTGGCGAGCATGGTGGAATGTTCCCTACTCCAGCTGGCACCATGTTTGTGGTGTGGTGTTCTGTAACGTGATATTCTGTAGCGTGATATTCTGTAACGTGATATTCTTTAACGTGATATTCTGTAACGTGATATTCTGTAATGTGATATTCTGTAATCTGATATTCTGTAACGTGATATTCTGTAACGTGATATTCTGTAATGTGATATTCTGTAACGTGATATTCTGTAACGTGATATTCTGTAGCGTGATATTCTGTAATGTGATATTCTGTAATGTGATATTCTGTAACGTGATATTCTGTAAGGTGATATTCTGTAAGGTGATCTTCTGTAACGTGATATTCTGTTGCGTGATATTCTGTAACGTGATATTCTGTAATGTTACCTCAGCCTCTTAATAGCCACAGACTCATATCAACAGTCATAACTCCAGTTGTATAATAACCTCTCATAATAACCTCAGGCTCAACACCTTAGTGTCACAACGGCAGTTCCTTAGACCCACCCATAGTCCCATAGCCCCGCCCCCAGTCTAATCTATTTCCCCATCTTTTGCTTCTTGGTCTTGGAATCCATCTTGGCCTTACACAGCAGCACAGAGGCATTGATTGTAGTCATTACTGTTGTTATGGGTTTTACACATTCTGACCACATATTCAGTGATAAGTCCCCAGTGTTAGAACCCTGGGTGGATTGCTATCTACTCCAGACAGAAATATTAGAACCAACACAAGACTTGAGGGAGATGGGGGTTGGGGGGGGGGTGGATGGGGGGTCTCGACCGATCAAAGTCTGGTCTCATTGGTGTGTCAATGGGTGTTATGTAACGAGAAACTGCACAGAGACAAGCTCCTACTCACACACACCGAGCCAAACACAGGGCGTATGTATGTATGCATGCACGCACGCACAGCTGATACCAGCATCAGGGTACGGTGAAGTTAAGACATATTGAATATGCTGAGTGAAATGTAAACATGACACGCTAGCATGAGGGCTTCCAAACCCACTTACTGCACTGGTAATCATCAGTGTGAACACAAGCCCGAGGCCAGAATACAGCACCACGGAGCAGCCCGGTTCTAGAGACACATCCTCGTAAAGAAGCTAGGCCGGATGTGGGGGCTGGACCAGAAAACCCGGTCATCCAATGGCAAAAAAAAACGTTTTTGTCTACTACTGTACACGTTCGGCTACTCTTCGTTCTAGAGTTGATCTAGCCAGTTCTCCTTCACACGTCAACACGTTTGACAATGCGTTCGACTGAAACACGAAAACAGAAAATGATTTATGCGGCTATCTCGAAGTGTGTCTGTTTGCTGACGTGTTGAATGAAAACACACTCCTCGACTCGTTAGAAACACGTCCGTGAATGGGATTGAAAAACGGCGTTGCTGTGTGAAATACTGGCACGCCACTAAAGGTGTAACAGCCCACAGCACTTGTCCCTGTAGGCTGCGTTTTTAGACACAATAATGGAACTATAAGACCGTTGGATATGATATCAGTCCTCTCTTCCACACACACAGTAGACACTATTTACCTAATCCTGGCCAGAGGGATTTCTTGTGGTCGGAGGAGTTTCGCGAATCATGTTAAAAAATATCAGAGGACTCTGTGGTTTTTCGGCGTCTGCTGGCGGAGAAATTGTCCTTCTGCTGTGGTGAGGGGGTGGTGAACGATCTTTGCGGATGCCAAAAACATGTGAAGAACATTTGCAGATATGAAGAGAGAGCCAGTTGGAATGAGAGGTTGTGCAGAGTGAACAGAGGGGTGTTGGCAGGGGGGTCACTACGTCTATAGGCTTGGACACACTCCAAATAGCACTCGATTCCCAGTTGGTACTGGTCTAAAGTAGTGCACTACACAGGGAATAGGAGGCCGATTGGGACATTCGAACACAGACAAATTGACACACTTGTTTCCTTGCAGAATGGATGTAGTTCAGGCCAAAGGGCGAGGTGCTGGGAGATCAGCATCATCAACCAGGATTGGGTGTCCAATGTCCCAGATGCCCCAGAACCCAGCCCCACAGCCCCACAGCCCCCAGTCCAGCCCCACAGTTTAGCCCCACAGCCCAGGCCCACAGCCCCACAGCGCCACAGCCCCACAGCCCAGCCCCACAGCGCAGCCCCACAGCGCAGCCCCACAGCGCAGCCCCACAGCGCAGCCCCTCACCCCCACAGCCTAGCCCCACAGTCCAGCCCCACAGTCCAGCCCCACAGTCCAGCCCCACAGCACAGCCCCACAGCACAACCCCACAGCCCAGCCCCTCACCCCCACAGCCTAGCCCCACAGCCCCACAGCCCCACAGCCGCACAGCCCAGCCCCACAGCCCCACAGTCCAGCCCCACAGCCCCACAGCCCAGCCCCACAGCCCAGCCCCACAGCCCCACAGTCCAGCCCCACAGCCCCACAGCCCAGCCCCACAGCCCCACAGCCCAGCCCCACAGCGCAGCCCCAAAATGCACAATATATGGTGCCTGTTCTTCATGTGAACTTCAGTAAGCTAAAGAACTCTCAAAGATCAACAATGTGACAGTCTTGTCATCCTTTATATTGAAAACCAGTCAGGTAGAAATGAAACTGTAAAGACATTATAAATGAGTTTGCTCAGGCACTGGGCTTTTGATGTGATCCAAACTTTGTTTTGTTTACAAGGAACAATTACAAGTACAAATGTCTTAACCAGTTTTCCCAGAGGCTGCAGGGAAAAAAAGACATACTTTAGTAGAGTATATTAGATCTTCTGCCAGTAACTTACTCAGGAATGCCCACATAAAACTACAGTTGCAGTATCAAAGATACTTTTACAGCTTGGTCTGTATTTATGCCTGAAGTCCACATTGTTCCGGAAAAAAAAAGTGGGTATGTTATTTAGGCATTTATTTCGGAATTCTGGCTAGCAGAGAAGTGGGTTAGCATCGTTTACAAGAACTTAATTGGTAATTTCTCCATTAAAACTGACTACAATACCATATTAAAAATAAGTCACCAATTATGTATACATTTGTAGTAAAGACAACAAACAAACACAATTGGAATCAGAAATGTTTGCAATATGAATAATTAATAAAGGCAAACGATGATGGTGGAAACTGGAATCTGCACAATTTCCGTGCCATAGAAGCTTACAGTCAATACATGTAATAAAATATAATGGTCAGTTTGTTATTTGGATCTGAAACATTCTCCTTACAGTGTTAGGAGCCCGCTCAGGGTTTTTTTCATGGGGCGCCTTTTTTGGTGCATAATAAACGTTTGCCCCCCCCCCGTACTGGTTTGAGATGCCTTGTAAAATCCGGAAATTTGTGACAAGTTTGATTTAGGACTGTTTTGACTGAAACAGCAGAAGCTCCTTTTGGCAATCAATCAAATAAATCTGTAAGCAGTTATTTTTCTAACCTGACGTACATCTCTGAGGTATGGAGAAACCTATAAATATCCCACCGCATCCACCTCCCAGACAACTCGTACTTGCTCATGAAACACAGGGACACAAACAAGATTTTCTTCTTCCTTTTTCTTGAAGCTGCAGCCGCGAAGTCGATAACTCTGTAGTCTTTTATCCGATAAGGAACATAAAGATCGCAAACTCTGGCAAATGGTTTGTCTAAGGAACCAGAATCTTCCAACTGGTGATTATAAGACAATGGAGAAGCGAAGCAATTTGACCTTTAACCTAAAGATGTCAAACAACATCTTTCAGGTACACCAAGTCTTGTAAAATACAATACAAAAATGTAAAATACAAAAACAAACTTTGAGGTAAAATGTAAAGATGCAATACACACCTAATGCCATTCTGCACGGATAAAACTATCAACACCACAACACTAACTCAACTGAATTATCTGGATATTCACTACAATCACACCAACTCAGCTGAATCATCTGGATATCCATTAGGGTGCACAGTGATTTTCCTGGGATTACAGTTGACTCACCACTATGATTCATTTGTTTTTATCACCTTTGAGCAAAACTCCCTGGCATAATAACAACAGCAGAGTGAGTGACAGGTGTGGTGATGGCATAGAGCCAGGTGAAAGACAAAGGAATGCACTCTCTCTCTCTCTCCCTCTCCCTCCCTCTCTCTCTCCCTCTCTCTCCCTCTCATCTCTCTCTTTCCCCTCCCTCTCATGCTCTCTCTCTCTCAACGTCCCTCTCATTCTCTCTCTCTCTCCCTTTCCATCTCTCTCTCTTTCCCCTCCCTCCCTTCCTCTCTTCAGGAGGATACACCACTTCCTACTAGCTCTTAGCCAGGTGTTGATGGACCGCGTGTATCTTTTAGATAATCTGCCCTCCTGCTCTGTGCACCTGCATAGTAATGACGGGGACGGTGACGTAGCTCCCATTATGCCCTGAGCGACTCTCCAGTGTGTCGTGAAATGTTTAGCAACCGTGATAAATATGTATATATATATATGTGTCGAACACTCAAAGATAACAAGACAATCTGACATGAGCGCAGCGGCGACACTCAAATATAACACCTCAGAGGCACCTGGCTACATGTGCGTGGCTCCAAAAAGGGTCTGTTGTTGATGTGCGAAGCGCTTGTCAAAGGCAGCCAGTTTGGCCAGACACTTGTGACCAGGATGGGAGTTGTCAGTAATGATTTCACCTTCGTGCTTCTTTTCGCTGGCGTCATGGTGGACCTGAAGACGGAGGGAAAATCTGTTCAAACAGGGACTTCCTCTAGTTGGCCCATCTCTAGCGTCAATACACATTCATCCCCAATATGCAGCATGACAGAAATTATAGAAATATTAAAGCAAATCAAAATGTAATAGATGCATCAGCATACAGATTTTGCTCTAATGACCAGAATATAGGTCACAGTTGGCTGAACACTGTCTGAGAGACATATCTAGTGTCTGTGGTGAGAAGTCCAGACAGAGAGCAGCCTTGCCGTTCTACAACACACTCCAGTTCAAATATACTGTATGTCCCAGGTGATGCTGTTACCGGGAAACGCCGCTGGAATAATTCATGGTGCAAAGGTAAGTTCACGGCAAAAAAAGCAACCACCCCCAAAAAACAAATATTTTGCATTTGACATGGGGCAGACAAAGACCCGGTTTCCCTTTTACCGCAGATTCCATTTTACAGTTGCTGTTGTCTTCACAAAAGAGCTTTTTCGGTTTCATTAATATCACGGTTAAACATACAGATAACTAGATGTACCCCTAGTTGTGATAAAACCATCATGCTGGTGATTGTGTTATAGAGATACCAGGTGCCATACGTTGCGCTGTTCGCTGTCTTTCCATCACCATTAACCAGAATCCCTGCATAGCTCTGTCACAACTTGTCCGGACACCTTGAGTCTCTCAGAAAGAAGCGGGCTTGCCTGTCCATGTGGACTGGATTTCCGGAGGATCTGCTGGGTGCCAAGATTCAACGCCTCCAAAGTGACAAATCCATCTTATTCAAAGGCTTGTTACACCTCCAATACAAACAAACGCCTCTTGCCTCAGAATGAATATCACGGATATTTCTGGATTGGATTTTGTTGCTTTTTAGCTAGCACACAGTCAGATGTCTGCAGTGTTGAGCAGTGTTCATTAGTGCAGTGTTGAGCACAGGCAAATAACGACTTACAACCAATGCAATTAAGCATTTTATGTTCTAACGAGTTGAACTTGAAGACGCGTCCCCGACCACAGTGTGAGAAAAAGCTCGAGATGGAAAAAATGACCGTTTTGTGGGATACTCGTATCCTCCAGGACCGACCCGATCTTCAGTGTAACGTGAAACCAACGGGACCAAAAGTGGTCCGACATAAGCCGAGGCAATCAAAGGGTCCACCCGTGCGCGTTGACAAAGCATGAGGAATTTATTACTAATGCCGGTCAGCTGCGGCTCTGCTCTTTTCCGTCGAGGACAACGCGGAAAAAGAGAAACAATTATTTATGTGCCCCAGTGTGCTCCATCATTCCCGGGGCGCTCAGGCAGAATTCGTCTCTCTCCGTCGACAAACCCTGTGGCTTCACAGTGAGGTCACCAGCTGACCTGGGCATTGACAGCCAATGGCGTGACGGATTGGAGGGCGAAGAACAAAGAGGGCCTTGCACATTGTGCGTATTGTCATATAGATAGAGTCTATAGTTCACGGCTTTGATGCTGGGCATCGCCACCCTCTGTTATGTATTAACTTGAACCGTACAGTATCGCATAGAAGAGACAAGTTCATCTTGAGAATGGTTGGTTACATTTCTGCCCAATTCTGTTTAAACTCTCCCAGCCAGCTGTCCGGGTTATAATTAGGCAGGTAAAAGTAATATAAAACAGTAGTAACAGAGCGTGGCTCCCAAACTCCTAAAAAAGACGTCCGAATGAACGTTTCTGACTTTAACTTCGAAGTGTCGTCATGGGAAACCTGGAAGCCCAATGTGGAAGTGTCACGTGACAAAAACTGCTGCAACCTGCGGCTCTTCAGAATCTGTGTGAAGCGCTTGCAGAGGAACTCAAAATGGCTTTCAGACCTTTCAGGCCTCAGATAGTGCCTCAGATACTGCCTCAGATGGTGCCTCAGATACTGCCTCAGATACTGCCTCTGATGGTGCCTCAGATGGTGCCTCAGATAGTGCCTCAGATACTGCCTCAATGTGGGTTTGACCCTAACCTACTGCTCTGGCAAATTACTGCACGTTGAAAATATTAGACCTTCTCTTTTCAACAGGTGCTTGAAAATGTGCCCAGAAAAAATTTATCTCTGGGTTGTATCCCATAACATATGTCATCGGACCATGACAGAAGAAGAAACTAAGTGCCAAAAAAACCCATAGCAGACTGCGAGGATATCTTGGCATATCGATTTAATCACCGTCCTAATCAATTCAAGAAGGCTGGATCATTTCTGTGTGTGTTTACAATATGATTTTGGTTAAAACCTCATAACTGCAAATATTTTTGTTTCAACCTTCATGAAACATTAAAAATGAAAATGAAGAGGACGAAGGGGAGAAGAACAAAACAAACAAGCTGCATCTGCATCACATAGTGAGCAAGCCAGTCTTTCTATAGCACTGACTCTATAGCACTGTATCTATAGCACTGACTCTATAGCACTGTCTCTATAGCACTGACTCTATAGCACTGACTCTATAGCACTGACTCTATAGCACTGACTCTATAGCACTGTCTCTATAGCACTGTCTCTATAGCACTGACTCTATAGCACTGACTCTATAGCACTGACTCTATAGCACTGACTCTATAGCACTGACTCTATAGCACTGTCTCTATAGCACTGACTCTATAGCACTGACTCTATAGCACTGTCTCTATAGCACTGACTCTATAGCACTGTCTCTATAGCACTGACTCTATAGCACTGACTCTATAGCACTGACTCTATAGCACTGTCTCTATAGCACTGACTCTATAGCACTGACTCTATAGCACTGACTCTATAGCACTGACTCTATAGCACTGTCTCTATAGCACTGACTCTATAGCACTGACTCTATAGCACTGACTCTATAGCACTGACTCTATAGCACTGACTCTATAGCACTGACTCTATAGCACTGACTCTATAGCACTGACTCTATAGCACTGTCTCTATAGCACTGTCTCTATAGCACTGTCTCTATAGCACTGACTCTATAGCACTGTCTCTATAGCACTGTCTCTATAGCACTGACTCTATAGCACTGTCTCTATAGCACTGTCTCTATAGCACTGTCTCTATAGCACTGACTCTATAGCACTAACTCTATAGCACTGACTCTATAGCACTGACTCTATAGCACTGACTCTATAGCACTGTCTCTATAGCACTGACTCTATAGCACTGTCTCTATAGCACTGTCTCTATAGCACTGTCTCTATAGCACTGACTCTATAGCACTGACTCTATAGCACTGTCTCTATAGAACTGACTCTATAGCACTGTCTCTATAGCACTGACTCTATAGCACTGTCTCTATAGCACTGTCTCTATAGCACTGTCTCTATAGCACTGACTCTATAGCACTGTCTCTATAGCACTGTCTCTATAGCACTGACTCTATAGCACTGTCTCTATAGCACTGTCTCTATAGCACTGTCTCTATAGCACTGTCTCTATAGCACTGACTCTATAGCACTGACTCTATAGCACTGACTCTATAGCACTGTCTCTATAGAACTGACTCTATAGCACTGTCTCTATAGCACTGACTCTATAGCACTGTCTCTATAGCAATGTCTCTATAGCACTGACTCTATAGCACTGACTCTATAGCACTGTCTCTATAGCACTGACTCTATAGCACTGTCTCTATAGCACTGACTCTATAGCACTGTCTCTATAGCACTGTCTCTATAGCACTGACTCTATAGCACTGTCTCTATAGCACTGTCTCTATAGCACTGACTCTATAGCACTGACTCTATAGCACTGTCTCTATAGCACTGTCTCTATAGCACTGACTCTATAGCACTGTCTCTATAGCACTGACTCTATAGCACTGACTCTATAGCACTGTCTCTATAGCACTGTCTCTATAGCACTGTCTCTATAGCACTGTCTCTATAGCACTGTCTCTATAGCACTGACTCTATAGCACTGACTCTATATACTAATTCTATAACACAGACTATATAATGGTGACTAAAGGAAGTGCATGTCATGAAAAACATACCAGAAAGTTGCTATCAACATCTTTTCAGGATTTTAAGTCAAATCAGAAGTATCCCAGCTGGTCACTAGATGTCTTGTGATTATAATTATCTATGACGGTCTGAGCAGCCTTAAAAATTGTGAAATATCGTAAATCATTGGGGTTTTCCAAATATACAATAAGTGGATAAAGCTGTAAAACGTTGTTTCTTAGCGCGTTAATCTGTTTTAGTTATGTGTTGTCATTAATCTGGTTTCGGTTTGGAGTTGAAAAAAATATATAGTTATAAGACTATTCAGTTTTATTTTATGAATTAGGGGGTTTTCTATTTAACCACAAATTTGCTACAAAGTAATGGACAATACGAACAAAGATATTTTAAAAGGTACCATGGGACTTCTCTGTCTATTTGGAATCTTTCAGTTGTCGTTGTCATACTTTGTCTGCTGGTACGGAGATTCTATTGTCGTCCCATTATCTGTCAGGTAAAAGTTGGGCTGGCTGCCTAGCGATGGTTCAGCCTGGCCGTTCTCCAGAAGAGTGACTAACAGACAGATGGTGTGATAGCTCAACAGGGCCTCGGGCTTTATTAGCTTTGGCACCGGGCCTTCTCTGGGTTTTGCATCCCGAACAGCGACCCATTTTAACACTGTGCACTACTTTAAACGGGGCTTTGGTCAAATGTAGTGCACTACGCCGGGAATTCGGTCCCACTTGAGAAGCCGACTGGGTCTCTGGATCTGGCATGACCCTACACATCTTTCGCCCTGCTAGTCGGAACAGGGAGCAGCCGCATCCAGCATAAAGCAGTAAATCACAGGAAGCACAACGCGGAATCACCGGGGAAAAAGAATGTGGGTATGAGTCCCACAGAAAAATCTGAAAGGGTGGGGGTGTTGGTGGGGAAGAACAGGGGGGGAGGTGGAGGGGGAGGTGGAGGGGCTGGTGATTTCTCAATCGACGTGTGAAGTCTTTGTGTTAACATCTGAATTTGTTTTACGAAGAGATGACAATGTTATCTGCCCGTAATCGCGCGTGAAACGATGAACGAATCCAAATTCACTGTCCCGCTTTGCCGAGCTGCGTCGACTAGTCTTCTGCGAGTGATTCGTACGTGCCAAGATCATTTAAAACCAAAGTAGGCCTGTAAGTGTGCATTACAGTCACCTAAGAGTTAATTACCCTATCCTCCCAAATGACAACAATGCGAGAATCGAACGGCAGAGACACCATGACGATAAATCACAGCGCTTGTGGCCAATACTTCACAAGCCAGACATTCAAACTGGCGTTTGTTGTAACGATCATAAATTACAGCCGCCCGGACAGTGGCATGCAGTCAGAATAACAGCGGTATGACAGAGGATGACATATGTCTGACAAACTGTCCCAGTTAGCTTGAGCAACTTTCCCAATCCATCATGGCTGTCAGTAGAACAGCAGGGGTGGGTGACGAGTCAGCGGCTCTGATTAATTATAGGTTTGGCAAGACAAGCAGTCACTCATCTCGCCCGGGTGATTTACGCTATCGCATGAACACGAACGCGAATCAGAGCGCAAGTGTCATCGTGACTCAGCCTCCAACCAGGCAATAAGCACCAGAGAGAGAACAGAGGGAGGGGAGCCAGACGAGGAAACCATCGTCAGCTGACCAGCATGCACCGCTGTCTCTACGCCAAAGTTGAATAGTATTTTTATTTGTTTAAGTCATCGCAGTCTCATTCATTCACCTGAATTATCGCTGACGTCTGTAAGAAAGTGTAATATCCTCCTCTCTCGACCTCAGGTGGACTCGAGTCGGTTAATAGTAATGGGCTTTAGATAGAAAATAGTCACTCTGACGGCGGGAGAAGCCCACAACCAGTTACGCGAGGAGCGGGCAGGTCGGGGTCGGAAGAATTTTGAAAGATAAGAAAAAGGCAGAGGCACAGATAGGGGACCATTTATTATTTGACAACATTTCAACTGATAAACCGTTTCTTTGTTTACGGGTCATTATTTGGCAAAGTTCTCAGCAGGGATTCAATGGGTTTCCTTGACGACGTACCAAAGGTCACAGAAGCCACATGTACCACTAGGTTACCGTTCAGCGTGAAATTAAAATCTTTTTTTTAAAGTCAGACAGAGGAGTAAGCAGCCGTGCATCTCGGTGTTCGCCAGTGCGTTACAGGCAACCGGGTGACGTCCGCCAGAGAAATGTCAATCAGGGCTGTTTTTTTTGTCTCCTGCCGCTTTGAGTCAAACGGAAAAGACTCCTGTGGAGAAATGGTGTAATATGATCAGCGAATGTCTTTCCTAACGGCTCTGTTCTATTAGGGGGTTCGATTAGGGGGTTCTCTGCACTCTACTCCAAAATATACCAAGATCTAAAAGTCACTGAGATCAAGCATTTAGGAAGTGACATTTACACAAACAATTTCCCAGCATTCCCAGTAGGAACGTGCGTGTGCGTGTGCGTGCGTGTCTGTGTGTAAGAGAGCTCACTTTCACAAGACGTTCCACTTCGAGTCATCCTCTGTGAGATCTTTACAACCCTATCTATTGGTTCCACGAACCATTCACTGTAAATAGAACAACCACAGCTCTTCACGCACACTCAGACATGGGCAGATATGGGTTCAACGACTATTTGCTATCGTTTGAATAACTATACCCTGCATTTCCTCTGGAGCGGCAGATATGTGTTGACCCCACTCATGCTCCTGCCTCTGTACCAGGCAACCTCAATTATCACCCAGTCCCAATAAAATATTTGAAATGTTCAAACAGCGATTGAATCCAGGTGTAATCAGTGGTGGATGTGACCAGGAAGCAGCTGGACACATGCTTGATATTTTGACTTTCCCCGTACCTCTCCCTACTGCCAACATGTCTACAATAACCATATTCCTGTACAAACACATTTCCCCCCCCCCATATGTTTCCTGCTGAACAAATCAACTGCGCTCTAAGTGTTTTATTGAGACAGCTGCTCCGGGCATCAGTGGAAAAAAACAACACTTCCAGTCCAACGGACAATGGGCCTCGGTGGACCACCGCAGCGTGCGCCCCGAACGGCGTCCCGTACCCTACGTAGCGCACTCAATCCCGTGCTGCACGGCCGGTCGAAAGCAGCGCACTAAATTTGAATAGCTTGTGTCATTTTTCGGGGGGGGGGGCCTAGCCTCCAGAGGCGAAGTGAAGACCACCTAGCTGTAATGCGACCCAGTGGATTTGAGCTAGCTTTAACATGCCTGAGAGAGAGATCCAGAGGTGGGTCAGCCCGTACCGCAGACAGGGGGCGCGCAGATCTACGTGCCACAAAACCCACCGGCTGCCAACCCTCTTCTGATCCTCATTTATACGAGGATAATTTGCTTGAGGTTCTGCTTCGATGCCCGACTGAAAGCTTTTTGAACACGTGAGTCCTTGTTACGAGAGTCCAGCAGCGTCAGAGGCGTTTGCAATAGCGAGGCTTCGCGCACAGTGTTCAGTTACGCGAGTGTTTCTCCGATACTTCGCCTTGGCGCTCGAGAACAGCTCTCCTGCGGAAGGAACCTGGCATTAACAAGCCACTGGTCTGTGATGTGTGATGAGCTCCATATGCAAAAAAAATACAAAAAAAAACGGAGAGGTTCCAATTGGAGGAGTGCAATCCTATATTTTCGGTCACGCGAGAGCAAATGTGGAGTGCCCGAAGGAAAACAAATAACGTGTCCTGGTATGAGGCTATATTTGTTTCTACGGCTTTTATTGGAATGGGATGAGCCAATCCAAGGCGAGCCATACATCACCGCATGCCTTGCTGCAAAATACATATTTTCCATCATGGTTTATTTATCTTATTGAACTTTTGGACATCGCGGAAACACGTTGTCTGGTCTTTAATTAAGAGATCCCGCTTCAATGTGAGAATCTGTGGAAAAACAGACTCATCACAGCAGCAGAACGCAATTCCCACAAGTCACACAGTGACCCAGGCCGTTGTGTTCATGTGGGATGTTGCCACCTGCAGAGACATTTTACAGTGGAGACAAACACATTCATGTCAGACTGGATCTGCAACAACAGCAAACAAAAGCGCACGTTTCCAACATCCCAGCTGACCTTCGAGTTCTGGATCAGTGAAGACTCCTGGGTACACATGCGTCCAACCTCTTAAAACGTCGCAATCTAGGCAAACAAGATTTCCACTGAGATAGAAGTCGACAGCTCTTGTTACGAATCCGAGGAGAGAGAAAGTCTAACTAACTTCATGTAAGGACATATATTAAAACATTCACCATTCCTATGCAGTGGCACCGTGGTAAATACTAAACTCGCTGTGTGAATATAGACCTAAATAAACACACCAAACACTTACAAAGACACAGACTTTGTAAGTGTTTGGTGTGTTTATTTAGGTCTATATAAACACACCAAACACTACACGCCATAGTGTATTTGCCAGTGAAAGGGGATAGAGCCGGGATAGAGTTATCACAGCTGACGGACGACCCGGGCTTCACGGCGGGACCCCCGCTTCTCGCCCCTTCATCGTGCAGCGTAGATGTTAGTTTGGCTCTGGCCCCTCACAGCGAGCGCTGGCACTGAGAAGAGTCTCTTAGCGTCCGTAGCCAAAGAGGATTCTGTAATAGGAAAGAGAGGTCTGCCTGCGCCGCACCAGGCATCATCACAATATATCCGGCTGTCTACGTGGTCCAAGTGTTGCTTTCTCTCTTCACCTGCCGCCGACCAGAACTAACGGGGTTCTGTGTCAAACACGGGAACTGTGTTGAAAGGCTCCAGGTTCCGTGAATCTTGAATAAAGCAATTGATTGTTAAAGAAACATACAGCCTCTGTGCTTTTCCCTTTAGTGTTTTCCACGACAGTTCTCACTGGAGGGGCGTCTCTGACGAGTGGCTAAACGGGCCGGTCACGATCATATGATGTCCACGGCCATTGGTGGAGCCCGGAAATGTTCATGACTGGCACTCAGCGAGAATTGTGCACAGTCAGGTGTAGCCGTCAATCAAGCATAGCTCTAGCCTAGACAGTTGGCGAGCCGCCCTGAAAGCTCACACAAAGCCACAAGAGATACCTGCAATTTGTCACAGCTATAAAATTACATTTGTAGTCCAAAGTGTCATTAAAACAGACACGTTTGTTTTCCTAGGTGAATAATGTGAAGCGCCACATCCATTGAGAGCTTTTTATGATTAGGAGTGCTCCCTCCATATTATTAAACCAGTTGGCAAGACGCCAACATTTGAAGAATATGTATAATCAATCCGACATTACTTCTTCACAGTTTGCGTGTAGAGGAAAATAACCGGAGGGCAGTACATTCATTCATTCTTTTTTTTCACAAGAGGCTCGGATTGCCGTCAAGAAGATTTTTCTCACACGATACGTGTCGTAGCACACCTCCAGAGCGGCGCCCGGGTCTGTTACACCGTCTCCCATTGTCACCAGATTCACCAACGCGCCGAGCCGAACACAACCTGTCGGGTGACGGAAGGACTGCGACAAAATGGACCTCTAATCTGTTGTTGTCTGTGGAAATGCATTCAGGTGTGACACGGAATATCTGAAGGATTTGGACTCGGCACAGTTCACACGTCTTGCGTTTATTCAACTAATCGTCAGATTTGGAGTGTCACCCCGCTCTGCTTCACGCGTAACACATTCTCTACTTCCTGAAACATTCCACAGCCAGTGGGGTTTAAAGAACAGATCCACACAGCTTTAATACTGGGCAAACAAATGTCTCCCACGCATTCGTGACTAGTTAGAGCCTACGTGTTCAGAGCGCCGAAGAACGCAAACCACAACATCATTATTAAACATACACAAACTAAACACGGCAACAAGTGAAAGAGAGTTTGATAAAAACCCGATCGACTTCACACATGCCTGGTTTGATATCCAATAAAGTCATATTAAACAGATTAATGGCCTGGAAGGCTCATTTCAAGACATTGACATATTTATCACATCCTTTAACACGTCGTACATCACTTCTAGTATGCAATTGTGTTGAATGCAACACACAAACGGTCGTATAATTGTCATGGTTCCCTCCCTCTGTCCCTCTCTATGCGGGAGTTGGCACTCCCCCGACCAGCAGAGAGAGGGAGTAATCACAGACATTCTAGACACCTGAGTTTTTCCCACACCTGGGTTCAGGTTTTCATTAGTGTCCCTATTTAGTTCTGTGCTTATCAGTTGTTTAGTGTCGGGACATTAATTCAAGGTATGTGGTGTTTAGGATTTTAGTTGTGCTGTTATGATTTAATGCAGGAGTGTTTGCATGTTGCTTTGTTGTTTAGACCAAGTTAGAGTTGGTAATGTGAACATTCAGTTTTGTTGTTGGGTTGGGTTTTATGTATACCGGGTTATTTGCACATTCTGGTTTATGTTCCTTGTGTATGAGTTTCCTCTGTCTGATTTTGTGTTTTGTTAATTCAAGTTCCCAGTTCTTGTGCCTGTCTTGCCTGTCCTGGATGAATAAAACCCATTGTAAGAAACAAGTTCTCTGCGCTTGTGTCCTCTGTCGGCTTGAGAGCCGAACCCTGACAATAATACAGCACACTACATAACACATTAAAATACATTCAGATATTATATAATATCACGTAATTTGTGCAACAGTGCAAGGACTTTCATTGCTGCAGAATTCCGATTGGCAGAGCCCTCTACAGAGATGGTTGGCTGACTGACAGCTGTAACTGGCTGGCTTGGTGACTGTTTTTTTTTTTTTGGTCCTGCCTGCAGCTGGGCAAAACGCTATCAATGTCCGACAGAGATATTTGCCCTGCTGTTATCAAGGGGGCCTTGATGAACACATATAGCCTTCAGCCGCTGCACACAGATTGCTGAGAAAGGATGGCTGAGAAAGTCACGCCGTCACCGATGGTCAAAGAGACTGGTCTGCTCTCATCGTCAGATCTGCTATGGTTGCTGGTCACCGAGACAACACAATGGAAACAGCAGCACGACCCCATCATAGAAATGCAAGGAAATATAGTGTAAGAATTCACTTGCAAGATGCATCTCAGTTAGAAAAAGGACAAACCAAGAACTTCTTAATGTAATGAAATCGTTATTTGTATTTAAGGTTTTTACAGAACAATTACTAAACTATTAAATGTCAATTTTTAAACAGTTGTTTTGCACTGTACCTCTCTGGTTCTAGTTACAGTAAATCACAGGACCGCTTACTTCAACAGACATGATTAAAGTCCCGGCGCGGATCTTTACATGTTTACATTCCATTTCTTCACCTGGGAACACGGGCAAAACCTTTCCCCTGGATTCACATTATTTCACATTTAATATGCCGACATTACATCACCCATCTCCGGAGTTGTCTTCAGCTGTCACAATGGCAGCTGTCTGAGCTACACCCGAAGGTCAAAGTGGACGTCCTAAGTCCGCCATCTCATCCTACCCAGACCGACGCCTAGCTGTTGCCCCTCGTCGTCAACGGACAATTCAATAAAGCAGGCTTAGGAGGTGGGGCCTCACAGGCACGGGAGTAGCATCAACACCTACTCGCCGCCCAATCGGAGGGCTCCTCCCAGCCTCAAGACTCCGATAATCCTCAGTCAGGTGTCGTTTGTTTGGTCAGCTTGGAGGGCCCAGGAGTCAGCACAAAGGAAGTCATTTGTGAGCTGATCCCAGAGGGTGGATACGAGGAATGCAGCCTATAGGCCCAGAAAAACAGTGGCAGACACCTGATGACGCTACGGCATGAATGAACATGATCGATCAATTCCCCAATGGAGGAGTTTCGACCAGAGTCAATGGGGTTCGACAGAAGGAGTTAATTGTCGTTTATTTGGTGTCATTTGGGATTATACGGCATATCTCCACCAGGGCTTGTTGGTGTAAGGAAACAGTTATCGGGATTTGGCAGTATGACATCACAGGAGTGAAATCATGTGACTATGTCTTGTGCTCGATGTCCAACTGTCGTAAAACCATAAATGCCGTGTGTCACGTGTTTAATATTGGTTGTGAATGAACGAGTTATTGTATGGATGTGACGTCGCTCGGGGACTCTGTCGTCTACGTTTCCATCTCGAGCCTGATTATTTTGTGATCTTTATAAGTCGGCTCGTGTGCATTCAGCTGTCCGGAATCCTATTTGGAATACAGATGTCCTCTTGACAACATCACACTACAGAGTTAATGTAATATTGGAATAGCTGTGACAATGCGCGAGGCACTCGTCTGAGCCCAGGGTTAATTCCACCAAATCCCAACACACAAAGAGAGCAGTGAATCATGGCAGCAGTCTGGGAATGGGAGGTCTACTCGGAATATAATGGGATTGTGTTTATGCATGTGAAATGTAATCGTCATCTAACCTGTACTGTATATTATTCAATCTCTCAGTTCAATTTCGGGACATTATCGGCCTGGAATATAACTAGTCACATTGCCAATGCAAGTGGGCCGATATATGAAATAACCCAAGTCAAAAACAGAGTTCTAGGTAAAAATAGAGACGCACATTTTAAAGGATTGAGGCATACATTTTTTGCTTCGTAAAATGGTACAGCAATGTGCAAATAGTTGACTACAACATTACACAAAGAGTACAGAAAAGTATGTGATTTTGTGTTTACTTTTATCTGTGTTGAAATGGTAGGCCTTTTCTCCCGTTTTGATGCTGTGATTTTACATCGCATTTTTTTTACAGTACAGATATTACAGTTTATATCATTTCAGATGTTTTTGTGAGCAGAAATGATCGATGGACCTCCCCAACTTTCCCCTCATTCACTTTCTCCTCCACTCCCTCCTCCTTTTAATTAAATATAGCTGTTAATGGGCTTTAGAAGAATTTGCTCGTAACATGATCCTGTTATTAGGGATTATTGTCTTTGCATAAATGTTGGGGGGTTGTTTCCGTGGCCACAAACCATGTAGGATGGAAAAGAAGAGTGCCTTTGAGAACCGACAAATGCTTGGACCTAGTGGTTGGCCCCTGGGAGAGCCCCCCCATATGGATCTAAAGCAGTAGAGTCAGCTGACCTCGGACCCCAGCCTGACTAACCCTTCCCAGCATCCTTTGGGGCCACACAGGACACGTTCCCCATAGCTGACAGGTGGGCAGTTGGATCTAGATCTGGATGTTCTCCAGTATTCCCTCTGCCTGGTCCCAGTATTCCCTCTGCCTTGTCCCAGTATTCCCTCTACCTGGTCCAGTATTCCTTCTGCCTGGTCCCAGTATTTCCTCTGTCTGGTCCCTGTATTCCCTCTGCCTGGTCACAGTATTCCCTCCGCCTGGTCCCAGTATTCCTTCCGCCTGGTCCCAGTATTCCTTCCGCCTGGTCCCAGTATTCCCTCTGCCTGGTCCCAGCTTTGTTTCGACTACAGGGTACATTCCCATATAGTCTATAAACGCTTCATTCCCCCTCCTCTCCCGGTGATATGATCTACATGGCAGATGCAAACACCACAGGTGGTTCTGTTACATCTCAGTGGGATTTCTTTAGGAAACTAGTTTTAATTGACTCTTCCTTTTATTGAATTATGCGTGTTTGAGCAAGTGTCGACAAGCTGTCTCTCCTTCTCTCTCTCTCTCTCTCTCTCTCTCTCTCTCTCTTTCATACCTGGATCCCATTCATTCACTCGCGTGGAAAAAGGGAGATGGTTTTACCACACAAAGAACAAAGTTGCTGTAAAGTTACTAAGCAAATGTTCAAAGATGGAGGTCTTTTTCAAGCATGTGTCGGCAGCAACACCCGATTGTGGTCAGAGATTTATTGTGCTTTGAAAAATAGTGTCTAGAGAAATGTTGCCAATCAACGAAGTGCTGTCTAAGTAATACACCGACTTCGAACTTTCCTTTCATAACAACAATGTCTGGAGAACTACTTAATTTATTCGATCATTTGGCATTGCCTCGGATTGGCTCACTAGTTGTTTTATCAGACACAGATAAATTATAATCCCGCGCTACAAGCGGACTGATGAAGCCAAATTATGTAATAGAGCAAGACAGATCAAGCAAGAGCCAAGCAGGTCTAACACACACACATACACACACACACACACACACACTTCATGGTGAGGCCTGGTGCGGTTGACAGAACCGAGGTCGTGTGCTAAACAGTGCAACCAGGGAAACAGGGCTGCTCATGAATCATACACTCACACACACAGACACACACACACACACAGACACACACACACACACACACACACACACAGACATATAGAACCAGGAGCGTATATCATGCTCTCCAACCCACCACACACTAGGAACTGAGTAAAGGACATTACGGCACCATTACTTATCCTAATCAGTCGATTAATGTCCAATTGCTCAACGCACCCCCTACCCCCCATTACACTCTCCTCTCTCACAGTTGGCTCGGTAACCAGTAAGGAGTGAACTGCGCACATTAAACTTTCTCCCATCCGTACACGTTGCGGTTCTAGTCGTCACCTTTATACTGCGGGATAATTCTCCTGAAGACTTATCTGCGTGTTTTGTTTCTTCGCAGATCTGGGTCGGGGTGCTTCGCACTTGCATGTGAGATGAATGACGGCAGGTTGTGTCATTACGAGTTCATATCTCACAGAGACACGGGTGTTTATAGAGGCCAAATCAAGTCCTAATGAAGTCATCACACTCAGTTGGGCCCAAATGGTTGCATCCTGTCTGTGTTACGCATCGAGTTTTTGACCAGATGTCGTAGGGCTCTCGTTAAAGATAGCGTACTACATAGGGAATAGTATGCCACTTGGCACAGAGCTCTGGGATCGTGGGATAGACCCAGGGCTTGAGCATGTGTCCCATTTCAAACACCCAGTCAGAGACAAATGAGACGACCAGAACAGCGCTAATTTTAATTTTTTGGCAGTGTAAATTGCCATGGTTTCCTGTGAAATGCTCTACAAGCAAAACACTAGAGGACCATAAATCAGCTACGGCGGAGAAGGAACGAGAGAAAGAAGGAGACACACAGTTGTAGGCAGTCATGGAAAAAGATTTCCCTGATCATTAACGGATTTCCAATGTTTGCCTGTTTCAGTATGTATGTGTGTACATGAAACATGGCCAAAAAGGTGGTTAAATAAGAAGCAGTTAACCACAGTTTTTTGTCCAGTCCTCATAATATAAATGAAATGTTTTAGTCCTGTTAAATATAGGGCAACGTTACAATTGGGGTTGGGGCTAGAATTTGGGTTAGGTTTTGGGGTTTACCGTTGAGATTTGAGGATTTGAGACAGCCCTCGCCAGTCTCACTCTCTTTATTAAACCCCTCAATCGTTCCCTGGCCCTGCCCTCGTGAGCTCATCCCGCTGTAAAAATTAACAACTGGCCCTGAAGCAGGTGAACACACAGACACACACACACACCAACAACGCACCATGAACGCTCCCCGGGGAAGGTACGGTCAGTGTAATACCAAGATTTTCAACCTCTTTTGTGTCAGGGAGCTGACGTTTATTAGCACACATCTGAGGGCATTGTCTCCATGTCACAGGGATGTCTTAATAGAAGACAGCTCACGTCAAACCAAAGCCTCCCGCACTCGAAGCAGCCCGGAGAACATGTCTTAACCACGCAGCCGGCGCGAAGGGGGAGGCGTGAAACAACAGCGAAAAGCCGATTCCTTCAGTACAGCGGCGCTTGGCTTTAGTGCTCCTCTCGTCAAAGAGCCCATTGAGTTGTCTACAGATTACGTTTGTGAATCAGATTCCCTGAGGGATGGAACCGGGTACGATGCCAATGGGTTAACCCTCGTAAAACACCTTAATTCAACCCGAAGAAAAAAACAATTTTCCACTATAAAATACGACCAGGATTTTTAGTTTGCTCGCAATTTTCAAACGCGTCACCGGTGAAGACGCTGAGCTTCGAGTTTAGAGCTTAGCTTTTGACTCGTTGTCCATAGCTGATCATAGACCCTGATTGGACATTTGTGTACGAGGAGGAGATTCTGTTGGGATCCAAACACTCAACACCTCCTCATGCTCCTCGCTAGGTGTGCTGATTTCCGTTCCTCCCTTAGGTTGCAGGGAAAACCTGGACCCGGACTTCCGGGAATGACGGAAACTTTCTTACGCCAGGAATTCTGACTCAGCCCAGGATGCTACGAACAGCTGGCCAGCTCCAGAGAGTAGAGAGGTTAAGGCACCAGTCCCAGCTTGGTTGTATGCATCATACGAATCCATGCCAGGACCAATGACACTACCAAAAGAGATTTGTTTGCACTGTGCAGTGCTAGTTTTAGACATACTGGTGACAAAATGGAACTGGCCATGGCACATAGTTCCTGTTCGAGAATTCTGCCAAGAGCTCAATCTGGGACAGCTAATTTACTGACTAAAGCCAGATTAAAGCTGCTTACCAGTAACACATAAACGGTTCTCGTCCCACTCTTGTCAAATTTTACAATGGGAGATCATGACACACAAAATCGCCCAGGGAGAGGGATGGAGACGAGGGAAGAGTGAGAGAACACAATTTTATTCATTTAAATTAACATAAAAAATCTAATTTTCAATTCATACAAGAAACAAGTGAAGACTTACACAACCAGACCTCCTGCTGTCACTACTCATTTCCCCTTGTAAATAAATGAAGCCCGAGGTCGTTTTTAGTTCTCAGTATGAAAAGTGCTCTGAGGTGTTCATTTGTTTTGTGCGCCGTTTTAATCTGTTTTAACAAATCAAAAGTGCGTCTCTGAAGTCAATCTGGCATTAAGCTATCTCGTTCATGACAAATATATATAAACCGCAGTTAAGATGGAAAAAGTGAGTGATCGACCAAGACAACAATACGACGCGTGATTGGTTGTATCGCGTATAACCATAACGGTTCATCCAAGCAATTAGTAACAGGCAACATGGCGTGAAGAAACAGCACAGTACAATGTCTGGAATAAGCCTATAATCTGCAGTATCAAATTCAACATGGCTGTAAACAGAGAGATTGCCTTCTGTCACGACTCGTCGGGTGTAGTGTGGATGAAGCCATGTGCAGGAGCCGTATATCCGTTTCGATCAGGTTTATTACAGGACAGCAAACTCAAAACAAACCGTAAACGGCGACAAAAACACGTACTTGGTCGAATGAAAGGAAAATGCGCATATAGCGACTTAAAACAAGCACCTTCAAACAACAATTCTAACGTGTTACAAAAACACTCACCTCTACAAACAATGTGACATAGAACAATGCGAAGCAACGAGTGCACTGCTCGCGACCCTCTTATATCCCATTGATTATAAGTGCAAACAGCCGTGAGACAAACGTAAACACGGAAGTGAAACAAGGAAGTGCATCACCGAAATATGTCCGTGTAGCAACGCCACCACACCAATCGTGACAGTATCCCCCACTAAAAGGCTAGCTCCCGGATAGCCGAACGGAAACACAAAACCAAAACAAGGGAGCAACAGGGAGAGAACCCGCAGTCAAACCCAAAAGGGTCAGTCCAGGACCGCAGGTCCAGCCCTGAAAAGGCCTCGGTGGCTGAGAGGCCGCCATCTAGTGCGGCAGCGAGACCGCCATCTAGTGCGGCTGAGAGTCCGCCATCTTGTGCGGCTCAGAGTCCGCCATCTTGTGCGGCTCAGAGTCCGCCATCTTGTGCAGCTCAGAGTCCGCCGTCGTGGGCGACGTGGTGGCGGAGGCCATCGTGGGCGCCGTCGTGGCGGCGGCCATCGGGCGCAGTCGTGGCGGCGGCCATCGTGGGCGGTGTCGTGGCGGCGGCCATCGTGAGCGTAGTCGTGGCGGCGGCCATCGTGAGCGTAGTCGTGGCGGCGGCCATCGTGAGCGTAGTCGTGGCGGCGGCCATCGTGAGCGTAGTCGTGGCGGCGGCCATCGTGAGCGTAGTCGTGGCGGCGGCCATCGTGAGCGTAGTCGTGGCGGCGGCCATCGTGAGCGTAGTCGTGGCGGCGGCCATCGTGAGCGTAGTCGTGGCGGCGGCCATCGTGAGCGTAGTCGTGGCGGCGGCCATCGTGAGCGTAGTCGTGGCGGCGCCATCGTGAGCGTAGTCGTGGCGGCGGCCATCGTGAGCGTAGTCGTGGCGGCGGCCATCGTGAGCGTAGTCGTGGCGGCGGCCATCGTGAGCGTAGTCGTGGCGGCGGCCATCGTGAGCGTAGTCGTGGCGGCGGCCATTGTGAGCGTAGTCGTGGCGGTGGCCATCGTGAGCGTAGTCGTGGCGGCGGCCATCGTGAGCGTAGTCGTGGCGGCGGCCATCGTGAGCGTCGTCGTGGCGGCGGCCATCGTGAGCGTCGTCGTGGCGGCGGCCATCGTGAGCGTCGTCGTGGCGGCGGCCATCGTGGCGCCGTCGTGGCGGCGGCCATCGTGAGCGTAGTCGTGGCGGCGGCCATCGTGAGCGTAGTCGTGGCGGCGGCCATCGTGAGCGTCGTCGTGGCGGCGGCCATCGTGAGCGTCGTCGTGGCGCGGCCTTCGTGGGCGGCGATGCGGCAGCCATTGTGGGCGGCGATGCGGCAGCCATCTTGGGCGGCGATGCGGCAGCCATTGTGGGCGGCGATGCGGCAGCCATTGTGGGCGGCGATGCGGCAGCCATTGTGGGCGGCGATGCGGCAGCCATTGTGGGCGGCGATGCGGCAGCCATCTTGGGCGGCGATGCGGCAGCCATTGTGGGCGGCGATGCGGCAGCCATTGTGGGCGGCGATGCGGCAGCCATTGTGGGCGGCGATGCGGCAGCCATTGTGGGCGGCGATGCGGCAGCCATTGTGGGCGGCGATGCGGCAGCCATTGTGGGCGGCGATGCGGCAGCCATTGTGGGCACTGGCGTGACGGTGGCAGCCATCTTGGGCGCTGGCGTGACAGCCACAGCCATCTTGAGCGCTGGCGTGACGGCGGGAGCCATCGTGGGCGCTGGCGTGACGGCAACAGCCATCTTGGGCGCTGGCGGAACGACGGTAGCCATCTTGGACGCTGGCGTGACGGCGGGAGCCATCGTGGGCGCTGGCGTGACGGCAACAGCCATCTTGAGCGCCGGCGGGACGACGGCAGCCATCTTGAGCGCTGGCGTGACAGCAACAGCCATCTTGAGCGCTGGCGTGACGGCGGGAGCCATCGTGGACGCTGGCGAGACGGCGGCAGCCATCTTGGGCGCTGGCGGGACGACGGCAGCCATCTCGAGCGCTGGCGTGACAGCAACAGCCATCTTGAGCGCTGGCGTGACGGCGGGAGCCATCGTGGACGCTGGCGAGACGGCGGCAGCCATCTTGGGCGCTGGCGGGACGACGGCAGCCACCTTGGGCGCTGGCGGGACGGCGGGAGCCATCGTGGACGCTGGCGTGACGGCGGCAGCCATCTTGGGCGCTGGCGGGACGGCGGGAGCCATCGTGGGCGCTGGCGTGACGGCGGCAGCCATCTTGGACGCTGGCGGGACGGCGGGAGCCATCGTGGACGCTGGCGTGACAGCAACAGCCATCTTGAGCGCTGGCGTGACGGCGGGAGCCATCGTGGACGCTGGCGAGACGGCGGCAGCCATCTTGGGCGCTGGCGGGACGGCGGGAGCCATCGTGGACGCTGGCGAGACGGCGGCAGCCATCTTGGGCGCTGGCGGGACGACGGCAGCCATCTTGAGCGCTGGCGTGACGGCGGGAGCCATCGTGGGCGCTGGCGAGACGGCGGCAACCATCTTGGGCGCTGGCATGGTGGCGACCATCTCGGGCGCAGGCGTGGTGGCGACCATCTCAGGCGCTGGCTCTTGGAAATCCAGCCATGTCCTCCACCACGTCCTAATAACAGCCGAGGGCTGATCATCCAACCCCTCCGGGGGTTTTTCTGTCCCTGACGTCGGTGGCCGAAAAGGGTCTTCCCACTGCGGGGTTTGTGGCTGTAGCTCCAGCCATGTCCTCCACCACGTCCTAATAACAGCTGAGGGCTGTTCATCCAACCCCTCCGGGGGTTTTCTGTCCCTGTCGTCGGTGGCAGAAAAGGGTCTTCCCACGGCGGGGGTAGTGGCTGTAGCTCCAGAGGTTTCCCTCCCCCTGTCTGCAGCCCCGGAGCAGTGGGGGCCGTTCCTGCAGCACCAGGACCGTGGGTGCTCTCTCCGCGGTCCTCCCGGAACACCTCCTTAGCTCCCCCAAAACCTTCTTGGGACGCCTTCGGGTGCCCTCTTGCCTTCCTCCGGGAGGGACCGCGGACCCGATGTAATCGGCCCTGATAGCTGCATCGGTGGCTCATACCCGAAGTAAGCACGGAGGCGCCTATACTCCTCTTCGGGCGTCTCCGGCTTACCCCAGTCCCACTGCTCCGTGGTGCGACGGTGAGCTTCATCCTTCGGGCGCTATAGCTTGCCCCCCGAGGAATCCACTCACCGTCTGCTGGCTCCGCTGGCTTCTTTGTGGGCTTCGCATTCTGTCACGACTCGTCGGGTGTAGTGTGGATGAAGCCATGTGCAGGAGCCGTATATCCGTTTCGATCAGGTTTATTACAGGACAGCAAACTCAAAACAAACCGTAAACGGCGACAAAAACACGTACTTGGTCGAATGAAAGGAAAATGCGCATATAGCGACTTAAAACAAGCACCTTCAAACAACAATTCTAACGTGTTACAAAAACACTCACCTCTACAAACAATGTGACATAGAACAATGCGAAGCAACGAGTGCACTGCTCGCGACCCTCTTATATCCCATTGATTATAAGTGCAAACAGCCGTGAGACAAACGTAAACACGGAAGTGAAACAAGGAAGTGCATCACCGAAATATGTCCGTGTAGCAACGCCACCACACCAATCGTGACACCTTCAATGGTCTTCTTTGTTCAGGCTGGAGGAAAAGACACAAATTTGCATGTAATGATAAACGTTGTTTACACTGGGGGCGACCGGCGACTGAAGTGGTCGGCAAACACAGCGTGACTGATGGTTACACACGGAGACGCCCAGAATGTTAGCCAGACCCGTATGTACATTTGCACATCCTATAGTACACACTAAAAGACATACATACAAACAAATATGCAGACCCACACGTACCCGCACACACACACACACACACACACACACACACACACACACGGTATCCGATTTATTTTTCTTCACCTGATTAATAACCACTTCTTTTTCATTTTGTTGTCCATGGCCACCTTTAATTATCCGAGACATTCATATTGTCAGGCCGGTCTGGTACTCTGTCAGTGTCCGAATGCCCTCCGCTTGGTTTATTTTCCCATGTAAGACCGGCCTGCTGGGCAGTCGGTTAGGTGCGTCTCTATGGGTCAGGCTGAGCTGGCTCTGGCCCGTTCTAATCTCTCACTTTCCCTTGGATGAAAAATACTTACTCTTAACGGCCTTGGCAGGATGCTGCGAGTTGTCGAGCTTCGGTCTTGGGTCACCCGTTTCCAGAACCATTCCGAGGAGCTCTGGGTGATTTTTCTCTCTCACTCGAGGAGGGTGGCAGCGAGGGGGTCAAGGGGGGAGAGACGAAATGTAAGGCATTCGACGGGCTACGGGTCACTGGCATCGCACAGTGGCTCAGTCACACGGCTCAGAAGGTGGGATGGAGGCGGGTGTCTGGCCACTCTCTGGCTGCAGCTCCTCGTGGCCCCTGGCTACCCCCGGGGCCACCAGCTCAAACAAAGCTCCTCAGTTGAAAGCATGGCATGGCCGGGTGTGTTTATTTCATACTGCCAGGTGATGCGGTTAAGGTCGCATTCGGCGGGGAGTCTTTGGAGCATGTAGTGTTGACGGCGGTGTTGTAGAGGGCAACGGCCCCTGCCTGCCACCATTTCCCAGAGGGCATTGGGGGGCTTTGATGCTACTTCTTAGCAGGCTTCCTCTCCAATGGTTTCCACTGACCCATGATGCAAATGAAACACTTATCCAACCTGACGCTCCCAGCCTAGATCCGTCACATTGCCAGCGAGTGGTGGTAGCGCACTGTGGTGTTAGCGTACTGTGGTGTTAGCGCACTGTGGGGTTAGCGTACTGTGGAGTTAGCGTACTGTGGTGTTAGCGCACTGTGGTGTTAGCGTACTGTGGTGTTAGCGTACTGTGGTGTTAGCGTACTGTGGTGTTAGCGTACTGTGGTGTTAGCGTATTGTGGTGTTAGTGCACTGTGGTGTTAGTGCACTGTGGTGTTAGCGCACTGTTGTGTTAGCGCACTGTGGTGTTAGCGTACTGTGGTGTTAGCGCACTGTGGGGTTAGCGTACTGTGGTGTTAGCGTACTGTGGTGTTAGCGTACTGTGGTGTTAGCGCACTGTGGTGTTAGCGCACTGTGGTGTTAGCGTACTGTGGTGTTAGCGTACTGTGGTGTTAGCGCACTGTGGTGTTAGCGTACTGTGGTGTTAGCGTACTGTGGTGTTAGCGCACAGTGGTGTTAGCGTACTGTGGTATTAGCGTATTGTGGTGTTACTTTGGTATTAGCGCACTGTGGTGTTATTGCACTGTGGTGTTAGCGCACTGTGGTGTTAGCGCACTGTGGTGTTAGCGCACTGTGGTGTAATACATGATACAGGAATTATAATGTGCAAGGGACCATTTCTTGTAGAGCCCTAGCCTCTGTCTCTGGGTGGGCTGAGATAAAATGTCCCCAAGGTCTCATTCCAGGTAGAGTGCAGACAGGCCTGATTCCACTTTGCTACAGCAAAAAGGGAGAGAGTAAGAGAAGGGGTGAGAGAGAGAGAGAGAGAGAGGGTAGAGTGAGGGAAGCGATAAGAGGGAGAGAGAGATGGTAGAGTGAGAGAACGGGTGAGAAAGAAAGAAAGAAAGAGAGAGAGAGGGTAGAGTGACAGAGGGTAGAGTGAGGGAATCGATGAGAGGGAGAGAGAGTGATGTCTCCTCTATAACAAACACCAGCAGCCTGCGTTTCTCACACAGCAGAACCAGGACCTAGCTGTTTGTGATCTCTCCGTCCACGGCGAACACATTCCTTCAGAACCCGGGCTTATTTTTGGAGGGAATTTATAGGCCCATTCGTTTAGCTGGATTCGAATGACACCGGTTCTGGTCGAGTTGGCCTGGCGCAAACTCCCCGGGCCATGTGGGCCAAGGAAAACAAGAGCGAGAGATAAATCAAGAACGAGTGGATAACCTAGAGAAGGAGGGGAGTGAGACCTCTCAGATTGTTGATCTCCAACGCGGGCCCGAGCCGACGCGTTGCTCAACAGCGTATTTTGCGTGTGTGTGTGTGCGTGTGCGTGTGTGTGTGTGTGTGCGTGTGTGTGTGCCAAAAAACACGCCTGGAATTCGCTGCCTCTCTCCCTGCATACCACCGGGCCTTAGATCACTCTCCTCGCCGGCCTGCCTGCCTTCCGCACAGGAATGTGTGAAGTTAAAGATAGGAAGCGTAGTACACAGCGAGGTGGGGGCCAAGCCTCGGAGGCGGAGGGGGGGGAGAGAAGGAACGCCGCGGGACAAAAGGCAGAAGCCAATTTACAGTAATGACACGTCGGAGCGCAGGGGGCGGCAGTAGGAAGAAGAGTCTCACTACAAGAACCAGGGATCTAGTGAATTATTGACCGAGCACACTGCACACACACACACACACACACATGCACACACACACACGCACACACACGCACATACAGGCACACACACGGACACACGCACGCACACACACGCACAAACACACGCACACACACGCACACATGCACGCACACACACGCACACATCCACGCACGCACACACGCACACACACACACGCAAGCACGCACACCGCACACACACACGCGCACGCACACACACGCACACACACGCAAGCACGCACACCGCACACACACGCACGCACACGCACGCACACACACGCAAGCACGCACACCGCACACACACACACACATGCACACACACGCACGCACACACACGCAAGCACGCACACACACGCACACACACACACGCACACACACACTTACAGACACACACACACGTACGCACACACACGCACACACACGCACACACACACACTTACAGGTGTTGTGGGCCGATAATAACAGAGCAGACTAGGGCTTGAGGTGTGTGTGTGTGTGTAGATAGAGGATATGACAGCATGAACCAAGTGGAGCGTAGAGTAACGTGGACCACCCAGACACTGCTGTACCCCACCCACCCCCCGATGACGCTCTACCACACTGTCCACTGACACACTGCTCTCCCTGCCGTGCCTCCACACAGCGGTGCCTCTAACAGCAGGGGGCGCTACACCGTCAGCCAAACGTGTGTGCGAGTCCCCCCCGTGCAGTCTGTACCGGCCGCGGCTGAAACACGTCGGCCCGCTGACAGATTGTCTTTGTGCTCCGGGCCAGACTGTCTCACCGCCACGGCGCACCGATACAGACTGCCAATCACGAGACCCACGTTACCCAGGGGGGGGCTGTTGATCGGAAGCGTCTTGTCACTCTGAGACCGTAGGCAGGCCGGCGGGGGATGAGTGTACCTGTTGTGTGGTAAGGGGATGTACCCTAAACCTGATGGAGGCCTGTTGTGAGGTCATGAGATTGGCGTTTAGCATCTGTCAGGGGTTTGTGGTACTAGCAAGGCAAAGGGGTCTCCGTAAGGAAAGAGATACCGTTCGGCTGTTAGGATTAGGATTATGGGTTATGGGTAGACAGCAGGGTATTAGTGAGGGGTTAGGGACACTGTCCTGGTGATCTTAGGCCCGGGAATAATGCGGAGAAACCGGGTTTGATGTCCGACCTCACACAACAGGACGCTCTCAGGCAAACACAGCGGGGAGGGGAAACGCCAGGGCCCAGGAGCACAGAGCTTATGCTCGCATATCAGCTGTGAAATCAGTACTTGGGGAGGCGCTGTTCAGCTAACATCACACTGCCCTAATTGTTTCCTTCTGCACAGCATCTGGAGGAATAGGTGGCGGGCCCTGTCAGAATGACACGTCTGATCGCTCTGCAGAAACTCTGACGTTTGACACCCTTACCGCGCGTAATTCCCCAAATTAGATTGACCTTATTAATTGTATGACCCTTTGGCGGTGCGCAGAGTGTTTGTTGTGTACCGCACGTCTCAACACACACACACCCCCCCCGAGAACCCCGCCCACCACCCCTCCACCCCACCAGCCCCCCACCCACCAGCCAGTCAAGCTAAGTACTCTGCATGGCTGTGTGCATCTGCAGATGTGCTGCTGGAGCCCGGACCTCCATGGCCTGTGAGTGACAGTGACTGCTGTGTCCTCCATGGATAGAGGACAGGGGAGACGGGGGGGACGGGGACGGGGGGTGTTGAGGGGACCGATAATCCCCAGCCCCAATAATGACCTCCCTTCAAAGCAAACATCCCTACAGCAAACTGCCCCCTACTTTAGCAAGCCTCTGCCCACCCCTATCAAAACCATGGCGCCCCTTCAGATCTGTGTGTTTGTGCATGTGTGTGTGTGTGTGTGTGTGTTTGCGTGTGTGTGTGTGTGCCTGTGAGTGTCTACTCCCATGAAAGCCAGCAAAGCATCCAAAAACTATGGACTAGGCGTGCAGTCTTGTATCTGTGGTTGCCTCAGTAAAAGAATTGCCCCAAACATTTCAGCACACACTCGTTTGAGGTCGGAGTCCACCATAAGCCCATCATACATCAGTAATGTCAAACCCTCCTATGTTTCAGCTAAACACAAGTCTGCTTTTCCATCACAACACAGCTGTGTACACACACACACAGAGAGAGAGAGAGAGAGAGAGAGAGAGAGAGAGAGAGAGAGAGAGAGAGAGAGAGACACCGAAACGCAAGCATACACAAATGGGCGAGCGCACATACTCGTACAGAGAGGAAAGTGTGTGCACCTCACACACACATACACGCACACAGCTCAGCAAAGTTTTGTCTTTGGGTCAGTGAGTGGGAAAAGATGGAGTCCGTCGTTCTCACCATTCAAAGCTGAAACAACGAGCTACAGAAATCCCAATGGAACGAATGTATTTACAGATTTGTCAAAGACCAAACCCACGTTGTTGTTAAAAAATATATTTGCATTTCTGTAATGAAAAGACAGAAAATATAATGGTCAGTAAAATACACAGCATACAACTAAATAAACACTGTAATCGTATATCAATATAACAAACCAGATTAATATACCAAACACGCTGAACATGCTCTGAACGAGAACATTTTAGCACCTCTCTCAGCCGAATCCGGATAAACGTTCGTCGTGATCTGCTATACTGTAAGAAGTCCATGCCCACAAAACATTCTGCAAAAGGGAAGAAATGCTAAGTTCCCTGGACCAGCAGATGGCAGATGTTACTCCCAAAGACAGAAAAAGGATCTGTAGTAAAAGGTCTGGAGAATTGCTCATGACATAGCAGAGCTTTTTGGCAATAAGTGAGCTAATAGCAGTTGTTGAAAGATAACACAAACTGCGATCAACTATAAAAATAGCTGGCTGTTATATATTCACACGTGGAAGCTCCAAAGAAATCACATGATTTCAATTTAAATCGTTTTCAATATAAAACCTCAGGAAGGTCCCACAGTTTCAATCCTGTATAGGATATAAGAACATTTCCATGGATATTGTAATATTGAATATTCCCCAGAGTAAAGAAATAGAGAAAATATGGCACAACTGTAAATCTCTTTAGACCAGGCAATCACAAAGAACTGAGTATCCAGGCGAGAAGAGCACTGGTTACCAAGGAAACCACGCGATCGTAGCAACGCTAATAGAATAACAGTCTTTTACCCTGAGCTGGCTTCACTAACATGGACTTTACGGGAGGCTGGCATAAACACTCACATCTAATATCTAATCTTTCGAGTTGTCACATCATCCTGAGAACACCATCTCTACCATGTAGCATAGCGATAGCCACATCACGCTAAAGAGAATGAAGCTCTGAGTCAGGGCGTAGGCAGCTTGTGAAGGTAGATGGGAAATGGATGTAGCAACATACAGACAAATCAGAAAGAAAAACTTCTGCGCTCAGCAACGATACCAGGAGGAAATTCACGTTCCAGCAGAAAGATTACTTCGAGCACTTCGCCACTGCCCTGAACGACTATCTGCTGTCCTCAAATACACTCAAATGTCTTCTACTGCCCTCAACTCTCTACCACTCCACAGTCATTAAAGCGCTATGGTGGGTGATAAAATACACTGATACACTGAGCCAGCACGTGTGAGAGATGAGACCCACAGAGGGCCTTCCTGTCATGGGGTGGAGGGGCTGGTCGGCGGGGGTAGTGTGCAGGGGCAGTGTGGTTAGTTGCGCCTAGATCACCACCCACCGTGTTCGCTCGCTAATCTTCTGAAAGTTTCGCCACCGGCTAATTTGCATCAGTAAACAAGCGAGAGGTTTCCTCAAAGACCAATTGGCAATGGGGCATGACACGGGAATATCTCTCAGCGTGCGTGTGTGTGTGTGTGTGTGCCCCTGTGCGTATACATGTGTATTGGTTTTTTGTTGTTGCTTAGCCTGCCACCCAGGGAGACGTGTCAGGCAAATACTTCAAGGTGAGCTGAAGAGTGGACTGATGTCCAGAGAGGTAAAGCGGGCACTCAGCCAGGCATACCTGACGGACATCTGATACGGACGCGGACACCTGATCCAGCATTAGACACAGCACTCTCTGATGTTGAGAGCGCCACGGCACGCCGTAAACACCAACTTGAACCTAAGAGCCCCAAGGAAAATACTGTGTGAATGCAGTTTGCACGGCGAGCGCTAGTGAATGCATTCTTGTGTATATGCGTGTGTGTGTGTGTGTGTGTGTGTGTGTGTGTGTGTGTGTGTGTGTGTGTGTGTGTGTGTGTGTGTGTGTGTGTGTGTGTGTGTGTGTGTGTGTGTGTGTGTGTGTGTGTGTGTGTGTGTGTGTGTGTGTGTGTGTGTGTGTGTGTGTGTGTGTGTGTGTGTGTGTGTGGATCGTGGTTTAATGAAAATGTGCATCGGCTAACCGGTTTAAATCATTGTCAAAATATCTGGCATACCATTGTTTTATTACGGAGCTACGGCACCATTTCTGCTCATGGCGTCGGTTTACACTGAATGTGGAAATACCAGAAGGCCAGGTATTTATACATATAAATAGAGAAGGACAACTAAATATGACGATTGTTTTTTTCTGCTTATTATTTTGGGCTTTTTGGAAAGGATTTTATTCACTCTGATGTTTTGCTCACACTTTCAGTATCCATTTTATTAGCAGATTGACCAAATTGCCCCCCCACACACACACACACACATAGGAGGTGCCAGGAAGAGCCAGGAGGTGCCAGGAGGTGCCAGGAGGTGCCAGGAGGTGCCAGGAGGAGCCAGGAGGTGCCAGGTGCTTTTACACTTCAATACCACATAGGGGAGCTACAGCTTGTTACAAATCCAATGAACCTCTGTTTAGAACAAGCATCGGCATTACAACCTAAACATTTATACTCTCCATTTAATCTCACAAATGTTCACATTGGGAAAGAGAAGTTTGGGGTCCCCTGCTAGAGCTGCTACCCCCGCGACCCGACCCCTGATAAGCGGTTAAAGATGAGATGAAGATGAGAGATGAGATGTTCCCATTTTTCCAATTAGAGATACAGTAATTAGAAAAAAATATAAAAGTTATACAACATTTATCACAGACATACATACAGGTAAACATACTAACCATAAGCAAGACTTGGCTAATATGCATGCTAATTATAAACATAGCACTAAATGAAACATCTGCATAATTATTTTTATGTAATTCATCATGTGTTATAATGTGTTGTAATGTGTTATAATCATTTTCATAACTTGATTTGAAACACTTCCGTTGATTTTAATTGTAAGGCTGGTTATAAAATAAGATTTGTGCCAATAGGGAGCAGTACTAGTAGTATTATTATTGGAGAAGTACTAGTAGTATTATTATTGGAGCAGTACTAGTAGTGTTATTATTGGAGCAGTACTTGTAGTGATACTATTGGGGCAGTACTAGTAGTAGTATTATTGGAGCAGTACTTGTAGTATTATTATTGGAGCAGTACTAGTAGTATTATTATTGGCGCAGTACTAGTAGTATTATTATTGGAGCAGTACTTGTTGTATTATTATTGGAGCAGTACTTGTTGTATTGTTATTGGAGCAGTACTTGTAGTGTTATTATTGGAGCAGTACTTGTAGTATTATTATTGGAGCAGTACTAGTAGTATTATTATTGGATAAGTACTAGTAGTAGTATTATTGGAGCAGTACTTGTAGTAGTATTATTGGAGCAGTACTTTTAGTGATACTATTGGAGAAGTACTTGTAGTGTTATTATTGGAGAAGTACTTGTAGTGTTATTATTGGAGCAGTACTTGTAGTATTATTATTGGAGCAGTACTTGTAGTATTATTATTGGAGAAGTACTAGTAGTATTATTATTGGAGCAGTACTTGTAGTATTATTATTGGAGCCGTACTTTTAGTGATACTATTGGAGAAGTACTTGTAGTGTTATTATTGGAGAAGTACTTGTAGTATTATTATTGGAGCAGTACTTTTAGTGATACTATTGGAGCAGTACTTGTAGTGTTATTATTGGAGCAGTACTTGTAGTGTTATTATTGGAGCAGTACTTGTAGTATTATTATTGGAGCAGTACTAGTAGTATTATTATTGGAGCAGTACTTGTAGTGTTATTATTGGAGCAGTACTTGTAGTGTTATTATTGGAGCAGTACTTGTAGTATTATTATTGGAGAAGTACTTGTAGTATTATTATTGCAGAAGTACTAGTAGTATTATTATTGGAGCAGTACTAGTAGTGTTATTATTGGAGCAGTACTTGTAGTATTATTATTGGAGCAGTACTTGTAGTGTTATTATTGGAGCAGTACTTGTAGTAGTATTATTGGAGCAGTACTAGTAGTGTTATTATTGGAGCAGTACTTGTAGTATTATTATTGGAGCAGTACTTGTAGTATTATTATTGGAGCAGTACTTGTAGTGTTATTATTGGAGCAGTACTTGTAGTATTATTATTGGAGCAGTACTTGTAGTGTTATTATTGGAGCAGTACTTGTAGTGTTATTATTGGAGCAGTACTTGTAGTGTTATTATTGGAGCAGTACTTGTAGTATTATTATTGGAGCAGTACTTGTAGTGTTATTATTGGAGCAGTACTTGTAGCGTTATTATTGGAGCAGTACTTGTAGTATTATTATTGGAGCAGTACTTGTAGTGTTATTATTGGAGCAGTACTTGTAGTATTATTATTGGAGCAGTACTTGTAGTATTATTATTGGAGCAGTACTTGTAGTGTTATTATTGGAGCAGTACTTGTAGCGTTATTATTGGAGCAGTACTTGTAGTATTATTATTGGAGCAGTACTTGTAGTGTTGACAATAAAGTTCAATCTAATCTAAGCTAATTATTAATATTGTATGCATACAGTCATATAACCTAGAGACTATTTTTCATTTCATTTTCAAATATTGGTAAAGTACCAGTCAAATGTTTTGACACACCCATTGAATTAATTGTGTCCAAACATTTGACTAGTACACTTTTTTGACGACCATTACAAAATTGTAAACATAAAATAAATGCATATAGAAAATGCACTTATATAAACTGGTCATAGATCATAATGTTCATTTGATAAACACAAAGCATATTTCACCATATGCTGAAACAAATTAGCAACCGATAGCATAGCAGACAATGTAGTAACACCATCAGTTTAATGGAAGGAACATAAAAAAATATGTCAATCGTTAAAAAAAAAAAACATGTGTGTCATACGTGAACATGTTTTTGTTGCTATGTGCATAATGTGAGACACAGACACAATGCACGCTGTAACATGTTCCAATAAATCTAATGACATTCAACGTGGGCTTGATAAGGCAAGCTCTGACACTTTATGAGTGATGACTAACGAACTGAGATTTAGGGCCTGTAAATGTTACAGCTTTTGGCCTCCTCAACAGTATTCACATGCACAGTTGCTACAACATGTTTGGTTTTCTAAGCGTCTCCCTTAATTCGTCCACACAGATTATGTGTACAAAATAGACGTGGAATTCTCCGGAAACATAGAAGGGGCTGAAATAAAGGGGGGACGCTTCAAACCTGGAAGAATTCACATTCAAATTAACATACACACAATCTTTGCAACTGGGTTTAATGCCAGGTGAATACAAACACAAGCTTTGCAAATGGGTTTAATGCCAGGTGAATACACACACAGGCACAACACTACAATTACCCATCGTGGCACCACCTTAACACCTTGTCCAGTGGCAGTAATTTTAAAACAATGTTATTGCTAAACAACAAGAATAATGTGAGACTCGTGTTTACAGGTAAATTGTAAAGATTAATAATATGTATATACCTCGTACACAGCACCATTCAAAAGTGTGGAGTCACTTACAAATGTCCTGGTTTTTACAGGGAAACATACATGAAATAAGTATGAATAGGAAATACAGCAAAATAAATAGGAAATATAGTCATTGACAAAGTTAGAAATAATTATCTTTAATTGATATAATAATTGTGTCCTTCAATCTTTTCGCCTTCGTCCAAAGTGTCCTCTGTTTGCAGCCATCACAGCCTTGCAGATCGTTGGAGTTCTAGTCAATTTCTTGAGGTAACATGGAGAGATTTCACCCCATTCTTCCTGAGCCATCTCTCACATGTTGGATTGGTTTTATGGGCACCTTTTACGTACTGCAACAGCTGAGTAGGGGTAACTTCAACAAAACAAAACAAATTATTACATGATTATATATATATAGAGTATCCCTATCATGTATTTCTATTTGCATGTGTCTATAGTGTATTTCAAATGTGTCTATAGTGTATTTCGACAAAATGTCAGGACACAATGTCATAATTTCCTGGTTGCCCCTACGACCCTACGAGAGCCGCTGCTTGCTGGGAAGTGAATGCATCATAACAATAAAAAATACAAATAAAAAAAACAAAGAAATTCACTATTAGGCCAAATTAACGTTAGTATTACTTAGTTATTTCAATACATTAATAAAACTTGTTTACTAAAATAGATATACAACATAAAACCGAATTCTGTAATTAGTCAAATAAAATGTAATTAGTATAAATTATTTAGCCAACTTTTATTTTAGTGACAACCATATAGGCTATTAATGTGTATAAATACAACTGCTGAGCTGATGTTTTTGTTAAAAACTGGACATGTAATTTTTAGGAATCAAAATACATAAAATTAAATCTGATTAATTAATTTTTCTTCAGACCTGAAATTTATCTCAATGTCACGACAACAACAACAGCAAAATAAATGTAAATAAAGTATTGGTTGTATCACAAAAAAACGTCCCGCTGTTAAAGCTGGAAAAAATAGAGTCTGGCTCTCTCACCCTAACAAGGGCTGCGTCTCAAATCGCATTCTATTCCCTAAGAAGTTCATTAGTTTGGACCAGAGCCCAGTGGGGTCAAACGTCCCTCCAAATCTGGCCCTGGGCCCCATAACCCCACCCAACTACAGAGGTCTCTATGACTGTTCAGTCAGGGGTGAGAGAGTGACAGTTTAGCCCCACAGTGAACACAAGTCAACATGGCATTCTCCTCCCGTCACCTAATGTTACGGCGCACTGGGCCTGCAATTAGCCAGCCGGACTAATTCCCCCACACCCACTGAGATGGAAGACTGAAACTTGGGTCTGAGAACCGGAGTGTTGGGCCCCTATTTATAAAGAGTGGTCTTAATACAAGCAGTTGTGCCTATTTAATTGATCTGATAATAATTAATGTGGCTGGGTGGATATGGAGCTCAGACACAGGGCTACTGGTGCTACCGGGCTACTACAGGGCTACTGGTGCTACAGGGCTACTGGTGCTACAGGGCTGCTGGCGCTACAGGGCTGCTGGCGCTACAGCGCTACTGGTGCTACAGGGCTACTGGTGCTACAGGGCTGCTGGTGCTACAGGGCTACTGGTGCTACAGGGCTACTGGTGCTACAAGGCTGCTGGTGCTACAGGGCTGCTGGTTCTACAGGGCTACTGGTGCTACGGGGCTGCTGGTGCTACAGGGCTACTGATGCTACAGGGCTACTGGTGCTACAGTGCTACTGGTGCTACAGGGCTGCTGGTGCCACAGGGCTACTGGTGCTACAAGGCTGCTGGCACTACAGGGCTACTGGTGCTACAGGGCTGCTGGTGCTACAAGGCTGCTGGTTCTACAGGGCTACTGGTGCTACAGGGCTACTGGTGCTACAGGGCTACTGGTGCTACAGGGCTACTAGAGCTACAGGGCTGCTGGTGCTACAGGGCTGCTGGTGCTACAGGGCTACTGGCGCTACAGGGCTGCTGGTGCTACAGGGCTACTGGTGCTACAGGGCTGCTGGTGCTACAGGGCTGCTGGCGCTACAGGGCTGCTGGCGCTACAGGGCTACTGGTGCTACAGGGCTGCTGGTGCTACAGGGCTGCTGGTGCTACAGGGCTGCTGGTGCTACAGGGCTACTGGTGGTACAGGGCTTCTGGTGCTACAGGGCTGCTGGTGATACAGGGCTGCTGGTGCTACAGGGCTGCTGGTGCTACAGGGCTGCTGGTGCTACAAGGCTGCTGGTTCTACAGGGCTACTGGTGCTACAGGGCTACTGGTGCTACAGGGCTACTGGTGCTACAGGGCTGCTGGTGCTACAGGGCTACTGGCGCTACAGGGCTGCTGGTGCTACAGGGCTACTGGTGCTACAGGGCTGCTGGTGCTACAGGGCTGCTGGTGCTACAAGGCTGCTGGTGCTACAAGGCTGCTGGTCCTACAGGGCTACTGGTGCTACAGGGCTACTGGTGCTACAGGGCTACTGGTGCTACAGAGCTACTGGTGCTACAGGGCTACTGGTGCTACAGAGCTACTGGTGCTACAGGGCTACTGACGCTACAGGGCTGCTGGTGCTACAGGGCTACTGGTGCTACAGGGCTACTGGTGCTACAGGGCTACTGGTGCTACAGAGCTACTGGTGCTACAGGGCTGCTGGTGCTACAGGGCTGCTGGTGCTACAGGGCTGCTGGTGCTACAGGGCTACTGACGCTACAGGGCTGCTGATGCTACAGGGCTGCTGGTGCTACAGGGCTGCTGGTGCTGCAGGCAGGCGCCCTTGTCTCTCACTGTCACTTTACTGGCAGACGAGAGATGAAAACAAACATGTGGTGGCAAGGACAGCCTGAGAGGTAAACAGCGCCAGGCGGCTCAGGCTGCTCTCTCATTGGCTCCCGGGCGAACAGAGGGCCAGAGTGACACGGTAGCATCTGTGACCTGGATCGTCGTTTCAGATCAGAGAGCTGATTGATCATTGATCAGAGTGATACTTCTCTTTTTCTACTGTAAAGCTCAGTCCACAGGTCCTGACCCACTCAGAATGAACGCAGTTGTGGGAGTTCTGGGGAATGGCAGAGGATTAAAATGTTTTGCTGGTTTTTACGGCGGTGATGGTAGCGGGCACTAGCGTGATGGTAGCGGGCACTAGCGTGATGGTAGCGGGCACTGGCGTGATGGTAGCGGGCACTGGCGTGATGGTAGCGGGCACTAGCGTGATGGTAGCGGGCACTAGCGGGATGGTAGCGGGCACTAGTGTGATGGTAGCAGGCACTAGCGTGATGGTAGCGGGCACTAGTGTGATGGTAGCAGGCACTAGCGTGATGGTAGCGGGCACTAGCATGTCTGTTATTGGCTGGTCCCAGGCCACGACAGGGTTTCAAAGCGGAATTCTTGGGACCATCATATTGGCCTCCAATCGTTCCCTATGTGAGTCCCACTGTTCATCTGAGGAAATCTGCATCAGGGGGGGGGGGGGACTTAAGAAGCAGAAATAATATTTCATTTCGCTTTCTCCGTGACCATCCCTTCCTGACAAAAAACGGCTGAGACAAAAGTATTTCTGTTGCCTGTTTATTCCACTGTTTGGGTAGGCATAGCTGTGTTTTTGCATCTTATTCTGTCTGGGAATTCGAGAAGCTGAATCTCTAAGCTTTTGATATCGGTCGTTATATGGACGGAATGAAAACGAGGGAGTGGAGGCCGGGTTCCAGATACTGAAAGGTGCATATTGAGACTGGATCGAAAAATAAAATGAAAATGGTCGTTCAGCTGTACTCAGGAACAAACCCAAACAGGATATAGCAACGACACTGTGTTGGAAAGCACCTTAGGGTCTAGTGTATGCAGGTTTTCTTTAGCTGAGTTCTCAATTCAGGCCTTAACTACCAGGTGAGGGAAGAACCTAACCAGTTAGTCACCTAATTAATCAAACAAACCTGTGGTTTAGATGGTCTGTCTCAATGATGGTCTTTCTGAAAGGCCTCTGACTTGGGACTGGGGAAACCACACTCAAAACCAAACTAAGACTGAACATGCATACTGTTTGCCAGAAACAACTTCAGACATTCTCATAATAAAATAAATACAGCGAGGTAACATGCAGAGAGAAGGAAGATTAGGTGGAGGTGTAACAGGGTAGTTTATTGGGTGGGGGTGTAACAGGGTAGTTTATTGGGTGGGGTGTAACAGGGTAGTTTATTGGGTGGGGGTGTAACAGGGTAGTTTATTGGGTGGGGGTGTAACAGGGTAGTTTATTGGGTGGGGTGTAACAGGGTAGTTTATTGGGTGGGGGTGTAACAGGGTAGTTTATTGGGTGGGGGTGTAACAGGGTAGTTTATTGGGTGGGGTGTAACAGGGTAGTTTATTGGGTGGGGGTGTAACAGGGTAGTTTATTGGGTGGGGTGTAACAGGGTAGTTTATTGGGTGGGGCTGTAACAGGGTAGTTTATTGGGTGGGGGTGTAACAGGGTAGTTTATTGGGTGGGGGTGTAACAGGGTAGTTTATTGGGTGGGGGTGTAACAGGGTAGTTTATTGGGTGGGGGTGTAACAGGGTAGTAGACAGGGTGGGGGTGCAGTGACAGATTTATAATGAGCACAGACGTTGCCCTTGCATTTAATACAGAGCTTAAGAAGCATTAGAGTCACATTGAACCCAGATCCGTCGCAGCTCAGCTCAGGTCATGAGGAAGAAAGACCTTAATTAATTTGGCAGATCACAGAGGGCCCACATCCATATCATCAGTTCTTTGTAGCAGGAATGCAAGCTATTTACAGGCAGTCCAATCGGAGGCAGGGAGAGGCAAGGTGATGATGTCCTGGCCGTTTTGCCACAGATAGGAAAAGGATACTTTTCAAAAGCTAAAAGCTTCCCAGTTTTAAAACAAAGGTGGGAGGGAAAGAGAAGTGATTTTGAAAAGGGAACTGATCTGCCTTGCGCTCCGTCGGACATTCCAGGCTGTTTTTGCTCTCCCCTCTCGCATTTTCTTTCCTTTTCTTTCTAAGGAACCCCACGATAACATTCATCAAACCAAAACTCAGCAATACATTTTTTTCTTCCAAATGTCCAGTAGTGTACTGAGCATTGCACATAGTAAAATGCACTGCCACATTTCCACATTACTGCTTAAACACGATCTTGTCCGTTTGTGGTTCTAAAAGAGCCTGTGTTGAATGTTCCACGTGGCTTAATGGGTACCAGTAAGTCGGTCACTCGACTCACTCGTTGTGCTTCAGGGGCTGAGTCTGGGATGAGACACGGCGGATGTATAAGGACTAGTGAGAGCTCAGGGGCTGAGTCTGGGATGAGACACGGCTGATGTATAAGGACTAGTGAGAGCTCAGGGGCTGAGTCTGGGATGAGACACGGCTGATGTATAAGGACTAGTGAGAGCTCAGGGGCTGAGTCTGGGATGAGACACGGCTGATGTATAAGGACTAGTGAGAGCTCAGGGGCTGAGTCTGGGATGAGACACGGCTGATGTATAAGGACTAGTGAGAGCTCAGGGGCTGAGTCTGGGATGAGACACGGCTGATGTATAGGGACTAGTGAGAGCTCAGGGGCTGAGTCTGGGATGAGACACGGCTGATGTATAGGGACTAGTGAGAGCTCAGGGGCTGAGTCTGGGATGAGATACGGCTGATGTATAGGGACTAGTGAGAGCTCAGGGGCTGGCCAGACTCCTCAGATGTGTTGAAGGCCACAGTTGGCAGCTGTCAGACCTATATTTGTTAACTCTGCAAAGACATGTGGAAAGAAGACCTTCCTTCCCAAAATAAACAAACAGTGGTGGCACACATCCACTCAGAAAAAGTAGGAACGAAAAAGAGAAACCCAGTAACGAAAATTGCGGGAGAAGGAGTGAAGTTAGTGAGTGAGTGAAAAGCGTACTGTTTTTACATGGCCAGGTAGAGGAAGTGATTTTGTCTGACACGTAATTCACATTACACTGTGAATCTTATCCGCAGGTCATGATGCTTTCATATCTTCAAGTTGGATGTTTAGGATTGGATGTTGGGATTACGAACATATATTTATCTCATAGCCTACTCATAGTGTACATTCATTTTAAATTGAAATATGAAAATAATACAATACTGGTTTTATTGCTAACTCAAATATGCATCTTACATGAGATGCTTGCTCAATTCCTATTTAGAAATGGTAAATGTACTTGAAATCCTAGTTCAATGTTCTCTAAACTGCACAGTGTGATGGTTTTACATAATTGGATTAACCCTAGATGATGGAGATTCAGTACACTTCTCAGATGTGAATGCATTTCGATTAATTGCATTACAGAAAACGAATATGTTACTTATGTAAATAAATAAATAAATAATATTGTGTAACATAAAGATAAAAAATAAATGAATATAACTTAACGTATCAAAATCAAGAACAAATTTCCAAGCGTACACTGTCTGGTGTCTACAATAACCAAAATACATTATTGCATCTTCGAATTAATTACAAATCAAATACCTCTAACAACAGATTGGTTAAAATAAAGATCGATCAATGCCGTTTTTGGGAACGTTTGTAAGATTATTAGCTTCCTATAGGTAATTAGTTATTAGTTGTTGGCCCTCTACAAACGAATCACTCGTTCACAGTCCTGCTGTGATTGTTTTGCGTGAGAACAGTTTTTTCCTGCATGTGCTGGAATTTACCCTGGTCTGGACACTGGGGATACTGGTCACACATCTGTCCATTGTTTTCGTGTCCATTGTGTTTTCATGTCCATGTATGCTGGTACTCTAAGTTAACAAAAAACGAAAAAGGTTGAGCTGGAAAACTAGATATTCAAGCCAAAAAGGAAACGTTTTTAACTGTAGATTTATTGTTAAGTCTTCTAACTTTAGTCACATTGAATGACCATCAGAAACTATTTCTGATGGTATATTTCAACAATTTAACATTCACAAATATGCGATATTAACCAATGGTTGAAGACTTGAAAGGCTATCGTTGCACATGTCACATGAAATTGTAAATAGTAGAAGTTAGAAAGGCACAGCAGTCCTTTAAAACAGATTAGCCCAATATGGGCAATAATACTCTCAATATATATAGTCTATATAGAGTGGCTGATCTCGGTTGTGTGCCCACTGGTTCTGCCCAGAGATTTAAAAACACCTGTTTGGCAGATTTCAATTACATATCTTGAAGCAAATCAAAATAGCTCTTATCGGCGCTTATCTGCTTGTCCTGTATTTACTCCTAACTGAAGACGGTTATCATTTTGGTTTATTGGTTTGTTTTATTGAATTCGTGTAACATTACTTAATAAATAATAACAATTCAATTTCAAAAATAACTATGTCGATATTTCGTTTTATTAAATTGATACGATAGGCCTACCGTTAAAGATGCTTAAGAGTAGATAGCCTTACTACGCGCAAAAAGCTTTCACGTCGAGTTTAAAATGAATTATTTAATTAAATTAAAAGCTGTCTTTATAATATGTGATTTAATCATTGATGTTTTCTTTACTCCAGTGGTATATGAATCGAAATATTAACAAATATATCACAAAAATTATGTATTAGACTAAGTAAAAAATACTGAAAAGTTGCCTAATGCTGTTCAACGACCGTTAAGAACTATATTGTCGAAATAAATGTTCTCATTGTTTAACAAATCGGAATTCAAACAGTCAGCCAGGGAATAAATAAGTATGTGACCATGCATTTATTAATGACTAGACCTAATAAGAAACTGATTTTTTTAGGTTACCTGGACAATATATAAATGCGTTGATCTAAAAACAAATAGCAAATTATTTTATGAATCCCATCAAATTGGTCAAAACAATTTCACTATTTGATACCAGTTGCATTAAGATCGTACTGCTGGATGAAACGAATTAGCATGCAAAATAAAATATGGTGTGATTATTAAGTATCAAATCTAAATGTCAGCTACTAAAGGTTTAGGCTATAGCACAAAGGCTATTCTATATACGTACATAAGTTACACGAATTTGGGGGACCATAATGACCAGTGGCTCTTAGATAATCAAAAAATAATAATCTATACCATTTTTCTCATGATTGCTTTTCGAAAGACTGAGGTTATGGCTGTTTAGTTCTTTCCAACTGTCGGTGGAGATACGGGACACCTCGATCGAGCAGCAGCTATTCAGCAAGTCAACTGTCAGCGGTCAAATAGCTGACTTCCTCCCTGTCTTATTCAAAGGTTTAGACCAATATTTACATAGGATAGAATTGTATATATGGAGCGCGTCGGGCCGGTCTGAACAGTTTCAGTCTCGCAATACGAATGTTAAAATTATTGTTTTATGACCCTTGGACACCACTTGATTTATCATCTGTTAATTGATCTATGTCCCTAATTAACATCGACGTGTTTTCTCCAGGGTTACGCAAAAATCTAAAATATGTTCTAGAATTAAGCTGAAGTTGTATTTCAATTAAAAAACAAGAATATTTAGAACCTAGCATGATATTTCGTAGTATTTTTCTTCTTCAATTTCTTGAGTCAAGCACGCCCACGTGTCTAAGCCTATATAGACATATCACCTATTTGTTCAATAACACACAGATAGCAGAGAACATGCCCTAGCAGATGCGTGTCCTCGTTATTTTATGGGGCCTGGGCTTCGTTTTTACGCTTCATCAGTTAGCTCAACAGAAGACCATAGCACAGACTATCAGACCACACAAGATAAAGGACTGTCAAATATACCAAGTTCAAATGGTCAGCCACAAAAACACAATAAAAATTTGTAAATAATAATAAAACAGGCCAATCACGTCAAAGCTGGAATATGCCTCGTATATCCCTGTTGTTTTCTTCAATCACTTTAAAAACACAATAACAATAATAAAGTATTTTTTTGCATTCATGATAAATTATAGAAATTATTTGAAGGCACACAATGGCGTTGCAGAAGAAAACCTGTATGGTCCGCATAAGATTTTCAAAAAAGAACACGTTTTTTAGGTTTCAGAGGAAGCGAAAAGCAAACGGGAATACAAGAGATAAATACATTGCTTTCCATCCACGGTGTTACGCTAATGAAGTTCTCGAGATACTCACAAATCTGAATACGATGAGTTAATACAATTAATACAATGCAGGTCAGCCCTTTTCAAGTACATGCTAAAGCTAAAAAAAAATACAATTTGAAACCTACTTAATTCACATCACACACGATTAGATAATTAAATAAAAACCTTTGAATATTACCACACATCATGTAACACACATCAGGTACCACACATCAGGCATATACCACCCATCAGGTACCACACATCAGGTACCACACATCAGGCATATACCACCCATCAGGTACCACACATCAGGTACCACACATCAGGCATATACCACACATCAGGTACCACACATCAGGTACCACACATCATCTTGCACAAACAAACAACAAAGCAAACCCGCAGCATTATCACAATTCCCCCATCTTTCTGGTAGGTTGTATGCTATATTTATTTGTTTATTAAACAGCTATGTGACCAGGTAAGTTAATAGAAAGTATTGGCAAATAGCTGTGCAAATGTTGTTTATTGGATTTATCGCCGGTTATAGCCAGACACTTTCTCACCTTTTCGCAGTTTGTAAAGTCGGGACCCGGGTCTCTGGTGTGGAGCAGTAGGCTATTTGTGTCGTATAGCCTCTCCTTTTTTATCAGCAACAGAACAGCCTGCCTGGAATTTTATTTTCTAATTATTCCCCCCAAATATTGGGGAAAGTGATTTTCATGCTTTGGAGTTGCTTTATACTGCCACGGGTGTTTTTTCATGTTTTCAAGACATAATGATATGGATTATCTTATCATATTAATGGAGCAGTGACGGATGCATCTTTTTTCTAGTCTTGAGCTCTTGTCTGGTTCTGGTTGTGAGTAAATTGAAAAAAATTGAAAAACTTATTTCATGTAATCCAAAAAATGTAAATATCTGGAGTATATTTAGCATTTGTAATTGGAATGGTCAACGGATATTCAGACTGATCTATTTTGCAGTTTACAATAGTTTTTTGGTTTAGAAATGACAAAGTTTGAGTATTTAACATATTGTAGGTTACATGTTTGAAAATATGGATGTAGTGGTTTGGGCTATTGCTTTCACTGGTCCCTCGGAACTTGTTAAGGACATATACGACTTATATACGACTTATTTTATCGACAGATCGAATTTAGTCAACTTTTTAAGAGGAAAGCACAACATTTGAATTATTATTAATGTATTTAAAAACCCTATAGGCTTTGTTTTGGAATAGGGGAAAAATACAAAACATATTATTGTCCGATATTATTGCTTCAATTTGCCTACATAGAGCTATAGTTTCAAGGCCTATAGGCCTATGTTAAAAATGTGAAGATACCAACTCGTTGTCCTTGGATTGAAACACATACGAATACGAAGACTGGTCGTAATAAACTATGATCCATGGGTTACACTCTAACCTCTGTACGTAACATCTGAACAATAATAGTTACTTAATAAAACGAACGAAAAAAAAGTGCAAACAAGTGAGAGGAGTGAAGTTAACTGAACTTCACTTCCGTTGCCTAGAGTTTCCTGCATGTGGACCTTAATGACACAGGTGGACCTTAATGACACAGGTGGACCTTAATGACGCAGGTGGACCTTAATGACACAGGTGGACCTAATGACGCAGGTGGACCTTAATGACACCGGTGGACCTTAATGACACAGGTGGACCTTAATGACACCGGTGGACCTTAATGACGCAGGTGGACCTTAATGACACTGGTGGACCTTAATGACACAGGTGGACCTTAATGACACAGATGGACCTTAATGACACAGGTGGACCTTATAGACACAGGTGGACCTTATGACACAGGTGGTCCTTAATGACACAGGTGGACCCTAATGGCACAGGTGGACCCTAATGACACAGGTGGGCCCTAATGGCACAGGTGGACCCTAATGACACAGGTGGACCCTAATGACACAGGTAGACCCTAATGACACAGGTGGACCCTAATGGCACTGGTGGACCTTAATGACACAGGTGGACCCTAATGGCACAGGTGGACCCTAATGGCACAGGTGGACCCTAATGGCACAGGTGGACCTTAATGACACAGGTGGACCCTAATGGCACAGGTGGACCTTAATGACACAGGTGGACCCTAATGGCACAGGTGGACCCTAATGGCACAGGTGGACCTTAATGACACAGGTGGACCCTAATGGCACAGGTGGACCCTAATGGCACAGGTGGACCCTAATGGCACAGGTGGACCCTAATGGCACAGGTGGACCCTAATGACACAGGTGGACCCTAATGGCACAGGTGGACCCTAATGGCACAGGTGGACCCTAATGACACAGGTGGTCCTTAATGACACAGGTGGACCCTAATGGCACAGGTGGACCTTAGTGACACAGGTGGTCCTTAATGACACAGGTGGACCCTAATGGCACAGGTGGACCCTAATGACACAGGTGGTCCTTAATGACACAGGTGGACCCTAATGGCACAGGTGGACCTTAATGACACAGGTGGACCCTAATGGCACAGGTGGACCTTAGTGACACAGGTGGTCCTTAATGACACAGGTGGTCCTTAATGGCACAGGTGGTCCTTAATGACACAGGTGGACCCTAATGGCACAGGTGGACCTTAGTGACACAGGTGGTCCTTAATGACACAGGTGGTCCCTAATGGCACAGGTGGTCCCTAATGACACAGGTGGACCCTAATGACACAGGTGGTCCCTAATGACACAGGTGGTCCCTAATGGCACAGGTGGACCTTAATGACACAGGTGGTCCCTAATGGCACAGGTGGACCCTAATGGCACAGGTGGACCTTAGTGACACAGGTGGTCCTTAATGACACAGGTGGTCCCTAATGGCACAGGTGGTCCCTAATGACACAGGTGGTCCCTAATGACACAGGTGGTCCCTAATGACACAGGTGGTCCCTAATGGCACAGGTGGTCCTTAATGACACAGGTGGTCCCTAATGGCACAGGTGGTCCCTAATGGCACAGGTGGTCCCTAATGGCACAGGTGGTCCCTAATGACACAGGTGGTCCCTAATGACACAGGTGGTCCCTAATGACACAGGTGGTCCCTAATGGCACAGGTGGACCTTAATGACACAGGTGGTCCCTAATGGCACAGGTGGTCCCTAATGGCACAGGTGGTCCCTAATGGCACAGGTGGTCCTTAATGGCACAGGTGGTCCCTAATGGCACAGGTGGACCCTAATGGCACAGGTGGACCTTAATGACACAGGTGGACCCTAATGACACAGGTGGACCTTAATGGCACAGGTGGACCCTAATGGCACAGGTGGACCTTAATGACACAGGTGGACCTTAATGACACAGGTGGACCCTAATGACACAGGTGGACCTTAATGACACAGGTGGTCCTTAATGACACAGGTGGTCCTTAATGACACAGGTGGACCTTAATGACACAGGTGGACCTTAATGACACAGGTGGTCCCTAATGACACAGGTGGACCTAATGACACAGGTGGTCCTTAATGACACAGGTGGACCTTAATGACACAGGTGGACCTTAATGACACAGGTGGTCCCTAATGGCACAGGCTACTGTAACCGCATGCTGCTCCTTATCCGGAAATCTGCGTCTGATGGTTATTATGATGGGCCGGATTCGGACAAGATGAGGCCTCTATACCGATGCGATCAAATAAGGGTGTAATGAATAACCAACACAGAGCAGGACGATATTAATAGCATTGCCTTACTAAACACAGGCAGGTCACCTTTTACACGAGGTAAATCATCAATTAATTCACGTTACATCCTGACTGTTGTGCAAATGTTAAATGGAAAGACCTCACAAGTGCTAATAGCCTATAGATCGAAATAAAGACAGATACATCATGGAAAATATGGTGCATTTAAATACCTTAAATAACAAATTAAAAAAGTATACAAATCTACACTTGCATGCAGCCATAGTTGTGCCAAGGCTATGAACAGAGGTTTTAGACCTAAATCTTACTGGCAATGGTCAATAAGAAAAAAATAAATGTTAAAAAAATGCAACTTTCTGAACTTTTCAGAGGCTTAGACAAATTAAGAACCCAGTTCAGATAGGCCTATATGTAATTACTAACTTAATTGAAAGCATAGAAAACTATTTACAATTATGTAACATAAGTCGAAATCTGGGTAATATAACAGGAGCCACGGAATCATATAGGAAATGCCCCTATAGCCACAGTCAAATTATTTGATATATTTTCGCACCCTGAAAGTATTAATTCAATAACTTGGCCTCGCTTGTCTTAAATGCATTTGTACATTCCTGCGTGGACGAAATAACAGGGTCAACAATAAACATACGATGTTGAGACATATTCATAAAAAGTGTCAAGGTAGTAAAAATATGGAATATTATATCCAAGGTCTCTCTATAATATATGAACATAGTACGTTGACGAAAAGCGTTTGAATTAACGTATAGGTGTTTTCAAGTGCCTTAAGCTTCTGCACCAAGGCCTACAAGCGAATTCTTCAACAGTCTTCCAACTTTATCTGGTTCTGTATTTTGTCTGTTGTCACCTGAGTATTTACAAAGGACGCTTCCGACTTGGCAATGATGAAGTGAGCTGGTATCAATGGAATCATCTGATAAAAAAGGAAATACATGGACGCTTGACTTCTTGATCGTCCATTCTTATAGTCTTTCATTTCTTAAAATAGCACAATAAGCATTTAGGCACAGTTAAAATATATATTTAGCTATACAGTCCTAAAACACGCTATTTTATATCTCTAAACTGCTCAGACCTCATGCTAGTAAATAAAACAACATAGCCTACTTAAGTGTAAAGTGCCTTGTCTATAGGCTGTTAAAATAAAGCAGCATTATGAATAAGGAATAAATCATCCGGAATAGCTGGATGAGGTCAAATAAATGTTTTCTAGGCATATTTGCATTAGTTAATTATGTTGGTTAAATATTTTAATGATTCAAATCTGTAAAACAAGACCTAATAACAACAGGTCACCACAGTAGTGTATTTATGGTCGATAGCACCAAGGAAAAACATCCAAAACAAATAGGGCTAATCCGCAAAAACAACAGTGGAGCGGCTAACTAGGTTATCCCATTAGTATCCCGCAGCGGCGGAGCGTTATTCGATCACCCAAGTGTAAATTCAAGGCAATCCCAAATGTTGTCGCAGCAGGTCCACTATACTTTTGTTGCCATTTATTTAATCATAAAGCTTGATAAGCTTATAATCAGACAGATACAGATATGTCAAGTGATGGCTGCTCTTCATGCGTTACAGAGGTCCCCATGCAGCCCCATGCAGTATAGTTAGTAATCACACTGCAATGTGATTACTGACAGCCTGCCATGGGCCAACCAGAAACTATTCACGACCGAATAAGAAGCGTTGCTTCAGAACAATGGCCCAGCACAAAATACATTTAGATCAACAAATTAGAGACATATCCATATTGCTTAACATAATCTGACCAATGCATGCATGGTAGATCAACAGTAGGGTATTATTCAGTTGCAGAGTGTAAAATGGATGTAAGGCAATAAAATCAAATTAACGAGTATAAGTGAATTAAAGTAGATTACCTATACATGCACAAGCCTACTACAAGTTCATGAATGTTGACATACCACAATGCATAGTTTATTCAACAGGTGGGGACATAACCGCCTGTGTGTCCAATAGGAATTACGCACGCTATCCGCGCACAATGAAACCGACCCAGGCACATAATTTACAGTAGAAGAGCTTCACTCTTATGCCGGACATCCGCAGTGAGGTTCATTTTTTTTACACCACAAGCAGGTACAACATTTGCACGTTGACATCGACAAGGTCTTATTCAAACGAAAAAACAGGTCCAGTCAATGCGTGCACACTTTTTCTCGATCTATGCCTGGGAGGCGTGGAGCTCTCACGTGTGACATTCTCGCTCTCTGCAGTAGCTCTTCTCCTCCTCCAGGCAGACTAGTAAGGAACTCTTATGACATCACCCGGCCACTGGATGGGGGAACACGGGAACTGCTCTCTGCGTGCGATATGAATGATGTTTTGATACCCGTGGACGTGTTTGGGCATATCATTTGAAATTCGTGCACGGGAGAAACTTTTCAAGTTGAACAATTCTTCGAAAAGCAGCCTCAGTGGGTATACTCTATTTCGAAAACAGCAGACCTAAACGGTCAACTTCGACGATAGGCATTGAATACCAACGAATGTAAACCTATTGCAGCGTTTGTTCCTATATCTCCATTGTGTCTGGCCTCCTGGGATAGAGCGCAACGGACGCATAGGAGGGGAGACGGCTTTTCTCGACTGGATCTCTCGCCTATGGACGACAGCGGTCCCCTCTCTCCAAAGGCAAATGCTTTCAGTATAGCCTCTCTGATTTCAGCTGCAGAGCAAGCAGGAAACGCGCCGTTTGACAAACACGCTACTGGCCTGGACAAGCGAGATCAGCGCAGGAGTTACAGCTCGTTAAAAATGCACTACAGCACTGTCACCAGGGAAATGGAAGGTACGGGTGGGAACATGACAATAACCTTGTGAATATTTGTTTGTGTCAAGTTGTTTTGTTGTTATTCTGAGATTGCGGTTGTTGTTTCATAGCGACATACTTTTTTGTCTATGTTTTTTAAATAGCCTAGTTGTTTGCTTTAAAGAATGAACAAAATTATGTAGACACGGTATACTGTAGTAGAATTAGTAACTCTCTCAGTATAGGAAAATTCAGAGGAAAACATGATGATTTTGAAGGGAAGTTATTCATAATCAATAAACAAATGTATAAAACATAACTTAATAAAACATAATATACCATTGGTCGGACATACATATTTGTAGAAAAATATTGTCCAAATAGTAATTACTTTTAAATCACAGGGAATAGAGCACACCAACACATTTTGAACTTAAGTAAAGCAGTTTTTGGACCGGGGTACATGTGTCGATTAATGATTGAAACAGTTGATAACAGGCCTATATTCCAAAGATTAAAGCGGTGTCGTTATCTTAGTCACATTTAGTACAGTCTGTATTAGAAAAATGTGTTATTAAGTCATTATTAGGTACGGTTTTGAGCATGCAAATAAGTGTTTGTTTACCTTGTAAAAACGTTTACCCTCCACCGTGCCAGCGAGCCCCTCTATTGTTAAGAGAGGACGATATGTGGGCGATACCCTTATCCAAAAGTAAATGGGTGCCGGAAAGCCCTTTAAAAGGGGCGCACTTCACTGTCAATCAGTCTCGTCCCAGGGCGAGGAAAGGCACATTACCTGCAGTTCCTTATCCAAATAGAAATAAGAACCGGTTTTATCTTAAAGGGGAGGCCCTATATGAGAGAGAGATAAGAGAGACGTCTGGATTGCTGTGTTACATATACCGCTGTAGCCCCGCAGAGAGGAGGAATACTTATACGAACACAATCAATCCTTCGAAAGAAAAAAGGAACTTGTTCACTTCTCAAGGTTATTATGGTAATCGAATAAACTATTTCGGCCATAATTGGGGAACTATAATTTGGAACGCCGAGAACAACGTTATTATTAACGTGTTTTTATTACTGGACGTTCTGCGCGCAAATATATCACGACACTTTTTTAGGATTTAGGCTGCGTAGCCTATAGGCCTAGTTTATTACATGTTTTGGATGCAACGTCGAGGATTAATGCATGGACGGTGAAAATACTTATTTTGCACACGAATCGGACGCTAGTTTAACACCATTCGAGCATTTATAGAGGAAGTTTGGATCCAGATATTTTTTCAAAGCCAACAACTGCAACTGTCATTGTTTTATTTTATGCACAAGTGCAACGCATATTTTAAAATCCGGCTTTTGGAATGATTTCAGCAATATCCAGTCCGTGGCTGACGCAGCTGTCCCATTTTTGCGATGTTGCAGCCTTCACAACCAGCAGCCTGAACAGTCTGAACACGCCCGGGAGTTACCATCTCTCCCCGTCCCCTGGGGACCCTTACAGCCAGCATGAAGCCCACTTTGAGCCTTGCCCGGCCGCCCAACACAGCTACAACTACTCCGGGTCGAACACCGCGCAGGCCCAGGCGACCGATACCGGGACGTCCAACTGTTCCTCCACGTCCTCCGGCTCCACGCCAAACAGCAAGTCCCTGGTGAAGAAGAACCCCAAGGTGGCCAACATAAACGTCCAGTTGGAGATGAAAGCGTTATGGGATGAATTTAATCAGCTGGGCACGGAGATGATCGTTACCAAGGCTGGAAGGTTTGTGTAATTTGTGCGGCATGGCTTCAATGGTTAGTGTTGATTGGGAGATAAAGTGGGGCTAATTAGAAAAATGTGTTGATGCGTGGCAATGGGAATTATTGAAATAGCAGGGTTATTGATCTATTGAAACGTTATCTCAGTCTATTAGCTTAAGTATTTAGACTCAAACTGTCATAATCTAATCAATAATTGCTATAGTTGCTTTGGGTAAAAGCATCTACTAAATGCTATATAGCCTAACTATTATTTATACTATTCATATAAGACTATAGAGACCGACATAAATTCTAGTCAGACATTATGTAGAAACAGAACCTCATTGGCCTTTAGTGTTTTTAGGAAGTTTGATTTGTTGAGTTGGATACAAAAATATTGTGATTTTCCCTAGAACTGTATTTAAATCGGGCAGACAAATCAAAATAATGATTCTTAGGATCAGGACAGTCCCACGGCTTTATTATTTTTCATTTGTTCTGGGGGAAGCTGCTTGCTAGAACCCCATGGAGAAAAGCAAAATATTAGGCAAATGTTTCAGGTCTTTATTAGACTTGGGTCACAGTGAGCCAGTGGGTACTATCCAATCTAAAAAAAATGCCACACTCAATCTCCTCGTGGTTATTTACGGATTCATGAGATTATTTGAACAATTAACTATTCAGAATTATCATACTCAGATTTAAAGCTTTTTAGTTTACTATTATGATTATATTGCCCATTCCTTCTGATACATTCCTAAAAATGCTCTTTTAAAAGCATTCAACATTCGCTTTACATCCAGATTTCATTCCCAAGTTCTTGTTATTTCCCTCCCCCCTTTCCCTTCCCTTGAAACGTGAGCAATACAACAATATTTGCTGTAAACGTGTTTAGTCGTGCAGCTTGTTGAAGACTTTTGTAAGTTTTGTTGATGACTTTCGCTCCATGACAGCATTACTCTTAATAGTAATAGTTAGTAGAAGCATCAAGGCAGTTTATTATAAATTACTGCGCTATTTCGTTAAGCATCTGAGCCGGCAAGAGATTCCATTTGCACAGTCAACATTCTCAATCTAGTGACAGCAGAACAACATCCGTCAATCCGGAGGCACTATAGCAACACACTATCCGAGTCAAGGCACTTTAAAAGCTACTTTAGCCTCACCTATCCACAACTGCAAGTTTCAATAGACTCATGACGTTAATTGAGCGCTTATTTTAGGATCACTTTCACTGGTTTTGAGGATTACCCGCCCGGACACAATAACGCGTTCCCCCGTATAGAGGACACCTCTTCTATGAGGGCATGCCTGATATGGAAGAAAAAGAGTTGCACTATTTCTTAAAGACACCGAAAGCAAATATAACATTCTCTTAATGGCGAGGAAAGTCTAGATGTGTCTGGAATAGATTACAAGATATATGCAAGTTAATTGAGTGAAAGTTGAAAACTTTAGATGATTCACTTCTGTAACCATATAACTGTTAATCCAATTGGATCGCATGTGTTTAGCCTTAAATCCGGAGTCTCATTCCTCTGTAAATATGGGCACAGGTCAATGCAAATTGTATCTGAATCAGTTTGAGAACATTTCCAACAGCAATAAATATGCTGTTTACCGAAAGTATATCAATATAGTCAAGTCAATATAAAGGCATGTGAAAACTAATTTTAACTGTATTTTAATGTCTGCTGCATGTGTTTTTTATTCCTCAGGCGAATGTTTCCCACGTTTCAAGTGAAAATATTTGGAATGGACCCCATGGCAGACTACATGCTACTCATGGATTTCCTACCAGTGGACGACAAAAGATACAGGTACGTTTTATTTATTTATGAAATAAAAAGACAACACTGTACGCATGTAATCAGTCAGCTTTATTTACATTGGGTGCCGTGTGATATGTCCCATTACATTATATCACGTGCACACAACTATAGGGCCAACATAGGGGTCAATATGTGCTAGACTTTATTTTATTTTTTAAATCATGACCTGTATGCCTGTTACGGCGGTCTCATTCCATTGTCACCCCAGTAACCTCTTGTTTTTTTACCCTCTCCTGTAGATATGCTTTCCACAGCTCTTCGTGGCTGGTGGCAGGTAAAGCAGACCCTGCTACCCCAGGAAGAGTTCATTACCACCCGGACTCTCCGGCCAAGGGCGCCCAATGGATGAAGCAGATCGTGTCCTTCGATAAACTTAAACTCACTAACAATTTACTGGATGACAATGGACACGTAAGTATAAACGAAAACCCTATAAAAATAAAAACGCTATTTATCTTATAAATGTCACATGTCTTAGCGAATCATTAGGATAGGTCTATACTATTAATAGAAATTTGAACTAATTGTTTCTGCTTTAAAAAGTAAGCACGTCTTATGCGCACATATATTTTTTAGACGGAACCTTTATTACATATTCTAAACTATAGCATAAAACCTACTCCAGGAAAAATATGTTATTGGAGATCTTTATAGGGGTTCTTCAACTGAGGGTGAACACTTTAAACGTTTTATTAAAGAAACAATTATTATGGTTCCTAAAATAAGATTGTTTTCGGGGTAGATTATTTGGGTAGTTATTTCTTATTTTTCTTTGAGTAACATTTTCAAAGTTAACGACAATACCACTATTTCGTTTAGTGTATGCGTGTGTGTAATTATTTTCCGTATAGGCCTACGTAAAATCTCTGGACCTCCAGAATTATTGCTATTAATTGATCGTTTGACGGGCCAACAAGGAATTATTAAAACAATATTTGGATTAACCCCAATCGTCATGTCCATACGAATAATCTATCCTCTCTCCCCTTTCAGATTATTCTGAATTCAATGCACAGGTACCAGCCCAGGTTCCATGTGGTCTATGTGGACCCACGCAAAGACAGCGAAAAGTATGCGGAGGAGAATTATAAAACATTTGTTTTTGAGGAAACACGGTTCACCGCGGTCACAGCCTACCAAAACCACCGGGTACTGATCTCACACATTTTGTATTATATTATACAGTTGTGTTTGCTTAGTAATTAATATATGTCTACTTGTATTTTCATAAAATATTAAGGATACATAAAAAGCGCATTTATTGTAGGCCAACTAATCTGAAATAATTTAGGACATGACAACAATTATTATTTTTTTGGACCGACCAGAAATGGTCGATGTTCAGTCAATTAAATTAATTTAATCTGACCTTCCCTCTCTTTTTGTATCTATATATTTTAAATTGTTGAAGATAACCCCTTTTTAAAGGGACATTTACGATCCTATAGTTATCTGAATCACCAAGCGCAGCTGTCTGGTTTCTCTTTGTTTTCTCCCCGTCTCGTTCCTGCTCTATATGTTCTATCTATTTGACCCTTCGATCTCAAAGTTCAGTTTGTTGTTGTTCTACTCATTCGGAAATTCGTAAAAAAAAAATCACCACCTCTTTCACAAATGTGCATTGGTCTCTTGAGCCATTTAAAATTACAATGTATTTCCTTTCAATCTTAGCCTATAAGCCTTCTCATGACCTACTCAGGCTATTTCACATGTGTCTGTGGACGATTTTACACAATTGTTAATACTAATGGGAATTTAGATCTTATGTTATTGAAATGAAATCGTTTTCCTGACTGTGTAAACTGAAAGGCCAGAAAACGATTTGTGACATGCATGTTTACTTGGCTTTTTTCTGTGTGGTTGTAGATCACGCAGCTGAAAATCGCGAGTAATCCTTTTGCCAAAGGCTTCAGGGACTGTGATCCAGAGGACTGGTGAGTGAACACACATGTTACTTCATCGAAGACTGGAAGCATTTTCGAAAAATCATCATCTTGTATAAATGGAAAAATGTATTAATACATTTAAATATATATTCTTTGTAATTGTGACACTGACCTAAATCAAGCAAGATTGTATCTGCCTTTTATGCTGTCTTGGTCCATACATAGGTGTTTTTGGCACATGTAAAAAGTGTACACAGTGTAACTGAACCCATTCTCTGCTCCAGGCCTAGGAATCACAGGCCAGGTTCTCTGCCAATTATGAGTGCCTTTGCCAGAACAAGAAATCCAATGTCATCTCCTCCACAGCAGAACGGCTCAGAGAAAGGTTTGGAGCCCTCCCTATGTCTCAGTAATCAATCATATTTACAGAGAGAACTATTTAATCCATTACGTTTACTGTTTTATAATAAGTACACTATTGCATTGAATTGAGCAATGCAATATGTCAAATTCAATTCATTTTTTTCCCCCTTTAAAAATGTTTTGCCCGTGAAAAATGTTTTTAGCTCAGCAAATGTAGCTTTCACAATTTTGTTTGCACATTTCCAAGAATGTATTGTGTGAACATAGATTACGGTACTCTTTTCCTGGCTAATGTGTTTCACTGGCCCACCTCTCAGTCTGTTGTCCACTCTGCTAATGCCATCGGTTTTTTTTTTAGAGGACAGTAGGCGGGACTACGACCGGGACCCCAGTGGCACGCCATTGCATGCTGACCCCGCCCACCAGCTGATGTCACGTGTGCTCAGCCCCGCCTTACCCGTCCCAGGCGGCCTCCACGCCGTCCCCCTAACCAGCGGCCGACCCAGCCCTCCCCACGACCTGCGTACCCAAGACGGCCATTCTTTGCCCCCAGACACCCTTCACCACCACCCCTACAAGTACCCCACATCCTATGAACACTACCTGGGAGCAAAGACCCGGCCGTCGCCTTACCCCTTACCCAGTATCAGAGGACACACGTACCACCACCACATGAACCCGGCCACAGCTAACATGTACTCTGCAACCAGTGCCCCCGCTAACTATGACTACGGGCCAAGATAATGACTGTGGCTGTGTCCAGTAGCAGCTGCCCATGGCCCACACACCTATTGCTATGGCTACAAGCTAGCGCTGTGGAAAAGCAAACACACGGGAGAAGGGGGACAACAACACAACTCTGTCTTCATAGCCGATGCAACGTCGAGTAGGGGACGTGGCACACCCCTGTATCTGGATAAACCTCCCCCTCAGAGAGCCACAAAAACTGCCCTATTTATTTATGGGAAACGTACCTTGGCAGGAAGTACATGCTGGCCCTCTGAGCCAGAGCAGGGGTCCATTTTGACCTCTGAACTTTGACAGCAATAGCTCTACACAGGGGCACGTTTTTGCCTGCGTGGTAGAGTGGAGCCAACAGCGACATGACTCACAGAGGAAGCAGCTTATGAAAGGCTTCTCTTAAAACATGGATGACGCATTATCACGGACTAGAATTTGTGTTGGATGCACTTTTTTCTGCTTTCAAAAAAGCCATATGTTATAGTCGATCAAGCTTCCATAGATATATCCAATTTTTGCATGTTGAGCTCATTGGATAGATGTTCAGACACCTTTGAAATGTTTTTGTTTGAGGATTCCTTTACATTTTTTTTAACTATCCTGAGATGTGTCCCTGAGAAGCTTGTACCACGGCACTGACTTGCAGCAATTCTAAATAAATAAATAAGCAGAATGAGTGTTCTGTAACTGTAAAATACATATTAAATTCTTTACTTTTAAATCATTAAGCATATATATTTATTTCTAAATCATGTGTGAGTATCTTTAATAGAACCAGGATTCAGGAAAGACATTTTCTCATTGACTGCAGTTTTCTGTTTTCTCAAACCGGATTGACCCAGTTGGGTGATACTGTTCAGAGGATGTGAGAACCTGTCTAAATATTAGGTTTTCCACTGATACGCTAAAGATCAAATGTCAGCATCCACACCTGGGTCTAACAAATTATTCCGATCATTTGTTGTGTATAAATGGAATCACACTGCACAGTATAACCTGGCAGATGTCTAGGACGAAACGTCCAAAAAGTAAACACCCACAGAATGGCCTATAGCTCATGAATTCCACTTAACTGTGAATCTATATGTGTGTGCAACGGTGTGCTGAAAAAGGGTTTATGTTGTGTGTGTATATAAGTCTGCTGTGTGTGTGGGCAAGGTAGTTTTCAAGCATGCAGATGTGAATGTGTATTTTGTATGTGAGGCAAATTTCAAACTATCAAAACACACATGCAAACTACAACAGGGCAGTAAAAAAAAGATCTGTGCCATTGAGCCAGGTAGTTAACCCAGGTATAGTTAGTTAACCAGAAATGTGCCCAATGTGGCAGACTGGCAGTTCATTGCACCACTCCATTGGTTGACTATAACCCAAACTTTTTTTTAGATTGACATACTTTCCAACTAAAACTACAATTTAAATAATCACGCACAAGCGTCCCCGACACACATGCACGCGGACACAACATGTATCTTCTGTCTGCGCACGTGTGTGTACATTAAGGTATAACCTGCACTTTTCCCCAACAACAACAACATAATATTGCACAATAGCCGCCAATACAAACATTTCATTCGATTTTACAGGAGAACATTAGGTATCTTAAAATAAGCAATGGAGATTAAAAAATCCTAATAAAAAAAAAATAAAAATCTGGTTTTACAGCAATGCTTGGCATGCCCAAATGAAATGTTTATTTAAGTCCAACGCAAAGTGTCCCATTGTGACATGCCTCTATACTGACAAATAAATGAAACAAAAATGCAAGTGTGTCCATTACAACAATACCTAAATAATATATATATATATATATATATATATTACCATATAATCCTAAAATCCAAATATACAACCTATACCACGGACTGCTTTGGCCATGACCAACAGGTCATTTAGTTAAACTGACAAAAAAGGCCATAATCGTTTCGTCCAGACAGACAAGACAAAAAAACACCGCACATTTCCCCTCAAAGGATATAATTCCTCACAGTAAATATGACAGTTGCGAGATGTTTTCAGCATAAAATGCTGATTTTTTTAGCCGTATGCATCATAGACACTATTTCCTATGGGGAACCCTTTGTTGTCAAGGATAATTATTGCTAAAATAACATGTTAAGGCATCTGGGACTGTCATGATACAATAGGAAATAGGATTTATTTGAATTATGTATCTTCTCTTCAAACAGCTGCGGAATGGTCCCATGATGGAGGAAAAGGACGCCCGGAGCCCAGCTTGACCCCTGCCAGTAAACGACCTGTGAAAGTGTCAAAGGTTAAATAATGTTTCCACCTATTTGACCAGGGACTAATTGATTGTATAATTTCTGTCATGGTTGGTCGTATAAGAACTTCTCTAATTGTATTTTTTTATACTTTATTCACTATGCTTTTAAACGTTGACAGTTTTCACCACTTCAGACCAACATTTAGCTGAATAATGATTGTGTCGATTTGAAGTTCGCTTGCTATTGGGATAAAACAATAAATATCAATAACATAGGCTACCTAATAAACTGTATGCATCCTAAAATAACATTTACACTTTGCGTTGCATGAAAATATATGAGTTTGTCTGTGGAGTAATAAGAAACATTTAAATTGAATATTATTCTCATTCGATGCATTAAACACATTTTGTGTGTGTTGGTAATTTAAAACCATACTGATGTGCCTATAAGCACACATAATTCAAAATCCCTGGTTCCTGTGTGACCTGACAGGAAACAGGAGTCTGGAGAATCGAAGCTCCCCTCGCGTGAGATGATCCCCGGCTGGATATAATGAGATGTGGCCCATCAGGAAGAGGAGGACATCAAGACCCAGGACCCATCCGTTAGGACGCCCCAGCTGTGTTTATCCTCCCAGCACCTCCACTTGGACGCCGGACATGTGCTGGGGGACAGTAGGTGCAGACAGCGGACCACCGCCACCCGACAGCCAATTACCGCTCCGACACGACAAATAGATCCTCACAGCGGGATGATGACTTGGGTGACCCACGACACCAATATAAAGAAACTGGTATGCTTATAGGACGTGAGGCTCGAACCTAAGGAACATCAAGGCCTATATGCATGGAAGGTTGTGCGTGGCACATTCAGCGATGGAGGTTGTTGCTCTAATGAGCATACCTGCATACACACTTTGTTGTTTAAACGCTCTCCCTTATAAACAGCATTATTACAATCAGTGGGCCAATCCACACCATATAGGCCCCCTGTATGCTGTCAATGTGTACAATCATTTCAACCACACATAAAATGTCGTGTTTACCTCCCACGCTATAGTCTGGTAAAACTAATGGTATAGGACACGCACTAAATAATATAAAACAGCAGCCCACTATAGTCGTCATGTTTAACACTGAGCTGTACATTTATCTGTAGGCACATAATGTGTAATTTTTCGGCTGCAGCACTTAATTTATGTTTTATAGGAGCTGCAAATCCATCTTTCGTGCAATGTGAGAGACAATTAGTCTCACATGACAATTGTTTTGTGCATATCAAGTCAAATTATAGGCTTAAACTAAAACTGATTAGGTGTCCCCAACACGATCTGAATGCTCATATCAGAGCTGTGCTCGAGACCACCTAAAGCGAGACCGAGACGAGACCAAGACCGAAGGGGGCCGAGACCGAGACGAGACCGAGACCGAAGGGGGCCGAGACCGAGACGAGACCGATACCAAAGGGTGCCGAGACCGAGACCAGTCATATCAACACTAAATAACATTACATGTTTTTGGTCCAGTGATCAATGTAAAAAAACACTTGACCAACAGCATCAGATCATCTACTGTGTTGTCATCCTGAATGAAATGAATTTTATTTAAAGAGTATGTAGGCCTATTTATTGTCTTATGTAACCATAAAATACGAAAATAAAACCATGATTTTAAAATGCAGGCTATGATATTAAAATGTCTAAAAATCGAATAAATGAAAATTCATCAAACTGTATGTCCTATGTTGATGTAGTAAATGCTAACACATTTTAGATCACAAGCGACTTGCAATCAAATGATTTGCGCATGATTGGCCGATAAACAAATCTATTTATAATTATTTATCCGTCCACAGGCACGCAGCTTCAGTTGTTTGTCTGCTTGAGCAGGACACGCAAACGAACCGGTTGCACTGCGCACAGTGTTCATTAGTCTTGTTACGAGTGCACATGAGACAGCAGCAGTGTTCATATAGATCAGACCGAAACCCGTCCAGTTTAATGAAGATCGGACCAAAACGGGTCCAGTTTGATATAGATCGGACCATAACCGGTCCAGTTTTATGCTCTTTCTGCCGTATGCCCCCCGGACTTATGTATGTCCCACGTCCTTCTGTGTGCATGAGTAATTTCATTTATCGCCCATTTGTAGTAAGCCTATTAATAATTATTGTTTATATTCGTTTAATTTCGATACAAAACAATATTTTGTTGAAGTCTCTTGTAGGCTATATGAATACACTGTGGTTCATTCGTTATTAATTATTGAGTACAATAGGCGCATGACACATGAATGGGGCTGTATGTATTTGGCGGAATTCGTCCTGTTTATTTAGTGAAACATATTTCTTTATAAACGTACCTCTTTTTTGTAGTTCAACCAAGCCAATCAGACTATTGTCTATATGTGTTCTCGTAGTATTTGTCTGTGTATCGCCCATTCAACCATTGCCATCATAGGCTCAGTGAAGTGTGATCGTTTTCTGGGTACCGCAATTAGGGTACCAACGCCCAGCGGCGTGGGATTTTGGCGACAGGAAGGCAGTTTAGGTATCAAAAAACATGTAAATAGTAGTTTTATATATTGTTCGGTTTGTGATTTTGCAATTCTGAAAACGGGACAAGGTAAAATGCACGTATTTAGAAAAAGTCATGGAAGGACGTCGGCTGTAGCTTTTGAACATTATATATGTATTTTAATTACTAACCGCTGTGTGTTTTCGGACAAATTATTTATTTGTGCTCAATGTGCTGAATATAGGCAAAACGAATATAATGGCAGATTGTGCAGACATGATCGAGCATATGTTTAAGATTGAAGTATCTACGTGAATGGGTGCACGCTCTAGCGACGCTGGGGGTGGGCTTTTCTTCAAAAGTAGATAGCCATTGGCGGGATAAGCCACATCAGAAAAAAACAGTCTGACTCTGGACGAAATACAGCCAATGGAAATACAGCCTCTACATGTCATACTTAAATATTTTGCTAGAATAAATTGTGGGCGATAATTTCTACGCTGGTCTCGGCTGGTCTCGGAAGAATTTACGAGTCCTTACTGTCGGAGACCGAGTCGAGACCGAGTCCAAATGTAACCGAGACCGAGACGAGACCGAGACCTTAAAAAAGTGGTCTCGAGACCGGTCTCGAGTACTACAGCTCTGGCTCATATACTCCACTTAAACAAGTGTCTTATTCTGCTGAAAAGTGAATAAAAAAATGAACAGTCAATGTTTGGTTAAAATCCATTTGGGTTCCGTAACAGTAAATACTGTTGAATAATCTTGCACAATTGTAAAGGCTCCTCTGTAAACCCTAATTTGTCCGTGGTATTTTGGCATTATGTTTAATTAGGCATAGCCCGTGTCAAAAACGTGCAGGGTAAAATATCTGAAGACTGGGGATGTTTCCTCTAACTGTTTATCTGTGTTTGTCTCCTTTGCAATTATAGTCACGTGATGCCTAACAAACAACATTCATAATCAACTTGCTGTCATCACATCAATAAAAATACAATACACTTTACATAACACAATACTAGACATCTTCAGTTTAAAACAAAAATACAGACATTACGTTATTAATGCCTATAGCAACGTGTGCTGAGGGCTATTAATTACCTCACACACAGGCTAATGGATGTGTTATCCCGTTAATAACACCCGTTAATAAATTGATTTAAATTTAAATTATTAGTTTTATTTTAGGGTGCATTTGAATGTGAACGCACATACAACGTGCGAGTGCATTGATAAACACACAGTTCGCATAGCTTTTCACAACATATAATCTCCCATCTTTAATCATATAGTAGGCTACATAACCCAGGTTAACCCAACTCAGTATTCTAAAATGCGTTTGATGTTAAATGCCAAAGTCCCTACAGAAGGGTTTTCCAAGAGGTGTCTATTTAAATGTATTTGACCAAGTATTGAGTTCAAGAGATTTGGCCCAGAAAATCAATATTTATTGTTGTGCAAAGTTAGTAGAAATGTATTTAAATGTATTCACCTTATTTGTGAAATCTGCTGAACATTCTTCCACCAAGCGACACATAAAGACATATCAAGTTTTCTTTATAATAGTTCTACAAATCGAAAAATGTCATACTACATTACTACACATTGAAATAATGGTGACAGTTTGAAAACGGAATGATTTTAAATGTTATATAATAATGTACACATTTTAAGAAAGCAGCATATTCTAAACAACATTCATTTAAGGTGAACAAAAATATATCGGCCTGAACTTCAGGGAAAAACTCACCTAACACCAATAAAACCCAAATAATAAGCCCGTAGTGAAATGTTGTATTTCTGCTCAGCCTAGCTATGCACACAGATGTCTTGAGCTTGAAGGAATGCCAAATGCCTGCCATTGATGTATGAGGAGACACAGAATGAATGATAATGCAATCGAAGGCCTCATTTGACACTGAGCCGCATCTGGCCCATCTGTTGTGACAGGCCTATCAGAGCTGGGGCTGGTTTTACCTTTGTGTACATTTCTCCGGCCGCACCCCGGCAGCTATGCATATCTGGGGACAGATATCAAAAACAAGCCAAGGTAGATCTATTAAAGTTGATTACCTAAAAGAGAGGGCCGAGCATGTGTTACGTATTATCCAAAAGCGTTTCGGAAAGCAAAGTTGCCGCAGTTTATGTTCCATTTGCCATCGCCGACAGAGATTTTATGCTAAATATAAAGTCACGTCGATGAAGAAAGACACCAGACCGTGATACATTCACGTACCCGGTGCGCAGACAAATGGAAACTAATCAGCGACTAGGCATGGCATTTCACCTGTTCACAAGCAGAGAGCGATTATTTTCTTACAATCATATTCCTATTTTATAAACACTCAGGCGCAGTTTGCGTCATGTCGTTGTCAACGGCCAGTAATCCAAGCCACCAGTAATACACCAAGGCCTATTAAAGTGCATGCTGTAATAGCATAGCGGAGGGGGCCTAAACTTAGCTAAAGACTCTTGACTGAGCTAAAAGAAAACATCCAGTCACAATGGCACATTGACACCTGACCTCCAAGGCCACGGCAGACACACGCTAGGTGATGAACGACCGAGGCCAGGCTTTTATTGTATGTCCGGTCCTGTTGTGGACTCCTCTCCGATTATTGACTTCCTAACAAATCTATTACGAGGTGATTTACGACCAGGCTTGTGTGTGTAGCTCCTTCATTCCGCAGCAGCAATAGAGCAGCATTTGATTTATCAGAGAGAATGAACGGAAGCCACCCCACGCCACTTCTGTTGTTTGTTCAAAGTCTACAGGAGACGTAGGAAGCTATTCGAAACTGAAGAAGTCGCAGCAGGGTTCACAAACAAGGGGACGGCGAGGAATCAGCGGAGGAGGAAAAGGGCTGGCGCAGAAATAGCTCACTGAAATAGCTCACTGCTAGCATGAACGTCGGGAGCCTTTGATTCCTCTGGCCAATGTCTGATGAGCTTCTCCTGTGTAGGTCATCCCAGGAGACATTGTTTTATGAAGCAGAACGTCTGTTTGGACTTCTGCGGTGTCGGCGGCTGCGGCCACGTAACATCTGCGATCCCATGCGGCTTGTTGACTAAGATATCATTAGACTATTCATACTGGTAGAAACACATGAGTTTTGGGGTATTTTGATTAATGTAGACGGCTTCTCAACTAACCAACCCAAGAACACCTCATTGAGATTATGGCAAAGTCACGCAACACGTTATTGTTTGGTGGACATACAGAATTATTGTTTTGATTGATTAGGCCGACTATGAAATGAAAAAGTTATACAAAATAAATAAAAACCGCACAGAAATGTCTTATAGTAGGCCTACAGTCCGTACTTGATATGTTACTTACAAACTGTCAATGTTCATTTAACCACAAAGTTCTTCACACATTATTTTCCATTAGCACACGGAGGACCATATTATATGCTATTTTAGGTCATGTACAATTGTGGGCCTCTGTCGCATTTGCGGATATTTCATTGAAAATTAAGCGTTTCAAGCTACAATAGTCATTTACAATGTAAGCCCTGAATTTATTATCATTTTTGATGTTTATTTAGGAAAAAAATGATTTTTGTGTGCTAATAGAATGAGATTTCTAAGTGACCACAAACTTTTGAACAGTAGTGTATGTAGAAGCAAGCCTGCTAAAACCACACTACTGTATTATACAGCTGGTTCACCGTAGCCAATCCCATATCCGACAACCAATATACAATAGATTTTTTTTTTATAAAATGTGCTATAATTCCTCAGCTAGGGCATTTGGGAATTGTAAGACGAGTTGAAAAAAATCTTGTCTTCAACAAAGCTGATTTAATGTCAGAGTCTTAATCCTGGTTGTATATGGACCAGAGGCTGATGCGTTTGTCTTTCGAGCCTGCAGCCAGAAGCCTGTTCCTGGTGTCCTGGTGGTCTGAGAATGCCAGACTGAGCACCATGTCCGTGTGGTGCTGGAGCACGGCCAGGGGTCGGAGCTTCTTCCAGCCAAATACACGGATACGATGGTCCCAACCAGCGGAGGCCAAAATCTTACGGTCCTCCCGGATACACAGCTGGGAGAACCCAGGGTTGACCAGGGCTACGGGATCCTGGATCTGAGGATTAAAACGGCAAACGTGACGGATTAGAGCAAACAAAGAAGAGGGACCACAAGCATCGTCCATAAATCACACACAGACTGTTCTCACAGGACCTTATCTCATCTGCATACGCATGCACGGTGCAATGTGGGTAATAAATTATAGGCGGTTAAATGTAATGTGTCAGAACATTCAGGTTGCTAAGTAACAACTGTAAATACAGGCAAAAGACCAACATCTTTCGGTCGCATGATTCATACACACAAGATCTAAAATGAGCCAACAGATTCGATCAACCGACAATTAGCTCACCGAGCTCTAAATCATTTGTGTCTGCGGGGAAAGAAGCTCCGCTGAGCACGCACTCCAGGGACTCAATCATCAGGCATAAAACATTACGACACGGGTGGTAGAGGGGGAATTTCTCGCGCCATTTGATTTGGACGTTTTCAATCCCGGCAGCGATGCGTCCGAGATACCTTTGTCACTTCGTTACGAGAGAGAGAGAGACAGTAGAAAGAGATACCATCCAGCTCAAATCCTTCTTCGTAGAAGGAGTTTCGTAGTTTCTTTAAGCACCTCTGATGAATTACACGAGGCCTGGTCAACAGGAAAAGAAACGGATAAATACGCAGGCATAATGGCTGCCTGCCTTAGATTACTACTACTCCAGTTCTATGTGATCTACAGTGTCCCAGAGACTGAATCTATCTCAGTAAGGGGCAACATTGTGACACATTATAATGGATGGCACCCAGATCACTGACACTCGGCTGCCGACATTCCGAAGGGGAACGTACGTGCTCTTCCCAGGTCTTCCTTAAGACTCCGGCAGCGGAACGCCGGTGTGTCTGAACGAGGGACATTCACATCTGGCCATGGACGCGGGAATCAAACTGGACAGCGTAAAATCGACTTCATAAGCGGTGTCCTCGGAGACTAATGGCCTCGTGCTGGAGACGCACGATCATTCATACGCTCGCTCCGAATTCCGGACAGGAAAATCAGAGGCGTTCAGAAATGCACACGGAAGATATAAGCCAGGTACTCCCAGTCACAACCCCAGCGGATAGGGTGGAATGCGACGGGAGAGAGAACGAAGGAAAGGAATGTCAAAACCCAAGCAACAAACACAAAAACCCAGAATAACTAGTAGTAATGATTCAAGCCTTTAGCGGACATATCGCTAGCTAGAGTGTGAAATCCTGAGCAGACACAGTGGATGAAAAAAAGACAATAAGTCTCTTGACGGTTGGTGTTGTGTGTCTTTGCTCTTTTTGCACCGTTTTGTCCACGTCTTAAAATGTGTGTTCCGAATGCTGCCGCTAGTGATCAGAAAAAAGTCCTTGTGTGTGTGTGCGTGTGTGTGTGTGTGTGTGTAAACGGACTTGGCGAATAAACCAGATTCCGATTCGATAAAACACAAGTGGCCGGCTGGTGGGGGTGAAAGACGGATCATTTTGGAAACCTGTTATTACATCAAGAAGTCGGTATGCCCCGCCCCCTCGCCGTCTGGTTTTCATTACCGGCTGATAATGGCGGGTTAAAGTGTCTATTGTTGTTTGCTTTGCTTCCCATAGTTTGTCTCAGGAAAAAGTATTTAATTAAGGGGTCAGTTTAAAGCAGTGAATGTTTGGTCAAAAGTAAGTGGTCATCTGTTAGGTAATGCTAATTATATCCTGATGGTGTCTCCGATATTAAACGAGCTTCAGAATGGCTGCAGGACTGGTTTCCAGCAGAACCTTCTCTAGCGTACCCGTCGCACCTCCCTCCCTGCCATCTCACACCAGGCACTATCTGCTGTGTCATTAGCCTCAGATCCGTCAGAAATTTGTGGGATGCACCGGCCCGATATGCCGTGATATCGAGCACTCCCCAAATAAATACATTTGGTAGCTCCATCCTAAAATTCAACACAGCTTTAATTCCCAACTCTTCTCATTCTCACTAAAGCGCGTCTGAAAAAACAGTTAATGTCTGTTTCCCGTTTCACCTGACTCGCGAACACATTCGCACAGCTGCTATCTCATCAGTCACATATGGACTGGCTCAAGCCCTTCTCAGCTATACAGATGGGGGATTCCCACAGGCCTACGCCGGCTTACGGGGTCTGGTCCAACAACAAATGGTCCAGATACTGTTCTCGAAGACGCACACTGATTATATGGACACTCGCTTTTGGCAGAGAGCTCCACGTTTCACACTGATCTATAGAAACGTCCCATCATCACTCATTCAGTCACTCGCTCGTGCGGAGCTTACCCATTCCATAAAGGGGAAGTCATTTTTTATCCTCCCTCAGGTATTTCTGACACCACACCAAGGGCTGAATGTTACCGTGGGTGTCGTGGAGAGGATTAAAGCCTGTTGTCACCTGGCTGGGTTGTATCCTAGACACACGAGGGCTCCACTCGTACCTGCCCTACAAAAACCTCAAGTAAAACACAGAATACGTCTTGACATGGGGACGCGTTGACCTGGGGACGCGTTGACCTGTACTGATACTGTTCACTTTATAACCAATGTGTGTTTTGTGTAGTTAGCAGCATCTGATTTGTAAATGATAATTTTTTAGGCAAGGCAGAGCAGAAACACAGTAGGCCGACACCCGGCGGGCAGACACCCGGCGGGCAGACACCCGGCGGGCAGACACCCGGCGGGCAGACACCCGGCGGGCAGACACCCGGCGGGCAGACACCCGGCGGGCAGACACCCGGCGGGCAGACACCCGGCGGGCAGACACCCGGCGGGCAGACACCCCGCGGGCAGACACCCCGCGGGCAGACACCCCGCGGGCAGACACCCCGCGGGCAGACACCCCGCGGGCAGACACCCCGCGGGCAGACACCCCGCGGGCAGACACCCCGCGGGCAGACACCCCGCGGGCAGACACCCCGCGGGCAGACACCCAGCTCAAATACTATTGTGGGAACAAGTGGAGATGGCTGTCTGGGCGTCACACTGCGCTGCAATTCAGAATAATTTAAAAGCCCCTGCTGGATCCTTCCCCCGCTTACTTCATTTATCCTCTCTAGAATTACATATTGAATCAATATTTTGTGCTTGTGCAAAATAAACCAAAAAACCACGGCTTCATTTTCCACTATATTGAATCAATTCCTTTCCAGTATTATTGTAGACACCATTGCAGCAAAAAACGGGAGGGTTTGCAAATATTTCTAATTCAAGCGTACATTTGCCGAAAAAAAGACCTGGAAAGAATAATAAGTCCACGTTGCAGGAGTGTAGAATGTCAAGTCCCAGGGTTTCCCTGCACACTCTTCACATGAAGTAGACATGAAATACTGGGCCGTTCCTCTAGCTCATGACATCAACAGAAAATATAGCGTCAAATGAGCCGTCCCCGCTCAGATGCACACGGTCGTTACATAAGATAATAGGAGGCAGAGGAGTGATGGAATGACCCTTATTCACTCGATGAAGCAGCGAGACTAGAGAAAGTACAGGTTGTGGTCTCAATAGGACTGAGCACACTGCTTTGTGGGTGTGTGTGTGTGTGTGTGTTGGTGTACGTGTGTGTGTGATGCGCGTGTTCGGTGTGTGTCTTGTTGACCTCTACTACCTCACTATTCTGGTTTCTGATTAGCACGGAGCAGAAAGGTAGCAAGCTAGCAAGGGCCTGCAAATAACAAGTTCACCAGATAAAATGCTAAAAGCTAAGTGTTATTCTTCAAATTGACCATAAATGGGGAGATTGGCATGTGACCACATCCCTATAGGACTCAGTCATCTCGATTGAAGCTCTATACAGATAAGTGAAGACCGCCTTCCCGAAGATAATACTTTAAACACTCAGTTGACCGTTAACCTTGTGACATCTAAATCGGAAAAACACGTTTCTATGGATTAGATTGGCCACTGCCGGTTTAAACTGAAAAGGCTATAAGTCATCAACCCAGTTGTAGCTTGGGTTCTTGGTGGTTTCAGGCAGGGTGTTCTGTAAAAGCACATTGTGACAACAGCTAATGTAAAAGCAGCTTCATAAAACCCATTAACCTGACCACTTTAATTTATTTATTTTACAAAAAACAAATGACTAGCAAGACAACATGCAGAGCTTAACGGCAGGGTAAATGCATTTCACTACAGCGCGGACTGTGTTACTCTAGTGAGACTTGAAATACCATCTGAACCCAGGTCTGTGTGAGAAGACATTGTGTGCAGAGAGCCGGTGGACTGGGCTCACCCTCACTGACCTGGAGTCTGTGCTGTCCATCAAGAGCCCAGTAGGAGAGGCTCTTCTCCGAGGAGCCAGAGACACCCCTACGCCCGGTCGGGTCAAAGTCCAGACACATAACGGGCTCAGGGTGGGCTGCCGCAGAGCTCAACACGGACCTCTGGGATACATCCCAAACTGCCAGGGAGCCGTCCTCATAACCAGCCAGCAGGACAGGGCCCGAATCTGCCTGGAGGACGGCAGTCAGAGGAGGGGGGAGGAAAGGGAAGAGATATGTTACCACAGAAGCCACAGGGCTGTACAGAGTGCAGACAGAGCAGGGGTTATCTCCATGGGAGAACACTGACACCGCGAGAGCCATTACTCTCCCCCCGTTGGCCAGGACCTGGCAGCCATTACTGCGTTCATCACTTTACTCCTCATCAGTATCCCTCCATACGAGAGCCAACCCGCCGCTGAATGTAGTCGAACACAGGGTTCAGAGACACGCCGTATGTATCCTGTGCTACAGCAGATGGACACGAGTGGACCCTCTGGAGAGCTTCCTCGTTTGTTGACTGGATGCTTGTACGAGATCCAGTACATTATCAGAGTCGTGGAATAGGACAGGCGTTTTGAGAAGGAATCTGAGAAATCTGAGTTAACAAAAACAGATAGAAGATCTGATAAAAGCACAGGGCTTCAGGTATCAAAAAGAGATGAAGGAAGTAAAGGCCCAGCACAACAGGCCCAGCACAACAGGCCCAGCACAACAGGCCCAGCACAACAGGCCCAGCACAACAGGCCCAGCACAACAGGCCCAGCATTCATGTCTGTTGGCAGGTCCCGGCCCATATACAGACACCTCCACCTGGCTTATGCAAATCGGCAATACATCAACCTTCATGACAGAAGTCAAGCGGAAACAAAGGAAGAATGCCTGGCAAGCGTTGCAACCTAACCAGTTCCGAGGTAGCACAACCGAATACAAATAAAACACGCGCAGTAAGCTGCTCCTTTGTATCGTTTGCACTCCCCTAAGCCTCGGCTTCATACCCCAACGTGTACTTCCCACGGAAAGGCGGAGCTACCATCTGGCTCAGAGCCATGTTGTGCCCTGTAGAGGCAAGGCTGGAGGACGATCAATTCTTTCCATGTGTTTAGGGGCCCAAGTGAGACCAGGACACTTATTCCCTGTCCTGCCCCTCCTGGCGTCCTCCTCCGCATAATGGTGGATTTCACTTAGCCTTAAACAAATTATAGACAAATCCATGTACTCCGTATAAACACGGCGCTAACAAACGACATTATGAGATTAGGAAAACAAATAAAAACAAGTGAAAATGAGCGTTCCTTCGCCGCTGCCGCCGGGCCCGGGTTTCGCCGGGTCGCTAAGCGTTAGCGTCTGCTGCCCCGCGGCTCTCGCACTTCACATTAAGTGTTGGAACTCATTGATTGATGATGTCACAGGGCAGAGGTCGAGGAACCCTGGGTAGACACCTAATTCATTATATCCTCCGTGGCCACTCTACATGAAGGCCCTCTGCTGGAGTGCGGGCTCATGCTTCAGGGAAAGATTCATCATGTAAAGCACAGCTGGCAGGACGGGTGATAGTTGATGGGTGTACCTGGAGTCAGAGAAAACTAGCGCCATTGTGTACTGTAGGAGAACTGTCAACAGACAATCTTGGCTGAATCCCAACAGGCACCCTACTTCCTTCAAAGTGCACTTATTTCGACCAGGTTGCCATCGGACACCATTTGGGATGCAGCCCTGGTTAGTTCCGAGTCTTAATCGGACCACACTTTCACCAGAGGATCAGCCTTAATTGAAGGGGCCCTATGCAATTACCATACCCAAATATGATGGGATTGGGATTCTAGGCGGCTCACAAATTTAGAAGCTGTGGCTATTTAAGTATGACCAGTAGAACAGGGAGACCAGCCTTAAGTATGACCAGTAGAACAGGGAGACCAGCCTTAAGTATGACCAGTAGAACAGGGAGACCAGCCTTAAGTATGACCAGTAGAACAGGGAGACCAGCCTTAAGTATGACCAGTAGAACAGGGAGACCAGCCTTAAGTATGACCAGTAGAACAGGGAGACCAGCCTTAAGTATGACCAGTAGAACAGGGAGACCAGCCTTAAGTATGACCAGTAGAACAGGGAGACCAGCCTTAAGTATGACCAGTAGAACAGGGAGACTCTTTTAAGCACCAGTGGCTTTAGTCATTGCTAATAGTCAGAGAGGAACAGGCTAGGGCGAGTGGGAAGGGAAAGGTAGGTACCACATACGGATCCAATCCCATTCCGATTCCCGTCCATTCATCCGCTCTGGTCGACCCGGCCATGACATCATAGCTCTGGGGCGATGAGCTGAAAGTGATGGATATCTGTATAGGAACATTTCCTTCTCGTCGGCAGCCTCTGTTCATGTTAAAAGCCTTACACGTCATACATCATCGTCTGCCTCGCGAGCCCACATCTCCCCTCCGCCCCGGTCCGGACAACATATGGAGACACTTTCTCCCTCCGCTTCGCTTCTCTTCTGTTCGGCTGCCCCTCAGAATGTACACTGGGCTCGTTTACCTTCCGGGCCACAAAACCTACTGCACATGCTAACTTCGGAATGGGCTGAACAGGACAGAGGCGAAAACGAGCAATAATAATAATAAAAAAGGTCCTTCATTAATTTGTCTTTTAATCCTTCCCAACGTTCCAGCGGAGAGAATTTAAAGGACCGTACTACATCTGTTCTCTCTGTAATCAAGATGGAAGTTCCCCGCTCTCACTTTCTGGGGTGGGATGGTAGGATAGGGGCAGACTTAACCATTTGGAGGCCCGAGGCAGGGGCCACTCTGAGATCACCCCCCGCACATAAATGTATGGCTCTGTCAGGCTGCAGTAATCATTGACTTGAACCGGCCCTTCAGAGGTCATTGCTAAACTATTTATTCTCACTAGATCCGCAAAACATCCAATCTAAATATGATGTGGGTATCAAACCAGTAGGAACCATGAACCTCTTGATGTTCTGTTATCCTAATCTAGGTGAACATCTCCCTATAGTTTGGGCAAATACAGTTTGAATATTTAGCAGACACTCAGATTGAGAGTGACTGTCAGAGACAGCAGAAAAAAAGAAGGGCAAATGCCCGCCAAAAGGTTGTGTGTTACCAGAGTTGAGTTGACGATACGTTAATGACTAGCAAACGTTCACACTGAACATTATCAAAAGACCTAACCTTAACATTTCAATAGTATACTCAGTTCCCAGGGCTGCAAAGGTGAGCACAGAGCGAACTGCCTCCTCCATAAGGTAAGTCTGCCACCGAGGAGGAAGAAAGAGGGGATAATGAGAGAGAGAGAGGAAGAGGAGAGCTGACTTACTGTCTTCCCCCCGGGGTGTGTGAGAGGAAGAGGAAACTGCACCAGCAGGGATCAAGTGGATAACGAGGCAAGCGTCTTGTGATTGATTGACAGAATGTAAGGACGGTATAATCATGTTGGCTGTGTGTGTGTGCGTGTGTGTGTGTGTGTGTGAGCCGGGGCTACTAAAGCACTCTTCACTTGGTTAACACATTTACATGTACACGTTCACAGGCACTCGGACTACTGTAGACACACACACAGACACAGACACACACACACACACAAGCTCCCTTTTGCATTTTCCCTGGCAGGTAAAATACTGCATGCATCTCCACTCAGCAGCATCGCACCAATGTTTGAGTGGTTCTGTAACAGTTCCAGATGATTTTGGCCAGTGATGAAAGCCACGATCGGACAAATGATTTCATGTCAACCGGGCCTTTTGCTTTGATGTCAAACAGAGCTGCCCGCTTGTCTGCCTGCAGAATATTGCTCTCATCCATATTGCATAATTAAAAATTATGTCTGGCTGTCAACCCTAAATATGCATTGGCTTCCAAAATCGGATGAGAAGAAAGTGAAAACATCCACAGCAAAGAAAACAAACGTTGTGTGTAAAGAAGCATACGACGTTAGCTGTCTGGTGATCCATACAGTACCAGTGCTTTAGGAAAACAGAAAAAGCCTGTTCTACAAGCGACAATAATGGGGTTTTAAAACCAGCAGTTGGACAGAGAAGCTATAGGTACAGAAAAATTCAAGCTGGCACACAGTCACACACACACACACTTCCTGATACCACTCAACTCCCATGGCCCGAGCCAACATCCATTCTGTAGGAAACAAACGGGTCTCAATTCACGAAACAGAGTGAGAACGCAGAAAATCATAAATACTGCAATAGCAAGAACCATTAACAATGTAAGATAATTCCTGGTCTGTGTACGTGGGGGAAAAAAACTTAAAAGTATTTTTGAAAATAAAAGTTTACAAAAAAGTGAAGAATCTCTCCATGGAACATGGAGCTGACTGGCGAGTAGAGAGCTGGTTGAGTTGCTGATACACACAGTTGGCAAACCACAGAACTACCACACTAATTACACTGTCTCAACTCACTCATGGTGAATCAAAAAAGGCACAGAATGCACGTCTTCTGACAACCGCTTATTATAAATTACCATGCCAAAAGATTCTCAACTTCTGACATATTTGCTCGACATGTCAACCGCAAATCCGCTTTATAAGGTGTAGTCAACTGAAGTCTCACATCCCATTGGAGGTTACCTCATGTCACAGTTGGACAAAACCCTGATAAACACTGTTAAAGCAACCAGGGAGGTGTACAGGCCCAAAAAGTATCATGTTCTTGATGACTCATGTTCAGTCATCAGACCTGAACCCATCAGAGAATCAAACAGAAATATTAAACGGTTACAGTTCACGCCCGGCAGAGCATCACATGGGTAAAAGTCAGGTTAAATTAAAGCCGATAGTTCAACCTCTTAGTCATTGATTTTATTTAATTGGCGCAGGAGAACAGAGCCAAAACACCAGACATTGTGTCACTGTCCAAATACTTATAGATTATGAAGAAGCAAAAAAACATAGATACACTGGTGTCTATCAATCAGAGAATTAGAAGCCTAATCAAGGGTCCTGAGGGGAACGCTACAGAGGGAAAGAGTACTGACAAGTCCTACCTGCTACAGAGAGAAAGAGATGAGAAAGAGATGAACTGACAAGTCCTACCTGCTACAGAGGGAAAGAGATGAGAAAGAGATGAACTGACAAGTCCTACCTGCTACAGAGGGAAAGAGATGAGAAAGAGATGAACTGACAAGTCCTACCTGCTACAGAGGGAAAGAGATGAGAAAGAGATGAACTGACAAGTCCTACCTGCTACAGAGAGCAGATGATTTCACCTCTCCTTACCTGCCACAGTTTAATGCACATGACCATCCCCGGTTTTCCTTGTGGGACCAGAGAGCAGACTGGCAGCCGACTGGGCAGATCAATGATCTTCACCTGTAGGAAGAGGGACAGTCAAACGCTTTTATTAAATAAAGAATAATAATCATTAAAACAGATTATGTTATTACATTCAAACTTAACAACAACCAATCTATTTTCTAGTTCAATAAAGGCAACAGTGGGGGACTGTGAAGTGAGCCAGGAAGTGAGCACGGTTGGCTCTTTGGCGTAGCTGAATTTTAGTAACAATTTTAAAATTGTGAATAGAAATGCGCATTTAAGGAGCTGAAAGAATGTTTCAATTCGACAATTTTGATTAAATATTCTTCTGTTTATATAAATAAACATCAGTGTTTTTCATTTGAATTTATCAAGCTTCAAGTGCACATTCAGAATCGCTCGTTTCAGCACAGCAACAGGAAACAAAGAGCTGGGACACAACAGGTTGACACGGTATTGTTACTCCTAGCAGCGGCTATTAGACTGTGATCCATCAGGCAGGGCTACAGCCATACTGCAGTCTGCAATACATCCTAATAAGACCTGACCTCCTGACGCCAGTGTCGTTCTCCTGACCTAGACAAGCTGGCAACGCTGAGAAAATACACATGGGGGTGTCTCTGTAGCTCGACGCACAATCAAATGTGCGAGCCAGTCCCCGTGGCAACACCACTCAGTCTCTCAAACCCAGAGAGGGAGATACATCCTCATTATGGTTGAGGATTTAACATCCTGTTTACCCTACCGATCCAATTAAACATGGCCTAAATGGACCAATCAGAGTACACATCCCGTCTAATGGACCAATCAGATTAAACTGCCGATTTAAGGAAGCCATCCGTATTTTATCGGTGTGCCACATCTGTGTTCCCGGTGTTTACAACTTGTCAGCCAGACGGAGTGGGCTTGATGGCGCTGCCTCGCTCTCCGTGCCTCGAGGACCGTTATGTGAAGCGGATGCCCGTGAAAAACTCTAATGAATCCATTTTAATGGCAGCACGTCGCTGGCAACAAGTGGTAAACAATAAACCTGCCAGACTCCCAAATGGAAGGCGCTGCTCCCATCCAGCCTCCCCTGCCTGCCTGCCTCCGCCTCTGGCTCAGAGCTACACCAACATGCCAATATATGTAGCGGTAAGTGTGGTGGCATGTTTTAAGTGAAGAATTCGGTACCCCATGGGAGAGGGCAGAGATGACTAGAACGCAGCCGTGGTGGGCTATTCTAATGGGTGATAGTATGTGTGTGTGGTTATCAGTACAGTCAAATCTCTATTAACCCAAATGAACAGTATAGAAATATGCATGTTCACGGTCAACATGCTAAAGCTGCATAGACAGATGGTGGCAGGTCTACATACACAACTGTGTCTCTATGGAGAGTTTGTGTGCATGTTTGAGATTCAGTATGTGAATGGTTAATGTCTGTGTAAATTAATTAAGGGGGGAGCGGGGTTATTCAATCTCTCTGTCCTGGTTGGACTCGGATTGCTAGATGGTGTCAGTGTGTGAATAGAATTTGACAGTATTTTTTATGTGCAAAACGTACTAAGTCACTCACCCTTGTTGACTCCCTCACTCAGCTAATGGTTTCGAAACTGTTTGTCCTTGGAGTTTGCAATGGACCAACATGTTTTAGGAGACCAAATATGGATAGTATATTGAAACACCCTTTCTCAAAGATACATTTCTTTCTCCTCCTCTCACCTCCTCCATGGCTTCCCCAGGGTGGGCCAGTAGCCATCTCCCCGGACCAGTCTCCAGGAGGGAACACCGACAGAACCCCACACTGCCAGTCCACACAGAGTCCTTGACCTCACTCCGACCTTCAGCCAAATCCCACTGGCAAACCCGCATGTCGCGGCCCTGACTGTCCAAACGCAGCGTGAGAGGTTTAACATTTCAACATTCGAGTTATTTAGCAGTTGACCTTCAGTAGTAAAAGGTAACATGGTCATATGTTTTTTACTGGTCACCTATGGGAATTGAACCCACAACCCTGGTGTGCCTGTGTCTTGATGGTCTTACAGAGTGAGCTACATGAGGTAGTTACCTGATGAGAGTGTCCCTGGAATTCAGAGTGTTGAGCCAGATGACAGAAGCTCCAGAATGACCATCTAGAACCTTCTGTGCTCTCCTAGTGATCAGGTTCCACACGTGGATAGAGCCCTGTCCTGACCTACCCGCAATACAAATTAAGAAATGCCCAATATGATCAACAATGGCTAACAGCATACTTACTACACATTCTTACTACAGAAAGACACATCAGCATGTTCCTTTTAATGGTGCATATTCAAAAAGAACAATATTATAACCCCAGCATGGGGAACATGGAAACAAACTGTCTGGATAGGCTGTGGCATAGACATGGTGCACAGCCCCTCACCCAGAAAAGAGCAGGGGTGGTTCCTCTCCACAGCAGCTGAAGTGCAGGGCATCCAGGGCTGACCCAGCACCCCTGAGGGTGTAAAGCGGAGCCGGGCCCGGGCGAGACATCACTCTCACAAAACCCCACAGTCCATCACAGCGGTCTCACTTACTGAAAGACAAACGGCCAGACAAACAGTTGAGTTCATTGGCTGCGACTACAGTGGAATAGAGGAGGCTGACGATAACTTAAAAACGTGGTATATTGTTGATTCCAATCACTGGAGAGCAGATCTAAATCAATAATTAAAGTTGGGCTAAATTGTGAGTTTAAATGTTCTTTAAGTGAATAGCTGTGACTTTATTTAACAAAGGCTTAAGAAAACCCTTATTTCAGAAAAAGCTGATTATCATGATGACTCTTCAGAAGAAGTGTCAGTATATAAATAACAACATGCTTACAATAGGCCTCGTGATCATTTGGAAATTATTTTCTCCATTACATTATGGGAATATTTTGAGCAAGCTTACATACAATACACAGATCTATTCAGTGCAATGTAAAAATAAGGTTACAAATAAGAGCTGCAGGCAAACATGATCAGAGCTGCACCTACTCAATATTTCATAAATCACACCACATGGTAACTTGATTACTGTAAACACAGAGACTCAAGCTTTTCACTCAGGTTTTGATCAGCAGACTTTTTTGAAAAGGTACAAGTTGAACTAAGGCTTTCATTTCTGCCGTAGGCAGGGCTGTTTGAGACGACCACAAAAATGCAAAAGAGGAAATCATGTGTCAATTTCAAATCACTAGTGCTAGTCTCCATACCATCATATCACCATGCTACAGGACCTACAACATGTACATAAAAAAACATGACCACGTTTTTAAATTAAAAAAACATGTACATTGGCCAACTTCATTTCAACTAGTTACAGACTGGACCTTTTTTCTCTCAATTAAAACACACAAGTCTTTAAGCACCTCCTCCAGCACACTGATAAGCCAACCCTTACTTTCCACATCACCACACGCTAAAACTGGAGCCAGGGGCCTTTTGAAAAAGCTCATTGCAGAAGGTTAGCGGTGAAATCGTCCATGTTAACCTGTGAAGCGGGGAGCCAGACCCCAGGACAGCCTCCCTAATTAAGAAGAGGGCACCAGCATCACCATCTACCTCCAACCCCTAACAAAGAGCCCAGTGACCCTCAGACCAATACCATACAGCTATCCCATTACCACTTCAGTCAAGCACCCACCACTATCACACAGGTTCTGACCACTCAAGCACAGAGACGGAGCACACCCCTTTAGAGCCGGGCCATGTCTGGATTTACACATCGTCACCAAACAAACTGAGCTATACATTTGCCAGAATAATGCGACGCATTTGTCTTACCGTAGTTCAAGGATCAAAAACGCAACAGAAAGGCACAAATATCCATGAATGGGAGCATTTATATTTCCCACTTCTGGCAAATGTTGCGAGTAAATACTTGCGCACCTGTGCAACGACCAGTCTGCCTTAACGCATATTCAGTACAGACGACAACATCGTCAGTCCACTCCGAAGTGTTCTAGAACCAGAGGAAATGAACATGCTGGTATTTTCTCGGACCTTTAGCAGAGCATTATATAGGCGTTTAAAATAACGTCGGCCTATTGGGAGTCGGAGTTCCCACACACCGTCGATAGACTACGTTACGGTCTTATCGCCCAGCCCTACACACCCGGTACCACACAGCCAGACTCAGGCTCAAGCTCAAATATCGAGCCATCATCGGCATCACACAGGCAGACCGCAAACGCAGAGAACAACCTTTAGTATCACAGTTGGACTCGGCTCAGGCAGAAATACACTTTTAGTAATCACACAGTCAGACGCTCGAAGAGAAACAGGGTCTCCTGAAGATGGGTTCAGTCAGTCACTGTATAATAAAGAACGAGGCGTAGCCTAAACAGGACCAGGACATGAAGCATGGGAGATACGGATATAGTAGCTGCATTTATCAGCCATATTGAGAAAACTGGCTGAGATTCTTCCCCGTTTTCTACCAAACCACCACTTCCTCATACCCTCATCCTCCGTTTAGCCCTCTCCGCATATATCCAGGGCTGCTGCCCGTGATTGCCCCCTACAATGGAGCTGTTGTGGAGGTCGGTTGTTAGCGAGTCACCCCCCAGAAAACTATACAAACATCTGGGAGGTTGTGGGAGGCAGAAAGGAGTAGACAAATAAACAGTTCTATGTCAGTCAAATCCATTCAAAGAGGCTCTTCAATTGTTTCACGCTAACCTGGAAAGGCGACCAAGCAAACACAGACCTGTTCCCCAACTGAGGCCTGCTCCTGTGTCTGTCTCGCCAAGCTGATGGACATCAAAACAAAACATTGGGCCTAGTTGGTATTCTAGCCTGAGTAGTGACTGAACAGGACATATAACTTAGGCTGACACTGGGTTAAATGCAATTATGAAGGACCCCCAATTTTAATAAAACGAAAAGCCTATCTTTCAAAAATGACAGACGACCATAAAAAAAACAGTAGGTCAGCCGGGGAATGTCACTCTAAATACGCCTGTTTTCCGAAATTAAAAAGCCCTTATTAAAATAACAAACTGCCATCTAAAAAAGAACTGCTTGAAAATAAAGAATGGTTCATTAGATTTGAAGGGACAGAGACAAGGGGAATAATACATCAGAATGACTGATTAATATGCCGGAGCACCTTCAGACCAGGGCTGCCTGTCCCAGTGGGAGGAGCCAGGTAGCAAGGCCAGGAGAAGACCGAGGCTCCTACTGGCCGCGTAACAGATAAGACAGCTCTGGTAATCTGACTCTAAGTCTGTGGATAAAGGCAGTTTGTCTCTTCTCAGCCCGTCTGTCAACACCTGCGGGGTAATTATGCCTAATTATGAGAGAGAGAGTCCGCTTCCCCTTCATGTTATTAAATAAGAGCCAGCTCCTCCAGCCAACTATCTCTCAACACCGGCAAGAGGCTGGCGACCTTCAGATCAAACGGAGCCACTATCTGTGTTTCTATGAAGAAAAGGGGGATTGGATTGGGAACCCTGGGTCGTTATGATATGGCCTTCAAAGTTTGCGGGGAATACGGGTTGTCCAGACTACATTCTTTCTCTGCTGAGGTGGTAGCTATCATGTGAGAGGCAGCTACCCACCCGAGCTGCCCTTGTCATATTCTGCCATTCAAAAATACCAGCAGGGCATGCAGGTCACAAGGAGGTTGTGGTGGACACTATATTAACCTGTCTCACAAAAAACCCATTATATACAAAAGTCCATGCCAGGGACACATGAGCCAATAGCATGATTAGAAAATCACTGCATATGTGATTTCATATGCGCAATGAAAATGACAACACCTTGCATGGAATACACACAAATGCATTCAAGATAGGCTGCATGTACAGGATATATTAACAGCTTTGACATACTACACTGTAGGCACTATAAAGGGTTGCAAGGGCCAATAGAAAGAAACACCTCTTTTAGTGAGCTCATACCACAGCTATTGGTCATTATGTTTTTTATCGGAACAGTCTTATCCTGCGTTTCCCCCTTTTCTCTCAATATCTCCGTAGGCATTTCCACTTCACTGGGGGGCGGGGGGGGGGGGGGGGCATTGACGTCTAAACCATTAGTCAGCCTTTCCTCCGGGACCCTCCCCCTATCACCGCCTGAAATTTCAGATTCTCCTGAGGAGGAAACCAACGTGCTGAATGGAGACCCAGGTCTCTATTCTAAAAGACCAGTTAAATAAACAGCGTAGGAAGTTGCACGGACACACACCCTTTATTGTGTGACTGAACGGTTGGTGGCGGGGCTATCTGGACTGGAATAACAATACACCCCTGATCCGCAGCAACTAGCCTAGATAGAGGGTGAAGTCAGACACGAGTGAACCTACGCCTACTGTCACTCAGGGCAGCGGCGGGGGGAAGAAGAGGCATTGTTCCTGCCAATGGCGTGAATGCTGAACTGGGGCCATGCCTGATAAGGGACTATAATGTCATCTAAGCCTCATTCAGGCAAGCAGGCACTGATGGAGCACTTTGTCACTGCATCGCCCTGATTTAGGAGGGTCCTGACTTAGGCTATAGGCACATCCCTCTTATCTGTTTATATAATCACCAATTTCCTCCCTTAGGTGTCTTACCTGCACACTTGACAGAGGGACAAGAGGATTGGCAACAATTCATCACCATCACCACCACCACCACTCCATCAAACCCTGTCAAGGACACTCACTTAGAAATATGGCAAATATACTAGCAATCTAGACAAGAATAACTTATTTGGTTGTTATTGATTGAATCACTGACCAACCCCGGGTGACACTTTCGCATTATAAAACAACTATTGAACGAACAGCAGGAAATACGTCATACCAATGACAGGTACTGCGGCGACATAAAATAAATATATAACAAAAGCAGCCAACCTGTCTGAATTACAGAAATGCAATGGTAACCAAAGTTGGGTTGTACCAAGTTACAGGAAAATATCCACCAGCTATCAACTTTATAGAAATTATGGTAAAAACAAAAAACAAACAGCAGTTACCAAACCGACTAACTAGTTAGCACATCCAATTTCCAAACTAAATAATTGAAAATGTAAAATGTATTTCAACAAGTCAGTGTGCATAGCAAGCTAGCTAAACGCATGAACTAACAACATTAGCAAAGACAGCACGGAAATAACTCTGTAACATACAAACAGAGATTATATATAACAGCAATAGCAAAATAATGCATTGTCAGCAGCTCGCACGTATGCGTAGTTTTAAAAGAATGTCAGACGGGTAGATACCTTAGCAACCATGGACATTATGTTAGCAACACAGGGAACATAGAAATCATGCGCCGGTGAAGTTGAACTTGAAGGACCCCGGGTTCGGTGAGAGTCGTCCGTACAACTGCCTGACGCTTTCAAGCTGGCTGCCACATGCTGCTTGAACCAGCGCCAACGGGGTGCCGTTTATTAGGCGTTTTAAGATGATTTTGCGAGGGTTATTACTAAGCCAATAAAACATTTGTATAACACTATACATACAAAACATCATGGAGTAGAGTAGAATTATATGTATAATTTAACGGATGCTATAATAAGGGTTTGAAATAAATTACACAACCGAACGTATTAAGGATGAACCAAAGCCTAACCCACATTTTTTGGATTGTATCATATTATTCATATTAGAAATGACGGCATTCACCCGAGCATCACAATAAACTACTAAATACATTCCATTTACATTTTCACTACATTCATTTTGATTTGTAAAGAGTTTTGACTAGGCTGTGATTGGTCAGGTGACCATTTAGAAGAAACATCAGAATAGATGCCTGTCTTTACACAGGCATTGCGTCTCTCTTTAAAGATTGAGCAAATATGCTTATTCTGGAGAGCATGGGTTCAAAAGAATTCTGAATGCCACTAAAAGCTGAAGGTTTGAAAAGAGACGCAAAAAAAATCAGCCAGGTTTAATACTGAGCAAACAGGAGACTTTATTTTTTTCATCCTTTTCATTCTAATTGAGAAAGAGAAAAAAACAAGCCCCTAATCCACAGAGCACACAGTGTCCTTTCATGAGTAGTCTGGGAGAAACCTTTATTTGTCCATTCCTATCATGGAAAAAGAGGAGGTTTCAAGCTCGGCTGGGCCTAAGCGAGAAGATTAGATGAAACCAGAGTGTTTTAAACCTCTTTAGAGGACATGGATTAAACCTGGGTGATGCTACCTTGAGCCATTGACCTGCCTTCATAAATGAAACAATAAAGAATACAATCTTAACAGGTGTTCAGTGAAAATTACTTGAAGAAACCAGCCACAAATATGGTATTAAAATGATTTCCATTGTACTATATTTAAACAAAATTTGCTGGTGTAAAACAACTTTGAAAAAATGTAAAATAACTGTCATCATTTAAAATGACCTACATTGTCATTGTTATTTTACAAAGTAAAATTACTGGAACAGAAAGAACCACTCAATCAACCTGCGGTTAACGAGATAGTTATAAGGGCGGTCGCTGGACAGGTGGAAGAGGAGAGGGGGTCTCTGGTTAAATCAATTACAGCTAATGGAGGTGGCAGGATCATGACCTGTCAGTGGGGGGCCACACGGACATGTCTGCTGACTGGCCCCGGTCAAAAACAGGCCCTAAATCATCATTAATTATTGCTGGCCGTGTCTCAGTTTACCCTGTTTGGACGACAGCGAAAGCCATGCTAGTGCCTGGTTCCAAAGAAGGGGGTACCATGGTCATCACAATTATATATCAAACTAAGAGAGGAGGGTAAAGCAATCCTTGCTCTCACACTCTCAATGCCTCACTTGGTTATGAGGCAAGCAGGTCACCTTACAGTCCATCATCAAATTATAAAGGCATCACCTGAACCATTCTGTATAAGTTGGATATGTAGTCTAAAATCTTCTGTTTTACCACAAATACACATAGAAAAATATGAAATATGTTTGTTTATTGTGGTGGCCATCTCTATCTTGAGAAACCCAACTGTCTTAACATCAGGGCCAACTCGGCTTCTATGTTGTTGTTTACCCGATTCAGAGCCTTTAAAGGTGCACTCTGGTCAAATTATCACCCAATAGGAAGCAGGTGATTTGGGGAGCGACCTGTATTGTTAATGTCTCGAATTCAATTTCACTCTTTTTTGTTTTTTTAAACAAAGATTTATGGAATATATTTAACTTCGATGACATTGCAAATGGATGGTCAAATGATCAGAGCGCAAATTTGAACACCTGCCAGAATTCTGTAAGACTCCACTTCACTCAACTGTACAATGCACAGTTGAGTGAAATGCACAGTGAAAGACTCCACTGTGCATTTCACTCAAAAAGTGCCCTCGAAAGAGATCTGGAGGGTGTGAGAGGGGTATAGAATGGTTTGTGTGTGTGTGTGTGTGTGTGTAAGGTTAAGTTAGACGTACGTATTGTGGAAAAAGTGATCCATGGGTTCTGCCAGGTCTTGCTGTTATTGTTGGGTGTGAGTGCATATATGTGGGTTGTAGGCTCAGAGTGCGAGCAGAGAGATTTCAGGCCAGGAAGGTTGAGGAGAGATGGGACAAGCTAGGGCGCAGGGGCGGAAACCTGACACACTTTTAATGAAGACCCTGGCCTGTGCAGCCTGTACACTGGGTTTGTTCTTTTATTTAACATTTATTTTTCTTAGTTACTTTAATTTAGATTAAATATCCAATTTCCAAGAGCGCTGGACAACATTTTCTACTTAATCTAAAGCCCTGTACACTTTGGATCAGAGTTTTTTTTTCAAGGATCTGTAGTTTTTTGCTTCAGTCATTATTTCCTCAATCCTGACCAGTCTTCCAGTCCCTGACGCTGAGAAGCACTCCCATAGCAGGATGCTTCCACCACTATGCTTCACCGTAGGGATAGTATTAGCCAGGTGACATGGTTACAGAGGTCTTCGTGGGAATCTTCAGCAAGTTTTTATAAACCTCCTCTAATTAATGTTTCGCCAAAATTCATGATTTCAAATTTCGGTGTGTTGGAAAGACACATCTAAGTTAGAGGTGTTCGGATCACTAAGAAGAACATTTGTGAAACCCTGACCAAATTAATGTCCTGGATGAGTGCTTGATTCCATCTGCCAAGCATGGTGGAGGCAATGTGATGGTCTGGGGGTTGGTAAAGGGGGGGATTTGTACAGGGTGAAAGCGATCTTGAAGGAGGAAAGTTCCTCCTACAACAGGACAAGGACCCAAAGCACAGCTCCTTACAGTATGGCTCTGAGCACATGCTGGGCTGACGGTGTAGATTCAAATTTTTTAAGGCATTTCATGGCTACATTGTGTGCTGATTTGGTGCTGGATCACAGGTGGTCAAGTTCACGTGGTGGATTGCTGTGCTTGAAACCAGTTGGAAGTACAGGCTGGGTCAGAGAGAGTTTGAAGGTATCTGTGAAGACACCTGCCTGCTTGTTGTACACTTAAAGTAGATGCCCCGCCAATTTAAACATGTATCATTTCTGCAGTAGTGATTGCTTGTTTGCCAACAACACAGAACAATTATTTGCTCGGTGACAACTGGATGCTAAAAAAGATCAGTGTCAAAACAACTAGAAAAGTAGCCTGAACACTTTGACTTTCCACTGCAGTGTCACGTTGTTTTTAATACAGTGGTGGTCAGTATGAATCTCTCTCCACAGCGCTCACAAAACAGTTGTATACATAAGTGTTTACCACACAAACAGGCACACACACACAGACACGCAAAAACACTCAGACAAGACATGCCGTGGCAGGCGTCTCTCATCACATCCCTGAAACAAACATATGGGCATGGATACAGAGAACTGGCTAGCGTCAGAACCGCACAAGGAACCTCACATGGAACCGCACACGGAACCGCACATGGATGGGCAGGCGTTTTTCATTTGGATGGCAGTGGGCGGTCGCACCACACAGACAGAGAGCTTGAGCTGGCCAAACAGGAAACAGGGCATAAATCAGGAACGTCGTCGACAGGCACCCCGGGGCAATCCCAGCATGCAATCTGTCAGCGTCACACAACAACTCATCTCCGCAGCTCTGTCTGCGGACGGTCAGGGGAGAGTGCTATCTGCTGGACACGTCATTCCTCCTCCCAGTTCGGCTAAACCCCAAGCTAATGTTGTGACTGTAAAGTCAGGAACATCGACGTGGTGGGATGAGAACGGCCCTTGATTTATGGCCATCTGTCTCAGACTGATAACCTTTTGAACCCAGGGCAAACAGGTAGAACAGATACATTTACGAGGAATTCATCTTCTCAGTCTTAAAACGGCTTCTGCTTTCCCCGTGTCCTCACCGTCGCCGAAGAAGATGCCTGTTAGGGATTATAAGTTCTCTCTGAATACTGATATTTTATTATCAAATTACTGAGACTTTTAATGAGCTGCTGTATTTTCATATGAACAGAGAACGCTTCAAACAGCAACATGACGATACTGCGGTCTAGAACAGAGTTTTAAAAACAAGACACGTTGTGTCTGACTCAATAACGTGAGCTGGGACCATGTGTTCGTTAACCCCAAACACCCTTGACTAAATTCAACCCCCGTCCTGCAAATTAGTGGGTTTAGCTGAGACAAATTCACTCACATCTGTGCCCTGCAGCTTACATTTACGGTCTAAAACAACTCAGATGAAGTGCTTAGAGAGACGCTCTGTCACGAAAAAAAGCCCTTTAGACGTAAAACGAAAAAAGTGTGTAAACCTATCAAGAAAGGGTATTACGGAAGTAAACACTGTATCCAGACCTGACGGTATGATTTAAGAGTTGAGGCATGTGATTATAATTACTCTTTATTGACATCTGGAAATCAAAGCCACAGGAAATGCAGTCATACACTTTCATTACCACAATTCGCCCAAGGCTTTGGTGGAATGCATTAGGCTGTGCTGGTTGGCTGTAGTGGATGCTGGAGAGGACTAGTTTAGACAGAAACACTACAAACCACAGTACATCTCTGCCTCATACACACACACACCAACGTCTTAGATAATGGCTTATAGAAGCCATGTGTAATAAATGAAGTTCTGTTCCAATCTGTCCTTATCTGATGCTGATAAGCCCATTTCACAGCCCTTCACTTCAGCCGAGCAGAGCAACCAGAACAGGACCCAACTGCGTTCCGTCAGAGTCCGTTTCCCCTACACCTCGGCCACTTATTAGCTGTCTTCTCCAGCTGTAACAGGGAGAGCCGTCTGTGGTAGGACTCGCTGTGGTAGGAAGGGGTGACTTATTGCTGACCCCCTGCTGAGTCCCACTATTGTGAACTATTACCATATCTAAGACTACGTATTGTAACTCAGTGTGGGAATTCAACGGGTCGGCTGATGTGATTGGCTGAGAAAAACCCTTGAGATTCCAGCCAGGGAGGGCCTTTTAATTGAGACCGGTGACCAAGTAAAAACTTTATTAAAAACTGTCATCCGTGGACAACCTTGACCATAGAGGACCTACTGAGATCAGGATATGTTGTTCCTTTAGAATAAAAATGTGATATAACAACATCCAGTATCTCCTTTGTGTAACGATACTGGAAAAAACATTCAATTGCTACTTGAATGTCTTTTCCAGTAGCTTTACACACTCTCCATTTTAGTTCACTCATTTTAAAAACGTAGCCATCGAAGTGGCCATGAAGCTAATTGACGTTTGACAACGCTACCGACTGGCGAGTCTCTCCATGAAGAGGTTACACAGGCACTAGGGACCCTTCACCTCCTCTTGCACGTTCCTCCAGCAGCGCCACACCCTGCCCGGGCCCTCCAGGCATATCAGGCTGTCTGACAGTTCAGTCAGAGAGACACTAGCAACACAAATGCTTGCCATAATTGGCCCCTATTCATTGCTTAGGAATAACCCTACACTGGCTTAACCTCTATCGTTAACAGCGTCCTTTTCTGCGCAAATGTTTACACAAGGCAGATATTTCTCTCCTTCGTCATCCATGTCCTCCACTCATGGCTTTGGACTTGTCGCGGGGCTGTGTAGCCCAGCCATTGTGTGCGTGTCATTGACGTGTGTGTCTACTCTCTCGGAGTTGGCTGCCAGAGCTCAGGGACTGTTGTCACAATGGCAGGGTGAACGTCGACTCACCGTAAGGGCTGTCAGCCCTGAATGGGCAGGATTAAGACTGAGAATATCACTGAATGCACCTTGACATATTGACATGTTCGGCTAAGTGCGCCTCCAAGACGGATTTACGCCGTCTGCTTTGTTTCTGCAGGGAAATAAAAACACGAACCCTTTTCGCCGTCGCAGAATGGCCTCACACTGCCTGAGCCACTAAATGAACATCACGTCCAGCGGTCTCAGGGCAGAAGCCAGACTGACGCAGGACTCAATTCACGGGGGGCGAAGCTTCTTGGGGATCCTGAGGAGTTTCTGGGTAGGCGAGAGCCCTGTCCTTAACCAAACAAACAGAGAGGAATTTGTGCCATTGTTGGTGCAGGGGGGTTGATTGACAGGACTGCATAGCAGAGGAGCCTGTCAGCAGAGCTGGGGAGGTCAGAGTATTACCAACCCACAGCAGCACCGCACAACACTGCTCAGTTGACCAAACCACTAACACAGCCTATCTGTCCCAGAATGCACGCACACACACACACACAGAGACACAGACACACAGACGCAGACCCTGTGAAAGAGGAAATCATTGTTCTTAATGCGAGTGCATTCTCATATTTTATTTCTCTTGTTCAACATAAATAATGCAGTACAAAGCTTCATTGCAAATGAGGCGACTCTATTTACAGTAACTCAAGTGGGTCACCGGGAGTCATCAGACTTGCCCTCCCCAGTTGTGGGTTTTAGTGCAAGTCATCATTAGCCGGTGACCTGGAAGTTGAACCCTGACCCCCGTGAGCAACTAAGCACGGCATTCTGCAAGGACGAGGCTGCTCGCCCATTCGGGGCCCCGGGCATCACTATCAATCGTGACGAAGACGTTTAAATAGTGACAAACGAACGATTCGATCGCAGCGAAGACGTTTAAATAATGACAAACCAAAGATTTGATCGCAGCGGAGACGTTTAAATAATGACAAATGAACAATTCGATCCGAAATTAGATTTTCGCAGTCAACATCGGGCAGCATAACGCAGACGATACGGACACATTCAAGTTGGACGGTTCGGTCGCTAGTGCTCCAACTGGCACCAGTAGGGTTGTGGATGACCTCAGCCTCAGCCTTGCAGCTCTGTGCCGTGCATTGGCTGATAGAGTCAAGCTGTTCCTGTTGAACAGGGGGTCAGGGTCCTTCAGTCAGCACCCCGTCCCTGAACAGAGCACACAGGGATCCCCTCCTCTGCCACACCATGTTCTCCACCACCTCTACCCCTCCACCACCTCTACCCCTCCAGCCTGGCTGCATCTCTCGCTCCACACTTCTCCCCCCCTCCACTTCTCCTCCCCCCCCCTCCACTTCTCCGTGCCGTGTCCTGTCAATCCCCTCATCAGGATCATTAATCAGGCCAGGCAGATTAGACTTCAAACATAAATAAACCAGCCCTGTGCCCTCTTCGTCGCTCTCCACTCCCTTCCACAACGGCACTGTATTGACCTGTACAGCTCAGTCCAGCACTTCGTAGCTCCCAGTACTTGTAAAGAGTGGACTGGTGCGAAATGGTGTACCCAGATGTGTTTGAAGACTTAAATAAAAAGTTAATTTATGCCACTGTTAAAAATCATGGAGGCAGTTAAGAGAAATAAACACATGGTCTTATCTCGGGAGGTGATGACTTAGTGGGTTAAACTGCCAGCCATATAAATATACAACGCTATCCGTTGGCTACAAACGCCCTCACCGTCTCCATAGTCATTCAATAACAGATCTCAAATAAGGATTAAAGCAACTTGAATGTACCAGGGCTTATTCTTTATACAGACCATATTACTCTATAATTTCCTGACAGACATGATATTCACCAAAAAAACGAGATGACAATATCGCCACCTTCAGGTTAATGTTGGGTACTGCTGCCACTGTGTCAATAACATTCCCTTCATCTCTCCTCAAAGGGATTGGGTTGCCAGACCCGGTTGGCCAAGGCGTCCCCACGTACAGACTGACAGAGGCTGTTATTGTATTCCCACTGTATTCCTTTGTGCATTGGGGGTGAGTTAGCAGAGTGCTCTGGAGTCAACGGAGGCCTACACTAGGGCCGTGGCTGGGCCCAGACGGAGCCCTGTGCCGTTCGGCACCTACGTGACTGGCAGCCGGCACGCCCACTGTTTGTGTGTGTCCGCGGTGTCACCGCGGCGACGGCCCTGGGCCCATCCATCAGTGTCACCCAGGCAACGCATGTGTCACATTCAAGACTAATGGACAGGAAGTACAGGCGGAGAAACAACAATATTTGCCGAATGGATTTCAGAAACATTAGTTGCCCCGTTTTCTCTCCTACACGGTTCTGTTTGAACAAACTGGAATGGCCCGTAATCCTGATTTATGAGGGTGTTTATTTAGCGGACGCTGCTTGTGTCTGGACGTTTCACTAACCTGGATCTCGAACTCCCCAAGGCAATCAGTGTGGGGGGGAGGGGAGGTGAATGCACACTAAACGGGATAACCAGGGCCTGTTTAACGTGACAACTAGTCCAACCTGACACGCATGTGGACTCCTCCGGACGCTGCCCCGCCCACATGACATGACCCGGCAATAGTTCGACCCAATCAGACGGAGTGGAGAGGAGTAATAAGGACAGGGAAAGAGGTGTCTTAATGGGCTATAAGATGGACCAGTTGGAGGGTGTCTGGGAGAGCATTAGAGAATAGCAACCTGACACAAATATATATATATATAAAACAAGCTATACCACCACCATCATGCATTACACTATTTCCCAGACTGCATCTAAAATGGCACGGTGTTCCCTGAAATATATTAGACACCCACAACCCTATGAGGCTGTATTGGCTCTTGTCAAAACTAGGTGGGATTTGGATCGCCTGCCCCGTCTCTGTCGAGGAGTTTCTGTCCTGCGTGCTCGAGTGTGTTCAGGAAAGGAGGTGCTTAACCTCAGCAACCGGTAACCGTGGCGTCCAGCCCTGAGCGCTTGGTGATATTGACTTTGGTTATTTCCTCAGCACAGGTGGGATGGATGCCCACGGTCTCCTTCAGGTGACTCAGGGTGGCCCCGCACCTGGAGACAGACAGACAGACGGCATATTGATACTGTGGTCGACTGCCGAACAGCACAAACCATTCTTCCATCTTCAGCTCAAACGCACTCTGCTGCTGTTCTGATAAAGACTCTCCTTATGCACTCGACAACACTATTCAACATCTATTAATTTTAAATCAATAATCAGTGTAACATGTGCTAGTATGAGGTATTTGGATTAGACACATCACTTTTCTTAATGTGTGTCCACGGGTGTAATCTTCAAACTGAGTTCCTCGTCAATCACATTAAGCAGAATGCTGGAGTCACCTGAAGCCCATTGCAAAGCCTTGGATGACCTCTCCAGCGTTGGGCCCAGTAAAATGCAGGCCCAGGATCCTCTGGTCTCCACCCCGCTCACACACCACCTGAGGCGGGAACAGAAGAAACGGCCCAACAGTTGATTTACCGGGCTACACGACAGGGACATGAAGCTACACAGTCCTGTATGTGACCGTGGGATGATTGGAGGTAAGGTGGGATAATTCCAGTCATTTTCGACCCAAACGTATTCCCAAATCCTAGTGCGAAACTTCCTGGAACCAGGAGGGAATAAGAAGGAAATGTGGGTTTCGGGAATACTGTTGAATTGTGGGTAAAGCTGCTGTCCTGACCTTTATGTAACAGCTGCTGGCGTTCCTCTCAGCCACAGTGAACTCAAGGGGCTTGTAGAAAGCGTGATACACCTGGGCACAGAACACAGCCAGGGAGTGTGTCCATTAGTTCATCAACTGTGTTCATTAGCATTTATTAGCATGTCGTCGCTAAGTGTTACCGTAACGCTGAACAATAACAGCCCTATGAAAAAGTAAGTACCCCCCCCTGGGGAAGGTTGGACATGTGCTGAAAGAATATACTGTCAACAAAATTGTTAATGCAACAACAATAAATAGAATTTGCCATTATTATAGCTAAGAGAAACAGTACATTGCCTCCGCTACGCATGTGCCCCATATGATAAAGCGAACTTCCCATTGGACTCGCCGATTTTCTCACGTGATCATATACGTCCATGGAAGAATTCATCTCGGTCGTTTCAAAAGAAGACACCAGTACACCGTTTAATATGTTTTCACAGCCCGTTGCTAATATCAGACGGCACTTGTGAGACGTCACATTCATGTTGTGCCTTTAACGGGAGAACCAGGGAGCGTGCTGACACAAGTTCCCCCGGCTGGGCCCGGCACGCAGCTGTTGGGGCCCGTGGTGTTCCTCTCCTGCCACGGTGCTTTAGATCACACGGCGTCTGTTAGCACCCAGACACACACCTCAATCAGGCCCCTCTGTTCAGCAGTCAATCACACAGCCAGAGTTAGCAGCCGGAGCTCTCTAGGTGCAGGTGTTAAGCAAGTACGCAAACAGTGCTTTATACGTCACATTAATGTGCAGAGTAGTGGACACCTGAACCATTTATACTCTCAGAGGAGACCTCCCAACATACCTCGCCGGACCTCCGTTCATTTCTCGAAGCCGCTCAAAACCAAAAACGCTCAAATCAAATCAGGTGAGTTAGTTATGTTAGTGGTTTATGATTTGGTCCAGTGTACCTCGATGAAGTCCTTCCCGTGTCTGATCTCAGCCTCCTCCTCAGACAGACCTACACAGCCGTACTCCAGAGGAGTGAACACAGTCGTGGCGACCTAGAGACACGCCAGACCAGAGGACATACACAGCCTTGTGTTATCAGCACCCATTAGGAGACAGACCTACTGATAGACATTACAGACCCATACTACTGACATACATTACAGACCCATACAACAGGTCTGTCACATCTCCTACTGTATCTTCTACCATACTACAGGTCTGTTACATCTCCTACTGTATCTTCTACCATACTACAGGTCTGTTACATCTCCTACTGTATCTTCTACCATACTACAGGTCTGTTACATCTCCTACTGTATCTTCTACCAAACTACAGGCCTGTTACATATCCTACTGTATCTTCTACCATACTACAGGCCTGTTACATCTCCTACTGTATCTTCTACCATACTACAGGTCTGTTCCATCTCCTACTGTATCTTCTACCAAACTACAGGCCTGTTACATCTCCTACTGTATCTTCTACCATACTACAGGCCTGTTACATCTCCTACTGTATCTTCTACCATACTACAGGCCTGTTACATCTCCTACTGTATCTTCTACCATACTACAGGCCTGTTACATCTCCTACTGTATCTTCTACCATACTACAGGCCTGTTACATCTCCTACTGTATCTTCTACCATACTACAGGCCTGTTACATCTCCTACTGTATAATCTACCATACTACAGGCCTGTTACATCTCCTACTGTATCTTCTACCATACTACAGGTCTGTTACATCTCCTACTGTATCTTCTACCATACTACAGGCCTGTTACATCTCCTACTGTATCTTCTACCATACTACAGGTCTGTTACATCTCCTATTGTATCTTATACCATACTACAGGTCTGTTCCATCTCCTACTGTATCTTCTACCAAACTACAGGCCTGTTCCATCTCCTACTGTATCTTCTACCATACTACAGGTCTGTTACATCTCCTACTGTATCTTCTACCATACTACAGGCCTGTTATCTCCTACTGAAAAGGTCTGCAGATAAATGGGGGAAAGTCATGGGTGTGTGCTATCAAGGTCTAGGATGTCCTGACACAATCTGACAAATCTGTATGGATTTGAGGTATGACAGGTCATTATGCAGAAGTTAAGTTTGATGCACGTGAAAGAACAAAAAATATCCCCCACATCATTGACTTTTACTAGCGGTTAATTCTCCCGTTTTCTGATTGGCTCAGACATTACAATAAGTGTCGATTGAGCAAGTCTAATTGATAAAGGCTAAGCGCGTGTGCTCAACCAAACGGAATAGCCCAGCATGAGGCGAGTTAGCGATCGGAGGTAAGAAAAATGGCAAGAGATCACAACTTCTACAATCACTGCGAAGCCCCACCTATAAAGACTTGGGAACATGGATGTCCCGTTTTCAGGTTCCCACTAGCATAGAAAAGCAAACGTTTGTAATGTATGTGGACGTTTACTCACGTTGTCATAGTTCATGAGCTCACTGGTCTGGCCTGAGAGCCTGCGGGCCAGAAGCTTCCCAGCCTTGATGGCTGTGGGGGTCAACTCAGGGCGACCCTGGAATCACAAAGAACATCACTAGTCACAGTGGAACCAAAACAGACAGAGGAGACAGAAATGGACATTGTTTGCATGTGTGAATACAGTAATACAGTATGTGCAAATGAATTAAGACAGAGAAACATGCAGACAGACAGACAGGCAGACAGGCAGGCACTCACCGAGACGACAGAGAAAGAGAAGGACCTGCTTTAAGCTTGAACACACAACCATAACAGTGGTATTGACCAGAGGCTGCTAAACTGCTCGGGACACGGAAAAACGTGTTCTGAACTCCAACTAACCGACTGTCAACCTCAATGACACGCTGCTTCTGTCTCTACTGAAGTAAACATGTGTTTTCTTCTATTTTGTTGTGTTGCACATTTGTTTAGCTGTTTTAACAGTTAATCAGTGTTAATTGTCATGTTGCGTGTGGAAGAGTAACGGCTGCTTTGGCAAAAGTTAAATGGGTCCTTATGAATAAACAAATGAGGATTACCGGTATAACACACTGTGGCTCCATCCCACATAGCAGCCTATTCCCCATTTAGCACACTTGTTTTAACTGTGGCTCCGGTCAGAGTAGTGCACTCCACATAAAGAACTGGGTACGATTTGGGATGCAGCCTATGACTCTGGCTCTTTGCCAAGCCCGGTCATCTGGACAAACACACCTAGATACACACACACACACACACACACACCTACGCACACACACCCACAAACCTACATACACTAACCATCCAGGAAATGGAAGAGCTGCAGGGCAAATTCTTTAGGAAAGCATGACTTATGTCATCACCAGCTTGCTAAATTGCTGCCGCAGAACATCCTGTTGTCCAACACAAGTTATTTCGGAGCTGGAGGTGTGCGTGTGTGATATTTGAGCAACTGTTTACACACCAGCCGGAGTGCGTCATAGTTCTGCAGTACGTGTCAGTCCACAGGTGCACATCAATGTCTCAACGGTAACCATGCTTAGTTCTGACATCGACTTAAATATCAATCCAGTACCTTTACAAGAAGTCTCCCAGTACGTGAAAAGAAGACAGGAATACGAGTGACTCATCAAAACTACTGTCTGAAAAGGTTTTGGAACAACACCGATAGATTTAAGTGACGAGTATCGTGGCACAGCGGTAAAACAACGCATCAAAAGATAACAGCTAATATACCTCAGTTGGGGAGAGAGGTAACTTCTAACCTAAACAACGTGATATTGGTTCGTTAGAGGCGTGCGTGCGTCAGAGGCGTGCGTGCGCCAGAGGCGTGCGTGCGCCAGAGGCGTGCGTGCGTCAGAGGCGTGCGTGCGTCAGAGGCGTGCGTGCGTCAGAGGCGTGCGTGCGTCAGAGGCGTGCGTGCGTCAGAGGCGTGCGTGCGTCAGAGGCGTGCGTGCGTCAGGCGTGCGTGCGTCAGAGGCGTGCGTGCGTGCGTGCAGAGGCGTGCGTGCGTCAGAGGCGTGCGTGCGTCAGAGGCGTGCGTGCGTCAGAGGCGTGCGTGCGTCAGAGGCGTGCGTGCGTCAGAGGCGTGCGTGCGTCAGAGGCGTGCGTGCGTCAGAGGCGTGCGTGCGTCAGAGGCGTGCGTGCGTCAGAGGCGTGCGTGCGTCAGAGGCGTGCGTGCGTCAGAGGCGTGCGTGCGTCAGAGGCGTGCGTGCGTCAGAGGCGTGCGTGCGTCAGAGGCGTGCGTGCGTCAGAGGCGTGCGTGCGTCAGAGGCGTGCGTCAGAGGCGTGCGTCAGAGGCGTGTGGAGGGCACCTACCTCGCCGATATCGCCGAAAGCGTAAATGTTGGACACGGACGTGGATTCGTCGGCACCCACTAATATTTTCCCAGAGTCCTTATTGAGCTTGATGCCAACGTTTTCCAGGTTGAGAGTTTTGGTTTCGGGCGCTCTGCCTACGGTGGAGCAGACGGAAATACAGTCATACACTCACAGACGGAAATACAGTCATACACTCACTATTACATTACATATGTAGAGGGGACTGGATGGTAATCAAAGACATAAAAACACCTCCTGCTCAGTGTTCATAACACATTTGTGGATTTGGCACGCCTCTGGGTTTCAGTTAAAGGTATGTCTTGCTGTGCAGGGGAAGGGGGGGAACTCTCAATACCACAGAAAAAGAGAGGCAAATCTTATCCAGCAATTAGAAAGGAAAACAGCTGCATAGCTGGAATAGTAGGAGAAGGGCAGGGAAACTAGGGTCTTGACAGAGGTGTGAATAATGGGGCAGGGGAGGGGATAGGAGGGCATCCCATCAGCCACCTGGGGCACGGCATGTCATTTCTGCCACTTGGTGCGTACAGCTGACTGATGCTTTCAATGCATGCCCATCGAACCAGCATGTTTCCATGGTGACACAGAGCACCAAGCACCTCTGCCAGGCCCACCGTTTCCCCCTCTCCACCCCCTGACTGGGTAATACAATAAACACCTTCCCCTGTCTCCTCCTTGGTTGGGCCCAGAGGTACCCACGTAGACGCTATCGGACAACAAGAATAACAAACCCCCAAAACCCTCTTCCTGGCTGGAGCCGGGGAACCACTTCCTCCCCCGCCACCAGATCTGGGTCTTGGAGGGCGAGGGGAGCTGTCCATTAGAGGATGAGATGTACTAACAGGACCTACAAAGGACCTTCAGAGGATCTACACAGGTTCTACACAGGACCACCAGTGTTCTACTAAGGACTCTCCATGTCACAGCTACGTTTAGTGAAAATGTCTGTGTACCTGTGGGACAGGAATCCGAATGCAACCAGCAAACTAGCCGGCAGACAGCTGGTCCGTAGGTCTTTAACTAGTATTTAACTCTCTATTGTTCATCCTACCATGTCACAGTCCTGCTGTACCAGCTGACACGACGCCTGTAGCCAGTAGGATATCCTAGACTCCCCTCGGCTCTCCACGTAGACAATAATCCACCACAGTCACTCTGGCCTTTCCTGCCTCGCTGGGTTTCTCTGTCTGGGTCCGGAGCGCCACGGATCCATTGTGTGGCGAGGACACAACAACAGAGGTTCTGCTGATAACAGCCCTCAGTAAGTATGGGGCCGCACACCGGGACAATGACAGCCAGTGACAAGCGGGCCCTGATAGGACCGAGCTGAACAAAGACTGTTGTGGCCCAGAGGATATCTCAAGAGCTAACCAGCTAATTAGCCACAACAAGGCATCTGGCACGACTTGAACTGAGACCCACTATCAGTGCAATCAAATAAACATAGAAAATGAGTGACACAGACTGCATTGTTGAAACATATACAGTACCGGTGAAAAATTTGATACACCTACTCATTTTGTGTATTATTTTTACTTCCCTGTAAAACTGGTTTAGAGAATGAAAAAAGATTGTGCAAACCTAAGCTATTATCAAGGGAAAAGTAAAAATTTAAAATATACATATGATTTGAATAAATAGTTCAATACTATTTTGGTTACTACATTATTCCATTCGTGTCGTATCAAAACGTTGTCTTCGCAATCGTTTTAGAATATGCAAAACAGTAAAAATAAAGAAATACGCATGAATGAGTACGTGTCTAAACATATGACTGGTACTGTATTTATCTTTCTCAAAAACAGCCTTTTGAGAAGGCACTGTATTTAAGGCCTGGTTGTACTGGATCCTGTGCATGAACCCGGGAAACGCAAGACATTACTGATACGATAATATGATATTCGTGTGCAATCTGTCACCTGGTGTAAAGTGTGGTTCTGAGGCCGGACAGGGTTAGAAAGGTGAAGGGGGTAACTGAGCTACAGCTACAGAACCGACAGAGAACCGACACCAGCTCTCATCCTATAGTCCCACTACTGATCACTAAATGGGCACAAACACATGCACCATCACAGAGCGTTTATTAACACAAGGGGCTTCATTAATGCAATCAGCTGGCTTAAGGGAGTTTCCACCATTGTGAAACGCGTCACAGCAAGTGTGCACGCGTGCCCATTGAAAATGAATCCACGGATGATGGAGACCTAGCCACAGACATGTATAGCACCACTGCAGGCAAACAGACCAACTCTGACCTACAGTATAGTAAAGGCACATTAGGAAGTAGGAAATGGAGAGGCCCACTCATAACAGACAGGCAGGCAGTCAGTCAGACTTCAAAGGAGAGGATGTGTATGAACCCCCAGGGTGCAACACTCCAACCATAACATTAAGGTAATCATGTCCTGTAGCCATTACATGGGACATGTCATTCCGACACAGAACCCGACAACACATTCGGAAAATAGGGCATCCCTCAACCCCAGCTGGGTGAACGGGGAGAACCCAGGGACACCCAAGAATGTCTATCCATCGAAGCACAACAACCTGAACGCAAATATTGTTCCTGCCGCAGATTTCCCGTTCACAGTGAGTCTCAAGGTCTGGGAATTCCACGTGCAGCTGGTGGACAGACAGCCTGGACGGTCACAGTGTGAGAACCCAAGTTCTCCGAGTGCAGCAACCTGCCAGAGAGGGAAGAACGTAATGTCTCCCTGAAGGTCACCCACATCCTGCTCCCTGTCACACGCACAGACAGAAACCCACTAAGGCCTGGGCACAATACAGCCACACGGCTGGGACCCACACACGGGTGGAAAGTCGGATTTTCGGAAACGTCTCGTCTTCGGGAACATCTGAGGACAAATAAACGCTGGGCAGCCGGGCGGAAGTTCCTCCATTGTGCTGGTTGGCGAAATGAGAGAAATGACATAGGGGGATGAAGACAGAAATGATGGTCTATTGGGTGATGAGAAGGCCGGACAGACACGGCCAGAGGGCTGGCCGAGGTGGTGAGATCGGCCAGGCTGGTTTCCGCAGGGCTGGCACACAGGCCAGGAAAGCCCAAAGCCGAGTTGGAGAACAAAGGAGGGAACGCGGTGACCTCGTGTCGGGGTTTATCCTGCACCGCTTGGTCAGAACCCAGGACCCAGAGCAGCGCTGGGTGATTAACGCTTCCCCTGGTGATTCCATCGACTTTATTACCTTGTTTTTGGACTCAGCTGACACTGCACTCTATTGCGGATGACAATTAAACAAACGGCTACAGACCGTTTGGGGTGGCTCGGGTTCAGGACAGGCCTGACGGCTACACCCTGGTGCTTTGGGTGGGTGGAGTTCAGGACTAGTGGCACAACTGCAACACCCTGGTTCTGCTCATTTACCGGGCTAAATAAGTGGAGGAACACAGTGGCTGTAGAGTCCTCTGTAAGCATCTGGGTCCAAACCTGAGGAGGTCATCTGGGGAAAGATATATTCAGACCGAGGGAACTGCATCTGCGATTAACACTTTTGAGTCTGGGAAAGCCCTGGTTAAGCCTCTTCCAAAATGTTAAAGGATAACTGAAACATCTGCTAGTAATACCACTAGGTTTTTATTGCTACTACATCATTGCCAAACAGTCTGACCCAAGGAGAAAGAGTTTGATCTCTCATACTGCAGCAGGAAGCAAAGGGCAACAAAACAATGTTACAGTACATGACAGACATGTTTTTTTTAACCCCTGTAATTCTGGAACTGTCTGTCTCCACAGATCCACTCACCAATGGCCCACAGCACTGAGTCAAAGGTGTCTTGTTGGTCCTGTCCTGTCTGCTGGTCAACCCAGGTCACCTGCAGCTCTCCAGACGACAGCTTGGCCACTCTCTTAGGGACAGTCCTCAAGCAGAACTTGGTTCCATAGTCCTCCATGTAATCCGTCACCAGACCTGCCATCTGCTGCAAGACGCACACGACAGGAGATGAAACCACAGTCGATGGTGAGACACGGACACTTCTTGGATCCATGTCAAACGTTTTATGTAGAAACTATTTTTAAACATTAGTAAATAATCAGCATATTTTCAGTAACTATCTAACTAACTATTATCAGCACATTATCAGGACGATGTATGAACCAGGCGATACCTGATCGAACCCGCGGAGGGGGACACTGCGAACCATGACCGTGGTGTCCAGACCCAAACCGGTCAGGAATCCGGCACACTCCAAGGCCACATCTTCAGACCGGCGTGTTGAGGAAAAACCCACACAACCACACTAGCAGAGGAACAACGTCCATCTGCATCACAGCAGAATACCGACAAATAGACACACAGGGGAGAAATTGTGGAGTGACAGAGGAAACTCTGGGGTAAATCTTCTAGCAGGAAAAGGTAACACCTGAAGTCTATTTGTACATAGAGGGCCAGACGGGGAACATACAAGCTCTTCTGACAACATCCAGTTAACAACAAACTTATGTTGCCTCCTTTCCCGAGATCTGTTAGATGCCAACGCCCGTGATGTGAGAACGTGCCTGAAGCACCAGAATGAAGGGCTCTCGTTGTCTCACACGGCCTGTCGCATCAAGACAGACAAACGGTACCGTTGGTATTTACTCAGTCTGTCCACCAGACATTACTCATGGCACTGTGCATTGGCAGGCAGAAGGATACAGCTGGCACCGACCACAAGGCTGAAAAAAACAAAAACAAAGAAACGCATTCATCTCAAGCGTTTTCATTTATGGGATCTTCAAAGACGTACAGCCGAGGCATGCGGGCGGCTCAATATGATGCACTCGCGTCTCACATTAATTTGAACATTTCGAAATGATCATGGATTCTGAGAAAACAGGGGTGCTTGACACGGAAATGTTGACTCTGAACCCAGGGAAATAAAAAGTGCCGTTCGAATGTCAAAGGTCCCGTTACGCCCATTACACCAAAGTCAAAAGGGGGCGAGGGGCGGATGGAGGGGCAGAAACAGTGCAAGGGAGCGGACACATAAGAGAGAAGGGATGTCAGTGTGTGTGTGTTTCTATGTGTGTGGGCCAGGTGAATCACACCTCTAATCCTGCCCTGAGCTCCGCTGTAGTGAGTGGCGCTAATTGCTAGCGTTCAGGCTAATCCCTACGGATGGGGTGTGCCGTGTTTCCGTGTTCAGGGCTCAGTTCTGCTGAGTGATCAGCCTGTCACCCCCATGGACTGTCTACCCAACCGGGCCTCCCCACCTCAGGGCTTCCTAACCTGGCCTAGGCACTGACAGCCCAGGGAGTCTCATGCTAACGCTAACCTCTAAGAGCGCCAGTACCCGCTGCTCCTGTCCAGCTAATGCACAGCTGCTCTTAGTGCACATTGTCAGGTGGCTTAGGGAGGATTACACTTGGAGCTTTAGCCCGATTTCACGCTTTCATCACTGAGAGCGGGACATCATATTTCCCTGGCAGGGTCCCCGTCTACTAGAGACCTTTCGGTGCACCTTCGACCGGATAACGGGGTCTGACAGCACGGGCGGAGGTGTTGCTATAGTTGGGTCTGCCGCCAGATGGGAAGAGACTGACCGGTAACTACAGAGACATGAGATCCAGACAGGAACAAAAAACACTACTGCAAAACAACAAAGACGACACAAGCAAGCTTTCAAAGCCACAAAGGCACACCAATGAATAGTAACAGTGTTACAGTGCAGAGTGGCATCGGCTGCCCTTCTCCCAACCTTGGAGCCCTGTGGACCAGTCTAAACAAGAGATTAGGAAATCCGTATCCTCCTGCGTCTGTGCTTCGATTGCTGTAATGAGAAAAACCTCCTACGAGGTGACACTTAGCGGGGCAGTAGACTTGACGTGTGTCCAAATCCAAAGATATATCGGGATGCAACCTCCCCTCCCTGATAACATTATGAGCACAGAGCAGGACAGGTTACAATAGGACACTGTCTCACTGGGTGCTTGTCATCTGGCCTCGTTAGCCCACGTTCGTTTCCTCTACTGCTCGCGACGATGAAACACACGAGTACATTTTAATCCAAGATCCCGGCCAGTTAGCGCTAAATAGACACACGTTTGTTTTCGAGGAAACCGAGGCCTGCTATTGTTTTTGAGAATTAATCAAATAAACACTTTAAAAAATGTACATACAATTTCCCTAAAACATACATCAGTTATATTATTAATCCAAATAGAACATCAGTTTACACTCAGGTCCGCCCTGGGTGTGTGTGTGTATGTCTGAAATAGACATCAGTCAACTGGAGTGAACCACCAGCCCGGTAGTGGGCAACCTAAGGCCCGTGAGCGGAATCTGGCCCTCGAAGCAATTCCATACGGCTTGTGTTCAGTATTAATGCTGTTTTGAAAGAAGAAGTATAAACTAACCTGCCAGTCCAATTGTTATGCATCTGAATCTGAATTTAAACTATTTCAATATAATAACAGACAATTATTGCCTGAGGGAATGAAGTTGTGAGTAAACATGTGATTACTGCTCATTAGAGATGCTCTAAAGGGATAGCAGTGAAGGGGGAGACACAGAAGCAGTGAGAAGGGGATATATTTCATGAGTTTATATCGCCCTCTAGTGGACGAGTGCCCAGAGGAAAAAATGATGGTCTGAATTGAAGTGGAGGGAAAGGAGAATGAAGACATTGTTCCCAAAGAAGAATGAGGACATACGTCCATCTTAGGCAATTTTAATTCTGGATAGTACAATGACCTAGGAAAGTGGGTGACTAAGATAATAACTCAGGTCCCTGGTGGCACAGCGTAGTTCCATTAGATCAGATTAAACTTTATTGTCATTGGACAGTACAAGTACAGTACAACGAAATGCAGTGCTGAGCACATGCTCCCGCACAGCCATGAACTGGGAACGTTTTACGTGTTAGGCGAACCTGATAACCACTACACTACGGAAACTGCCTTAAATTATAGCCACTACAAACAAACTCAACCTTCATTTTGTGCCAAGAGGAAACGATGCGGAGAGGGCAATTAGAAAGGTGATGACAGGATATAAATGACTAGGTTAAGGATGTGTTCAGCCAAGGTCAGGACAGACACACACACACACACACACGCACGTGCACACACACGCACGCACGCACACAGCTAAACTGAGTAGAAACATTCTAGTGGTCTCCGACTGATAAATTGCTGACCCGTCTTCGTACGTGTCACAACTAACTTCTGATGCAGAGCGTTAAGTGTTAAATGTGTTAAGTGTGAGCGTGTTTAACAAATTGTTACACTCACGTCTTGCCTGGGGATTCCTCCAGCCAGAAGATATCATCACTGGTGATACCGTGCTCCATCGCTCCGGGAATCTGAAACCCGGCAAGTAGAAACAGGTAAACAACCAGACCACTTGTCTGCATTTGAATCATTTACAGGATTTCTCAACACCGCTTCTGGCAAAACATGACCTCAGCTGGATGGAGGACAGAAGGCATGGAAAGGTGGTTGTTATCAGCAGACAGTGAGCCACAGCGTGTGGTAAACCCAGAAGTGGGAACCGCACGGCCAGGGTGAGTTCCAAATGACACCCTGCCCGAATCTCTGTGCATTAGCAGTATATCAAACAAGTGGATAGGGTGAAGTTTGGGAAGCCGGCCCAACCTTCCTTGACCCAGAGACATGTTAACCGACTCAACCAGCAGCTGGAAGGATCAATAAGACTGTTTCCCACCTGTCTGAATGGCCTTACTGCCCGCGTCTGGCCTTACTGCCCGCGTCTGGCCTTACTGCCCGCGTCTGGCCTTACTGCCCGCGTCTGGCCTTACTGCCCGCGTCTGGCCTTACTGCCCGCGTCTGGCCTTACTGCCCGCGTCTGGCCTTACTGCCCGCGTCTGGCCTTACTGCCCGCGTCTGGCCTTACTGCCCGCGTCTGGCCTTACTGCCCGCGTCTGGCCTTACTGCCCGCGTCTGGCCTTACTGCCCGCGTCTGGCCTTACTGCCCGCGTCTGGCCTTACTGCCCGCGTCTGGCCTTACTGCCCGCGTCTGGCCTTACTGCCCGCGTCTGGCCTTACTGCCCGTCTGGCCTTACTGCCCGTCTGGCCTTACTGCCTGTCGGTCTACGGTCTCCCACCTGTCTGCCTGGCCTTAATGTCTGTTTAATGGGCCAGGACAGCCTGCTGCGGGGACGGTATGGACAAATGGAGAAAGGATAACACGTTCATACTTACATGTGTGGGGTACTTTGGCCGCCCCCCAGTTGCAATCACAATGTTCTTGGCAGTCAATGTTGTCTGTCAGATAAGAGGTAGACATAATTACATGCACACAAACAGGAATATGGTAGTGTTGACATGACATTCCTCCTAAAGTGACTGAAGGGATATGGTAAGAAAGTCAAACGTTTTCAGGAACTTCCAGGCAGAATTCCTTTTACCTCTTTTCCTGTCTTGGTTAAACCCTTGACTGTGTGCTCGTCCACCAGGCTTCCTTTCAGGTTTAGATATGTCACCTTCCTGTCAGAACGCATTAATCAGTGGCCAAGTATACAACAGGATATCTGATATACTGTGTTGGTATAAGGCTAGGTCAATCACTTGTCTTGTAGTTGGACACGGTGTCCCCAGTTCAGGGACCTGATGTGATTCTGCACAGCCTCTGCCATTGTCCTCCTGGGAGAAACAGACCAGAGTAAAATTGTAAAAGCATGCAACTGTGATAACACAAAATATCATGCGATTTTTTCACTATAACAATTGACATTATTTGGCAACGTCGAAGGTTCTTTGTTCTTAGATTCGCTAGCACACATATCGATGGCCATTTAAAGAATGAGGCAACATTGTTTGATTAGCACATTTCGTGTCGCATTTAACACATTACAGTCACCATGTAGTGTAGACTACAACCATTCAACCACGGGTCATACTGCAAGTCTACCACTAGGTGGTGGCATATATCCTTAAATGTACACTACTGAATACTTATAAACCATAGAGATGGAAAGAGGCCTCATCTGTGTACTGTGCTGCTTCTTTAGGTTTGTTTTTCCCCCAGCTTTTCCACCCATGTCGGTTCACAATAGTAGTTTCTGACATCTCTACCATGACAGGAAGAAATAGGATCTTGTGTTCATCTTTTGGAAGTCAAGCTATCACAAAACCGTGTCATTTCTTTAAGCCAACTCGCTATCAGTACAAATACTGTAATCTTGTGTGATCAACAGCTATGGTGCTCTTGTGTGTTTTAAATTATTAATGACAGTTCTCTCATAATTACTCATGCTGGAGCACTATACTGCATATATGCCCCACATTTGAAAGCTTTCTAACCTTCTTCAATACAACTTAGGCTTTTTCTTTAAATAATAATTCAGTAGTTAATCTTTAAACAAAAAATACCTTGTTCCAGACACTATTTTGGTATTCAGAGTCATTGTAAAATCGTTACAAAAAACAATTAGTTCCTCACCGGTATTTCATAACATACAGTATTTGCAGTAGTACCTGACATGTATGATGTTGGGATTGTTTAATCTAAATCAGATTGAAGGGGTGCCGAACACAAATGCTAAATTTTCAAACCTGAAATTTGAACTCTCCTCGGCATACAAACCAGGTATAGCTTTCTTGGCCAGGGTTCACTTCATATATAAAAACCTCATTATTAACACATAAGGCAGTACGTGTCCATGTCGTGGCAGAGATGTTGAAAAAGGTTAGATTGAACAATATACAGTTGCGTTGTAGGTTCACAATCAGATTTACCAGTCATGTGAGATGGGCCCGGGAACCTGCCAGCCATACTTCTGGGCATCTTTTAGAGCGGTGCCCAGGAGAGCAGCCTGGTGCATGAGCTTCTTGGGAATGCAGCCCACATTTACACACGTGCCACCAATGCCCCACTTAGTACCTAGAAGGGTTACCTGGATATTAGACTACCATGGTTATAAGGACGACTAGTCACCATGTTGCCAGGATATTTGACTGTTACCATGGTTATAAGGACAACTAGTCACCATGTTGCCAGGATATTTGACTGTTACCATGGTTATAAGGACGACTAGTCACCATGTTGCCAGGATATTTGACTGTTACCATGGTTATAAGGACGACTAGTCACCATGTTGCCAGGATATTTGACTGTTACCATGGTTATAAGGACGACTAGTCACCATGTTGCCAGGATATTTGACTGTTACCATGGTTATAAGGACGACTAGTCACCATGTTGCCAGGATATTTGACTGTTACCATGGTTATAAGGACAACTAGTCACCATGTTGCCAGGATATTTGACTGTTACCATGGTTATAAGGACAACTAGTCACCATGTTGCCAGGATATTTGACTGTTACCATGGTTATAAGGACAACTAGTCACCATGTTGCCAGGATATTTGACTGTTACCATGGTTATAAGGACAACTAGTCACCATGTTGCCTGAGATAAAAACATAAAGTAGAAACAGCAGGACCAAGTAGGGGAACAACTTAACAATCGGCATGTGGCCAATTTGTCTCAGTTAACCTTGTACTCAAGGACATAATCAGCAAAGAACAGGGACAGTATGTAAAAAATACGTTTATTCAACATTCAGACTTCTCATTAGAAGGACGCTTAATATATATTAATGCAGATAGGCCACAATAATGCAGGTTTTTTATTCTTAGAATAGGCAAAAAGTTTAGGTGCAGGTTATTATGATGGAATGTACAGTAAGTAACAACCACCTACCTTTAACTGAAGGCTCCACATAATCTAACACAGCAACTTTCTGGCCAAGCTGGGCGGCTGAAAACAAAGCGCATTCACTCAATTATAAACCTGGACACACAGGTGTACATACAGCCAGTTGTACTCTCTACCCTTAAGAACTAACTGTGAATGTATTAGTAACTGACAGAGCCACTTACCTTCTTTGGAACAAGCCAGACCCCCTGAACCACCACCAATAACGACAAGATCATAATCAAATGGTCCTGTGTAACAAACCACATGGCTTGCCAGTTAATCTCTGATATTGGGAAATAATACCATAATAAACACAGCTAGAGAGTATGTATGGAGTTATTCATACAAAAATTAAAGCTGACAAGGGCATTAACGGCGCTCAAATAAATACTTTTCGCACTGATAAGAAAAGTAACTGACCGTTTGTTTTGAACTGGTAGATAACCTATTAATAATGTTGTTTACTAGCCACAATAGCAATAAACAGATGTAAGACACTCAGTCTAACTCAGTGTATTTGTCATTGCGTAGCAACAAGCCCACCGTACCCGTCAGGTTTCTCCTAATAAATTGAATGCAGCTCGAGCGTTTCCACCGGCATCTGCCTCTACAGAAGGCAGCCATCTTTTTTTATTACACAAGGACCCCAGAATCATAACTGTCTAGATATTTGCCTGCCTGCATTTACATGTAGGCACATTCACTGAATGTCAAATGTAAACAGTGCGGGTGAAGTTAACCAGTCATCCAATCACTTCATGCAAGAGTATCAAAATAAACTATATCTTTATTTTAAGTCAAATGTCCGGGACTAATATGTTGGGTCTAAAATGTTGTTTATATGTACACACATTATAAGTAAAATACATTCATAACGGTTGCAAATAAAGTTGATGTACCACAAATTCACCAATCCCCTCTTAATAAACCACGTGCAAACCTTCTGCAAAACGTATGTGCAGTTTAGACTAGATAGAGAATAAAAAACTAAAATAAATATATATGATTGCTGGTCAGCATGACTCTACCGGTTCTGTGTACACTCAGTCACCTTTATCTACTAAACATGTTTTTCAAACAACCTGTTATGAGAACCCTTTAAAGATTGCAAAAATACTCAGGCAATGTTCTTTCCAGGCATGGTTTATTGAAAACACACCAAATTGATACTCTACAAATCAGTATTTTTTCTGTTATTTGAACAAGCGTGAGTGTTAGTAAAATGAACATAACACATTCTGTCACTGTGGCATCTCTCAGATGGCTACGAAAAGCATTAACAATTTACTCTTCTATGAAATCAAATAATTTTCAATATGTCTATCTTTTAAAGGTTTATAATACAATGTAATACAGGGCATGATCCCACCAACAGTCTAGACTACACAGAGGACAGTGAGTGAATGTGTGAGTGTGTGGCATAATCCAGGAAGAAGAGGGCAGGGCAGGGGAGAAGGAACAGAAAAAGGGATGAGGAAGGAGGAATAGAGTCATATAAAACACATTGTTATCTCATCTACCATGGAAAAGGTTAAGGCACATGATAGTTACAAACACATTTGCTACCGAGAAGAACAGTTACTTTATTTCGAGAGGTTTGAAACAGTGATATCTACACAGATAGGTCTTGCCCCTTTCTTTCAACGTCTGACCCATATTCTTGCATTTCGTTCACAGCACAGTTTGCTCCTTGCTCTTTGAATGTATAGTATAGGGTTCGGTACATCCACAAAACGAGCCCTTGGACTCATTTTACATGTATATAAATACAACACCACATCCTTTGGTTGTATACTGCAAAATGCAGTCAGGTACAGACAGTCGGAGATGAATAATCTAACGGAAAGCACGCAGTTCCGAGGATACACGTCGACATGAAGGACGTCAACTTGGCCTATTATTTTGTTACTTTTCTCTAAAATCAAAAGTTTAAGAACACATGTACTTTTTAATCTTTATTGTAGCACAAACATCGTTGCAAACACCGTGTGAAATATGCAAGCTTTATAAAGTCACATCACAAAGAAATTCAGACTTCAACGCAGGCACATGCCATTTGCCTATAGCTGACACATGAGTTAGATCCTGTAGAGTGGAGGCCCACCTCACATCTCCCTCAACTGGGAAAAAGAGTAGGGATTGAAAGTGTTCTCCACTTGGAGATGAAGGAATAACAACAACCCTACTTGACCGCATGTCTGGGTTTGCTTTTTTCCTGTCTTCTAAAAAGACAGCGGCGCAATAATCTGCATTACTACATCTCAACAGCAACCTAGGAAACTAAACGGAAAAAAACATAAGAAATCAAACAGATTCGGAATACTTTGTACACTGTGATGCAATTTCTGCCTTGAACCGCATGAAAGTCCTTTCCTTGCTGGACATTAATGACTGCAATATCCAATTACACCACAAACATGGGCACTTAAAGAATATAATATAAACATCTGTACATTTTTCATGCTCGTTTCCAATAGTTCTTGAAAGCGTGGTTTTCGGTTCTCAGCGACTCTACATAATTGCGGTGTGAAATGAGGAGCGCATTGTAAATATACTGCTGTGTGACATGTTTCCGTCTATCCCTGCTGCAGATGGTGCGTCTTCCATCCCAATCCCCTCATACTCTGACCCCGGCTAAACTGTCCACTTACCCTCCTCTCTCTCGTTCCATCTCCATTCTTCTCCATCTTTCTATCACTTTCTCATCTCTATTTTGAGTTTTGAACACCAGGTCATTGATTCTACTTGCCTTCAACAGGGAAGCTTAAGAGATGTTTTATCTTTCTTGACAATACATAATATAAATATGTGATCAGCATGACTTTACAGATTTGATAGACACTTAAGTTGTGTTCTTTTCTGTTTAGAAACTTGGTGATCCTTTATCCAACGACCTGTTATGAGCGCACTAAGACGTTTTTTTGTAATTTGACCCTAATATACATTTATAAAATCAACACAAAAATATAAAATGCTTTTAGGTTCTACCCTTTGACAACATAACCACTTGCCATTTTTCAGTAACACATTCTATCTATAAACAAATGTCTTTTATCCTCTTCAGCGTAATATGTACGCATCAATGACATACAGCAACCGGCCTGGTAATTCATTCAGGATCCATATCAATATCTCTAGTAAGTATCAATTCTGAAAATATATTTTCACTTTTACTCTCATATGCGTTAAGCAAACGAAAACAAACCCGAACAAATGTACACGTGATGTCCACTTCCATTATGCCAGTCAACACTTGCAGGTGTGAAAAATGGTTGTGTGTTCAATAGCACCCCCAGCCAGTTCAGTTATGCTTTGCACAGCAACGTTCCCAGTGCACAAACAGAAACACAGTGAAACATTGTATGCAAAAATGTGTTGGTGGAATCTACTGCATGTGAAATGCACACTTGTGGTGTCACTGCAACCCCTAAGGGTTCCCCATAAGCATTCAGCCCCCAACGTCAAATCAAACCGACATTCGTCAGCCCTCCACCACACCATTCCAAACTTCTTCAATATGAAAAACCCAAACTAAAATGGAAGACCGGCAAAAAAAATATAGTTATATATTTTCACTTTTTTTTTTAACTCTGTCTAAAGGCGAAAAAAAAAGCCCAATTGAAAAAAACAAAATCACTAAGTCTCCATTTTGATAAGAAATACAAAGTTCTGTCTCTTCCTCCGCAATCCTTTCCAAAACCGTTTCTTTCCTCCAAACAAACCTCTATGTTTCACACCACCTGCCATCCTTACGGATACCTTAAAGAGATCTCAAACACTGTCATCTCTTTGAGGAGATCCGCCTACAGCCTTCAAGCATAATGCCAGAGCCGCTCCAGTCAAGAGTCCTTGCTGTTAGGGTACATCGTGTGTCTGTTCTTCCAATGGGAATGTAGATATGAAAAGTAGTAGTTTTTCTCTTCTTTTTTGAAAACTTTTTTATACATAATTTCTTTTGCCGATTCAAAAGCATGAAATATTGGCTTTACAATGATAGTTTTTGTGTTGTTGTTTTAGTTGATTTTTCCTTTCTTCCGTTCTTGTCCGAAATGCCTGCTGACGGGTCAACATCAAAATGAGCTCCATGTGCTATGGCAGTGATGACATCCTCTACTGGATATGCTCTCTTTATTTACGCCTAGGGAGGGAGTGGGACACAGGAGTTTACATATCAGATCAACCACTGCAGTCAGCCTATAGAGGAAGTGGGACACAGGTGGTTACATATGAGCTCCACCCCTGCAGCCAGCTGTGATGCTTCCCAAAAAGCATTATATTCCCATATAGAACACTACGGACGCCACAGACAATAAAAGTACACTATAGAGTATCTCACAAAAGTGAGTACACCCCTCACATTTGTGTAAATATTTAATTAAATCTTTACTCTATGTGACAACACTGAAGAAATGACACTTTGCTACAATGTAAAGCAGCGAGTGTACAGCTTGTATAACAGTCTATATCCTGCATGAAAATATATTCAAATATTGACAAAAATGTGAGGGGTGTACTTACTTTTGTGAGATTATGTATATGTAACAGGGTGAAATGGAAAGGAGTTTAGGTCATTTTGATGGTTGAGTATTAAAAGCAGAGGGCACAGTTATCAGACTGCATCGATGTACATGTACAATATGTCACATACAACGTAAAAAATACACACGTTCTTGAAAGATGTTCTTTTCGATGTAAAATGAAGACAGAGAGATTTTAATGACAGGAAGCACATGTTTAAATGTCAGCTGACAAATGCATATTGTGTAATATAACTGAATCAGGCCTTACAAATATAAATATGTTGTCTTACCTGATGGGCACTGTTCTTTCTAAGCATGTCGTTTCATGGCGAGATCCTTTTCTACGCAAAGCATTGCTAAATGTTTTGTTATTATCTGACAGATAAAGTCAATAAGAATGTGGATTGAACCTGGGCTTTGCATTCAGATGTGCAAAAATGACCTCAACTAAAGGTTAGACTTCTCTCAGATCTTGAGTGGAAGAACAAGCTGCTTAAAAACACTACTCTTTTCACTCCCTTTTCCCAAGACGCGCGATAACTGTGGCGGACACTTTATACTAGAGAAAGACCCCACTGAAGGATACAGAACAACGACGGAACATGTGTCCTGTGAAAATGTCGAAGGATGTGAAATGTCATCACAGTGGCAGAGTGGGTGGACAAGTCCAAACCTGAGGGGTCGCTTACCAAGTCTAGCCTGTTAACACACCCAGGCATCGGTTATATATCTGGAGGAGCTCTCTGTACCAGAGCGACGTGTGGGATGAACGCAGAAATAGAGGGGATAGAAGTTACACTGGGTTATATCTGAAGCTGCACAATAAAGCTACATTAGATAAAGTGCGGCCTGCCTGTTACAATCCATGTCCATGAAGTGTTTCACCAGGAACAAACATGTTTTGAGTGAGTCAGTGAATATATTACAAATTAAACGGTGCAATCTCATCTGCCCTTTTTGGGGTTTAAGAGACACAAGCCAGCTACCCCGACCTAACAACGGTCCGAGGGTCAACAAACACAACAGAAGTGATGCGTGTGTGTGTGTGTGTGTGTGTGCATGAATTAAAACAGAACATGCGTAAAGGTGGTGGCATGGGTTTATGGGGTTATGGGGGTGGTGGTGGTAGCGACGGAGCAAACCGAGATCCCAGTAGTGTAATCAGAAGGTGGGTAAAACCTACCATGCATGCATTTAGACCCAGGAGTCAACGGGTTGAGGCTTAACATCACAGGCATCCAGTAGACTCACAGCAGGCCTGTTACTCCTGATATAGTGTTTCCTATGTGTGTCATTCTGTAGCAACAGGAGAACGGGTTAACGGCAAAACAAAGCGCTCAATAAATAGTCCAAACAGAGGTGGAGAAAGCGCCAGGCGGTTAGTCCCTTCGTAACGTAAAGGGCGGTTTTAGATTCTGAACGAGGGGTTGAAAACCGCAAACCGACCGGCACATGCAGACAAACAATAGGGATTCAAAACGGCAGGTGCATTCTGGGTAGCAGCCCCGTGGAGGTCTAGAAAGCAAGGTTGAGCAGTGTTGGTTTAAAATACGAGGTGGGGGGGGGGCTTCAGAGAACATGTCCGCCAGCTCCAGTCCTGCTTGACAGCTAATTTGCTTCCAGGGGATTTAGGCTGAGAAATAGAGCGGTTGTTGACTAGCAAATGACCCCACAATGCACCTTGCCTGCGCAGCTGCCATTCTACGTACCCTAAACACTTCTTAATGTTTTTTTCCGTCCCATTCGAACTCACGCTACTAGTCCTGCCTCATTTAGTCATCAACACGGAGCAGGCAATGGCAAGCAGTGTTGACCCGTCTAGTTTGACCCATCCACCCAGCACTAGACATTACAAACATTACTACACTGGCCTAGCAGAGGTTCCTGTCAGAACATAATCCAGTGATTGGATTACATTGGACACACATGACCGGAAAGGATGTCTGTGAATAACTCAACGTCTCTGGGTGAGTTTGGCCTGGGCATCCTGCCACTGGCCATGCAGACTGATGTGTGTGTGTGTGAGAACCAGGCCCAGGTCATTTCTCTCGCTCCATAAGGGAAAGTGAAGGAGATGAAGAGGACGACTATCTTAATGAGTCCCACAGTAATTACTTTCTCAATCACAACGCTTAGACTCAATTAGCTGCTGCTTTGCTTTCAGATCTGCCCTCGACAGCTCGAAAATTGGACTTCTAGATGTGCGGTGCCTGGCCTTACAGGCGACAACATCAACTGCTGAGGCAGAAAATTTAAATCCAGATTTATCATAGAATCAATACCATTTAGTCGTTCCTTAGAAGGGACTTGGGAAAGACAAACGTGCAAAGTTCCTGATAGGAACGGGTTTGAGATACCCCAACATAAAGGTTCTGATAGAAACGGGTTTGAAATGCCCAAACATAAAGGTTCTGATAGAAACGGGTTTGAGATGCCCCAACATAAAGGTTCTGATAGAAACGGGTTTGAGATGCCCAAACATAAAGGTTCTGATAGAAACGGGTTTGAGATGCCCTAACATAAAGGTTCTGATAGAAACGGGTTTGAGATGCCCAAACATATAGGTTCTGATAGAAACGGGTTTGAAATGCCCAAACATAAAGGTTCGGATAGAAACGGGTTTGAGATACCCTAACATAAAGGTTCTGATAGAAACGGGTTTGAAATGCCCAAACATAAAGGTTCGGATAGAAACGGGTTTGAGATACCCTAACATAAAGGTTCTGATAGAAACGGGTTTGAGATACCCCAACATAAAAGTTCTGATTGAAACGGGTTTGAGATGCCCCAACATATTTGGGAGGTGTGACGGTGGGTCCGGACCAGACGTACCTTCAAAGGCTCCCGTTCTACTAGGTCCACCGACCCATCTCCAGCACTCTTATACTTGCAGTCCTTGTCTCTCTGGTCAATTGTGGAGTATCCATCTAACGAGAGAGACCATGACAGAGGGAGATCACCTGGTTAACGCGTGGACGGAAATCACAGCATTCCAAATGGACCGGACCTGTGAGGAACATCTCAGGCAATAAACAAAACGGTTGAGTCTCCACTTCCACTGAGGTTCAGGTGAACAGTTTAAATCGCAGAGTTAGACTTCCTGTCACTACCTATTCGACTGAATTAATGCCCGCCGTTGTACAGACATCTCGTTAAGAGAGGGGTCTTGCGGCATTAATAAGAGAAACAGCATTGTCGCAGATCTTGTTTCAGTAATGGTGTTGTTAGCATCAGAGAACTGGGAGAGGTTTGATAGAGACACAAGCGTTCGAGATCAGACTGCCAGTAATCCTCGTCGGCCGTCAAGGTCATGCAAACCCGCTCTTACCTGGACCACGTTCGTCCATAAGTGTCATATGACCCGTTCCATTTCTCTCTGTGCCTGAAAAGCATTGTATATGCCAGTTTTGTCATGGGCGCCACACACACACACACACACACACACACACACACACACACACACACACACACACACACACACACACACACACACACACACACACACACACACACACACACACACACACACACACACACACACACACACACACACACACACACACACACACACACACACACACACACACACACACACACACACACACACACACACACACACAGAGAGAGAGAACACGAGCCAACACTGGTTTCAGGCCAACGGAGCTCAGTCACCGTCTGCTTTTACACTTAACCAGTAATACAGGCGGGCTAAGAACGGGTGTGAATGACAACTGTACTTTATGAATGCAAAAAAAGCCGAATAAATGTAACAGGGCCAGAAGCAAAAAGACAGCAAAGGGCTGTCATGATCTCCACTCCTCTGTCAATCAGATGTTTAGTGTTTTCTCGGGCCGCCGCTACGTTCATATTCCATTCTACATGATTTGATTTGTTCAGGGAGCAATATTGAATTCAAAGAATCGACCCAAGATGCCTCACTAGCTCTCCAGACCACACCGTCCTTACTGAGTGCATACCAAGCAGCAGAACAACAGGTCTTTGACAGTTGATTGACAACGTTGATTGACAACGAGTGACATCACGCAAAGAAATGCACAGAGAGCCATTCTCCTCAGCCCAGAGTCCGGTCAAGGCCTCTGATATTAATACAGTAACAACAGCAGTATCATTCAGAGATAACGAAATATCTTTGGTTTCCTCACTCAGTTCACCACAGTAAGCAAGGCCCGGAGGATCCCCAGTCTCGCCTGCCATCCCAGACTGACCTTGGTTCTTCTCCATCAGGGGCAAAGTGGTGTCGTCGTAGCCCGGCTTGCCGTTCTTGGCTGCCTTTGGGGCGCTAGTGGCTGTAGGCTGAGGGGTAGTAGAGACATACAAGTGACTGTGCGCACGTGAAAGTGCGCAAGTGAATATGCGCGGGTGAATATGCGCGGGTGAATGTGCGCGAGTGTGCGGCTGCACGTCTGTCTTCTTGACCACAGCTGTGTACCTGAAAGTGGCTCTTGTTCCATCCGTCCTTGGTCAGGGCGTTCCTCAGGTCCTTGAAGCTCCACACCGTCTGCAGCACATGGGAGGCCGCCTTGTTCTCGCGCGCCGATTGGCTGAGGGAGACGGGGGAGAAGCCGAGCGGCATTTATGACACCAGACCGGAGGACAGCGATCTACTACGGAAACATTCGTTTTGTCGGCAGCAGCCAGTGGAGACTGGAACTGAACACTATCAATCTAGCGTTCCCAGCCATCGTCCCTCCACTCCCATTGGTGGTCCTCATGAGTACGCGTCTAATTTAGACCCCAGCGGCGGCACGCATCTCTGTTCATTCAATCCATCAGCCACTTCTAAGCTGCTCTGTTAATTACATCGCGGGGTCAATCTCACGGGTTTAGGGGGAAACGTTTATTTTGCGTTAAATAAAGACACCGGGTCCCCGGGGTGGAAACGCATCCTAAATGATCAATAGGTGCCAAAAGACGTCTGTCAGAACCGCTCGTCTCTCCTCGGCGGACCGGCTTGATCGAGTGCACGCAAATGAGGACGGGAATATGCGGCAGAACGGATATCGTTAAAACATCTCCTAGGTTCCTGTTCAAAGATCAGCATTCAAGTCAAGCCCACTACATTCTGTCTCAGGGAAATGTCTATTCTGAGGGAGTACAGACCGGGGGATGAACATGACAGAACGTTCAATTATTAAACACTCTGGAGTTACATCTACATGAGTCAGTTAGCAAGCGCCATTACCCTGAGTGACTTATGCATGTTGGACCTTTTACAACTGGTACCCAGTGGGAATCAAACCTGCACCAGTCTGCCTGCATATTAATTCAGTTCACTGCACTAGTCTGCCTGCATATTAATTCCATTCACTGCACTAGTTTCCCCGTACCTGGTCTTGTTGATGGCCACCAGTTTCTCGATGGCCTGGGCTTGGATGAGGGAGCGTGCATTCTCTGAGCTGTCCGTCACAATCTCGTGGATGGTATTCAGAATGGCCACCACCGTGTCTTCCTCCAGGTTCTTTGCTGGCCGTTGCTGACCACTGGGCAGGTTACTCACCAGGTCCCTCATGGCATAGCTCCCTGCAGGGGTCAAAGGGCAAGGGGCAGAGGTCAGATGATAGAACTTCTGACAAGTGTAATGACCAACTATCATTCTCATCTCTAAGTATTCCAGAGTATTCAGACTGTACACGTTAACGCAAGGCATTGTGGGAAAAGTGTGCAGTCCTGTTTTGTGGTCGTCGTGGTCGTACCAATCAGGTCCTTGTTTCGGCGATCAATGGAGAGGTTGCGCAGGGCGATGGCCACAGCTCGGACCACCTTGTCCGAGTCAGAACGTAGCAGTTCCACCAGGATGGGAAGGCCTTTCTCCTTCCTCACTGTGGCCCGTATGTAGTTGGACCACTGTGGCACACACACACACACACACACACACACGATAACTGTACAGTTGCACTGCCTGGTCTCTGGACGAACCAGAATAACAGAGCAGGAAACGGACGGTCACGTGACCAAATTCGACTGGTATAACGTCAATACATTCTCTCTTTTCCTGTAAAACAAAACATCAAGTTGGACATAAAAAGCTCCTCAACTGAACTGTGTAACCCCTCGAGATGTAATTAAGAAAATGTAATACTATAAACAGACCACTGGGCGGCACTGGTGAGCCTACACCAAACTAACGCTCGGGAGCAGCATACGGATTAAAGAAGAATGTAAAGTTAAAGGCAGGAGAAATCTTAATGGGGAACAGGGACTTGTTGTGTCCATCTCTTCTTATCAGATGGGTCGAATGTGTTTACAGCTACCTCAAACACCAGAGAGATACATGCGTTTACAGCTACCTCAAATACCAGAGAGATACATGCGTTTACAGCTACCTCAAATACCAGAGAGATGCACCTGTTTACAGCTACCTCAAATACCAGAGAGATGCACCTGTTTACAGCTACCTCAAATACCAGAGAGATGCACCTGTTTACAGCTACCTCAAATACCAGAGAGATGCACCTGTTTACAGCTACCTCAAATACCAGAGAGATGCACCTGTTTACAGCTACCTCAAATACCAGAGAGATGCACCTGTTTACAGCTACCTCAAATACCAGAGAGATGCACCTGTTTACAGCTACCTCAAATACCAGAGAGATGCACCTGTTTACTGCTAGCCCAAATACCAGAGAGATGCACCTGTTTACAGCTAGCCCAAATACCAGAGAGATGCACCTGTTTACTGCTAGCCCAAATACCAGAGAGATGCACCTGTTTACAGCTAGCCCAAATACCAGAGAGATGCACCTGTTTACTGCTAGCTCAAATACCAGAGAGATGCACCTGTTTACTGCTAGCTCAAATACCAGAGAGATGCACCTGTTTACAGCTAGCCCAAATACCAGAGAGATGCACCTGTTTACAGCTACCTCAAATACCAGAGAGATGCACCTGTTTACAGCTACCTCAAATACCAGAGAGATGCACCTGTTTACAGCTACCTCAAATACCAGAGAGATGCACCTGTTTACAGCTACCTCAAATACCAGAGAGATGCACCTGTTTACTGCTAGCCCAAACATCAGAGGGTGGCCTGGCATTCTGGTTAGCCTCGTCTGCTCAGACAACACAGGGATACCAGCCTCTATGTACCACATTCATTAAAAACCACCGGCGCAGAATGGTCACAGAACACTAAGCAGAAAGGGAACCGGGCGACATGTTTTAAACATGGCACATATACTCGTGTGTTACACGAAGCGTAAGTGCTTTGATGTTTTCAAATGGATTTGGCATCCTGGCTGTTGTGTTTCGCCAGCTCTGTGGAGGGAGGGAGATGTGAACGAGCTGCGAGGAAGAAAGTGCAGGAGTCGGGATGGAGCCTGCTGGTTAATGCTGTGGATATGTTTACGGCGTGACAAATATGTGTTAGAACTGAATCGGGAGAGTGCTAGAACTTTCCAGACTTAACACAAGAGGCATCATAAAGATGTTTCCATTCCAGCAGGGAAGTACACAAATAGCCTCTCTACTTTACACTAGTCGGAAGTGCGAACACCACAGAGCTCGACTAAATACAGCACTTACTACAAACCGAACGGAAGCGTGTCAAAAAACAATAGAGAAGAGATCCAGGAGGACAAATGAACGTCGTTCCCATAAACAGAACGTGCGTCACGCCGTGTGTGGGACTCACGGTCCATTGTCCAGCGCTGAGGTTCTGCAGGGCACCGGCGGCAGCCTCCAGTGTGTTGTAGTTCTGGCTCTCAGTGAGCAGAGACAGGTACAGCCTCACGACCTCCGGCTGGTACAGCAGCTCGAAACCTGCACAGGGAGAGAGACAATCGAACGGGGACATGAGAGTCACTCGAGGTCTTCCCTACAATCACACAGGCCAATAAAGAGTTTGAAAGGAAATCCAATATCGCCCAGATCGCATATCTATTAGGTAAAGTACCCCGAGTGAATCGTCAAAGCAGCAGCATTCGGAACCTGCAGCCGTAACATATTGACAGCACAAAGCCTGTAGTAAATACAACAAACTGTACAGTTACCTTATTTAAGCTATTTGCATTTCTATAGTTGATTTGATTACAGTTAATTGTGTGTTTTTTTCTGCAGTAACAAATACTGTAAATTAAAGAAAATAACACATTTAGAACATGCGTGTTCCACATAAATAAATGGGGTTATAATGCTATTTGTTCGACGATGATCTGCTAATATGCGTTTCGGTTCCTGCTCTGGCAAAGTAAGCGCTCGTTTGTTTCTCGTGCGAATAAAACCTTTAATCAGATGGAGACCGAGAGGTGTTATATGCCAGGACAGTGACCCACGTGGGGTACCGGGAGGAGGAACAGGACAGAGACCGATCACTGGTATAATATAATATAAAACACCATCCATAGCAGAGACACAGAGGCAGGTAATCATCATGACACGGAGGGAATAGGGTTTTTTGATAATGGAAGTGGGAGACACAGAGGTTACTGTGACATTTCAAACAGGCCTTGGTAACAGCGGGTGAAAGCAAGGTGATGTGCGCTGGTTGACATAGTCCGGCCACTGTGACCACAGATTACAGTTTAGGACTGTGATTATCAGTTTAACACAGTTAATAGTTGGGTTTAATGCTGTGTTTATCAGTTTTAGATGGTTAATAAAAAAATATTATTTAACCAGGTAGGCCGTTTGAAAACTAATTCTCATTTGCAACGGCAACCTAGAGAGAAGCTGGGGATTGAACCCAGGACATCATACATACAAAGTATGCACTCTACCACTGAGCTACCAACTCCTCCAAAGCTGGACTTAGTCAGCGAAACCATAATAAATAAGCTCATCATTTATCGGTTACATTATTCAACAACCAACAGGTAAATATCATCTGTATGATCTAAATATAACCAAATAGCATTCAAAGGTAGAAGTATAATAACAAATAATGATCATGTGTATATTAACATATACCGGTACATTAATATACTCAAACTTTAATTTGGACTTCGTTGAGCCAGGTAGAGGATGGGTGAGGTACAACAACACAGCTGCCAATGAGCATAATATCAACTGTTTAGGACTGATGCATTATGGGTAGAGAGGCACTCTATGCACGGAGATGAAAAGAAGGGCGCCAGCTATAGTGACAGCATTATGAGTAATACAAGTACTGCTCCCTTAAACGGATGAGACCAAGAAAAGACTTGGATATCTTGAAGGGCTTTTACCATCGCCTTAATGAGAGAGAGAGAAGTTGTCCAGAGTCAGATAATTAACTCCAAAGTCATGTGGAGAAGATTGGGAGCAGAGCTAGCTATTTCTGCCAGCCGTCTCTGAGCGGTTACCTGTAACTGTCTTGGGGAAATACGAAGACATACGCTTGAACTAGAATTCAAACTCTCAGTATGCTAGAACCAGAATTCAAACTGTCAGTAGGCTAGAACCAGAATTCAAACTGTCAGTAGGCTAGAACCAGAATTCAAACTGTCAGTAGGCTAGAACCAGAATTCAAACTCTCAGTATGCTAGAGCCAGAATTCAAACTGTCAGTAGGCTAGAACCAGAATTCAAACTGTCAGTAGGCTAGAACCAGAATTCAAACTGTCAGTAGGCTAGAACCAGAATTCAAACTCTCAGTATGCTAGAACCAGAATTCAAACTGTCAGTAGGCTAGAACCAGAATTCAAACTGTCAGTAGGCTAGAACCAGAATTCAAACTGTCAGTAGGCTAGAACCAGAATTCAAACTGTCAGTAGGCTAGAACCAGAATTCAAACTGTCAGTAGGCTAGAACCAGAATTCAAACTGTCAGTAGGCTAGAACCAGAATTCAAACTGTCAGTAGGCTAGAACCAGAATTCAAACTGTCAGTAGGCTTGAACTAGAATTCAAACTGTCAGTACGCTAGAACTAGAATTCAAACTGTTAGTACGCTAGAACCAGAATTCAAACTGTTAGTACGCTAGAACCAGAATTCAAACTGTTAGTACGCTTGAACTAGAATTTAAACTTGAGGCCACAAATACACACATGTTTTGAGACAGTGACTTTAACTACTGTGCCACTCAGGGACCTACAAATACCATTTTAAATAATTATTTTAATTACGTACCGGCCCCCAGACATCCCTTCCAATTGAATCTAGTCTATTCCGCTGCTATACAGTGGTGTGTACTAGGATGTCATGTAATCCAGTTTTCACCTGCCTGCAAGGCAAGATTGTTAGTAGGGAATTTTAATTCATGCTGAATAATTAGCCGTTGCTGTAAGCTGACCCCTCTGTACTTTTGATCCTGGGGCTTCAAGAAGCACACACACACAGAGACACACAGACACACAGACACACACACACAGAGACACACAGACACACACACACCTTCACACACACACACACACACACACACAGAGACACACACACACACACACACACACAGAGACACACACACACACACAGACACACACACACACACACACACACACACACACACACACACACACACACACACACACAGAGAGAGAGACACACACACACACACAGAGAGAGAGACACACACACACACACACACACATTCCCACTATCTCTCCCTCACTCTGTTTATTTCTCTGGCGAAGCGTCGGTATGTACTGTTTATATAATATTTCTTCATTTAGTGTAAAGAACATAAACCCTGTCAGATGTGTGGTGTGTTGCTGCAGCTTCTCTCCCGGGCAGTGACATAACGACTGGGAACGGGACATGAACCCAGTGAGCCCACTTACAGAGCCCGCGATGCCCCCAACATTACTTCAGCTGATTGGGGGGGAGCTCTGGGTTATTTGTTGAATGTTTTGAAGCGCTAAACTCTCAAGCACTGGCGACTCAATTAGGGGCTAACAGTGAGAAGCTTAGCTGCCGTCGGTGTGAGTGAAAGTAGGTTAGAAGGAAGTAAAGTGGAGGTGAGTGAAGGATGTGGCTCATCAACTCACTATTCAGGTAATTGGGTACAAGGGGCTTCACTATCCGCTGTAATTAAAGTAATGGTGTTGTTGCTTGACAAGCAGTCAAATGGTTCTGGATTAAATGACATAAAACGAGCTACCACACACATAAACACACACATACATAAACAAACACATAAACACACACATAAACAGATACACACATAAACAGATACACACATAAACACAAACACAAACACAAACACAGACACAGACACAGACACAGACACAGACACAGACACAGACACAGACACACACACAGACACACACACACACACACACACACACACACACACACACACACACACACACACACACACACACACACACACACACACACACACACACACACACACACACACACACACACACACACACACACACACACACACACACACACACACACACACACACACACACACACACACACACACACACACACACACGCACGCACACACACAGTGAGAGACAGACAGACACACAGACAGACAGAAACACACACACACACACAGACAGAAACAGAAACACACAGACAGAAACACAGACTCACACATACCTCAAATTTGCCTTTTTCAACTAAACGTGGGCACAATTTACTGTAACCCCATTGCATATAGAGTCTTTTACCAAAGACGTTTACAAGTCCTGCCACAGCATCTCCACAGGAATAGCACTTAAACTCCTGTCACGTCAAGACAGACACATCTGCAGGCCTACAAAAAAACTCCCCTCGATCAATAACAGCTATGCAACTTCCTACAGTTGGGAACGCTTTACACCAGATCATAATGGAGTCTTCCAGGGCTCTTAGACAAATAGGTGAGAGGAACGTCCCATAGTCTCACTAGGAAACACTGGCTCCATAAATACTACTGGTTAACGGGGAATGTGGCAGGTCGTCGTCCCCCATGGCTCTGAAATGGACTGGAAGGTTTCCACGTGACCGTCCGTGTCATAGCTAACGGATGCTTTCACAGGGGAAGCCTTGTTTTTTCCCGGGCTCTTTTAAAGACAATAGCGGGACTATTGAGCCCGGGAGCACCGCGAACCTGCCACAACATATTAAGCAATCTCCATTGGGAAGAAAATAATACAAAATATAAATGAGTACGGGTTTGGGTACCAGTTTAAAAACAATCAATGGCCTCCTGGCTAATGAAGATGAGACAAGAATTCAGCACCTCGCCTGATTCATCTCTATTCATCTTGTTTACCTTATTTCTCTCACGATCTTCATCTCTATTCATCTTGTTTACCTTATTTCTCTCACAGTCTTCATCTTGTTTACCTTATCCCTCTCACAGTCTTCATCTCTATGTCTCTCCTCACTGGCACTGACTCAAACAAACGCAGCCAGGCCAGTAAGACCTCCTCTTAACGTAGCCATCTCGCTGGAGGCAGGACGCAACGGCGCTTGACGCAACACTCATCCCGTCTGTGTTGGCATCTCTGTGGGTTTCTGCGCTGGCAAACCATGAAGGGTACAATCCATTCCCATAAACAAATGACTGTTGGTGGTATTTAGTTAGAAGGTGACATTGGCACCCCATTGCCATCCGAGAGCATTAAGACATCCCAGACGGCAGCCTGAGAGGCTGGAGAGACGACAACACTGTCACAAAGCTAATGACACATGAAACACTTTGGCTAGCTTATCTCAGAGTGTGTGTGTGTGCGCCGAGTCACTTCTAGTTGTTGCAATTTTAGGCAAAACCACTTGACATCCTCTTTTCTATGTAAAGTGATAACGAGGCCTTGCTGTGGCGCCTCAGAGAGATGTGTTCCCGACCGGAGATACCGTGTGGGTAGCGACAGGCACCGCTCTCCCAGGGATGCCTGGATGCCGGATACATTAGCACAACGAGACACACTATGTGCCTGGCACACTTCAAACTGTTCCTTTCTCAAATCCACAGGACATGTTTTCCTTTCTGACCGTCCTCCAGGCATAATATCAAGGCAGAATAATACAGTGATTATGCCTAGTCTATCTATAATACTACAGTGATTATGCCTAGTCTATCTATAATACTACAGTGATTATGCCTAGTCTATCTATAATACTACAGTGATTATGCCTAGTCTATCTATAATACTACAGTAATTATGCCTAGTCTATCTATAATACTACAGTAATTATGCCTAGTCTATCTATAATACTACAGTGATTATGCCTAGTCTATCTATAATACTACAGTAATTATGCCTAGTCTATCTATAATACTACAGTAATTATGCCTAGTCTATCTATAATACTACAGTAATTATGCCTAGTCTATCTATAATACTACAGTGATTATGCCTAGTCTATCTATAATACTACAGTAATTATGCCTAGTCTATCTATAATACTACAGTAATTATGCCTAGTCTATTTATAATACTACAGTGATTATGCCTAGTCTATCTATAATACTACAGTGATTATGCCTAGTCTATCTATAATACTACAGTGATTATGCCTAGTCAATCTATAATACTACAGTGATTATGCCTAGTCTATCTATAATACTAAAGTGATTATGCCTAGTCTATCTATAATACTACAGTAATTATGCCTAGTCTATCTATAATACTACAGTAATTATGCCTAGTCTATTTATAATACTACAGTGATTATGCCTAGTCTATCTATAATACTACAGTGATTATGCCTAGTCTATCTATAATACTACAGTGATTATGCCTAGTCAATCTATAATACTACAGTGATTATGCCTAGTCTATCTATAATACTAAAGTGATTATGCCTAGTCTATCTATAATACTACAGTGATTATGCCTAGTCTATCTATAATACCACAGTATTTATGCCTAGTCTATCTATAATACTACAGTGATTATGCCTAGTCTATCTATAATACTACAGTGATTATGCCTAGTCTATCTATAATACTACAGTGATTATGCCTAGTCTATCTATAATACTACAGTGATTATGCCTAGTCTATCTATAATACTACAGTGATTATGCCTAGTCTATCTATAATACCACAGTGATTATGCCTAGTCTATCTATAATACTACAGTGATTATGCCTAGTCTATCTATAATACTACAGTGATTATGCCTAGTCTATCTATAATACCACAGTGATTATGCCTAGTCTATCTATAATACAACAGTGATTATGCCTAGTCTATCTATAATACCACAGTGATTATGCCTAGTCTATCTATAATACCACAGTAATTATGCCTATCCTATCTATAATAGGCCATCATAACTGGCTTTTGGTTGGCAGGCTGGCCGGGTGTTTGGTTGGCAGACTGGCCGGGTGTTTGGTTGGCAGACTGGCCGGGTGTTTGGTTGGCAGACTGTCCGGATGTTTGGTTGCCAGACTGGCCGGATGTTTGGTTGGCAGACTGGCCGGGTGTTTGGTTGGCAGACTGGCCGGATGTTTGGTTGGCAGACTGGCCGGGTGTTTGGTTGGCAGACTGGCCGGATGTTTGGTTGACAGACTGGCTGGATCTCTGTTACGCTCCAATATGGGTTTAGTGTGAGACTGAGCACAGAAAAGAGGGGGATTGGGTTGGGAAGAAGAAAGCGGAGTAAGAGGTGTATCGGTTGTGGTGGAACAGAGTAGGCTGCTTCAAAATGGCAGACAGACAACAGGAGGATGAGAGATGGAAAAGGATATGAAGGATATAGATAGAGGAAAGGAGGGATGTGTAGGGGAGTGTATAGGAGAGAAAGATGAGAAAGAGGAAGGGTGAGGGGGGGGGGCAGAGGACAGCGAGATGAGTAGAGTGTCGGCTGGACCAAAAATAGAATAGGACCCAGGTTGCCACAGCAACCCTCTCCTCCACCACTAACAAATCTGTTCACGAGACGCCACGACGACGGAGTGCAGTCTGAGCAGGGCGAGGCATTAAAACCGTTGTTTTTCTCCCCATCCGTCTCTGCCGGTGGGGAAAACTAGAGACTGACAAGCAAACACGAAAATAAAAGAGCGGTTGCCAAGTGAGTCCGTTCTAATTCCTAAACAACGGCTACAATAAGTCCTCAGTTCAAGACACACACTTCAAATGAAAAGGGCATTAGAGGGTTAATGGCCAGGTCAAAAAATTACCGTATCTAGGGGTTGTTTTTAATAGCAGCCTGTCTGTCCGTCCGTCCGTCTCCCAGACGGTGTCATATAAATGCCGGAGGGTCCGGGTGATGTTCTGGAGCTTAACCTTTCAGACGGATGAACTCCAGCATGGCGGCCAGAACCGAGACAATAGATAGAACATTTTATATTAGCTTGACTGCGTTGCTTTAGCGAAGCCTGGGAGGCAATGCACAATGGGGGACACACACTGCTGGTCAGCAATGAATCCTGGCGTTCACAGCAGGGGAGAAATGTCATTTCGAAATCTGACCATCTGACGATTCAGGAGCCAAATGATCCGCTTTATTTCCATCGGGATTCCGGGGAGCGTTTAAGATGAGAGGATTTAGGATGCCATGGGAGAGAGAGCGGGAGAAAGAGAGAACAAAAGAAAGAGAGAGACCAAAAGAGAGACCGAAAGAGATTGGTAAAAGCCAGAGTACAGAGGTGGGGGCAACTGTTTCTTTCACCAACTGGTAAAAACTGCAAAGTGAACTAACGCGTTTCAGTGTTTAGCCCGTTAAAAGCCGGGACACCCGTCTTGCTAATGGATTTCTCGACAGACGAGCGCTGGGAGGCCGGGCCAACACATCCATGCACCACGTTTGACGGGGAAACGGCCAGATTACTGTACCGAAACGCCGGGGGAACCTATCGAAACGCGATCGGCTGATCTGTGCTTTGGCCGAGATGAGAGGCGGAGTGCGGGGTCAGACGAGGATGTGTGTGTGTGTATGTCTGGGTACGGGGCTTAGGATTGGAGAAAATAGCTGACACAGGGTCTGTCGCTAGGACTGATGCCGTCTAGGGGGATGGGGAAAGCGAGCGTGTTTGACCAGAGGGGTTTTTCACTCGCGTTGGGCTCCATATATCACTCCAGTTTCCTTGCTTGACGTCATATTGACCCATTATCAATGGCATAGCCCATAGCCTGTGTTGTGATTGATACCTGCGTCGGAAACCACGGGAACGCAGTCGTTCTTCGTACACGGACATGACGCACACTCTCCTGTAATGGTGTCACTACCTGGTCCTTTTCCACGGGCTCTGTTCTCACAGGCAATCTCCTGGCTCAATGGAGCAGCGTGACGGACGGCACATCCTCTAATGGACACGTAACACCACCGAAGGTTTTCACAGCTGAACTAAGACAACCAGCAAGCTGTGGTTTCCAATAGGAGGCTGGTGGAGCAGGGGGGGCAGAGCCAGGCTTAACCGGGAGATCCCATTGGTCAACGTCTGGCAGATCCTAGTAAGACGTGGGCAGAGCCAGGCTCAACCGGGAGATCCCATTGGTCAACGTCTGGCAGATCCTAGTAAGACGTGGGCAGAGCCAGGCTCAACCGGGAGATCCCATTGCTCAATGTCTGGCAGATCCTAGTAAGACGTGGGCAGAGCCAGGCTCAACCGGGAGATCCCATTGGTCAATATCTGCACTTACTGTCGGCAAAGGCCTTCTCTGAGTAGAGATGCAGTGCAGAAACTACTAAAATCTGAGGAAAAATTCTGTTTCGTAGACATTAGAAAACAGTTCTGATGATCATTAAATGTTAATGGCCTGCGGTCTGTCAGCCTGACTGGATGACGTTCACACATTTTGAACCTTTCAACATCACCCCAAATCATATTTTTAGTTGGCCAGAGGTACACCCCACGAGTGCACTTACCAGCTGGCCAGAAGTTCAAAGTACAACATGACTCTCACATCACAAACCCAGGGAGTTTTCAGTCGGCCAACAGCCTGAGTCTAAACTCTGTGTGAGCGTGTGACACTTCCATCCGTCGAAGACAAATATAAAGGAGAGGCTCCTGTCCAATGAGTTTACAACTAATCAGGAACACAATTTTATTTAAATACTGTCTTTACTAACTGACAATCACTCACTGCACACAGTTCAGAACAATGTGCAATGTAATAACAATAACAGACTGAGTTGTGGCCAATCAAATCCTCATCAGAGCCTGTAGTGACCAGGGTTGTGAGACCTCCTTTAATTCAGTCGTGTAATTTATCTCTGGACCTCAGCCTCGGATCCACTTAAAACATCATGTTCACTAAAACAGAACAAAGGGAAATCCAAGGGGGTGCTTTGTCGTGCAAACCGCCATAGTGGCTCTCGGACAGGGACGTTGTGTCTCTGCCATTACTGTGGTTTTAATTCGATTAAGGGATATTTTACAGAAAACAGAAACACCCAATTCTGGCAGGGACAAACTGGGCCAAACAAAGGCACCAACTGGAGGCATAAATCTTCCAACATTCTTTCCCGCTGCTTTCATTTCTCCTCCGTAATTATCATTCCAGCCATTCTGGTTTAGTGAAAAGCGGAAGCCTAATCATCTAGCCGTGATGATATTGTGGACTACTGACGACTGGATTTCTCCGCGCTTCCTTACTTCTTCATCATCCAGTAATTGGAAAAAAAACTGTTTATAAGGGCAAAGTGGCTCTGAAGATAATAAGAAACATTTAATTACAGATGTCGTGGGAAACAGGAAGCGGTCATGATGACTACAGGAAGACTCGTGCAATTGTGCAAAATTGTTGTCTAAATGCAATCTCACACAAACCCACAAACAACTACTGCTACTGCTACTCTTACTACTGCTGTGCCTGCCGCTACTACAAGTAGTACTGCTAATTCTACTACTGCTGCTACTACTAGTACCGCTAATTCTACTACTGCTGGAACTACTAGTACTGCTAATTCTACTACTGCTGCTACTACTAGTACTACTAATTCTACTACTGCTGCTACAACTAGTACTACTAATTCTACTACTGATGCTACAACTAGTACTGCTAATTTTACTACTGCTGCTACTACTAGTACTGCCAATTCTACTATTGCTGCTACTACTAGTACTGCTAATTCTACTACTGCTGGAACTACTAGTACTGCTAATTCTACTACTGCTGCTACTACTAGTACTACTAATTCTACTACTGCTGCTACAACTAGTACTACTAATTCTACTACTGATGCTACAACTAGTACTGCTAATTTTACTACTGCTGCTACTACTAGTACTGCCAATTCTACTACTGCTGCTACTACTAGTACTGCTAATTCTACTATTGCTGCTACTACTAGTACTGCTAATTCTACTACTGCTACTGCTACTACTACTGCTAATTCTACTACTGCTGCTACTACTAGTACTGCTAATTCTACTACTGCTGCTACTACTAGTACTGCTAATTCTACTACTGCTACTACTACTAGTACTGCTAATTCTACTACTGCTACTACTACTAGTACTGCTAATTCTACTACTGCTACTACTACTAGTACTGCTAATTCTACTGCTGCTGCTACTACTAGTACTGCTAACTCTCCTGCTGCTACTACTACTAGTACTGCTAATTCTACTACTGCTACTACTACTAGTACTGCTAACTCTCCTGCTGCTACTACTACTAGTACTGCTAATTCTACTACTGCTACTACTACTAGTACTGCTAATTCTACTACTGCTACTACTACTAGTACTGCTAATTCTACTACTGCTACTACTACTAGTACTGCTAACTCTCCTGCTGCTAATACTAGTACTGCTACTCCTACACACCAGGTTTCACCTGATTCAGAACAGAATCTAAACATGGGATGTCCCAGGGCTTTGAGTTAGCTGAACAATCAGTGGATTTGGACTGGTTTTATTAACATGGCTTTCGTCTTTGTGGTTCCCCGCGTTTGTCATTGGCTGTTTGAATAAAAGGGGCACGTCCGGGAGTTCACAGGAGCCAAAATGTGGGCATATTCCGTGACACCTCGGAGGCAGGATATACCAGGTGGTGATTGGCATGCGGTGCTTTGACAGGCCGGCAGTGCCAGAACCGGAGATCACAATGGGCGGTAAGACAACAGCTTGGAGATGAGAACGTGTCTGTAATGGGTTCCTTCAGGATGGTGATGGTGTCACAGAACGACAGAACAGTCTCTCATCCTCCTTCCTATTCAACAGGTCCGGACTAGACTAGTGATACCACCAGGCGTTCTGTTAGGAAGGCCACAGGGTTATTTCTGTCTACAGACGCACACAAACACACAGACGTATTGGATCATCTTTATTCTATGAGACATGAATGTACCCTCACATGGCAGGCACGCATAAAGACAGTGGATTAGTATTTCATTGCAGCTAGACTGATCGGTACCGTCTGTCTGTGTGTGTCTGTGTGCGTGTCTGTCAGCGTGTGTGTCTGTGGTGATGGGACAAGTTTAGCTTGTCTCCTGACCAACGTGGTCTCACCACCCAGTGAAATCTAACATCAGAAAGAGAGATAGAGGTGGAGGGTGGACGCGACAGGGCAATATCTGTGTCTTAGAAGAGGAGTCAGCTTGTCAGTTGTAAGCAAGCTGGTTTGGTGTGTGTGTGTGTGTGTGTGTGTGTGTGTGTGTGTGTGTGTGTGTAGGCAAACATTTCTTCTCTACCCGTGTTTTACATTTTGGTTAGTAGTGAAGCTCCTCAGAACGTCAAGGGGTTGGGGGACGTGGGTTTCTGTGGGTTTCTCTGCATTGACTAATGCTGCAGCAACCTCAGCGGTACATTATGAATAATTTACCGGTTCTCCACTTTCCCTCGGGGCCGGCCCGTTGATCTGCCCAAACTTTCCCTCCCGTTTTGCATACTCTGACACGACTCGATTTATTACAACAGCGAAAAAATAGCAAACGGAGTTAGAAACAGGGAAAATATGCCGGGTGTTTTTCTGTGACTGCGCGATCCACAAAGCACCTCGGTACGAGCCGCTAGTGAGAGACATTGCTTTGCCTCCACCCAGACTGTCAGGTTTCATTAGACCACTAGATAACTCACTCTGGATTCCATAAGGAACGTTCCGCGGTGACATTCGGCTGTAACGCGCGACAGTAACCGTCCTAGTTGTAGTTGACGGCTTTCAAAGGTCTTTAAATTAAACGCCGGTGCTCGTAAACTCAGCCGCTAATGCATCATGGAGTTTGAGCATTGTTGCAAACTGAATGGCTCATTGTCCTCTCGATTGCTCAACTCGTTTGCTTGGTGAAGGGAAGACTTTCATCTTAAACCAATCACCGGGCAGAGGCTGATGAAACGAGAAAGAAAATGAAAGGCAGCAAACACAGTGGACGGTCGGCAGGAGAGGCGTTGGGTCGGGGCTGCAGCTCTCTTTCAGCCACTACGTAATAGATTTTTAACCAATGATGGCTGTTGTAAAGGGCCTGAGGAAAATCTGACCATCATTAAAAAATGCCAGAGCTTCATGAAAGAGTGCCGTCTCAAGGACAACAAAGCCGAGGTTTAACGGCAGAGTCCCTGAGACGGCAACGAAGGACATTGGTGCACGAGATGCCGTTGGTCGAGCGAAACCTCAGCACAATTACAAATGAACCCAGCCACCATGTTTACAGCCGAACCAAAGCAGTCACCTACAGCTGTGCCAGCCAATACGTGCCTGTGTTGTTGACCAGACCAGTCACCTACAGCTGTGCCAGCCAATACGTGCCTGTGTTGTTGACCAGACCAGTCACCTACAGCTGTGCCAGCCAATACGTGCCTGTGTTGTTGACCAGACCAGTCATCTACAGCTGTGCCAGCCAATACGTGCCTGTGTTGTTGACCAGACCAGTCATCTACAGCTGTGCCAGCCAATACGTGCCTGTGTTGTTGACCAGACCAGTCATCTACAGCTGTGCCAGCCAATACGTGCCTGTGTTGTTGACCAGACCAGTCACCTACAGCTGTGCCAGCCAATACGTGCCTGTGTTGTTGACCAGACCAGTCATCTACAGCTGTGCCAGCCAATACGTGCCTGTGTTGTTGACCAGACCAGTCATCTACAGCTGTACCAACCAATACGTGCCTGTGTTGTTGCCATCTTTCCACTAAGCTGTCTCTTTCTCCGCATCCCCAGCCATAAACAACTTTACAAAATGAATCCCCTTTGCTTTCAGTGAGCACACACACACACACAAGCACAGTGCCATACAAACACCCAACACGTGACCTTTCCTCAAAAAGCAAAAGGTTTACGCCGTACTGTTTCATTTAATGTTGCCGGCGTCTTCCACCATTTCTGTGTCTGACGAACGCACAGCTACCCCTCCTAATGACAGACTTTTGTTCCAGCCCCTCTGTCGTCTTCTCAGGGTCCATGAATAATGCAAACACAAGAACTTTGAAACGGGGGGGGGCGTCTTTAAAGTGCAATCAGGCACAGATAATTAACGATACATACAATCAATAGTCAACAGATTCTGCGCATTGAAAGTATTGTCGCCGAGCTGATGTCAAACTTAAAGTCACATTTGGGTTTCCGTCATCCGTATGCGCCACTGGAGTCTCTGCTGGATATTTTAAACCCAACATTAGGTCTTACCGTAATCATAGACAGCAGCACGTTGTCATGTGGAGGACTCTGACCTCTATTTGATCAGTGCTCATAAACACATGTAATCTACATAAATCTCTCTCTCCGCTCCGCCAGAGCGCGTGTGGCGAGACAGAGCTGCCCCGCGCCCTAATTATCTACAAACAAGGAGAAATGCACATTTCCATAGACAAACAAACATGTAGGCCTACGGGTGAATGAACGGGATTATCATAGACAAACAGCCAGTGCAGGTGAGTGTAAAATCATTTGGAAATAATCATGGGCTATATCTGACTGTTACAAAACGTGGAACCCAGTAGTGCCTGTTTGACATCCGCTACCCGTGTGACCGACCAAAGACACGCACTTCCCAACACATTTACATAATGTACCGGTAGAAAATACACGTTTTATCTCCCCAAAAGGCATTCTCTCAACAGCCGATCCCTAATGTCTATAACAACTGTGCAGTCGTCTCTCAGAAGTCAAAACCCAACATAAGCCGGAGGATTAGTGTCAGACGCAAGCCAAATGCAAGTTGAGTAACATCAGAGTGAGTGAGTGCATCAGTGTCGAAGCTCCCATTGCTTAGCGCGCATAGAGCTCTCGTGGCGTAGCGCGCATAGAGCTCTCGTGGCGTAGCGCGCATAGAGCTCTCGTGGCGTAGCGCGCATAGAGCTCTCGTGGCGTAACGTGCATAGAGCTCTCGTGGCGTAACGCGCATAGAGCTCTCGTGGCGTAACGTGCATAGAGCTCTCGTGGCGTAGCGTGCATAGAGCTCTCGTGGCGTAACGTGCTCTCTCGTGGCGTAGCGCATAGAGCTCTCGTGGCGTAACGTGCATAGAGCTCTCGTGGCGTAACGTGCATAGAGCTCTCGTGGCGTAACGTGCATAGAGCTCTCGTGGCGTAGCGTGCATAGAGCTCTCGTGGCGTAGCGTGCATAGAGCTCTCGTGGCGTAGCGTGCATAGAGCTCTCGTGGCGTAACGTGCATAGAGCTCTCGTGGCGTAACGTGCATAGAGCTCTCGTGGCGTAGCGCGCATAGAGCTCTCGTGGCGTAGCGTGCATAGAGCTCTCGTGGCGTAACGTGCATAGAGCTCTCGTGGCGTAACGTGCATAGAGCTCTCGTGGCGAGCCTCGTGGCGTGGCGTAAGCGTGCATAGAGCTCTCGTGGCGTAACGTGCATAGAGCTCTCGTGGCGTAACGTGCATAGAGCTCTCGTGGCGTAGCGTGCATAGAGCTCTCGTGGCGTAACGTGCATAGAGCTCCCACGCTGTGCAGTCTGTAAATCGTGCTAATTGCCTTCGTGCCTGCTCATCTGCTTTACTTGACTCTAGAGCAATAAACATGAGGCAGAATCGGCTTATCTCTCTCGCTCACTCTCACTCTGTAAACCACAACAATTAATTCTAATCCATTTTCATAATAGGCCCAATTTTGCCTGCTAATGTGGCTCATTTTAGCCACACAGCGCATGCTACTAACTTGGAGTGGACGCTATTAGACCACGATGGAAGGCATTGATGGGTGAATAGCACATATCCCCCATCAGACACACATGGACTGAACATACAGACACATGCTGCCATACCAGAACTGGAGACCACGAAATTGGGGGGATAGGGTGTATATTATGAAAGTACCGGTCGGATCAGTAGAACATTACCTCACCCATACGTATCCAGAGCTCCAGAACATATGATACTGTATAGGGGCACAGCAAACTGCCACATGCCTACCTTTAGTGGGTTCCGTGCGTTTGGGGAGATCCAGAGTGTCATAGTTCTTGTCATTCTCTCCGTTTTTTCTGCCTGTACAAAAATTGAGAAATCACAGAACAAATGTAACATTCATAGAGAACCAGACTTCCTAAACCACTGCAGTAACACACACACACACACTAACACTATGATGTTGAACTAGGTTTAGATAACAAACACTTTGATGTTGGACTAGATATAAACAACTAACACTATGATGTTGAACTAGGTTTAGATAACAAACACTTTGATGTTGGACTAGGTGTAAACAACTAACACTATGATGTTGGACTAGGTGTAAACAACTAACACTATGATGTTGGACTAGGTGTAAACAACTAACCCTCTGATGTTGGACTAGGTATAAACAACTAACCCTCTGATGTTGGACTAGGTATAAACAACTAACACTATGATGTTGGACTAGGTATAAACAACTAACACTATGATGTTGGACTAGATATAAACAACTAACACTATGATGTTGGACTAGGTATAAACAACTAACCCTCTGATGTTGGACTAGATATAAACAACTAACACTATGATGTTGGACTAGGTATAAACAACTAACACTATGATGTTGGACTAGATATAAACAACTAACACTATGATGTTGGACTAGGTATAAACAACTAACCCTCTGATGTTGGACTAGGTAAACAACTAACCTCTGATGTTGGACTAGATATAAACAACTAAACAACTAACACTATGATGATGTTGGTAACACTATGATAAAAAACAACTAACACTATGATGTTGGACTAGGTGTAAACAACTAACACTATGATGTTGGACTAGGTGTAAACAACTAACCCTCTGATGTTGGACTAGGTATAAACAACTAACACTATGATGTTGGACTAGGTGTAAACAACTAACACTATGATGTTGGACTAGGTGTAAACAACTAACACTATGATGTTGGACTAGGTGTAAACAACTAACACTATGATGTTGGACTAGGTGTAAACAACTAACCCTCTGATGTTGGACTAGATATAAACAACTAACACTATGATGTTGGACTAGGTGTAAACAACTAACACTATGATGTTGGACTAGGTATAAACAACTAACACTATGATGTTGGACTAGATATAAACAACTAACACTCTGATGTTGGACTAGGTATAAACAACTAACAACTAACACTATGATGTTGGACTAGATAAAACAACTAACCCTCTGATGTTGGACTAGGTATAAACAACTAACCCTCTGATGTTGGACTAGGTATAAACAACTAACACTATGATGTTGGACAACTAACCCTCTGATGTTGGACTAGGTAAACAACTAACACTATGATGTTGGACTAGGTATAAACAACTAACACTATGATGTTGGACTAGGTATAAACAACTAACACTATGATGTTGGACTAGGTATAAACAACTAACACTATGATGTTGGACTAGGTATAAACAACTAACACTATGATGTTGGACTAGGTATAAACAACTAACACTATGATGTTGGACTAGGTATAAACAACTAACACTATGATGTTGGACTAGGTATAAACAACTAACACTATGATGTTGGACTAGGTATAAACAACTAACCCTCTGATGTTGGACTAGGTATAAACAACTAACACTATGATGTTGGACTAGGTATAAACAACTAACACTATGATGTTGGACTAGGTATAAACAACTAACACTATGATGTTGGACTAGGTATAAACAACTAACACTATGATGTTGGACTAGGTATAAACAACTAACACTCTGATGTTGGACTAGGTATAAACAACTAACACTATGATGTTGGACTAGGTATAAACAACTAATGTTGGACTAGGTATAAACAACTAACCCTCTGATGTTGGACTAGGTATAAACAACTAACCCTATGTTGGACTAGATATAAACAACTAACACTATGATGTTGGACTAGGTATAAACAACTAACCCTCTGATGTTGGACAACTAACACTATGATGTAAATAAACAACTAACACTATGATGTTGGACTAGGTATAAACAACTAACACTATGATGTTGGACTAGGTATAAACAACTAACACTATGATGTTGGACTAACCCTCTGATGTTGGACTAGTATAAACAACTAACACTATGATGTTGGACTAGATATAAACAACTAACACTATGATGTTGGACTAGGTATAAACAACTAACCCTCTGATGTTGGACTAGATATAAACAACTAACACTATGATGTTGGACTAGGTATAAACACTATGATGTTGGACAACTAACACTAACCCTGATGTTGGACAACTAACACTATGATGTATAAAACAACTAACACTATGATGTTGGACTAGGATATAAAAACAACTAACACTATGATGTTGGACTAGATGTATAAACAACTAACACTATGATGTTGGACTAGGTATAAACAACTAACACTATGATGTTGGACTAGATGTATAAACAACTAACACTATGATGTTGGACTAGATATAAACAACTAACACTCTGATGTTGGACTAGGTATAAAAACAACTAACACTATGATGTTGGACTAGGTATAAACAACTAACACTATGATGTTGGACTAAAAACAACTAACACTATGATGTTGGACTAGGTATAAACAACTAACACTATGATGTTGGACTAGGTATAAACAACTAACACTATGATGTTGGACAACTAACACTATGATGTTGGACTAGGTGTAAACAACTAAAAAACAACTAACACTATGATGTTGGACTAGGTGTAAACAACTAACACTATGATGTTGGAAGGTATAAACAACTAACACTATGATGTTGGACTAGATATAAACAACTAACACTATGATGTTGGACTAGATATAAAAACAACTAACACTATGATGTTGGACTAGGTATAAACAACTAACACTATGATGTTGGACTAGATATAAACAACTAACACTCTGATGTTGGACTAGGTATAAACAACTAACAACTAACACTGATGTTGGACTAGGTATAAACAACTAACACTATGATGTTGGACTAGGTATAAACAACTAACACTATGATGTTGGACTAGGTATAAACAACTAACACCTCTGATGTTGGACTAGGTATAAACAACTAACCCTCTGATGTTGGACTATGATAGTTGATGTTGGACTAGATATAAACAACTAACCCTCTGATGTTGGACTAGATGTATAAACAACTAACACTCAACTGATGTTGGACTAGGTATGTTGGAAACAACTAACACTATGATGTTGGACTAGGTATAAACAACTAACACTAACATGTTGGACTAGGTATAAACAACTAACACTATGATGTTGGACTAGGTATAAACAACTAACACTATGATGTTGGACTAGATGTATAAACAACTAACCCTCTGATGTTGGACTAGGTATAAACAACTAACACTATGATGTTGGAACTAGATGTTGGACTAAAAACAACTAACACTATGATGTTGGACTAGATATAAACAACTAACACTATGATGTTGGACTAGGTATAAACAACTAACACTATGATGTTGTTGGACTAGGTATAAACAACTAACACTATGATGTTGGACTAGGTATAAACAACTAACACTATGATGTTGGACTAGGTATAAACAACTAACAATATGATGTTGGACTAGATAACCCAATGTTGGACTAAACTATGATGTTGGACTAGATGTTGGACTAAAAACAACTAACACTATGATGTTGGACTTGGACTAGATATAAACAACTAACACTATGATGTTGGACTAGGTATAAACAACTAACACTATGATGTTGGACTAGGTATAAACAACTAACACTATGATGTTGGACTAGGTATAAACAACTAACACTATGATGTTGGACTAGGTATAAACAACTAACACTATGATGTTGGACTAGGTATAAACAACTAACACTATGATGTTGGATAAACAACTAACAATATGATGTTGGACTAGGTATAAACAACTAACCTCTGATGTTGGATAGGTAAAACAACTAACAATATGATGTTGGACAACTAACACTATGATGTTGGACAACTAGATGTTGGAAGGTATAAACAACTAACACTATGATGTCGGACTAGGTATAAACAACTAACACTAAGGTATAAACAACTAACACTATGATGTTGGACTAGGTATAAACAACTAACACTATGATGTTGGACTAGGTATAAACAACTAACACTATGATGTTGGACTAGGTATAAACAACTAACCCTCTGATGTTGGACTAGATATAAACAACTAACCCTCTGATGTCGGACTAGGTATAAACAACTAACACTATGATGTTGGACTAGGTATAAACAACTAACCCTCTGATGTTGGACTAGATATAAACAACTAACCCTCTGATGTCGGACTAGGTATAAACAACTAACCCTATGATGTTGGACTAGATATAAACAACTAACCCTCTGATGTTGGACTAGGTATAAACAACTAACACTATGATGTTGGACTAGGTATAAACAACTAACACTATGATGTTGGACTAGGTGTAAACAACTAACACTATGATGTTGGACTAGGTGTAAACAACTAACACTATGATGTCGGACTAGGTGTAAACAACTAACACTATGATGTCGGACTAGGTATAAACAACTAACACTATGATGTCGGACTAGATTTAGACTACAAACACTTTGATGTTAAGTTAGTTTGGATAAAGTTTGCGATCTTACAGTAAAGTAGCAGAAAAATGAAGAGAACAAACAAGTGGAGTCCTTGAAACTTTTCCGTTTTGGGAAAGAGCCAACTGACTAGTGCTACAGAAGCTCCAAGGGGAGAGCTGGTGAGCTGAGATAGAGGAGGAGGAACGTAAGGACACTCACCTTGATTAAACCATTCCTCTATAGTTAGCCAAGGAAGCGGGAGCAATGCCAAAACCACAAGCAGGGACAAGAGAACAGTAAATGATAAAATAGGGTGGCCAGTTTAGAGGTTAGAGACAGACTCATATCAAGTGAACAGTTCAGTTGAAACTTCAAGCTGTGAAATTGAGAGAGCGACAGAGAATGAAAGCAGCGTATCGGATGGAGAAAAGTGACTCGGAAAGCCAGGTCAGAAGGAAAGACAAAAAGGAAGAGAGAGGGATGGAGAAAGAAGTTAGAAATAACGAAAAACGGAGAAAGGAGAAAGGAAAAAGACAGAAACCATGATCAAGAATGAGACTTGATAATTGGGATGGAATGAAAAAAAAGTAGTAGGGCAAGCAGACTGTAATAGCGGACTGTAAAAGCGGACTGTAAAAGCAGACAGTCAGTGGGCTCAGCTCATGAGGGTCAGCTTTTCGGCACTTTGCAGGGCAACATTAAACGGAGCCAATATGGGCACGGCAGCACAGCATTATGGGCACAGTGGCACAGCAATACGGGCGATAGGTGGCTAGTTTCGATCATTTAACTCAGGTGACATATTCCTGGGACAGAGACTGTTGGCTAAACAGCTCTCCGGAACGATCCGACAACCACTTCGTGCGTTTATGTTTTTTTCTTTTGGTGGGGCGTTTCTGGTGTTTTTAATGCCTTCCCTGCATCACAGTACACCTCCAGGGCCCTGTGAGGCTAAACACACCTCATTAAATGCTGTTTACAATAGCAGCCGGCTGGCTAATTCACTTGAGATTGCCATCTACAATAATCATCTGGAAACGCACCGCACACACACACACACACACACACACATTTATAGACATGTCCCGGTGCTTTCTTGGACTCTAAATCAGCGGCATTATTGTCCCCCGAGAGACGCGAGGGGTCAAAGAGATTGGGTCTCACCTCATTGGCTATGTGATTAATTGCTGTCATTATTTGTTGTTGGGGGGACCTCTGCTTGTTGTTCAGCCATTAGTCAGTGTGTGAGAGGTAGCCTATACTAATTACATATCTAATTACATCTCAGTCCAGGACCAGAGGTTGCCTTTACTAAATAACTGTCTGCTCAGGCGAAATATCTCTGGGCTGAGGGCTGAGGTAAATAGAGATCCAAACAGCTGAAATAATTCCAGGATAAGCCCGGATATAGACACTAACACATTGGACAGGACCCATTCTGTTTAGATTGAATTGTAGCAGAGATTTTAATAGACGCTCAATGAAGATCCACAACTCCTGAGCTCTGCTTTGTAGGCTGTTTTCAACACTGGACCACCTTATTGCGACTGAGACCTCTCATTAGAGGCTGTTCTGTGGGGAGAATTTAAATTCGGCACAGGGACATGAATTCTGTTTTTAGGTTCGCATCTGGGTGGACCTTTGTTCTGGGACATAGACCAGTCCTCTGTTTTGAGAGCGTTTTGTGGTCGGACCGGGAGTTCGGGACTAGACCTCTGTTCTGTTTATGGGCTCCAGTATAGTAATCATCTGTGTCGTCTCTCACCTTTGGCCTTCTTCCCTCCGAAGCAGCCTGCGTCGTCTTTCTTCTTCCTCTGCGTACCTGCCGACCCAGGGGCCTGCAGCGCTGACGGGTCGCTGAAATTCTCGGCACCAGGGATCTCTTTGTGAACGTGGTAGGACAGGTTTCTCATGATACACACACAGTTCTCCACAGACTGGTGAAGACGAGAAAAAGATGTCAGCCACAGATGGGACCCACTGGAGACGAGCCTCAGCATTAGTGGTGACACATATCTATTGAATACACCAAATATTGGTCTTAATATTATGCATGCATATGGTAATATTGGGGTTTATAATATGTCTGTATATGGTAATATTGCTGTTATTGAAGACCTTGTTGTCCATGTCTTTCTTCCCCACAGCTGACTGCAGGGCATGGAGAAGCGCGTCCACCAGACCCTCACACTCCCTCAGCCGACGCCTCGCCTCGGCCCCGTCTGAACTCACGTTCCTGGGGAACACAGAGACAAAGGTCAGACGCAGAGGACACAGCCAACCGAGTTGTCCTTTAATTAAGCATTTAGGGAAAAAACTAAATGTACTCCGGAAGGTCCTTGCTCTTAACTTGGTCATAAAGACGGTTAAGTTTGGATAATTTCTAATCACTGTAGAAATGTTATGCATTCGCTTATGCTTTCGGAATTATCTTAGCAATAAAACTCAATTTCTTTGGCCATTTTAAAACATAGGTTTGAATCTGACAAAAATCGTTTTCCAGGGTTCAGTTATATGTCCATTATTGTTCGGTGGGAATATCACTGATACATGCATTCATATGAGAAACAGTTTTCATGCTAATGACACAGGACTGTACACAGGCTGCCTCACAAAACCTGTGAGACTGAGTGCCTAAAGTGGCTTGTGCCCTCCAGTATGCAGGGAGTGAGTGTGGAAATAAAGAGCTAACATATCACACCTCCATTGGAAAACTGCAAAAGGATGAATACTTTGCATGTAAGATGTTAAATGTGGTGACTTGACCCTCAAGCATTTAAAGCACAACGACTGGCCATGTGCTATATCTCCCAAACCGTCATGTCAGTAAATAACCGTCAGTGTTTTGCTTGACACAGGCCTTTACTGAGAGTTTAGCTGTGGAGAAAGCAGAAGCTGCCAGGCTCACTGGGGACTTCATTTGAAAGGGTTTTCTTTCTGTGCCTTATAATCTCATTAGCAGCCACCCAGCTGGTCCTGGAGGAGAATGTCTGCCCACAATGCCGAGGGCTAGAGGGGAACAGCACGAGAAACGTGCCCTGCCAGGGTGACTTACTCACACATGATACTTGAACACACATACACACCCTGTCTGTAACAGTCCTACCATCCATTAATACAGCCTGTCTGTAACAGTCCTACCATCCACTAATACAGCCTGTCTGTAACAGTCCTACCATCCATTAATACAGCCTGTCTGTAACAGTCCTACCATCCACTAATACAGCCTGTCTGTAACAGGCCTACCACCCATTAATACAGCCTGTCTGTAACAGTCCTACCATCCATTAACACACCCTGTCTGTAACAGTCCTACCATCCATTAATACAGCCTGTCTGTAACAGTCCTACCATCCACTAATACAGCCTGTCTGTAACAGTCCTACCATCCATTAACACAGCCTGTCTGTAACAGGCCTACCATCCATTAACACAGCCTGTCTGTAACAGTCCTACCATCCACTAACACAGCCTGTCTGTAACAGGCCTACCATCCATTAACACACCCTGTCTGTAACAGTCCTACCATCCATTAATACAGCCTGTCTGTAACAGTCCTACCATCCACTAATACAGCCTGTCTGTAACAGTCCTACCATCCATTAACACAGCCTGTCTGTAACAGGCCTACCATCCATTAACACAGCCTGTCTGTAACAGTCCTACCATCCATTAATACAGCCTGTCTGTAACAGTCCTACCATCCACTAATACAGCCTGTCTGTAACAGTCCTACCATCCATTAACACAGCCTGTCTGGAACAGGCCTACCACCCATTAATACAGCCTGTCTGTAACAGTCCTACCATCCACTAATACAGCCTGTCTGTAACAGTCCTACCATCCACTAATACAGCCTGTCTGTAACAGTCCTACCATCCATTAACACAGCCTGTCTGTAACAGGCCTACCACCCATTAATACAGCCTGTCTGTAACAGGCCTACCATCCATTAATACAGCATGTATGTAACAGTCCTACCATCCACTAATACAGCCTGTCTGTAACAGTCCTACCATCCATTAACACAGCCTGTCTGGAACAGGCCTACCACCCATTAATACAGCCTGTCTGTAACAGTCCTACCATCCACTAATACAGCCTGTCTGTAACAGTCCTACCATCCACTAATACAGCCTGTCTGTAACAGTCCTACCATCCATTAACACAGCCTGTCTGTAACAGGCCTACCATCCATTAATACAGCCTGTCTGTAACAGGCCTACCATCCATTAATACAGCATGTATGTAACAGCCCTACATCCGCCCACTACAACACAGGGGTTTTAGTCTCAGTGCTGCTGTCAGTTTCTGAAGACTCCATTCATCTCAGGTAGAGCCTGGTCCATTAAACACTTTGGGCTAATTAGAACTAAACTCTGGTAGAGAGAAGTAGAGCGCTAGCCATCTGGGCCTCGGTTCCCAAGTCCCAGAATCTGACATCAGTCTGGAGCCGCTGAGGAATCAATTTCAGCCTAAACAACCACCCCCAGAAACATACAAAACAGATTTATTGGACAAGGGAACGTGTACAGGTGTTCTACCGTCGATACTTCTAGAAACCACTTCTACTGTGCATGTCAATCTGTATCTGTATGTGTGTGTGTGTGTGTGTGTGTGTGTGTGTGTGTGTGTGTGTGTGTGCAGTATCTCACAAAAGGGAGTACACCCCTCACATTTTTGTAAATATTTCATAATATCTTTTCATGTGACAACATTGAAGAAATGACACTTTTCTAAAATGTAAAGTAGTGAGTGTACAACTTGTATAACAGTGTACATTTGCCAGTAATGTCTTAAACGCTGGCAACAAAAGTGAGTACACACCTAAGTGAAAATGTCCAAATTGCATGCATGTGTGTGTGTGTGTGTGTGTCTCTGTATGTGACCTTATATCAACTGGCTGGTCCCAAAGGCCAGTCATGGGGCCATAATGAGACATTATTACATTACTATGAACTCTGACGCCACTATGACCTGTTACAGATATCACAATGCAAAAACAGACACTGGCAATGAAAGACCCCCATCCAAATCCACGCTGAACAGCATCAGTGTTGATAGTGACCCAAGCAGCAAATGTGCTGTTCTGTCAAAGTCTGAATAAACAGAACGACCCATCCCTCAGCAGATCTGAGTCATCTACTAGCTTTAATTACCAGGGAGACGTGCTCAGTAGCAGGTAGGGTGGATGTAAAGACTAGTGGAGAGTGAGAGACCAAGAGATGAAGAGATCAGTCATAGTCGACTGTTCGCTGGGCCCGGGGACGAACAAGTTGTCAACAAATCAAGATGTTTCGATTTCCTGAAGAAACGGGACACTGGGAGGCCTGGATTGCTGTGGTGGAGACAAACGGCTAGCTACAGGGAGCAAACGGTAAGATCTGCAGTACACACTTCATTACAGGTCAATAAAATGCCTAGGACAAGCTAACAACGTAGGCAGTGTATAGATACACACTATATGTTCTAGCCAAAAGACATCCTACGGGCCCTAGAGGGAATAAGTTGAGACAGCCACTGTATCTGTCTCACATCCAGATGAACGGAAAGTGGACTGCATTGATTAGCGACAACGGAACAGGAGGCGAACGCAGGAGATGGAAGGGGCGAGGGGGTCGCTGCAAAAGCACAGCCAGCCGGACCAAACCCCCACAGCCCTCGCCCCCTTACCCGGGTCACTGAAATAAAACCGCAGCGGACGTGTTGGGAGGGAACGGGAGGCAAGGACAGAGATAAACCCAGACCGACGCGGTAGACCGGGGGGTCGGTGGAGTGTTCGAGGCCCGGTGTGGGCACAAACGAAAGCTTGTCGAGTTGGATCCCGACCAACGGAATGAACGGACCGCTGAGGTGACTGGGCTGCCGCGGACTAGAGAACCCGAGGGCGTTTTGGCCGGGCTGGATGTTGCAGCGCCACACAGAGCTGCTACGGAGATAACGGGCATCGCTGTGGTGCTTCTGCAGCGGGCACGCTGCCATAACACACAACTCAAATCACAACAGGCCACAAAGGGACGGGAGAAATAGTAGTCGGTAGCTGCAACCCTCAAAGTGCCAAAATAGAGGCTGTTGGAGAATTTGAGCCAATGAAAACATTAGAACGCAGCGTCAGTCGAAAACTCACCCTCTTAGTACCAGAAGAGACACAACGCTGTAACCTCATACTATCAATAGAGCTCTTCCGTCTGCCAGCCTCCAACAACAACATGATAGTGAACAGTTCCAGGTCCATTTCTCAGGTCTTGTTCTCTCTGTGGACTGTTGGTTTAACACAGCCGATTGGACCGGACCAGACACACTGGCTTTTTTTGCAATGTGCGCACAGGTCTTCAGGGGAAGTCATTATCTGTGCCTTATATTGCAGTCAACTAATGGTGTCCTGTTTGCACTGTAAGGTCACAAGGTCACCCAGCTACCCTGAATGGCTGGCAATCATTGGATTAGAATGAGTTCACAATTGTATACGTACTGACTCAGGCAGCAATAATGGATTTTAATGACACTATTATATCTGGGAAGACGTTTTCGGGCACAAATTCTTCCAACCCACGTTCAGCCAGGCTACCCCAAAACAAGCCCTCGGAACCATTAAGCTCTTGGAGAAGGCGACGTGGCAAAAAAACGTCTCATTATGATTCAGGCGAGGTAACCATGGAGATAAGCCGCTGTGGTCCTGGACGTCATAATCAAAGCGCCAGACTGCTAGGTCGTATCCAATGTCCCTGGGCGTACCTGGACAGAGGTCGGTTAATAGCACAGCTGATTGGTCCTGAGAGTAGACGGGCAAACTGCATACTATTCAGAGAGACGTGGCATCCCTGCTCTCTTATTGGAGGAACTATCCACACGGGGGGAGCTTAGCGGCGTGTTACCTCAAACAGCCCGAGGTGTTCTTGAAGACGGTGGTCCACTCTGCATCCCGGGGCTTGGAGTCCTCGTTGGGCTCATGTTCCCAGCCTGAGTGCGGGATGACGACCTCGTTGGTCATGGTCTGTAGCCCGTGGTTGATGATCACCATCTTCAGAGGCTCATAGGAGGACAGGTTCCACAGGGTTCCTATGGAGAAGACGGCGGGAGGGACAGAAGAAAGCACAGCGGGATGAAGACGACGAAGTGGAGAGATCTGTGACACTGAGCCACCAGTGCATCCTGTAATCTGTGGAAGAGAAGGGTGAGGAGGAAAGGGGCGCGCACGCACACACACACAGCCACACACACACGCACACACACAGCCACACACACACGCACACACACAGCCACACACACACACTGCCACAGCCAGCAGGACGCACAGCAGCAGTTCAAATAAAGAACAGATCACATAATATTTCACATTACAATTGAATGTGCCAGGTCAAAAGGTTTGTGGAAAACAAGGTATCGCAGAATTAACTTTAAAGTCCACAGAGTTATACCCATGCACGTTTTATTAACTTTACTTTAGACCATCCCCCCTACACAACCTCCATACAGCGGTCAACACTGGTACAATCAATTAAATGTATTTTATAAAGCCTTTATTACAACAAAGTTGTCACAAAGTGCTTTTACAATCACCCAGCCTGAACCCGATAGAGCACACATCAACTAGTAGATAAAGTCGATACACGACAGCTAGGAAGAACTGCCTGATGTCTCTGAGGGGTGGCCAGTCCTCTTCTGGCCGTGCTGGGCGACCCTACGATAGTTTAGTTGTATAATTGTTAAATGCATTTAAAAAAAATGCAGAATAGTCCAGGTCAAATACAGTCAGAAAGGCACGGTCAACATTAGCAGGACCGTCAGAGGGAAAACAACTGTTGGAATGTAGAGAATTAGCGAACAACTAGTGCGTATGACTTCAGATCAACTACTATTCCACCAGCAGGCAGTAGCAGCCGACCACAGTGAAAGAAGATGCATAATTCAGTGGCGTATATTTCTTAGCAGACAGCGTTTACAGCACAATTAATCAACCACAGCTGTGTAGCGAGAGCATGAGTGACCAGTCGGTAAAACACGAGACATCAACTCCTGCTATAATGCACGCTGAGAGAACGGTTTGGGAACGTCTCAGTATCTTCCTCACAATGCTACTGGGACAACGATAATGACGCTGGCGGAATTGGTTCGTAAAACGTGTCTGACTTGATACAAATCACATTTTTCTAAATGAAAATAGAGAAAATATGAAGACATAAAAGGTAGAGAGAGTTATTGCGTGGTGTTTATTGGTTTTATTTGGCATGGAGAGCAGCTACGGGAAGGAAATATTTAGAAATGAAAGAATATGGGAAAACGAATTAAACGTGTATTGAGAAACATGAGTTGGTCCCAAACTGGTATCTATAATCTGCTGTGGTAGAGAACTTTCTTTACCTATTTAATTTACAGAAAAATCGGCTGACAAAAGTAACTCTATGCCGAAAGGCAACATATTTCCCATACAGCCCTCAACCCTGTGGGTTCTGATCCAAACCAAAGCAGTGAACAGAACCCAGGGGAGCTCGCTGTGTCCACAGTCCACACTAACAGCCTATCATTACGGTATAGATCTGCCCAGCATCACAGCACATCCCTACCAAGGCCTCCAGAAGCTTCCATTATAGGATCAGAATGCTTCCTGTGGCATGGCACTTCCTCTGCTCACACACAGCAAGCAAAAGACACAACATTTAAATAAATATACTATACATTTACAGGCAGCATTAATTATTACAATAAAAGTAAACCAAAACCACCACTATGTTTTGCTAAATGTACAAAAAATCTGATTTGTTCTGAAATATAAAAGCCCGGCTGGCTGATAATACTACTGGGCCCATAAAACATCTGGGCTCTCGGAATATCCCGGAATAACTGGAACTCTGCATAACTCAGTCCCATCCTGTGCAGTCTGTCTATCAACATGACTGAATAGTTTCCTGAACATCACTGAACGTCTGGGTCAAATTACCTCCAACCAAGTGCCAGTTCTGTTGTGTTCGGTTTCCTTACGTTACATGATTTCACCATCTTCCCTCTACAAACCTCCTGCTTCATAGATGGAGCCGTCTTCCCCCCACTTCTGAAATCCAACCCCAAGATGTGAAAGCCAAGCCGGGGTGGAGACAGAGACAGGACAGAACAGGACAGCACAGGACAACACAGGAAAACAACACAGGACAGCACAGGAAGAGCTACAAGTTGGACCAGGCATTGGATCCCCTTATTAAGTTTCCTGGCTAATTGAATTTCCTGGCTGCAGCAGACGTGCAGTAACCATTCATCCCAAATGCTGCCAATACCCATCGACCTCACGTCTGTCATAAATCACAGCCTATAGCCAGAGATGGAGGGAGGTAGACATACTGGAGAGGATGAGAGGAATGGAGAGAGACATACTGGAGAGGATGAGGGGAATGGAGAGAGACATACTGGAGAGGATGAGGGGAATGGAGAGAGACATACTGGAGAGGATGAGAGGAATGGAGAGAGACATACTGGAGAGGATGAGAGGAATGGAGAGAGACATACTGGAGAGGATGAGAGGAATGGAGAGAGACATACTGGAGAGGATGAGGGGAATGGAGAGAGACATACTGGAGAGGATGAGAGGAATGGAGAGAGACATACTGGAGAGGATGAGGGAATGGAGAGAGACATACTGGAGAGGATGAGGGAATGGAGAGAGACATACTGGAGAGGATGAGGGAATGGAGAGAGACATACTGGAGAGGATGAGAGGAATGGAGATAGACATACTGGAGAGGATGAGGGGAATGGAGAGAGACATACTGGAGAGGATGAGAGGAATGGAGAGAGACATACTGGAGAGGATGAGAGGAATGGAGAGAGACATACTGGAGAGGATGAGGGGAATGGAGAGAGACATACTGGAGAGGATGAGAGGAATGGAGAGAGACATTCTGGAGAGGATGAGAGGAATGGAGAGAGACATACTGGAGAGGATGAGGGGAATGGAGAGAGACATTCTGGAGAGGATGAGAGGAATGGAGAGAGACATACTGGAGAGGATGAGGGAATGGAGAGAGACATTCTGGAGAGGATGAGAGGAATGGAGAGGGCGACAGAACACTATTCAGCAGGCTGTATGTAACTCTCCCACTGCTGTCACATGCATCACTGGTTATTGAGGATAATTAGCAGAGGCGGCGGCCACACAATGTGGGAGGGGAGTGATGGTACGCTAACTGCTACAGGGTATGTGGCTCCGCCCACACGTGTGTCATGGGAGGAGGGACTTGAAGACGGCACCTTATATGAAGAGCGAGGTCATCGAAATATGTAGAAAGGCTGGTGACATCTGTATGTGTGTGTGTGTGTGTGGTATAAAATGTACACCGATGAGCCGACCAAGCAGACAGAGCAGACCCGGTAAGGCATGGACTCAACACAACCTCTGGAGGTGTCCTGATGGTATCTGACATTACAGCAGACCCGTGGAGCCACCATGCATTGGACTTGCTGGTCAAGGACATATCACAGACGCTCAGTCGGATGGAGATCTCTGTTTGAGGAACTTCAAGTCCTGAATAAAGTGTGGCAGGGCGCATTAGAGACCACTGCATTAGAGACCACTGCATTAGAGACTACTGCGGTGAACGGGTGTTCCTGGTCTGCAACAGTGTCAAATTGAGGTCCACATCAATGTCCTGAGACACTACCCTGGTTCAGACTATCCTCTGTCCATCTCCTCCCCCTCTCCTTTCTCCCCTCCCAGGGGGCTTATATATAATAAATCTTGTCTGGATCGGTTGGTGCTGGTGGGGTTATATTTCCATTAAGTGCTGCATTAGTGAGCTGCACGGCTGCAGTTGAATCATTAATAGATCAGCCAGGGTTTGGTCCTTTCATGTGGCCCTGTGAATGCTGTCCCTAGCACCTCCCCTGTGAATGCTGTCCCTAGCACCTCCCCTGTGAATGCTGTCCCTAGCACCTCACCTGTGAATGCTGTCCCTAGCACCTCCCCTGTGAATGCTGTCCCTAGCACCTCCCCTGTGAATGCTGTCCCTAGCACCTCACCTGTGAATGCTGTCCCTAGCACCTCCCCTGTGAATGCTGTCCCTAGCACCTCCCCTGTGAATGCTGTCCCTAGCACCTCCCCTGTGAATGCTGTCCCTAGCACCTCACCTGTGAATGCTGTCCCTAGCACCTCCCCTGTGAATGCTGTCCCTAGCACCTCACCTGTGAATGCTGTCCCTAGCACCTCACCTGTGAATGCTGTCCCTAGCACCTCACCTGTGAATGCTGTCCCTAGCACCTCCCCTGTGAATGCTGTCCCTAGCACCTCCCCTGTGAATGCTGTCCCTAGCACCTCCCCTGTGAATGCTGTCCCTAGCACCTCCCCTGTGAATGCTGTCCCTAGCACCTCCCCTGTGAATGCTGTCCCTAGCACCTCACCTGTGAATGCTGTCCCTAGCACCTCCCCTGTGAATGCTGTCCCTAGCACCTCCCCTGTGAATGCTGTCCCTAGCACCTCTCCTGTGAATGCTGTCCCTAGCACCTCCCTGTGAATGCTGTCTCTGGCACCTCACACTAACACACACACACACACACACACACACACACGCTCAAACACACTCACACACACTCACGCACAGTCACAGGTGCAGAACGACCACTATTCACAGAAACGGTTTATTATTGCAGTCCCAAATACAATTACAGTATCACAACTCCATGTGCACACTTCATGACCGTACAGTTTTTCAGTAGCGTGGCTGCAGGCCTGTCCTGTCCAGGTGGACGGTGTGAAAACACTTAAACCCTCTGGGGGAATAAAAAACACTGAAATATAGACCACTGCTTGTGTGCCTATGAAACAGTTTGTTAAGTTCCACGTCAACAGTTGCTGCAAGAGAGATGACTGTGGTTTCAGAGACTGCAGCATGAGGCCTTTAAAAACGTATGCGGATACAAAAACAGAGCTATTTTTAAAGCCCCCAATTATATTTAATTGTAGAAATACATGCCCAGTCCGGGGCTCGCTTTAAGCCAATAGTACGTTGTGACGCTGTGTTTTCATAGGGGCCAAGTTGTAGCAGCTAAACCATATGGACCAGTCTGAGACAGACAGAGGAGGGACGGACACGGCAAGAAAACAGATGGAGGGAGAAAGAGAGAGGAAAATGGAGTGAACGTGCGCTGCGAGAGAGCGGCAGAAAAGAACGAACGAGACAGAGATTGATAGGGCGAGCGAGATGGGAGGATAGAGCAAAGAAGAGAGAGAGAGATGCAAGAGAAGAGAGAGAGAGATGAGATTGAGGGAGAGAGAAAGAGAGAGAGAGAGGGAGAGAGAGGTGGGAAGGCTTTGAAGGAGAGAACCAGCGATATGTGGGGGAGGGGGGTTCCTCTGTCTTGTGGTGGGAGGTTATTTTCAGATGGGATTGAAAGTGAATATTTGGTATAAAGGCAATCACTCTATTGTGGCACATCCATCACTCATCGGAAACAGTCAGTCAGTCAGTCAGTCAGACAGAAACAAGTGAACATATGGTCTTTTATTTTGTTTAACTCTCCATTTCAATGTTTTTTTGGGTAAGAACCGGGGGTCGGGACTCTGAATCAACAGGCGAATTGCTTTTTAAATTGAATTTTAATTAAAATAAGGTAAATTTAATTTGAATGGCAAACTGGATTTTATTTCCACATGATGTCAATTACATTTCCCATTATGCATTCTATCAAACACCTTGGGATGAAAGAGAACTACCCAAAATCTCGTGGCAAAAAAATCAAATCGTGGCAAATAGAGACGTAGCGAAGTATTACGTGCACATACGCACTATACACTATACAAAGCATTTAAGTCATTTAGTAGGTAAGTCCCACGGGCAAACTGCTCACTGTTCAATAAGGCCACTCCCAAAGCTTTATTTCAGGCATGGGAGAGAGAGAGAGAGAGAGAGAGAGAGGGGGAGAGAGAGAGAGAGAAAGAGGAGAGAGAGAGAGAGAGGGGGAGAGGGAGAGAGAGAGAGAGAGAGAGGGGGAGAGAGAGAGTGAGAGAGAGTGAGAAAGAGAGAGAAAGAGAGAGAGTGAGTGAGAGAGAGTGAGAGAGAGAGAGAAAGAGGAGAGAGAGAGAGAGAGAGGGGGAGAGAGAGAGTGAGAGAGAGTGAGAAAGAGAGAGAAAGAGAGAGAGTGAGTGAGAGAGAGTGAGAGAGAGAGAGAGAAAGAGGAGAGAGAGAGAGAGAGAAAGAGAGAGAGAGTGAGAGAGAGAGAAAGAGGAGAGAGAGAGAGAAAGAGACAGAGAGAGAGAGTGAGAGAGAGAGAGAAAGAGAGAGAGTGAGAGAGAGTGAGAGAGAGAGGGAGAGTGAGAGAGAGAGAGAGAAAGAGAGAGAGTGAGAGAGAGAGAATGAGAGAGAGAGAGAGAAAGAGGAGAGTGAGAGAGAGAGAGAAAGAGGAGAGAGAGAGAGAGACAGAGAGAGAGAGTGAGAGAGAGTGAGAGAGAGTGAGAGTGAGAGAGAGAGGGGGGAAGAGAGAGAGGGAGAGAGAGAGAGAAGGAGAGAGAGGGAGAGAGATAGGGGAGAGAGAGAGAGAAAGAAGGAGAGAGAGAGAGAGAGAGAGTGAGAGAGAGTGAGAGAGAGTGAGAGAGAGTGAGAGAGAGCAGAATGCGTTTGCACTCAGGCTGACATTTACCAGGTCAAGGCAGAGGATTACAGAGGATATTAGTGTAACACTAGCCGGGTTTAGTAATCAACCTCTATCCGCTTCCCTAGATACTCTTTACAGTAGGACAGTCTTTAATATTAACAGCAGTAGATAGTTGACACGGCTTCCTGACCTGTGATCAGCTCGCGGACCTCCATGTCGTTGGTTTTCCTCAGCAGACGGATCAGAGCCGGGATCCCGTCACAGTTCTTGATGGCCACCTTGTTGTCGTGGTCCTTGCCGTACGAGATGTTCCTCAGCGCTCCGCAGGCTTTGCGGTGGACCTCGGCCTTGGGGTGGTCCAGCAGGCCCGTCAGCACCGGGATGCCCTTCAGCTGGCGAACGTCCTTCTTGATCTTGTCGTTCTCGTAGCACAGGTGCTGCAGGTAGGCGGCCGCGTTCGACTTCACCGGGTCGATGGGGTGGCCCAGCATGGCGATGACCTCCTGGAGGTCGGGGTCGCGCCAACGCGGGTCCTTGCGGATGCTGTCGATGGAGGGGGAGCGCCGGCCGGCCAGACGGTCCAGACTGGCCATGCTGCCCCTCTCAGGTTGAGCCAGGGGGGCCGCGTACATGCCCTGAATGTAGGGGTGTCGCTCGTCAATCAGCTCAGCATCTACGGGGTCCTCGTACCCTCTGGGAGAAAGAGAAAGGGACGATTGTAAGTAAAAGGAAAATGGAATGACAGCAACTACTATTAGTACAACTACAACTACCACCTCCACCACCACAACCACCTCCACCTCTACCACCTCCTCCATCTCCACCATCTCCATCTCCACCACCTCCATCTCCACCACCTCCATCTCCACCACCTCCACCACTACTACCACCACCTCCATCTCCACCAACACCTCCACCTCCACCTCCATCTCCACCACCACCTCCACCTCCACCACCACCTCCACTACCTCCACCTCCACCTCCACCACCTTACTAGCACTACCGCTGCTCCTATTTGATGTAACAACAGAAAGAACGGCGGAGTAATTGTAGCCTCGGTATCTGATGAAGCACGTGGAGTGATAAGAAAGGCTAGGGACGCGAGAGGCACTGGCTAGCATAAACAAGATGGTAGACGATCATCCTGGGCAGCGAGAGAAGAAAGGGACGGTGAAGAAGACGAGGAGAAACAAACCGTGCTGTTATTAAACTCCTCTGTCTGAGGGAAAAAAACAGCGCTACCAACTGCTTATTAATCAACCCTGTCGTCCAGGAGCAGGGTTCTCTTTTGCCTATCTTTTATTAATGATAAGAAAACTGGGGTTAGCGGAGAGGGAGGAAAGAGAGATAGAGGGGAAAGAGGAACCGATAAGACGGGAGATAGAGAAAGTAGGAGAAAAACAAAGACAGAGAGACGTAGTCGTGCCGAGCCAAGAGCAACACAAAGCCCATGCAGAAGTTGAGTCAGAAACTCTTCCGGAGAAGTTCTCCGGGTTTAACTTAACCCAAGTGGCCCGATGCGACGGTAGCCGTCCGAAACAACTCAACTCGTGCCCCTGGGGAGGCGAAGGCCCCGCTACTCTGCCTCAGGTCCCCAAACGCCGGCTGTCTCCATTCACTGCAGCACCACATACCGTTAACGTTCTGCCTGGCGTGGCTGCCGCCCTAGGGCTAGACCAGTAGCATTAGCCTGCTAGCATGCTGCCACAAAACGTGATGGATCCAATTCTTATATGACTGTGGTTGGTGGTGCCAGTGTTCCCCTGTGTCGGACTGTGTCACTGTGGCAGGCCTACACGCCCCAGATACCCTTTCCCAAGATCCCTGCTGGAAATCTCCCGGTTTTCCTCCCTCTCAGATCTATGCTCCTCCACAGGCAACTCGCTAAATTGGTCGAGAGTAAAGTATACTAGATAGTGGACCCTTGCTTTCCTCCCGGGAGTGCATAGAGGACTACTGCCTTCTGAAGCACACTGTAACCATCTATAGAGTGAGGTCGTTTCATACGAGGACATTCATTGGGTGTCTTCATGGCGCTTCAACAAACGAAAATGTATTTACTTGCTCTACACTCAGATACAGTAAGAAACAGACACAGTAATATACAGACACAGTAATATACAGATACAGTAATATACAGATACAGTAATAGACAGATACAGCAATAGACAGATACAGCAATAGAGAAATACAGTAACATACAGATACAGTAACATACAGATACAGTAATATACAGATACAGCAACAGACAGATACAGCAACAGACAGATACAGCAATAGACATACACAGTAATATACAGATACAGCAACAGACAGATACAACAATAGACAGATACAGCAATAGACAGATACAGCAATAGACAGATACAGCAATAGACATACACAGTAATATACAGATACAGCAACAGACAGATACAGTAATATACAGATACAGCAACAGACAGATACAACAATAGACAGATACAGCAGTAGACAGATACAGTAACATACAGATACAGCAATAGACAGATACAGTAACATACAGATACAGTAACAGACAAATACAGCAGTAGACAAATACAGCAACAGACAGATACAGCAGTAGACAGATAAAGCAATAGACAGATACAGTAACAGACAAATACAGCAGTAGACAGATACAGCAATAGACAGATACAGTAACATACAGATACAGTAACAGACAAATACAGCAGTAGACAGATACAGCAACAGACAGATACAGCAGTAGACAGATACAGCAATAGACAGATACAGTAACATACAGATACAGTAACAGACAAATACAGCAGTAGACAGATACAGCAACAGACAGATACAGCAGTAGACAGATACAGCAATAGACAGATACAGTAACAGGCAAATACAGCAGTAGACAGATACAGCAATAGACAGATACTCTGCTGTGCGCATGGTCACCAGCAGGTTACCATGAATGCACCATCCCTAGTGGTTTATAATATTGGGGGGCTGAGAACAATACAGTCAGGCACACCAGGCCAGAATTGGAATAAAGAAATCAAAGGAGTTTTGTGCACCCAGTGCCCCTGTCTGCAGCCGTCTCACCCCTGGAGTAAGGCTTGTTTATCATGCTTACATAACAGTCCAGCGTACAGAGCAAGGAAATAGGCAACAGCCCCGACTGAGAGCGGGTAGTTATGGACCAAACTCCCGTATGCACTACAATTTTAACGAGTTTTATGTTAATTTTTCCCCTTTAAATTTCTTCCCGGCGCAAGCCATGAGGGAGACTCTCATGCTGGTATCGCGGTCGTGTCTATAGGGAGCATTACCCTGTGGGTTTAAATGAGCTTCACGACAACATATCAGCTTTTATGGCATCACTTTTCACATTTCACTGCCGGTGAAATCAATACATGAGAAAAAGCTCTGTGTCAACCGGCAATGTAACGAGACGGGAGGACGTCTGCGATGGCGGAACACCAGCTAGCCACAGTGAACGCACATCCTGGGCTTTTAAAACTAGGATCCACGGGCCCCGTGTTGACAGAAACACAATGGAAGAATATCGGCCCTACTTATTTTTCATCACTTTTTCGCCCGCCTTTACCTGAGTTGGTGTGATTGATTCATAGAAACTCCTACGGTTGCAATGTAACTTTAAATTGTTTAAGTGAGCAAAATGCATTATCCTTAAAACAGTGATTCATACTTTTTATGCATACTGTTTTTGGAGTGTTTAGGTCAAATATATACGGCCAAATGTATTATGGGAGTGGGTCACAGTTACTGATTGGCCCAGTCTTAGACAGCCCGTTAGCATAGCATCCAAATCCTGTCATCCGATCGCATTGTTGCCATAGTTACTAATATCAGACGGATAACTAAATGTTGAACAGGGGCAAGTTAGAGTTCCGTCAAAAAACAACTTTTAGAGATGGTTACATATTTATGGTTCTTTAAAAATGTAAACGTACTGTTAGCCATTTGCTGTAGAAAACATGTCCTGGAAAATTGTACTATGTCATAGATATAGAAGTTTAAGAAATAAATGAATTCACAAAAGTCCTATAACAATTAAGGCATTACAATGAACATTTTGGTCAGTTTGGCTGACACAGAGAGACTTTAATTAAAATGGCCAACGACCATTTTAAGACACATTCTAGCGGGAAAGGGTGAGAGAAAACAGGAATGTCAAGCAGCACAAACCTTCCTGCTCAGCCTTGAGCCATTGTAATAAGGGCCCGAGTGTTGCCACCATTAAGGGAAGGTCATTAAAGCCCGGCTGGGACAGGGCTGCAGTGCTGTATAACAGCCTGCCCTGTTTCCATGACACCAACAGTAGCTTCGGTGAGGTGGCCTTGATAAACAGACCCAGGGTTTGAGTCGGGTTTTACCAGGCTAGGATAAGAACTGACGCCTGCACGCCAAAACCTCAGAGTAACAGGCAGGCTGTATACTTAGCGAACACCCTGTCAGGTCTAAACACAGGATTCAAATGTTAGCCCAAACACGAGATGAGCTGCCAAATATCACGATGAGTTGCCAAATCTACACGGCTGTGAGTGAACCTCCGAATTCGAAGAGGGAACTTGACTGAGTTATGTCTTCATTGCCGTCAGATACATGCGCATACATTAAACATCTCACAGGGAATCTAAAAACAACCGTAGAGTTCGTGATGAAACTCATTTAAATACAACTGATGCCCGGATTGATAAACGTGGAGCAGGCTGAGTAATGGGAATGTCAGAATTAGCATTTAAATTGGTACCATTGTGTTGACAGAGGGAGGATCTACCCATGACATGTGAACGGCCCGTGCCACATTTACTGTACAGCGAGCACTAACCCTAACCCTAACCCATTCCTCGTGTCAAAGAAGTTGCTAAATATCCCACATAATGGTGTGAATGTGTGTTAGCGTTTTACTAACCGGGTGAGGACCAAAAATCAAAGGAGTGACACAGCCAGCACAGTTAGTGGTATAGAAGTGACACAGTCATCACAGTTAATGGTATGGGAGTGAGACAGTCAGCACAGTTAATGGTATGGGAGTGAGACGGTCAGCACAGTAAATGGTATGGGAGTGAGACAGTCAGCACAGTTAATGGTATGGGAGTGAGACAGTCAGCACAGTTAATGCTATAGGAGTGAGACAGTCAGCACAGTTAATGCTATGGGAGTGAGACAGTCAGCACAGTTAATGGTATGGGAGTGAGACAGTCAGCACAGTTAATGCTATATGAGTGAGACAGTCAGCACAGTTAATGGTATGGGAGTGAGACGGTCAGCACAGTAAATGGTATGGGAGTGAGACGGTCAGCACAGTTAATGGTATGGGAGTGAGACGGTCAGCACAGTTAATGGTATGGGAGTGCGACAGTCAGCACAGTTAATGGTATGGGAGTGCGACAGTCAGCACAGTTAATGCTATAGGAGTGAGACAGACAGCACAGTTAATGGTATGGGAGTGAGACAGTCAGAACAGTTAATGGTATGGGAGTGAGACAGTCAGCACAGTTAATGCTATATGAGTGAGACAGTCAGCACAGTTAATGCTATAGGAGTGAGACAGACAGCACAGTTAATGGTATGGGAGTGAGACAGTCAGAACAGTTAATGGTATGGGAGTGAGACAGTCAGCACAGTTAATGCTATAGGAGTGAGACATACAGCACAGTTAATGCTATAGGAGTGAGACATACAGCACAGTTAATGGTATGGGAGTGAGACAGTCAGCACAGTTAATGGTATGGGAGTGAGACAGTCAGCACAGTTAATGCTATAGGAGTGAGACAGTCAGCACAGTTAATGCTATGGGAGTGAGACAGTCAGAACAGTTAATGCTATAGGAGTGAGACAGACAGCACAGTTAATGCTATAGGAGTGAGACATACAGCACAGTTAATGCTATAGGAGTGAGACATACAGCACAGTTAATGGTATGGGAGTGAGACAGTCAGCACAGTTAATGGTATGGGAGTGAGACAGTCAGCACAGTTAATGCTATAGGAGTGAGACATACAGCACAGTTAATGCTATAGGAGTGAGACATACAGCACAGTTAATGGTATGGGAGTGAGACAGTCAGCACAGTTAATGGTATGGGAGTGAGACAGTCAGCACAGTTAATGCTATATGAGTGAGACAGTCAGCACAGTTAATGCTATAGGAGTGAGACATACAGCACAGTTAATGCTATAGGAGTGAGACAGTCAGCACAGTTAATGCTATATGAGTGAGACAGACAGCACAGTTAATGCTATGGGAGTGAGACATACAGCACAGTTAATGCTATATGAGTGAGACAGTCAGCACAGTTAATGCTATAGGAGTGAGACATACAGCACAGTTAATGCTATAGGAGTGAGACAGTCAGCACAGTTAATGCTATATGAGTGAGACAGACAGCACAGTTAATGCTATGGGAGTGAGACATACAGCACAGTTAATGCTATAGGAGTGAGACATACAGCACAGTTAATGCTATGGGAGTGAGACATACAGCACAGTTAATGCTATATGAGTGAGACATACAGCACAGTTAATGCTATATGAGTGAGACAGTCAGCACAGTTAATGCTATATGAGTGAGACAGTCAGCACAGTTAATGCTATAGGAGTGAGACATACAGCACAGTTAATGCTATATGAGTGAGACAGTCAGCACAGTTAATGCTATATGAGTGAGACAGTCAGCACAGTTAATGCTATATGAGTGAGACAGTCAGCACAGTTAATGCTATAGGAGTGAGACATACAGCACAGTTAATGCTATGGGAGTGAGACATACAGCACAGTTAATGCTATGGGAGTGAGACATACAGCACAGTTAATGCTATATGAGTGAGACAGTCAGCACAGTTAATGCTATAGGAGTGAGACATACAGCACAGTTAATGCTATATGAGTGAGACAGTCAGCACAGTTAATGCTATATGAGTGAGACAGTCAGCACAGTTAATGCTATATGAGTGAGACAGACAGCACAGTTAATGCTATAGGAGTGAGACATACAGCACAGTTAATGCTATATGAGTGAGACAGTCAGCACAGTTAATGCTATAGGAGTGAGACATACAGCACAGTTAATGCTATATGAGTGAGACAGTCAGCACAGTTAATGCTATAGGAGTGAGACATACAGCACAGTTAATGGTTTTAGCAATATCCTTTTAACCTTGACCCTCTCCCACAACAATCCCTTAATGGAGAAACAGAAATGCTCATGAACTCTGTGATCCACTATTCACTATTCAACCATAAGACTACCGCTCATTTAATTGTAAACTATGATCGTCAATATGAGAGAAATCTTTATTTAAGGTATTTTCATAAAAAAAATAATCATGATTTCATTTTCATGTTTTTCACTTGGAGGCCTAAAACATAAATAAACGTTTGTCGACGCTCCTAAACAAATGTACAGAAGGTACCTCACAACAACTACTGAAACAAAACATATATTTATGTCCAGCTTTACAAATAATTTTTCGATTATTTATAAACTAAATAAAAACTACAATCATACTTTTAAAGTACAAACTGGAGACATCATATGTAGTAGATAAAAAAACTGGAACACAAATATGTTTAATGTTCTACAAAAGTAACGGTTGGTTTAAACCATCATCACCTTCAATATAATCCTGTTATAAACAACAACACTTTACTCCAGAAAATACATAGGGCTACTTCTCATTGTGTATAAAAGTATCAAGTGAGTAAATTACACGGTGGATGTGGATTAACCATAGAAGTTTCTGCATTTTAACGAGGTAAGGGGAGAAAAGCTACTTTTCACAACTCAGTATTTCTTTCCTTGGTCTTTGCCAGCTGTTTATGAGAAACCGCAAGACAAACAGAAGAAATAAGCGCGGCTGTTTCTTATGCTGAAGTCCAAGCGCCACAACCCTGACTAGGTCTCCCAGTGGACACGACTGTGTGATTACATTCCGGCGTTCTCTGTGTGCTGTTGTCTTGGTGGAGAAGTCTAGATTATAATGGGACATGTCCCATCTCCATTAAGGTATGGGTGTATTTGGGAGATAGGGTAGGAGGAACCCAGAGGACCCTGGGGGCTGTCTAATGGTGACCCCGGTTGGCCCTGCGGCAGAAGGAGGCAGACAGCAGGTGTGGAATGGGACGGGTCGCTCCAAGCAGAGATGAGCAATTAGAGATTTGCTCAAGACACCGGCATCGTCTGGTAGAGTTCAAAAGCATCTATTAATCACTCTGACAACAACACACACACACAGCAGTCTCAATAATGGTAGTAATATCAATAAAACAGATCTATCCCCATCCTACTAAAGAGATTGTGTGAGAGAGAAACAGTGAGCGAGACATGAAAAAACATCTTCTGCACACACACACACACACCGAACTTGTATTTATGGAGACTTACTGGTCCAAATCAATAGGAACTCAGGGAAAAAGTAATTTCATACTGGGAAGAATTGATTGTTAACAGTCAAACTCCGGTAGTTGCAACTCTCATATGTTGTCAGGATTTAACCTTGTTCTTCACTAGTTCTGCTGTATTCCCTGCGTGTGATACAGCAGAACGCAACACTATGCTGCTTTTGAAGCAAGTGTGTGTGTGTGTGTCTGCTTGAGTAACAAAGTTTCAGAGACTGCCACACTGCTGTTCTCCATCGCCTTTGAACATCAAGATGACACACACACACACACGGTTCCTCCAGCGATCCTCAGATCACTTCCCATAAAGCTGCCCCATGACCCACAACCCATTCGTCCTCGACGGAAAGGAGGAAAAAGCCCAGAGAGGTTTCAATAAATCCATCAGTTCCGGATCACTGGTCAAGTAGAAGCGGTCCTCACAGCACACACAGCTCCTTGTCCCATGTCAAACAGCACATTCCTTCGGCTGGAACTTTCTTTTTTTTTGAGAGTACAGAGAATGGGGCCAGATGAGACTGTACCAGGGATACCCCAGACGGAAATAAGGCGCAGCTATTGGGTGATGGAAGGTCCGTTTGGAGGTGGTTGTCAGAGAGTAACTGGTAGTGGTCTGGATGATAGAGCATGGGTGAACTGGTCTGTTAATGAAGGTCCCTCAATGTCAAGTGAAGAGTCTGTATTTAACACTTCCTCTGTGTAATTACGTATCACTTTTCTACTTCTTTCTCACTGGCTTCTCCCTTTCAAAATACCTCCTGGTTCGTCCCTCTCCTCCCTGGTCAAACAGTTTCCATGCCTCTCGCTCAAGAATTATTTATTTGTCGAATATTTCTCTCCGCTCCTCTCCACCCCCCACAGTCTCTCTCTCTCTCCATTTTCTTCTCTTTCTCTACATCACAGTCTTGGCCGTTTTCTCCCAACATATGTTCAACATCCATTTGCATGAAAAGGGAAATCAAATCCTCTCTCCTTCAATGCCTCCTCTGTAAGAATTGCTCAAGGAGAAGAGACATCTGTTTACAAATGTACACACGGCCTTGTTTCTCACACAAAACATGTATTCGTAATTTCCCTCATCTTCAGCAAAACAATTCCTCTCAACCTTCAGATAACGTCTACAGCCAAGCATTGAACTAGTCCTCACTTTTCATCACTCAGATAGGGCTACATGCACTCAATCGACAACCATCACAGCTGAGACGCTAAGCGAAACCCCGCTATGCAGTCGAGTTCTGAACCCGGGGACACATTTATGTGACGAGCTTGTTCCTGTGACAGAGATGCAAGGCTGAGCACATTCAGGTTCCCCCGTCGCTAAACCAGACCGATAACAAACGTTCCACGTCCGCTATTACCTTTTCAGTTATCTCAAGCCAAACGGGTTTCTGTCACGTCTCTCACCTGACACGTGGTCCGTCGCGAAGCGGCTCCCTCATGGCCCTGCCACGGTTGGTGCCAGGCAGCGTGCCTTGGCGTCGGCTGGCGGTGGAGTAGTCGGGCTCCAGATCGTAGGGTTCCTCCTCCTCGGGGCCCAGGCTACGGCGGTCGTCCTCCAGACCGTAGGGCTCTGGCTGGAAGCGTTCTGGCTGGGACCGGTTCAGGTCCACACTGCTGGTGCCCATGGGCACCTGGGGCTGGGCCATGTGGCCGTACTCATCCTTGCGGATGGGCAAGGTCACGTAGCTGTTCTCCGGCCGGAAACTGTTGGCGATGGGGTACGGGTAGCGGGGCGGCCGGAAGTTGACGCCGCGCGACAGGCTGCCGTAGTTGTCCGTCACCTCCCCGATGCCGTAGCCGTCGTGGAGGCCGTAGTGGCGCCCGCCGTACTGACTGCCGCCGGCGTCGGGCGGCGGCGTGTCGCTGTAGGAGTCGTTATAGTTGTTGTAAGAGCGCGTGAGCGTGGAGGTGGCCTGCGGCGTGCTGATGTAGCGTTCGCCGTTCTTCAGGTAGCGCCGGTCAATGGAATCTGTGTAGCTGCCCAGCGGGGAGGAGCCCTCAGGCAGGGGCAGCCCGTCTGGGCCCAGGGGCACCTGCCGAACTGTCCTTGTGGTCACCGTCTTCACCATTTTAGTGACCTGGAGGACACAGACAGCTGGTGATTACGACAGTAGCTCATCAGCTGCGGACATCTGGGGGCCACATGACAAGCAAACCATGACGAGGAGGACAATGCTAAAGCTTTTTGATCAGCCAATAGACACATAGGCACACCCCGCTCTCTAAAGTTGTATGACTCCTGAGATACAATATTCAATAATCAACACTATCTACTGTATTTACTGTTATCAACAACTCGAATATGAGTTTTACATAGAGAAACATAATACTCAGGTTGTGGACCAGAGATATGATACTCTGGTAATAAACCAGAAATAGAATACTCTGGTAGTGGACCAGAAAAATGTGCTGAAGCTGCCCAGATGTCAGAAAGGGTCTTCTAGCATCTAACACCCTCCTGAGGTTCAGCGCTGATACAGAAACCAATTAGATGCCCAGCGAATTTTTTGTGGTGCCAATAATTGTTTCTTTTGTCCTCGGCTATGAATTAGTCTTTGTAACTAATGAGGTTGATGTACATTCATCATAATTGAGCTCTATGGCTGATGCGGTTCGTGTTGTGCTTGACAAGGTGCTCTGAGCCGGTCCGTGTTCTCACAACTAGCTGGCTATACTCTGAGCACAGCCATTTCACATGTACTTGGGAAGAATTCAGACTCTTCTTTTTCTCCCCTGTATAGTTTTCAAGATTGCATTTCCAAAATATGCAGATAAAACAAGCTTGCATAATTGGAATATCCTGTCATTCCATCGGTGTGATTATTCATTCATTAAGAATAAATGCAATAAATACGGTATTAATTAACTCTTCTCGAAAGGAAAAAGCAGGTCACAAGTGGTGAATCGAATTTTCTTTTACACTTCAGCGTGTCCATACCCTCACACATTCCTAATGTAAGTTAATTCTAATAAAAAAACTGGCCATTATATTTTTATTTTCACCTCATTGTCTGCTCCATCTAGCTCTCAACATGTTCAAAATAAACAGATCGACAAATGCTTGAGCCTGACTGGTGCTGGCGTTAGAATAATCTGGCTTCTTCTCGCTGTCTGATTGGCAGATATCAAATGGCATCCTATTCAATGGAGGTGGAGGGTGGGTCCTGTGTGGGGGTGGGTCTCAGGACATGCTGCCTCCTACACTGTGGAAATGACCTTCAAAATCTGAGGATCTCTTCCTGTAACTACACGCTTCCCATCCCTGCCTCCGCTCTAAATATATCCATCTTAAGCAACAACAACAACAAAAAGTCTACCGTGACCCGAACGCTCTCAATCGCGCAGCAGGCCGTCGTTTCAGCGCCAGGCGAGACGCCCAGACGTGCGCCACGCGTTTGTTCTGAAGAGACTTCACACGAGCCAACACTGCTAAAGCGTGAAGAACCATCAGACAGGTTTCAAACAGATCTTTGATCCACTTGAAGATCACAACCTGCTGAACAAGCTCGACTGGGGCTGGTTCCTCAGAGGCCCACGGAACTGACCCAACTACAGCACCGTGAACGAGCTCAAAGAGCATCTCTAAATGCTGGTGTGAGTGTGGCAGTGTGTGTGTGTGTTACAGGGTTTTAGGGAGGACCATGTGACAAAGGCTGTGCGCACTTCATTGCTTTAATGAAATGTGGCGCAGTCAAACAGGAGTTCATGTTTAGCAACTGTTTGCGTGGTAAAAGAGGAGAAGGATAGGTCAGAGGGCAAAGGTCAGAGGGCAGGCCAAAAGAGAGTAGATTCCTGGGTGTTTCTGGGAACAGTTCAGGCATTTATACTTATAGGTGTGTGTGTGTGTATATATATCTCAGGGCCTGTTGCGTTGTATCTCAGGGCGTGTTGTATTCCATTTTAAAAGCCTGCCTTAACCCTCATTAAGTCGGATTTATAGCGCCAGAGTAAAATACTGCTGTTGTTTACAGGATTTGTGTACTTCACAAGGACCAGTTTCATCCAACAACCGCGTTCAGCCAGAGGGGAGCTCGTGGAGGGCCAAATAAAAGAAACACAGAGTGTGCGGGGAGATGGGGAGATTCTCATTTCCCTATCCTTCCATAATTAACACTGATTGGTTGTGTCTTTCTGAATATGTGTTTACGTGACCGATCATGTTTTTCTGACAGTTTGGTAGTGCATTTGTGTGCCTTGCGATTCCGTGTTTGTTTTACTGTATGATTGTCAGACTGTTTAACTCTGTGTTCGTGTGGCTGTTGGATTCTGTGTTTGTGGTTGTCCTTGCGACTGTTGAATGGCATGTTTTGTGCGACTGTTAAATTGCACGTTTGTGTGATCGCTTAATTGTATGATTGTCTAATTGTATGATTGTCAGACCGTTTAACTCTGTTTTAACTCTGTGTTCGTGTTGCCAATCCATCAGACCTTCATTTGGTCTGTTCATGTCGGCGTGGCGGCTCAACACATTTACTGCAGCCATGGGTCATATTACTGCTAGCTTTGTGTCCAAATGTATTTAGCATAAAAACATGTTTTTTCAAAAGAAGAGAGACGCGAAAACCTCGTTTCATCTTGCTGTGCTTGGAGGGTATCGTCTGCGTATATTAAAGGGAATGCACTAGCAGTGTGTATCTAGAAGGTGCCTCCCGTTCAAAGGAAACCAATAATACATAAATTCAACAGATTAGAAAGATCCAGAGAAAAATGGACGGGTGAGAGAGAGAGAGAGAGAGAGAGAGAGAGAGAGAGAGAGAGAGGAAGAAACGGAGACAGACAGAGGTGAGAGATTGGAGACGTCATATGATCAAAACTCCGTCTTAATCTGCCTCTTCCCCTCAAAATGACTTCCAAAAGCCATCCTCTCTCATTCCCGTGGAATGGAATGTCCTTATTATCAGTGACTTTCCATCCATCCATACATCCTTTTTTCCCGTTCATTCCAAAACCCTAGGTCCTGATTAATGATTCATTTAGCAGCTTGTGTTTGTGTGTGTGTGTCTCCAATCCCTTACAGAAAATAGGATAGCAGCATGCAAACAGACAGTAACAGTGAATATTAGCTGTGCTGTTTAATTACAGCCTCTGTAGGGCCCTCCACTAGAGAAGCGGACTGCCAGAACCCCAACACATCTCCACTGTAGTGGTATGTGGTACCAGTCCTGGGTTGTGTCAACAAATCGCCCCCCACTCCCTATCTGGTGCACTTATTTTGACCAGAGCCCTGGGCTACTGCACTACGAAGGGAACGATATGCCTTTTTGGGGGCGGAGCCAGTGTCCTCCTAAAGCACAGCGCAGGGCGTGTCTGCGGAGGCGGGGAGCATGGCGTGGAGCAGCCCTGGCTGAAGCTGTGAGGTGTCTACAGGACAGTCCTGGAGCACTGGTGTGCTGGCAGGTCTGTGAGACACTGGGCAGAGAGGTACAGACACTCCAGACATATATGGGCTCATGAAATGGTGCTGTGTTGATATAGTAAAGTGAGGAGGGCCAAGAAAGGTTTCCCAACTCACCTTCAGGTCAGATGACATATCCTTATTTAGAAACAACAAAACAAAAGCACAATCAAGAGCGGGGTTCCGGTAAACCCCTCAGCAACATAAACCAATACAGACGACTAAAACAGCGGGAGCACCAAACTGCACTAACACACAGTCTGGGCCACGGGAACGGAGAACCCCATCTGGATGAAGTGGTAGGGAATTAAGAGATGATAACTGCCAGACTACCGACTAAGTGATCATAAAACTGTGTTCACAAAACAATGTGCGTTGAAAGGGATGGGCTGTGCGTTTAAAGGGATGGGCTGTGCGTTTAAAGGGATGGGCTGTGCGTTTAAAGGGATGGGCTGTGCGTTTAAAGGGATGGGCTGTGTCGTGGAAATTTAGACTTCAATAGCTGAATTCGAACTTAAAGTAAGACGCACGAGAGTATGTTACAGTTTGACACTTTTAACAGGTTTAATTGCAAGTAAGAAACCATTTCTCAAATACAGGTCCAAGCTTTTGCATTGATCAGATCAATCTCTATAGCAAGCTTAAAGAATAGGTTTGAGGAAAGTCTTCATCAGACAACAGGACAATAACCTGTGCTGGATCAGACTGACCTAATGATTACAACTTCTGCAGGGGTATTTAAAGGAATGAAGTTACGCACACTCATTGACACACAGTATTGATGGAGAACAGATGTATCCTCAGAAGTAGGCAGGACAGTTTGATTGGCACAAGGGGGAATGTCAAAACCTGACCCCTGTGCCTCAAGCAGTATGAGTGGAGACCACATGTGGTCATCAGATAACCACCAGGTCATTGACTCAGGAACTTTAGGAGGAGGTCAGCAATCTTTGTTTTCTTAACAGACAAAGTTACATAGTGACGTCTATTTCCTCCCCAGGACCTTTCTTGAGGTCAATAGGTCAATAGACATGTGTCCCCTATCATAAGACTTAATTCCAGAGAAACAGAAAGCTTATCCTAAACATTCCTTTCGCTGTGCCTTTTGGCCTAAACAACATCTATAGGACTTACATGTTAATAAACTTCTTGAGTGATCATAAAATTCCATAACAATCTGCCCTTTTTAACATTATAAACCCTTAATCATGTTAAACAATTTAAGTGTGTCAACTCTAAATTTTAAGAGTGTCAACACTAAATTTGAGTTCACTCAAGCTTACTAATTACTCATAACCAATCAGGAATATATGGACCCACCACTGTCATACGTCTGAAACTGTAACCTGTTAAGAAAAATAATTTTACCAAACATAATACACAATCAATTGAAATAATCCAATGTCAGTACAGTACTTAGCAACATTCAACAGTGTCATTTTCATATTCTGGATTTCTAGTCCTCCATCTAGTGTGTGAGGAACTAATCATTAAGAAAACATCAGTAAATATGTTGGCACTCTTTGATCATCAGAAATGAAGATTTTAATCATGGTGTGAGTGTATAAATGTTCCTTTTCCATCTTCTCAGCTCTGGTAGGCTCCTTCAACGTCTTTAATGAGTGTGGCCAAACAGTGGCCATTCTTTAATAGTCCAGAGATGCAATATGTGTGTGTTCAATGTTCTTGTTTTTCCTTTGTACAACTCAAACCGACGTTCAAGATAATTTCTGAAATCTGCAACATGTTCACCTTTTTCTCTTTACAGTCCATAACTTCCTTGAAAAGTGTACAATAACATTCACACAATTTAGTAATTGCCTTCATTGTGGTCTGGATGACACGTTTTTCCTTGGTTCTGGTTTGACCTTTTCTGTGGTCTGTACCTAAAGTCATTCAGTAAGCTTCTGATATATGTGTGTTTGTGTGTGCGTGGGGGTAGGGCTCAGATGCTCTGCTCCAGTTGTTCATGGTCCAACCTGTTGATTTTTAATGCGACACAACCTGCAAACAGTTATTGCATTCCATGTGTCAGTTAACATCTTTAACAATAGAATTACATTGTGTTTACTGCTCAGATTTAATTTTGCTAAGCCAAATACATTTGTAATAGCTATTCCCCTCAATCATTCAAATGTTTAGACATTCTATCAAATTAAACACTTCAATTGCCTGAAATCCAAATTTAACAAATGCTATATTCTTGAATATGTTTATTACGTCACTTCCCCTCTTGGTTTCTCCTTCAGTTCATCAACAATGGAGAAAACAACCAACTGTCATACAAACTTGTTAAATTTATCTAAGATAAAACACATGACTAAAATATGGTTTACGACCAGCCATCTGTTAGCTCTGGGCTGAGCCACCTCACAATCACACAATAAACCAGCCCCCTCTAAATAAACAACTTGGGTGTGCCCCCTCTTTTGAGCCAGAGAAGCACCCCAGGGAGGGTCAAAGAAAAGTTCATAAACACCCCTAAATTAACAGAAACCATCTCTTGACAGGCAGACACAGAGTTACAATTAACTTTCTGCCCTTTTAACAATCAAGAACTCAGAATGTCTTAAACATGTTACTCAAAATAGCCGAAAGCCAATAATAAAAATAAAAGTGTGTTTCAGAAATACACTTAACCCACATGGTCATTCATTATATCATCATGCCAACATTTATAGGAACAAATCCAAATGTCCTTCAGTTAACTTTACAAAACGAATAACCATAGCATATAACTAGAATATAATCTCCCTATAACATATAATGTAGTCCTCCTACAAAACAAACAAAATGGAACATATAGTATTCCAGGTAAAAACATGCAGAGTTATAATCGGAAATACTCTTAATTATGTCATTAGCGCAGATGTTACATAATGCCTAAGAAAAACAATACAATAAAATAGGAATTCCTCGTGCACAGGAAAACCAGAAAATAAATTTGTCGACAAAACTTTGGCCTGGGACCCCTGTCCCAACTTCATGAAGCTTTACCCCAGATCATGCATGAATCACACCTAGGTCATTTTAATATGATATTTGCGTACGCGTACGAACGAACCTGGACATCGAAAAACAAGACCTCTCACTAACAATGAGCTGATTTCTACTGAGAATTTACCCTGACAGTAGCTATATATGCAGTCCCTAGTTGTAACCGGTAAACTAGGGACAATGAGATATCAACCATCATGGGTCCAGTCACGCTCCCGAGCTGCACGGACCTGACAAACCCCGTTTATCAGGCGATACGCAATGTACGCTACACTACGCTAAACACTTAACTTTAAGCGTAAGCATAGTGCCAAGACACCGGTACTCCTCCCCAGTGGAACGAAAATCTCACACAACCATACGTCTGCATATCAACTCAAAACACAGAATAGACAAGTCTTCACTTAACATCCGAACAAAATTACTTTAACTGTAAATACTGACATAATTAACTAATTACAGGAATCACATAATGGTTTGATCTCACCGGGTTGATGTTTTCCTGCCCGTCCCCTCTGACCGTCAGTACCCCCGTCCGTGGCAGCCATGGGTCCTGTGACGCTCCATTTCGTTGTCTGCTGTTGTGCCATCACCATCTCCTATACTGTCTCTGTTCCCATGGTAATAGTCTCTAGTGTCCGGCACAGTGCAGTCACGAGCCCAGTGACCAAATGCACCACAGTTGAAACAGCTATCAGAGTTGGGACTTTGGCTGGAGTTATCATCACCCTGGTGTCTGTATTGTCCTCTCCTGCTTGCTCTCCGTCTCCGTCTCCCTCCTGAGTAGCCTCTGCTGTAGAACTCCAGTTGGGCCATCTGAATTTGCGTTTCACGCTCCCGTCTTTCTTCGGTCTGTTTGTACAGCTGGTCCTCGTAGACTCTTTCAGCGTGCTTAAAATACGGCCAGACGGTTTCCATGCGACCCTCATCCAGGTCTACACAGTGGTTTTGAATGTGCTTCCTAATGTCTGGTAGAAGGCCTGCAACTAACCTCATTTTACACTGTTGCTCCCAGGCCGACTCTTCATCACCGTCCGGTCTCTTTCCCATTCCGCTGTGTAATTCAAAAGCTTTTTCGAGTCTATTCCTGTAGTCTGAAACTTTCTCGCCCAGTGTCTGTTTACAATCAGAGATCTTTTCCCAGTTCATTCGCTTAGGAAAAGCAGCGATAAGTCCAGTGCTCAGCTGTTCCACAGCACTCCGGTAGTCAGAGTGCGCATCCCAATTGAACATAATGTTTCTCTCGCTAGGCCAGTTTCTTTTCACTCTCCCCCATTTTAGTTGCAAGGCCTTCATCAAAATTGTTTCAATCTCCACAGAGGTCGGTCTATATTGATTCACGATCTGTAGAAACACACGGACAAATTCCTCTCCACCTTCTGTTTCTGGGTCAGGTAGTGTAGAAGCCACGTCTCTCAGGTCGGCGGGTGACCACGGTCTGTAGACTAGTATAGTCGCTGGGTTATCCGTGTCTCCTCCACCAGCTGGGTTGGCTACCTCCACCATAGGGAATTGCCCGGCATCAACGCTGTGTTGTTCTCTGGGACAGGCCGCAGTAGTACTCTGGGTCCTCTCAGCGGCGTGTGAAACTCTGTGGAGGCCGAATACGGATGGGTAGAGTCCTCCTCCGCGAATGTTTTCCATCAGGTCCGATACTGTTGGCATAGTTGGTACCGCTGGGGCTGTTGTGGTAACGCCGCGATAGGGTGGGGGTCGGTCAGCAGGAGGACAGGCAGCATCAACCTGGTTGGGACAAGCTAGAACACACCGATTAACAAGCCCCGTGCTACACCGCTTAGCCCGTATATCAGTCTGCTCTCTCCACTTATTATATGCCTTCCAATCAACTTTCTGCCGATTACCCCGTGAAACCTTAATTTTACCCTGTTCAAAATCCTCCAACTTGTCTTTCAACAACAGTATCTGTCTCTGACTAAAACTGCCATGAGCAGGAAATCCCAATAACTCCCACAGGTCTAATTGTTCGCATGTCCAGTCTCCGTATTTGTCTGTCATTATTTTAGCCGGTCCAACAACGTAACGTTCAGTATCCACCGAAGGTTTACCAATACACATGTAATTACCCATGTTGTTATTGATATTTAAGAGGCAAAATCTAATTTTAGCCTATAATGAAGTCTCCTATATGTGTTAATGAACTCGTCAGTTCTTTTAAGTGAGATATCCTGAATAACCGAGCTGTCTCACCGCACCCAGATAACCTATATTGAACAGCATTTTATTCCTACTGTATACAGGTATTAACACTTCATACAGGTAAATATTGCTCCAGTCTGGCGCTCTCCACTCACCCATTTGTTGAGGAGGATTGGAGCTGCAGAAATTAATAATTCCTGACGTGCACGTTTTACCAGACCAAAATCAACAAATACCCGATTAGAAGTACTGTTTTCCATTTTTAAGCCAAGTTTAAAATCTTACAATAACCTTACGAATTAAGTCAAAATTAACGAGCCTATTTTGTTAATTTATCAAAACCGTTGTCAAACTGTCGTCCAACATTGTCCCAATTCAGCATTTTTAGGTCCTTGAGTTTCAAAATTCTGTATAGAATCACATATCTCCAAAGACAGTCCTGGCCTGTTATTTTTTCAAAAAAAAATTTAAAAAAAAATTATATCGCTCTTTAGGATATGTAGCCTGTTTTGGAAAAAATACGGATTACTTTGTTAAGAATCTCGGACGATGCCCCCAAATGTCGTGGAAATTTAGACTTCAATAGCTGAATTCGAACTTAAAGTAAGACGCACGAGAGTATGTTACAGTTTGACACTTTTAACAGGTTTAATTGCAAGTAAGAAACCATTTCTCAAATACAGGTCCAAGCTTTTGCATTGATCAGATCAATCTCTATAGCAAGCTTAAAGAATAGGTTTGAGGAAAGTCTTCATCAGACAACAGGACAATAACCTGTGCTGGATCAGACTGACCTAATGATTACAACTTCTGCAGGGGTATTTAAAGGAATGAAGTTACGCACACTCATTGACACACAGTATTGATGGAGAACAGATGTATCCTCAGAAGTAGGCAGGACAGTTTGATTGGCACAAGGGGGAATGTCAAAACCTGACCCCTGTGCCTCAAGCAGTATGAGTGGAGACCACATGTGGTCATCAGATAACCACCAGGTCATTGACTCAGGAACTTAAGGAGGAGGTCAGCAATCTTTGTTTTTCTTAACAGACAAAGTTACATAGTGACGTCTATTTCCTCCCCAGGACCTTTCTTGAGGTCAATAGGTCAATAGACATGTGTCCCCTATCATAAGACTTAATTCCAGAGAAACAGAAAGCTTATCCTAAACATTCCTTTCGCTGTGCCTTTTGGCCTAAACAACATCTATAGGACTTACATGTTAATAAACTTCTTGAGTGATCATAAAATTCCATAACAGCTGTGGGTTTAAAGGGATGGGCTGTGGGTTTAAAGGGATGGGCTGTGCGTTTAAAGGGATGGGCTGTGCGTTTAAAGGGATGGGCTGTGCGTTTAAAGGGATGGGCTGTGCGTTTAAAGGGATGGGCTGTGCGTTTAAAGGGATGGGCTGTGGGTTTAAAGGGATGGGCTGTGGGTTTAAAGGGATGGGCTGTGGGTTTAAAGGGATGGGCTGTGGGTTTAAAGGGATGGGCTGTGCGTTTAAAGGGATGGGCTGTGCGTTTAAAGGGATGGGCTGTGCGTTTAAAGGGATGGGCTGTGCGTTTAAAGGGATGGGCTGTGGGTTTAAAGGGATGGGCTGTGGGTTTAAAGGGATGGGCTGTGGGTTTAAAGGGATGGGCTGTGGGTTTAAAGGGATGGGCTGTGGGTTTAAAGGGATGGGCTGTGCGTTTAAAGGGATGGCCTGTGCGTTTAAAGGGATGGGCTGTGCGTTCTTCGTCATCCCGTACCTAGCCACCCAGTGGTCAAAACCACTTCCTCCAGTACCTTGGTTTCCGTGCGGCGGGTGGTGCCGTCGTCTGAGGTGACCACGGACACGTGAGAAGTGGGGGTGCCAGGGTCCTCCTCGATGGTGACCGTCTCCTCTACCACCTCCTGGGGCTCCTGCATCATGGCCAGAGAGGTCTGGTTACTGGGGCTCTGCTCCTGGAGAGAAAGAGGGAGGGAACATTATGGACTGAAGGAGAGGACATGAAGTGGACATATTGTACCAACTGTAGGAGATTAGCCATGCGGCTAAATGCTGTAATATTGGAGAGCACATCAGATCAGACAGGCAGAGGGACAGATAGATGAGATACGCGGATGCTGGATTAGTAGCCCTGGTCCATGGGTGTATTTTAAAAGGACTGGAGCAAAATGTACACACAACAGTCTAAGTGTGCATGCAGTCAGTACATAGTATATGGTCCCTCTGTTCATCGTCACAAGTGGCAGATTGATCCATCCAATCAGATGTGGTCCTGTCACAGCAGTGCTCTAGACCTGGTAGTTAAGCCAATTAGTGCCTGCTAATTTGACTCTCAACTAAGTTCTCGTTTCTTACAAGGATACCACAGCCTATCAGGCATGTTGAATTGAATGATGTTTATTCACATTTCATGTAGCCATTGATTCATGAACAGTGTGCTTGATAGCTAACCACCTTACTGTGTGTGTGTGCGTGTGCGTGCGTGCTTGTATTACAGGGTGCGTACATGGCTGTGTATAAAGCACTTTCTGTTCCATCGGCAGGAAGTAACATGAGGTCATCCATTTTGGAACCAACGCCCTTGCTTCCATACTTAAAGAAAATTACCATCAACTAATTAATGTAGCCCCTTTCATGTGGTAACAAGGAAGGAAGTCATTTGCATGCAATCATTGACAACCAAAACAAGACATAAAAGTAGAGAAAGAGTGCTGGGTAGTGGCACTTTGAGAAGGACAGAGATGACATTAAACTCCCAGTAGGGTCTGGCTTAAAATAACCAAACATCAGAGATCCACCTCGCAAAAAAGATTCCACAAAATAGGAAAAACTGTGTGCAAAAACTGCAAAAGTAAAGAGCTGAATGCTAAACCCCAAAGTACGCTAGCGCCGATTCAGAGTGGCCATGTTAGCTAGCCAGTGCCTGTTCAGAGTGGCCATGTTAGCTAGCTGGTGCCTGTTCAGAGTGGCCATGTTAGCTAGCTGGTGCCTGTTCAGAGTGGCCATGTTAGCTAGCCGGTGCCTGTTCAGAGTGGCCATGTTAGCTAGCCGGTGCCTGTTCAGAGTGGCCATGTTAGCTAGCCGGTGCCTGTTCAGAGTGGCCATGTTAGCTAGCTGGTGCCTGTTCAGAGTGGCCATGTTAGCTAGCTGGTGCCTGTTCAGAGTGGCCATGTTAGCTAGCCGGTGCCTGTTCAGAGTGGCCATGTTAGCTAGCCGGTGCCTGTTCAGAGTGGCCATGTTAGCTAGCCGGTGTCTGTTCAGAGTGGCCATGTTCGCTAGCCATGCCTGTTCAGAGTGGCCATGTTAGCTAGCTGGTGCCTGTTCAGAGTGGCCATGTTAGCTAGCTGGTGCCTGTTCAGAGTGGCCATGTTAGCTAGCTGGTGCCTGTTCAGAGTGGCCATGTTAGCTAGCTGGTGCCTGTTCAGAGTGGCCATGTTAGCTAGCTGGTGCCTGTTCAGAGTGGCCATGTTAGCTAGCCGGTGCCTGTTCAGAGTGGCCATGTTCGTTAGCTGGTGCCTGTTCAGAGTGGCCATGTTAGCTAGCTGGTGCCTGTTCAGAGTGGCCATGTTAGCTAGCCGGTGCCTGTTCAGAGTGGCCATGTTAGCTAGCTGGTGCCTGTTCAGAGTGGCCATGTTAGCTAGCCGGTGCCTGTTCAGAGTGGCCATGTTAGCTAGCTAGTGCCTGCTAAGTGGCCATGTTAGCTAGCTGGTGCCTGTTCAGAGTGGCCATGTTAGCTAGCTGGTGCCTGTTCAGAGTGGCCATGTTCGTTAGCTGGTGCCTGTTCAGAGTGGCCATGTTAGCTAGCTGGTGCCTGTTCAGAGTGGCCATGTTAGCTAGCCGGTGCCTGTTCAGAGTGGCCATGTTAGCTAGCTGGTGCCTGTTCAGAGTGGCCATGTTAGCTAGCCGGTGCCTGTTCAGAGTGGCCATGTTAGCTAGCTGGTGCCTGTTCAGAGTGGCCATGTTAGCTAGCCGGTGCCTGTTCAGAGTGGCCATGTTAGCTAGCTGGTGCCTGTTCAGAGTGGCCATGTTAGCTAGCCGGTGCCTGTTCAGAGTGGCCATGTTAGCTAGCCGGTGCCTGTTCAGAGTGGCCATGTTAGCTAGCTAGTGTCTGCTAAGTGGCCATGTTAGCTAGCTGGTGCCTGTTCAGAGTGGCCATGTTAGCTAGCTAGTGCCTGCTAAGTGGCCATGTTAGCTAGCTGGTGCCTGTTCAGAGTGGCCATGTTAGCTAGCTGGTGCCTGTTCAGAGTGGCCATGTTAGCTAGCCGGTGCCTGTTCAGAGTGGCCATGTTCGTTAGCTGGTGCCTGTTCAGAGTGGCCATGTTAGCTAGCTGGTGCCTGTTCAGAGTGGCCATGTTAGCTAGCGGGTGCCTGTTCAGAGTGGCCATGTTAGCTAGCTGGTGCCTGTTCAGAGTGGCCATGTTAGCTAGCCGGTGCCTGTTCAGAGTGGCCATGTTAGCTAGCTAGTGCCTGCTAAGTGGCCATGTTAGCTAGCTGGTGCCTGTTCAGAGTGGCCATGTTAGCTAGCTGGTGCCTGTTCAGAGTGGCCATGTTCGTTAGCTGGTGCCTGTTCAGAGTGGCCATGTTAGCTAGCTGGTGCCTGTTCAGAGTGGCCATGTTAGCTAGCCGGTGCCTGTTCAGAGTGGCCATGTTAGCTAGCTGGTGCCTGTTCAGAGTGGCCATGTTAGCTAGCCGGTGCCTGTTCAGAGTGGCCATGTTAGCTAGCTAGTGCCTGCTAAGTGGCCATGTTAGCTAGCTGGTGCCTGTTCAGAGTGGCCATGTTAGCTAGCTAGTGCCTGCTAAGTGGCCATGTTAGCTAGCTGGTGCCTGTTCAGAGTGGCCATGTTAGCTAGCTAGTGCCTGCTAAGTGGCCATGTTAGCTAGCTGGTGCCTGGTCAGAGTGGCCATGTTAGCTAGGCACCAGCTAGCTATGTAAGCTGGAACTTCAAAGTCTCTCTGCCTCACTAAGAGTCGATTGATCTGCTGCCCATCTGTCTAGCTGATCAGTCAGAAGACTCCACTTTCATGTGATGTTTCTTCCTCATATTCTTCATATGCTCCAATCCTATGGGCTATTCGACCTGCGTTTGGTTATCAGACCATCTGAGGGGAGAAGTCCACGCAACTTCTTCTGTCCTTACTGCATCACAGACGTAGTCAAATGACCTGCTGTGCAGAGAGTGTATTTCTGAGCATGTAGCGTCACTGCCAAGTTTGTCTAAACAGGCCAGCCAATCCCAACTCCACTCTACAGTGCTAATGTTGGTGCATTTTTTTGGTTTCCTTCACAAATCTCCACAAATTGTCTTTATTTTCGTCACATTTTAGTCCAAATTCAATGTAAAACCAATGTATCACTGGCTGGTGAAAAACAATGCCACCCACCACCTGACAAATAGTGGTAGGCAGCTGGGGGCCGGTAAATCTTATAAGCCCCCTTTGGTGGTCAGCCAATGAGAGCACGGGAACACAAAATTATTTTTATTGCAAAAAACGTGATCCTGACATAGCTAAGATAACACAGCCGCGGCAGATTATTCGTATTTGGACATTCTTTTTCGATGAGGGTAGGCTACATATGTATTTTCAGTTTTTCTGATAGAACATTTCAATTGCCACAGAGGTTGAACAGCGCGATTTCAGTTTACACTGTGTATGTACCGAAGTCATACACCCAATGCCATGGATTTGCCTACGTTTGATGTAATGAAATGCTACAAACGAGTTGTCTGCACTCAAAGCCTCTCTCTCCTGCCAAAAACATGTCCACTAACAACAGACCAGTCACATAAATCGCTGTGTCTCGTTTAAGATACGTAAAATTGTATTTGTTAAGTAATAGTTTTTCGGGGATCTATGTAATCGGTTATGGTCTTGTCAAATTCCACTTCGGGTTTCTAACAAACATTCTAGTCATTATTTTATTGAGGAACTGAACAGTGTTGTACAGGGAGCTCACCGGGTTAGAGCCTGGCCAGAGTACTCCTGTATGTCGTGTGAGGTAACATGTGTCTGCACGAGGCTGAACAGATATCAGAGAGATGGACATGTGTGTGGGTGAGTACAGCGAACTGCGAGCCTCGTAACCAGAGAGGACAGGACAGCCCTCTCTGGCTCAACTTTAGACAGCACGTCCCTGAATACCAGAAAAGACCAATGCGAACCGGACAGCGTAATGAAAGGCAGGCTTTCAGCCCCGGAATCAGGACAACTCGACTCACACGCGAGCAACGGCAACAGCGGAGATCCTCAGAGGCCTTAGAGAAGACTAAACGGCAGCTAGATCCCAGCATAACGCCGCGGCCGACACCACTGACGTCTCCCACTAGCCTGCTCACGTCCTCGATTTAACATCTCACAAAAAACGTGGGGAGGTGAATGAGGCAAGCGAGCGTGGTCTTTAATAAATGATTAAACGCCATCTGGACGGACTTGTGCGGAGGTCTACAGGTCCAGAGTGGGTTCCGACTGGGAAGGACAGAAATAGGAGTGGGATGGTTGAGGAGGTCATCTGAAGGTTCATGTTTGTAGAGAACACAATAGGATCAACACACACTCACGCATTACACATTATGCACATACTGTATACAGTGGTATATCGCTGCTATACGCAAAAAAATACAAATCCTGCCATCTAATCTGAATGTATTTGAGGCCAACATACCACAAATGGGAAATGTTCGGCCGCGCCTGATGGAGGATACCGCGATAAACGAGACGCCCCTCTCAAGCTGACTAGAGTCAGACTGGAATTTGATTTTTTGGTTGTTGCAGTTTTAACTTGAACTATGATTGATGTCAATCTGAACTGTGAATGAAAAAAAAACTGAAATGCTGGCTTAAGGAGATATTCGGGTGAAAGCTGTATCTTGCTGGGGTACTGAAAGGAGTTAAAGGTCAATGAAAAAGTGTTATATGTCGTGTTTAATGAAATGTGTTGGGTTTAATAAAATAGGTTTTGGGATAATGAAATATATTGGGTTTAAGGCAGCCGAATCACACGCCACTCCTGCACATTCACACTAGTTCGCCAGGATCGGACCAGATAAGACAGACAGCTGCCTCTGTCACTATTCATACGGCCACATTAAACAAATACCTCTCTGACAGGGCTATAAGGCCACAGGTTGAACCTGGTTGGTTCCGATCAGCCGGCCCTGTGTCCTAGGCGTTTATAATACAGGCCTGTGAAAACTGCCAGGTCTGAGTCACCGGCACAAAGCACATTCTGTGTCAGTCTGGGAAATCCCCTGGAACTGTCCCAGTAGGGAACAAGGGGAATTACAGCGTATATGACTGTTCGATTATTCGTCGTCTTTGCCTTATATACACAACAATACGCAGGAAGTCAAATAAAAACCATGTTCCTTAAAGATATAAATGTAATCCTGGTCAGTTTCAATTTCAAACTGTCGACACAGAGTCAGCTTGTGTTGTACGGTGGTTCATATGTTAATACATCTTCTGTACCACAGCTCTCCAATCAACGACCTAATAGTCTGGCTTTTTCCGGAAGGACCCGGGGAGGAGAGAGGAATCCAGGACAAAGGAGCGAGATGCAGGGATACGAGAGTGTCGATAAACAGCCAACTGCTATCTCTATCCGTCTCTGAGCCATCCATCACTCAATTCAATAGGCCATCAGGCCAGTACCAGTTAGAAGATAACAGCTGAGAGGGGGAGAGGGGTGGGGGGGGGTGAAAGAGGAGGTGGGAGGTGCCACTTCTATGGAAACGTGGGATGCTGCATTGATCCAGAAGCTAGGCCTAAATCTCTGCACCTTGCTGTAAGTTTTCACTCGTGTATGAAGGTATAACAGTGCAGAAATAACTGCATTAAGCTTGCAATATCATAAGAACTACTGAGAAAATATATAATCAACCATGAAGAATGTGTGCAGTAACGCAAACCCCCCGCTGTTCTAAATATCCCTAAAGACAAGAATGGATATCATTAGTCTTCCTCTAATAACGTACTGGGCATTGGCACGCTATGCCTGTGTAAGGAAACTACTGAGATATTGAGAAGCCCTGTGCTTAGTTCTGGAGTAGCTACTGTAACTGTAAAAGTAAGAGCTCATTTGATTCACAGCAGGCTTGGGGTATCTGTGATTAGTGGCAACGTGCCTTTCCCTGCCCCACCCTTGAATGTGAGTGAAGTAAAAGGGCTTTAGTGGTACAGCCTGGAGGCCTGGAGAGGCAGCAGGTTGAAGGGGGAACCAGCAGGGCAGGCTGACAGTGTGCGGTATGGCCCAGCCCGTCACAACATATCTGGCCTAAGTGGAGAGAAACAGCAGCCTGGCCCTCACAACAGGGCTCCAGAGCCAAGTCTCCCAGCCACCCAGCCAGCCAGCAACGGCTGGTCTCATTTCCAGGCAGGGCAGAGCAACCCGGCAGGGTCCTAATTGACTGGAATGATGAAAAGCGGAGGAGCCAACAGACAGACGGCAGAGGAGATCTGATCGGTGTTGGCTGGATCAGGCAGAATGTCCTGCTGGTGGACGGGTGACCACTTGGCATTGGGACAAATACTCCGACCGGTGACTGGTACATGAGGTAGCACACAGATTCTGAGACACACACACACACGTCTGCCACTACAGGAAAGAAAGCCAAAGCCCTGGCGATGCAGCCGGGGATAATGGGACTTTAATCTGCCCCCCGGTGAATGATCCTGATCCAAATCTCTCTCTTTCTCTCTCTCTCTCTCTCTCTCTCTCTTTCTCTCTCTCTCTCATCTCACGCATGGCCTCCGTGTTTCACAGGCATGGCCTCCGTGTTTCACAGGCATGCCCTGGGTCTCTACTCCATCCCTCCCTCCCTCTCCTTTTCTTTACACTTCCCAGAAGACACCACCACCACCCCCCCCCCCATGTCCCCATGCCTGCCTGGGCACCTCTTTTGTTCCTTTGTGCTGGAGCCCTGAGTGACTCTGAATACAACTGGGTTGACTGGACATGTTGACGGGCTGGGCCACTATTGACACATCGAGGACACCTCAGACGTTCAACAAGGGTTGAGTTTAATTTGAAAACCTGGCTCGAGCACAAGCAGAAGTCTGTCAGTCGGCCGCACCACAGGACCTCACCGTCTCTCGTCCCTCACTGTGATGGAGCCGGCTAACTACTAACAAACACACGACGAACACATCTGCGAGACCCAAATGTTCCATGGGATTAATTGGCTGAGAACGGTTTTAAAGGGTGAGTGTAATTTCTTCCATATGGAACAAATTATACATAAAACACACACACACACACACACACACACACTTCCCAGACAATCCTCACACTTTAAGGCCTGTATTCAGAATTGGTTCTGGGCTGTATTCTGCGCTGACAGCTCTCACTGCATATTCTCTGTCAGACACACCAGCGAGAATGAGGATAGATCACTTGCGTATGGAAGCAGTAAACAGAGTGGGAAAGGGGGCGAGCGGATAGAAAACACATCAAGAATATCATCAACCAGAGATGTGCCATCACATGCTCCTGACTGTTTGGATGGGGAGGGGCCAGTGCTCCTGGCTGGGTTGGCTGTTTGGATGGGGAGGGGCCAGTGCTCCTGGCTGGGTTGGCTGTTTGGATGGGGAGGGGCCAGTGCTCCTGGCTGGGTTGGCTGTTTGGATGGGGAGGGGCCAGTGCTCCTGTGTGTTTGGATGGGAAGAGGCCAGTGCTCGTGGGTGTTTGGATGGGGAGGGGCCAGTGCTCCTGGCTGGGTTGGCTGTTTGGATGGGGAGGGGCCAGTGTTCCTGTGTGTTTGGATGGGAAGAGGCGAGTGCTCGTGGGTGTTTGGATGGGGAGGGGCCAGTGCTCCTGGCTGGGTTAACTGTTTGGATGGGGAGGGGCCAGTGCTCCTGGCTGGGTTGGCTGTTTGGATGGGGAGGGGCCAGTGCTCCTGTGTGTTTGGATGGGAAGAGGCCAGTGCTCGTGGGTGTTTGAATGGGGAGGGGCCAGTGCTCCTGGCTGGGTTGGTTGTTTGGAAGGATGGGGAGGGGCCAGTGTTCCTGGTTGTTTGGATGGGGAGGGGCCAGTGCTCCTGGTTGGGTTAAATGTGGAAGTGTTGCCAGAAGCGAAGTTCATGTGAGGTCCATGTGGGCTCCGGAGGGTTGAGCAGAGACATATGTTCTACTTCCACGCTGCTCATGGTCTCCCCCAACCCAGCCTAGTACAGCCTGCTTATTGCCCCCCCCCCAACCCAGCCTACTACAGCCTGCTTATTGCCCCCCAACCCAGCCTACTACAGCCTGATTATTGCCCCCCAACCCAGCCTACTACAGCCTGCTTATTGCCCCCCAACCCAGCCTACTACAGCCTGCTTATCGCCCCCAACCCAGCCTACTACAGCCTGCTTATTGCCCCCCAACCCAGCCTACTACAGCCAGCTTATTGCCCCCCAACCCAGCCTACTACAGCCTGCTTATTGCCCCCCAACCCAGCCTACTACAGCCTGCTTATTGCCCCCCAACCCAGCCTACTACAGCCTGCTTATTGCCCCCCAACCCAGCCTACTACAGCCTGCTTATTGCCCCCCAACCCAGCCTACTACAGCCTGCTTATTGCCCCCCCCCCAACCCAGCCTACTACAGCCTGCTTATTGCCCCCCAACCCAGCCTACTACAGCCTGCTTATTGCCCCCACCCCAACCCAGCCTACTACAGCCAGCTTATTGCCCCCCAACCCAGCCTACTACAGCCTGCTTATTGCCCCCCCCACCCAGCCTACTACAGCCTGCTTATTGCCCCACCCCAACCCAGCCTTCTACAGCCTGCTTATTGCCCCCCAACCCAGCCTACTACAGCCTGCTTATTGCCCCCCAACCCAGCCTACTGCAGCCTGCTTATTGCCCCCCCCAACCCAGCCTACTACAGCCTGCTTATTGCCCCCCAACCCAGCCTACTACAGCCTGCTTATTGCCCCCCAACCCAGCCTACTACAGCCTGCTTATTGCCCCCCAACCCAGCCTACTACAGCCTGCTTATTGCCCCCCAACCCAGCCTACTACAGCCTGCTTATTGCCCCCCAACCCAGCCTACTACAGCCTGCTTATTGCCCCCCCAACCCAGCCTACTACAGCCTGCTTATTGCCCCCCAACCCAGCCTACTACAGCCTGCTCATGGTCTCCCCCCAACCCAGCCTAATATGAAATATGATATAATATGGCTATTCAAATATTAACTATGATACAGTCAGACCACTCCAAAAATAATCGAAAATATTGGTAAGTAATTCCTGTATAAAACATGACGTACGATTACAAAGTGGGACGCTTTATCGGTCAACCACTTCGGAACAAAGATTGTTGCTGTAGCATAGTTAACTAGCTCCAGGCTTAGTAGCGTTACCATGCCAGCAGGGACCTGAGTTCACCCGGGTTCACCCTGAGTACACGTCTATCAGGCTGATGGCTTCTCTATAACTCCCTGTCTCCATCACCTCCTGTCTAAACTGACAGGTGCTCTCTGTTGTCGGACAGAACGCAGAACATACCGGAAAATCACTCACTCGCACTCAGACAGAGAGAAAAAATAGAGAGCGACAAGATCTCTTTCACACTGGATAGTACGTTTTTAAATTATATATAGATTAATGACAGGCCAACTCTCAGTAACAAGCTGATGAACGGGGTATTATAAAATACATGGCTCTAATGATTGAGTCTGATGGTGTGTGTGTGTGTGTGTGTGTCCTTAAAGCTGAAAGTCTGTCATTAATATTTTAAAAAGCCAGATTTTCACAGCATAGTTTTTATGGTATTTCTAGATGTAGAATTAGAGACGTTGTAATTTTTTAACCACTGTGTGTCGAGGTTTTAAATATAAATGTCAGCTTTGAAGCCCTGGCAAGCAGGATTTTTATTCAAAACATACATTTGTTGTACAGATTACAAATATCAAAACGATGTATTTTGTATGGAATGCGAGTGTGAGCTCAGTGAGAGCATATATTATGAATACAGAGTAAACCCTTTTGGCTGAGGCCAGATTGAAGTGGTGCCTGCCTGCCTATCTGCCTGGCTGAGAATACAGGTTTGCCTTTGAATTGCAATGTCTAATAGAGCTATTCCCAATCTCAGAAGAGCTCCCAGGTCCCCCGGGCGTTGAATGTGAAAGAGCTTCTCCACCGGGTTTGGAGATGGGGAAAAAAGAAATCTAAGTGAAGCACGATTCATTGTATTGTGTCGCTCTGCAGGTGGCTGGCGTTAGGGGCTAGGAGAGGGAGGCGGGTGGGTGGAAGGCAGCCATGATGCAGATGGATTATCTCTCTCTATGACTATGAGTAGATAAGCCCCTGTATGTGCTACTGCTAGGTTCGCTAGGGCTGCTAGGTTCGCTAGGGTTGCTAGGTTCGCTAGGGCTGCTAGGTTCGCTAGGGTTGCTAGGTTCGCTAGGGCTGCTAGGTTCGCTAGGGTTGCTAGGTTTGTAAGATTTGCTAGGTTCGCTAGGGATGCTAGGTTTGCTAAGTTTCCTAGGTACGCTAAGTTTGCTAGGTTCGCTCCCTTTCACAGTCAGCTAGGTTCGCTAGGGTTGCTAGGTTTGTAAGATTTGCTAGGTTCGCTAGGGATGCTAGGTTTGCTAAGTTTGCTAGGTACGCTAAGTTTGCTAGGTACGCTAAGTTTGGTAGGTACGCTAAGTTTGCTAGGTACGCTAAGTTTGCTAGGTACGCTAAGTTTGCTAGGTACGCTAAGTTTGGTAGGTACGCTAAGTTTGCTAGGTACGCTAAGTTTGCTAGGTACGCTAAGTTTGCTAGGTACGCTAAGTTTGCTAGGTTCGCTCCCTTTCACAGTCAGCTCTCTCCTCCCACACAACAGTCCAGCTGCAGAACGTATCATCTGGAGACCTTCTCCACACCTCCTCAGGCGACCTCTATAACCATCTCTCCTTCCTTCCTCCGCCGACCCAGTCCATACCGCCTCAGCTACACTTCCATCTCCGCAGTGTTTGTCCTTCACAACAGGAAATGCTGAGGATGCAGAGTCATCAGGTCCCAACAGAAGGCCGGTAAACAGGAACTTGACCCCGAATAACCTGACCAAACAGGGAGGAATGACAACAGCCAGGCTCCAGTCATCTCACTAACAAACAGGTCACTGTTCTTAAACTGTCAGGGCCATGCTCTTTGTGTTGACAGAGTGAGAGAAGCAGACGGGGCGCAACACAGAGAAGAGTTAATAGCAAGGGAGTGAGCATAGAATAAACAAACATGTAAAATAACAGTACCTGTAGAATAACAGTACGTGTAGAATAACAGTACGCATAGAATAACAGTACATGTAGAGACTGTTCTGGTGGCAAGGTTATGGTACTGGATAAAGGGCCATGGTGGTGGGCCAGGGTGGATGACCAGAATGGAGGGCCAACATGGAGGGCCAGAATGGAGGGCAGGAGGTAGCCGATGGCTCTGTCTCTGGGCCGCACAATGAATGGCAGCAGGCAAACCCAAATAGAAAGGTAAGGGTACAACATGAGACCATGTGAGTGTCTTCAATGTGAAATGCTTTGTCACCACAATAAGGACCAGTCAAGAGGACCAACCACAACCAAGAGGACCATCCAAAACCAAGAGGACCAGACACAAACCAAGAGGACCAGACACAAACCAAGAGGACCAACCTAGAGGCACCAGAGGAACACAGAAGGGCTCCTTGTTGTTTCCTTGAAACAGAGACGTCCGCTGCTCTAGAGATAATTATCCAGAATTCCAGGAATAGGGCCTCGCTAATGGTCGTCATGAGCAACTGCCAAATCAGTTTAGTCTCTCCTCAACCTCACAGACCTCCAATTGGCCTCGACATAGGTACTTCCTGAATTAAACATCTGCTGCTTCGCTCCTGAATACACTTTGTCGGACCTGCACAGATAGCTACTGTACACAGACCTCTATGTCCTGGAAGAGCCATGCCCCCCACAACATGTGAAATATAAGATCCTCAGGCAAAAGAAAGAACAACCAAGTACAATTACATTAGCAGTTCCTCTGGGCGCTGATATTTCCCACGACGTGCTGTGTTGGTGAAAAGCATTGCAAACGAGAAGTAAAAGTTGTACTGCTTGTGTAGCATTTTTCCCCGAACAGGGTCACTGAGAACCTGGCCTGTTTCCACGTGGCTTAAGTGGAAAGTGTGCCATTTGGTACCGGACTCCATATGGACAGGAAGGAAACGCTGGGGACTTATTCGGATTCCCTGGTATCCGACTGCCCGCAGTGGAATGCAGCACATACACACCCTGGACCTGCCTTTGTCGTCTGCCAGTCTTCAAATTCAGAATGGAAGCCAGGCAAACAGGAGCATTATGGGCTACGATACACAACCCAGCACCCTGAACTAAAACCTGCTGACCTACATGGAGAGAGAGACCTTTGTGTGAAGGAACAGTATCACTATCAGGAGTTAAAAGGAGTTCGTGTACACTTCCATCTACCCGGGTAATCAGTCGTTTAGTATCGCTTAAACACTAGCCGGCAGGTCGGAACTGGAGTGGCTGTTTTTGTATGGACGCCTGTTCGGGGCCACACAGAGAGATCGGCGCGACCAGCGAGGCCCGCTGCCTTAAAATAGAGAGGAGGGTGTTGAGGTACAGAGCGGACCGCAGCCAGACATGCTCTGTTCTGGGGAGAGGGGGTGTGCTGTGCTCTCCTTCCCTCACCCCCATATCTGCAGTATCGGCCCAAAATAACTCCTCCACTCCTTCTGTGAGGCTACTGGATCGCCATGTGCACAAATGAATGGACACACACTGATACGACGCTCAGCTGGGGACAGATTGGCTCCAACTTAGTGGCCCTACACCAATATGTGTGCAAATATGGTCCGGAGCATTTTACCCCTCTCTCACACGGACACAGGAACATAGACACACTCTCCTGAATGGACAATTATATTGTTCTTGAGAAACCAACCAGTTTTCCAAACATAAACTCTTCTCCATTAAAACCAGTGCCAGGCTCAGAGGGGGGGGCTGGCAATCATCTGAGAGGACACACTTGAGGTGGAAGAGAAAAGGTTTCTGGGAAACAGAATGCCACTTCAGTTCAGCCCTTTGTTAGCTTCACGGGCCAACAGTGAAGTGAAGGCACATGTTCTTCCCAAAGCCACCCGTCAGCTTTTCTCCAAAAAAGAAAGAAGTAAGAAATGCACACCAGTGGGAGGAAAGGACTGAGGCGATGACATTACACAACACCACGGTTTTGTGACTGAGGGAACAGCAGGGTGAAGAGACTGATGGAAAAGCCTACAGTACGTTATCGCTGCGCACATTTGCCTAATGCTTCAACACTCTGTCCCATTGTACCCCTGGTATGCAACGTCTTACTTAATACCTCAGCAGGAATGTGAGCTACATAAATAAAGGGGTCCAATCTCGTGTGCTACTCCTCCCACAGCACGGCAAGGAAGCGAGAAATGTCGACGGCCTCGGTCGAATTAAACACTTTCGCTGTCTGCCGTTTAGATGAAAAATAGGATATCCCTTTTGCTCTCTCAGCAGACATTAGGAACATATAGAGAGATGAGTTCAATATAAAAGAGTCCATGTATCATCATTGGAGAGCTTTCCAAAAAGAACTCCCGTCCACAACAGTGCCATGCGGCAGCCAATACTGCCAATCTCTGGCTGCATCGGCACAACCTGTAAAGTCCCGGAAAAGAACGAGTTTAGACCGTGTCATTCAGTGTCAAGCTGACAGACCAGACCAGACCAGGGCAACATCATCCAATGAGCACACGGCCCATGTGCCAATCAAGCCAAACCCGTAAGTCTGACTGGAATAAAAAAAGACGAGCGCGGCCCCATTACATGTGAGCAACTGGTTGTCTTGGAGGGCAGGCGCTCTGACCAGACTCCGTCCAAATCAACAAGCACTGGCAAATACTAGAAGAGAACTCTGTCTTGTTATTGGGATTCCTGGAATCATTGGGGTTAGTGTTGTTCTTTCTCCAGAACAGCCCGGATTTGTGTCTAACCGCTTAGCAGTCCGGATGGACTGCTCGGCTCGCTGAGGTTGCGGTGAATATTTCATATAAGGTCTATTGTTCTCTAACCCACGGTGGCCTCTGAGAAAGGGTCAAAGAGTGGAAGAACCCAGGAGTGGAAGAACCCAGGAGTGGAAAAACCCAGGAGTGGAGCCCATGTGCTGGACACCATTAGAAGAACCCAGGAGTGGAGCCCATGTGCTGGACACCATTAGAAGAACCCAGGAGTGGAGCCCATGTGCTGGACACCATTAGAAGAATCCAGGAGTGGAGCCCATGTGCTGGACACCATTAGAAGAATCCAGGAGTGGAGCCTATGTGCTGGACACCATTAGAAGAACCCAGGAGTGGAGCCCATGGGCTGGACACCATTAGAAGAATCCAGGAGTGGAGCCCATGTGCTGGACACCATTAGAAGAATCCAGGAGTGGAGCCTATGGGCTGGACACCATTAGAAGAACCCAGGAGTGGAGCCCATGTGCTGGACACCATTAGAAGAACCCAGGAGTGGAGCCCATGGGCTGGACACCATTAGAAGAACCCAGGAGTGGAGCCCATGTGCTGGACACCATTAGAAGAATCCAGGAGTGGAGCCTATGTGCTGGACACCATTAGAAGAATCCAGGAGTGGAGCCCATGGGCTGGACACCACGCTTGCATTAAAATTGGAAGCAAACGGACGCTTACGCAAGAGGTTTTCTAGACCAAAGGGATGCAGTTAAGTAAAGAACGTCTTTCCCAGAGCCTAGCCTATTACTCATGATTAGTTCGATTGCATCCAAATCCCAGGAGACACAAACCTCACACCACCCTGTAGAGTCAACAACCTTGTATTTACTGTTAAGACATAACGATGTCATGTACAAGACAGATATTTATTTTCCACCAATCATCCCCCAGGCTTTGGGACATCTCTGCCAGAAACAACAACAGTTGTTTCCTGTCAGATCAACAACAATACCACAAAACTCCCAAAAAAGGAGACCGTAAGCATTTATAGTAACTTTAATAACTTCTGGCAATACAGAAAAAAACAAAATCTATAGATACCCTTTCAAAAGTATACCACCAGGAACACCAACGACAACATGAACAGTTTCTAGAGTTTGAAGCAAATTCGATTGATTAAACAACGGAATTAAGTGATTGTGTCGTCGGGAAATGACTTCACCTGGGTACAAACTGTACAACAATGCTTTTCTAGGCAGAAATCTCCATGTACTTTACGATGAATTTCTTTGATACAGTTCTATCCAAGCTATCAGCTGATTAAATTCCTTACTGGACAGATCACACAGACAAACAGCTAAAAGCTGGGGACCAGGTTCCCGTGTGGCCTGGAACCATCAGCAGTCATTAAGCAACTCGGTGGAGAAGATTCCGCACAACACAGTAGCAGAGCCCCTGGTTTTCTCTCAGGACGTCATTATTGGTAGCGAGACTACAGCGCATATACACTATGTTATTCTTCAGAAAAGAAGAAGAAGTGGGAGAAGGTTCCTTCCAAAGCTGTCCAACTATATCCTGCCTCGTCCATGCCACGTCCCTGTCAGATCCATGCCTCGTCCCCGTCAGATCCATGCCACGTCCCCGTCAGATCCATGCCACGTCCCCGTCAGATCCATGCCACGTCCCCGTCAGATCCATGCCACGTCCCCGTCAGATCCATGCCACGTCCCCGTCAGATCCATGCCACGTCCCCGTCAGATCCATGCCACGTCCCCGTCAGATCCATGCCACCTCCCCGTCAGATCCATGCCACGCCCCGTCAGATCCATGCCACGTCCCCGTCAGATCCATGCCACGTCCCGTCAGATCCATGCCACGCCCCGTCAGATCCATGCCACGTCCCGTCAGATCCATGCCACGTCCCCGTCAGATCCATGCCACGTCCCCGTCAGATCCATGCCACGTCCCCGTCAGATCCATGCCACGTCCCCGTCAGATCCATGCCACGTCCCCGTCAGATCCATGCCACGTCCCCGTCAGATCCATGCCACGTCCCCGTCAGATCCATGCCACGTCCCCGTCAGATCCATGCCACATCCCCATCCCCACACTCCTCACTGTAGGAGCCCGATCTGCAGCATCAACACTGCCGGCCAAACCCAGATCCACGTGGTGGGCAGCGGAAGCACGGGCCGCTATTTACTGCTGAAAAAACACAGCCTCCAAATTCCTCCCATATTGAGGAGATTAGGGAACACTTGAGCGGTGTTCCAGGCCGCATATGGACACAAGGTGCTCACATTACTGGGAGGCTGCTGCTGCCTGCTCCATGCCAGCAGGTTAATAGTTCTACAATAAAAAACCCATAAAAACACAGAAGGATGGGAGAAATCCAAACAGAACGGAGTTCCCACATGCATTTACTGTTGGTCGACATGTAGTATCTGTTTAACTTCACTGTTATTGTACTTTATTGTTATTGGATGAGAATACGTCCAGATACGTCCTATCTGAAAGACGGCACCCTTCGCAGGGCAATGTCCCCGTCACTGGGATTTCTACTCTTTCCCAGAGGAAACAGCCCCCTACATTCCGTCCAACACAACTACCGGACCAACCCATCCGTGCTAAACCTCACCTTTAGCAGGAAGATGCGGGTTCCTACGCCGCTGGCCCTATAAAATCCAGAGAGTCGTTTAGTTATTAGCAGATCAGTGACCCCATCCAGTAGACATTACTCTACCGGGGGCTAGCACAGATGGTGGATATCAGTTAGAGTCCACGCAGCCGTCCCATTAGTGTTGTAAACACCATTAAAGAAATCACGCTGACAACGTTACGGAGGCAACTACCGAAAACAAGCAGTGCATCAAACCAGTGTTAGGTTGTCATAGCCTGGGAAATGATTCTCTCTACGTGTTTGGAATCACGACCTGTGGTCTAGCATTACCCAGCTGCTTCAGAACCAGGCTGAGGCACACACACACACACACACACACACACACAGTTTAACCCTTATCACATGCACTGCTGAATGTATTATGTGGCTTAATCACATTAGCCCACCTACTGTATGTGTGTATAAACATAATCTACCTCCAGGTTCTCCTAGCCGCACTCTTGTAATGTTTTGCGTCGCCTTACGTCGTCTGTATATTTACGGTCAATGACAGAGGCGGATGTGTCAAATAGAGCAGGTGCTCATCACTACACACATTTAACACAGTGAAACGTAGAGAAAAAACATTCCATCTACCTTTGGTTCAACCATCAAAAAGTTGTCTGCTGTCGGGGGGAAAAAGGCAAAGGGGATTGGCTGCGGCAAACACATCTACAAGCTCTCCCACTCGGGAACACTGAACTCACAGCAACACAGTACAATGCCTCCAGATACAACCTCCATTCACCCGGACTGTGGTAACAGGAACAGAGGCATATCTGTGTGCTGGGGGAAGTAGCAGAGCTAATTAAGTTGACTGGTGGTGTGTTCTGGAGAGAAAACAAGAGCCATAGACAGGCCGGGAGACAGGAACACAGAGAGACAAGCGGGAAGACAGACGGGGAGATAAAGAAACAGACAGAAAGAAGGAATGAAAAAGAATCTGCTCTCATGTTGGGCTCTGGGCATTGAGCCTCGGGGCATCGCCCGTGCCAGCCTTGCAGCCTGTTGTTGATTGCACCAGAGACCCGGCTATAGTTTAGCGTTGTCGTTTAGGGAGCCTTGGTCCTTGTGTGTGTCCTGTGCCTTGTTCTGACCACAGACACACAGCTATACTGTCATTTGCACAGTTTATACCACCATACTGCCATTTACACAGCCATACTGCCATTTACACAGTTATACTGCCATATTAACATGCATACTTCCATTTACACAGTTATACTGCCATTTACACAGTTATACTGCCATATTAACATGCATACTTCCATTTACACAGTTATACTGCCATTTACACAGTTATACTGCCATATTAACATGCATACTGCCATTTACACAGTTATACTACCATTTACACAGTTATACTGCCATTTACACAGTTATACTGTCATATTAACATGTATACTGCCATTTACACAGTTATACTGTCATATTAACATGCATACTGCCATTTACACAGTTATACTCCATATTAACATGTATACGGCCATTTACACAGTTATACTGCCATTTACACAGTTATACTGCCATATTAACATGTATACGGCCATTTACACAGTTATACTGCCATATTAACATGCATACTGCCATTTACACAGTTATACTGACATATTAACATGCATACTACCATTTAAACAGCACAGCAAATGGCTGGACAACAGCACTGCTTAAAAAACCTTTCCCCTCACCAACTGAAGAGTCTGGCAAAGTTGACCTCTTCTGAAGAGTAATGTGCATAGACTGTTCACAACAACACGTGACAGACGTACAAACTAAAATACACAAACCAAAAAACAGACGGCGCGAAGCGCAGACGCACACAACACTCACTGTTGTCATTCTGTCAAGTCGCAACAGGAACACAGGGTCTCTTTAGTGACTTGAGACATCTCATTATAGAGAAAGGCAGAGCGTGTCCTACGGCCTTCATTAGCGCTCGAGAGGGTATCAGCTTGTTAGGTTTTTTACGTGAGCGCCGCGAGAACATGAAGGAGAGAGACTGAGAAAGGGATCGAACGCCAGGAGGACAAGAGTTAAAGCACGGGGGAACGTCAGAGAAAGATAAATATAGAATGTGACAGACAGGAAGGAGCCAATGTCACGTCCACCATCACTCCTGGCTGGACAGCTAATGACACTAATGCAGGGCACAATGAAACCATCACATCATGTACACCTATCGCAGACTGAGGCCAGAAACCAGACGTCTTAGCTAGCGGGGCCCTCAATGGCCTTTCAGAGACGGGCTACATGAGGGGCAGTGGATGAGGGGGTACAGAAACAGTAGGACAGAAATGAGAGAGGAAAAGGGAGAGAGGTGATGAGGGAAGGGAGGAATGGGTTGTAGAACCCTGGAGTCTGGAATGTTCTCTGGCTCCTTGTTGACTCTGGAGCTTCTATGCAGACGCTTAACGCTCACCGAGGACTTAAGGCCAGAAAAACACAGTGTGGTCAAAGGCCAGAAGCGCGCACACACACACACACACACACACACACACACACACACACACACACACACACACACACACACACACACACACACACACACACACACACACACACACACACACACACACACACACACACACACACACACACACACACACACACGTCTATTAAAAATACCATAATCCGAATTCAGAAACCTAACCCTAAGACTGAAATAACATTTTACACGAGGACTTGGAACATTTATTGAGGTCTTCAAATTTTCTTTGAGTCACTTCTAAAGTATTGTAATGTGTACACACATACATACACACAACTGCTCACTGCCCACTCTAACAGGAACAAACCTTCCCTCAAACCCAGTCGTACAGGAAGAGAAGAGGCAAGACAGGGGAAACGCACACTTTTACTGGATAATAGCGTCACTTAACCGAAGAATGAAGGACAGAATCTGAGAGGGGAATACTGGAGGTCTGTGTCAAGAGGTTTTGAATGCATACCTCTGGGTTTATAGTGCGGGTATACATTCACAGGGAATACGACAACCTGTCAGAACGACCAGGGCATCCTGACACCCTCAGGATACCACTGTTGGTATCCCACGGTAACCCGTGTGCCCGTTGTGACCGGGGCAGACAAAGGTCAAGATACACGAATACAAAATGAGATCGGTCAACACGGGACATTTTCTTGTAGTCGGTTCAAGGCCTACAGCTCGAGCCTGTGAACAGATACGAACACTGCAAACGCTAAAAGCAATTGATGAAGCTACTCCGAAGACCAAAAACATTATGACCACAGGTGAAGCGAAGCGCTTACCGGACTTGAAGGATCTGCTGCTAATGTCTTGGTGTCAGATACCACAGGACACCTTCAGGGATCTGCTGCTAATGTCTTGGTGTCAGATACCACAGGACACATCTTCAGAGCTCTTGTAGAGTCCATCCCATGAACGTCCAGTCGTCAACCTTTAGAAGACCTTGTAGCCAGGTCTTTCTGACAGACATGACAAAAGCCAGGGCGGAACTGACTGACTTAACAGCCATTGTATCAGCCGGAGACAACACAACGCTAAAGGGCGAACATCTCCTAGAGGCTCGATCAACCCGGGCCTTGGCCCAGTGGAGTAAACGCAGACCCGGTCCAGATCAATCCTACCCTGCCAGCTGTTCATGCCATCGATCTACGTCAGCCGGAGGAGGTGGGCGGAGCTCACAGACCGCCACACAACAGCTCCCCATCTCATTACACATTCCGACCAGATTTAGTACGACGACGACGACGGAGCGGCTCAACTGAAAAGGTGACGGCGTTGGCATTTACCGGAACACCGGACCATGTGTGGCTTCATTAAGCCGCTTAATAGAGTTCTGGTGGAATGTGCGAGCGGCCCGGGACTTTATTGTTCCGCCGGGGTCCACCGGGAACAGGCCTTGTCCATATCAGGAGAAGATGAGCCGATGAGGAACAATGCAACGTCCCGGCACGTGATGACACATGACAGGTCACGTCCGGAATACGGATGCCTCTATTGTCAGGAGCCATTACCTGTGCCAGGGGCTTGCACATCTATAGTCACTCCACTATTGACTGGTTTCTGAGGTAGTTTGTCCTGACTGACGCTGAACTCTTGGCACTCATTTGCATTTGTGTTTGTAGACTGAGTAGTGGAGGTGTATCGTGTTTGTGTAAACTGGGCGTCTCTCTCCGGACGTCTCTCTCTCTCTCCCTCTCTCTTTCTCTCACTGGACATCTCTCTCTCACTCTCTCTGGACCTCTCTCTCTCACTCTCTCTCTCTCTCTCTCTCGCTGGACATCTCTCTCTGGACCTCTGCCACCACTGAGGGACTTCATTGTCTGACTCTGAAGGGGAGGGAGGTTTACAACAGCATTCTAATGAACCACTGAACCTCATCAACACATCTTAACTGCAGTTTGCATTGCAACCGTCAGCAACCGACCACATTCCAGAGCAACAAAAGTGAGGTTAAAAATCAAGCTTCCAGTCCAGGGGGTCATGACAAGAGGGTTCCGGTTGTTTCCAGAGACGGACAGTGGGGAACACAATCAGGCTCACGACAGGAACACAGACCCAGCCTACAGACAGTCGAGCTGCTGTTAGCAATCCGAACACACCGCTTACTGTACTTGTGGACTGACGGAAACGTATTCGGAGCAGGACGCGCCACCACATGGCTCCGTAATCATCTGAAGTGCCAGGCCGGGCTCATCGAGACCCGCTAAAGAGCTGTCAGTGGGAGGAATTAATCCCAGAAGACAGCGACCAGATGGCCCGATGACAGAATTAAGGATCAACGGTCCCTGACCGCTCCACGACCCACTGTCTTACAGTGAGAGCCACCACCGGAGGTTGGGATAGCCGGGCACGGACACTCCGTTTCAGGCTAGCCCAGGGAGGTGCAGCTCCTTGTTTCCTTGGGTCGGGACCTGCTGTGAAGCCCCGGGGCACGTTGGCTGCTTTGACTGGTGGGACGGGTTGACACAGCGAACGGGGGGAGCGATACGCATCGGCTGAAGGAAGCCATATGAGGACTTTCACCTTCCCCCTCCGGGTTCATCGCAAAGATCTCCCGCTGTGGGGTTCAGGGAGTAACCGGGTGAGGGCGGGGTGGAGGGGGGGTGTTTTAAATAACCTAGACATAACTGTCAACGAAGCCTGAGTTCTATTGAAAAAGCTGTACTTGAACATCTACGGGCAAGGAAGTCATTGAACACAATAGGTACCAGGAAGGAACCAGGGACAAATTAACTTCTACTTAAGCGCTGAATCAATGACTGTGGTCAATGGCAACGCTAATGTGCTCCTCAGGACAAATGGAAGACATCAGGTGGATCTATGCATCCCTGGCTAATCCCTAACACACGATATGCCTACCGGAGCCGTTTGTCTTTCCAGACGCCCTCTGACGCACTTCGATATCGCTTTCCCTTGAACGGGACGTTCAGTCTTTGCTGTAATAGTTGTTGAGTTAGAGGACTGGCTTATGTGTGTGTGTGTGGTTTATTGAGGATCATCTGGATTTACGTAATGAGTTAAAGTGGGCAAAGAGCGATGCATTATTATATTTACTAAAGCTTTTTGTGAACAAGCGTGTTCCATGCCGATAAAGCCCGCAACATTTTAAGATGACAGAGGGAGAGAGGGAGAGGGAGACAGAGGAAGAGAATAACGCCACAAAGTACACCCAGCATCCTGATGTCATTAAACCTAGAGGTCCTCATCCTGTTGCCATGGCACACTGCTCCAACACAGAAATATGTGCCAAAGCCAAAAAAGAAACTAGAACCCATCTAAGATAAGAGCCTTGAGACCCAATATCCAGACTGGTCATCTGTCATCAAGAAGGAACCCATTGCTCCAAGGCTTTGCCTCAGCTATTGGGACGTCCCCACAGGACAGAGGCATGATGGGACCTCTCACTACCCCTCCTGCACCCCGGTACTCCACCCCTTCCACCTCTCTCTCCTCTCCTGCTCAGATTGTTTCCTCCAGGGATTGAGGTCCTGTAATCTCCCTGAATCAGACCCAGCCAGACAATAGTTCAGAAGAACAGACAGCGTTTATGGTGTTTGAGGAGAACTTAAATTCCCAGGGAGAGAGAGAGCCAGTCCTATCACAGAGCAGACATGGCAGAGTTTGTGTGTGTGTGTAGCCTCATCATAAAGATATATTTCCCAGGCAAACAGAGAAACAACATCTTCAATCACAAACCAGCGCTCATTGACAAACCATCGCAGGCTGCTTCACAAAGGGTAACCTGTGAAACACACTAATGTAATACACAGAGGTTTCGCATAAATCCATTCCTTCAAACAGTACTGAAAACAGGCCTGTTCTGGTCTAGTGATGTTAAGGCAACCATCTGATTAATGTACCGGCTATGTTTGTTCCAAACAGAGAGACGTATATGAAATGATGCCTCTCCAGGCCGATTTCACTGCTTGCCTTTAGAATTTTCATCAGCCGATGATGAAATGGAGGAGAGGCAAGCCGGGAGGAGGGGCAAGCCGGGAGGAGGGGCAAGCCGGGAGGAGGGGCAAACCGGGAGGAGGGGCAAGCCGGGAGGTGAGGCAGTGAGGCAGTAAAAGTACTAATTTTAAACAGGGCCAATAGGAATGTAGCAATGACAGTGTAATATGGGCCACATGACTCAGTGAGGGTGTGAAGAAGAGTAAACTTGGCTAAATCCATCACCTAGACAGCCTGCCAAATGGGTTAAGGGAGAACAGCCGTGGCATCTCAGTGACGGCCCCCCCGGGTATGTATAGAGAGAGACGCGCCACATGTCCCCCTGCACCGTCACAGCAAAGATACCTGACGACAAGTTCTTCCTAGATTTCTATACCATAAAGGAGGTCAGCTGTTCCCATAACTCAGGCTCCAGTTACCCACCACAGGCCACCATCCAGCCCAGGCCAATAGCCACCTTCTAGACCAGACCAATAGCCACAATCCAGCCCAGGCCAATAGCCACCATCCAGCCCAGACCAAATGGCCACAATCCAGCCCAGACCAATAGCCACCATCTAGACCAGGCCACCATCTAGTCCAGGCCAATGAGGGAAGGCACATGTCACAAGGGTTGTGTCACAACACCATACGTGGGAACGGAATGAGAACATGGGCAGCATCAGGGAACGTTATGCACTCAAGCCATTTTGGGCCGTGTCATCTGGACAGGCCTCCCAGACACCTCACCTCCTCCTCCTCCTCACCACTAGTCACACCTCCCCCCAACACCACACCAACACCCCCCATGGTTGGCCTCCCTGGACAATCGCCAGCCATTCACGGTCTGCTTATTTGGGTCACAGACATTGTTGAGCGGAACAGTGCTTAACAATACCACTCCTCATGCTCTACATGTCTTCAAATATTGATCTGAAGGGCTCGGTGAGAAGCCCTCACTTCCTCCACACAGGCACAAAGGCGGTCTAGAGTAGACAGACGGCCCGACGAAGAACAGAAAGAGATACAGTCATGGTTGGTCGGCACACGCACGCATGCAAGGCGGCGTACGAACCAGACATCTTTTAATTTTACCCAGGAACCAGACTGTGTCTGAGGGGTGACGAGGCCTCCGTCAACACGTGAATGAGACTGACAAACGAGTAACGTGGAGACGGTCTCAGTTCCACACGAATGCCTGCTTCTCCCCTGTCTTGGCCGGCATTACCAATGTCACCGTCTCTTCTTCAGAGTCTAATACGTCTGACCTGGGCCACCTGTTTACTGTAAAATAGAATGGTCTTCCTTCCTTCGATTTATTTCAGCAGTGTGAGCTGTCATGCCTGTGCACTAGTGACATCACCCAGTTCTGACCAAGCAAACGTTCAGCCGGCCAGCCTTTGGTCTGCCGGGGACTTTCAAATAACTAACTCAGACATGGTTAGGACAGCCCATTCTTCAGGCGTACTAAAGCGCTGAGGGAATAACTATCCCTGTGCGAGGAATCATCGAAAACACGATCCTTATCGCGCCGGCTCCGAGACGGGTTCAGTGCCCGGGAACATCTGTGCGGTGGCACTTAAACCCGGCCCGGCTTACATCACCACCGCGGAACTCTAACACCTCTATGTATAGAAATACGTTGTTATCAGATCCATGCGCGGCACATCACAAATAAGGAACGGGCGTGGAGGGGTCACAGGTTCCTTATAAGGGCAGACGTCGGTTAACGACGCCATGACAACCAAGGCCCAGTGTAGAGACAGCAACCACGCTGACCCACGGGGTCACCCTTGGGGTTCGGACCTGAGGAGAGAGTGTGGGTGTGACGGGAACAGTTATGGCAGCCGTGATGCCAGGCATCCGGGAACGCGGTGGCGGTCATGGACACGCCACATTCAGCATATCCGCACTCAGTCTCGGGCAGACACCCTAAAGGTCACACGTAAGGGGGTCAAAGGTTAAAACAAGTCAGCGGTAGAAGTTTTTATTTTTGGCTCCAGCCCCTTTTCCCAGTGCATACGTAGATAGTACACAGAAGATCTCCTGGCCAAGGTTTCAAAACGCCGCATTCATCCACACCTACACCAGGAGTGGACAGGAAGAGGCACCAGCTGACATTATTATTTGACGGGGAAGAACGAGTTCGAACGCAGTAAAATGACAATGTGTTTCGATTTGAATTAATGACTCTTTTCGTTGCGTATAAACTCGAACAAACCGACAGACTCACACCAACAAAAGCACATTCCTCTGGTAACGGTTCAACTGAGCCCGTGAGAAAACAGAAGGCTGAATATAGGTCCCTAAGCAACCACAGGGTCAATTGACCCAGGCAGGCTATAAATCATATGCCCCGCTGATAACCACGGTTCCTCACAGACAAATGTTCTCAACAAACTTTCAGCGCATAACTTGCTAGTCGCCCCAAATGGGTTTGCTAAGGAAAAATTACAAGCTAGAAATAATATAAATAATTAAATACATAATTAGGTAGGATTAGAAAGCAAATAATCTCTTGGGAGGAGGGGCTAACACCCATGCGCACACACACACACACAACCACATAGCCGTACACACACACACAAACTCACACACACACACACAAACAAACACACACACACACACACACACATACATACATAAACACATAGCCACACACACAAACCCAAACACATAGCCACACACACAAATAAACACACACATAAACACACAGCCACACACACCCAAGTCCTTCTGAAGGACATCTACAAGACAACATTCTGTTTCCAGCGCCAAGATTTTTGGAGGACAGCTGATGTACCATTTGACCTTCCACGACAACAAAAGCTCACAAATAAACCCTCACATAACAATAGCATTTTGCACAACGACCACCTAAATATTAGAATCAGGGGAGAGAAGGAAACCGATAGATGGAAAGCGGCGGTAGAGAGCCAGGGAGAAGCGGCATAATCACAGAACTAACCTGTTTCACTTCGGCAGGCATCCTTCAAATCCCTTTGTTAAACCTCCTCCAAGAACGCAAAGCGATTTCCTCCTCTCCCAAAAGTTGTTTTCCCCCCCTCGTCTCTCCTTATTTTCCGTGCGTTCCCACGTGAGCACAGAGGCAGCTCAGAGGCAGGCAGCCATCCTCTCCCCACACTGCCGCTCGATGACGTCCACACACACACAATCTCTCCCCCTCTCCCTCTCGCTCGCTCACACACTCCAAATCCTCTGAAAGAGGGGGGGAAAGCCTGCCCCCTACTCTGCTGAGCGGAGATGCTATAATGTCCGGGACAGTAGTCTGCGGCCGTTCTGGATAAACCAGAGACTACAAAAATGATTCTTTGCCTCCGACGACGGTTGGAATCCAAGAAGTGCAGGAAACACAACAAGCTGAGTCTCTCACCGAAAGTTACCCAGTGAGGGGAACAAAACCCTGTGTTGGAGAGAAAAGCAGCATGAATAGGAGGGGTGTGTCTGTGTGAATAGAAGAGTTCCCAGACAGGCAGCAGAAGCACGGATTTGTGAGTGTAGCAGCTCAACTCCCCCCTCTCTCTCTCTCTCTCCCTCTGACTCTCTCTCTTCCAGACTATGACTCTCTCTCTCTCTCTCTCTCTCTCTCTCTCACTCCCTCTCCCTCTCCCTCTCAGAGTCTGACTCTCACTCCCTCTCAGACTCTGTCAGACTCGGACTCTCCCTCTCCCTCCCTCTTTCGGACTCTGACTCTACCCAGCGCTCTCCTCCCTCACACAGCATCTATGCAAATCTGAGTCCTGACAGAGTGAAATGGGGGAAGGCCAGGAGTCTGACAGACAAACACAGCTGGAGCACACACACACACACACACACACACACACACACACACACACACACACACACACACACACACACACACACACACACACACACACACACACACACACACACACACACACACACACACACACACACACACAGATATATAGAGAGAAGAGCCCTGGCCCCACCCCAGCCCACCAACATGTCAGAGAAAAAGAAGGAAGGCCCCTTTACTGAAAGTGTTCACACACATTCTCTCTCTCCCTCCACCGCTCTCTTTAAACATTTCTGTCCCGTTTCCTTCACTCGGGGCATTTGATATGAGCGGGGCGGGGCGGCGGGGGGGGGGACTGCATTCAGCAAAAATACTGGGAGGAAGAATGTTAATCTAATCATGTACATGGCCAAGACAGGAGCTCAACCAAGGCCACAGTTTCTATTAGGGCACAGCCTACTTAATGCCTGACAACACTTTGTGGAAAGAAAAAGCTAACCGAGAAAAGACAGAGAAAAGCTCCGGACAAAGAAAAGTGGCTGAGGTTTGGATTCCCAGAGCTCCATATTAGTTCACACTGTATAGAGACAAACTAGGCAGAGAGACTAAAGAGAGACCATGTTAGTTCACACTGTACAGAGACAAACTACACAGCACTCTTAAAGAGAGACCATATTAGTTCACACTGTATAGAGACAAACTAGGCAGAGAGACTGAAGAGAGACCATGTTAGTGCACATTGTATAGAGACAAACTACACAGAGAGACCATGTTAGATCTTGACCGCTTGACGCCGCCATAACACACTTAATTATTCACTCACACAACCGTACCTTCATAATATCCTCATATAGCCCATGTCACAATGCTGGCTAATGCAGCCCGTTAAAGAAACTCCCTATGAATAATTCACTGCAGGTAATCAAACCGACGGAGACGCTGGTGCTTGTCTGTCTGAATTTGGCTGTGGAGCCGACGGAGGTTAATGTGCCGCAGTACGGAACGCACTGACAGCCAGCCACCTCAGATGAAGCAGCATCTGGTAAAATCATGTTTCCCGCTTCCCTCCTCAAGACGTTTGTAGAGGAATGAAAGAGTGAGAAAACAGAGAGAAAGATGGAGGAGGGAGAGAGAGAAGCTATTTCTGTTGACAAGCTCCGAGACGCCGTTTCTTGGTAGATGTATGCAGAAGTAACAGCTAGGTTGGAATAATCGAGTACAGCAAACACGGGTGTTCGTACCAAAGGTAACAGAGCCCCGACAAAAATGAAATATATAGACTTAACAAGATGTGAGTCATATGTTTATATAAAACTCAAAATGGCAGACTCAAACAGTGTTTTCATATTTCTGCGAAAAAGGTCATTGTCTTTCCCAATTTAGTGAAGGGAAACAGAGAGATTTCCAATGCAGATAAAATGCATTGACAGACGAATAAAATAAGAGAGACAGACTACAGTTGTAGACACATTCTGACTCTGGCTATTATCGTTTTCCTTCCATCCCTTCAAACACTCTGAGACTCTATATGAGACATTCCAGACCTGACGACTGACACTCAGCCATGTTATAATGCCTTAATGTGCGCAGCCAGGGGACCGAGGTCTGCTGCTGACCAAGACCAGGCAATAACTTATCCTCCCTCAGACACATACCAACCCCGGACACAGCCCCACGGCCCCCGACTCAGCCCCACGTCCCCGACTCGGCCCCACGCCCCCGGACTCAGCCCCACAGCCCCGGACACAGTCCCGCGGCCCTAGACTCCAGGCTTTACATCAGGCCTCAGGCCAACACCACCTAGGTGGGTGGAAGTGGTCTCCCATGTCAGCGGTCTATCTCTGATGTGACAGGCAGGTGGACTGAGCTCCTGTAAAACATAAACTACTGTTCATGTGAATCCATTGGCTGCCAGTCTTAGCGGACCAGTTACAGCACTAGCATCTGGACACATTATTATTATTGTTTATATTATTATTCCGGGTTAGGTCTTCATGTCTAACCAGGCACCAACCCTAATACTTTTGACTTACTTCCTGAATCATCAATGCTGCCCACTCCGACTTCAGGTCCTGATTCGCGGTGCCATTTACACGCTTGTAACGTATGCAGTAAAAAATTTCCACGCGACGTACGGCCATAATTAAATTAAGGCTTTGAAGAACCAAACACCTCTAACCCACAAATCACACCGGCATTCCGACTGGATTCAATTTAGCCGCAGTATTCAGCGGGGGTCAGGGTTTGCCCTTGTTTGGTTATATACACGGCTAGTCAGAAGGTCACATTCCTGCAGTGTCGTGAGGGTCAAGTAGAGGAGAGAGAGAGAGAGAGAGAGAGAGAGAGAGAGAGGAAAGGCCCTTCGTTTAATGACGGGTCAATCCATGGCCAGATTTATCAGGTCGTATTGTGACTGTAACTTGGTTCTGTTGAGACTCTCAGTACCCTCCACAACAGACCCAGGACCAGGGAATGACCGGCCGGCAGAAACCTGAGACAACGTAAAGAGACAGACGAGGGGCCTTTAGTGAACGTAATGGTTAACAGGACTGTGATCAATGCCAGGGCGGCGCACCGGGACACTCTCCCATTTACTACATACACCAGTGATGGGCTTATCTGGAGGCTGATGGTCGGAGCGCTCCAGGAGCAATGGAAATAGCCCGCCACGGAGAAAACAACACATCCCTTTCCGTCCCTCTCTCAGCCTCGCCGTGTACCATCAAATCTTGGGTGAGAGCCTCCTTCCCTCAGCCAGGGCGTTGCAAATGGGTCACGGATGGGTATTCCAGTCTGACAATGACCCAAAACACACGGCCGAGGCAATAAAAGAGTGGTTCAAGAAGAAGCACCTTAAGGCCCTGGAGTTGCCTAGCGAGTCTCCAGACCTTAATCCCATAGAAAGTCTGTGTAGGTTGCTGATGGTTCGAGTTGCTGAACGTCAGCCTCGAAACATTAATGGCTTGGAGAGGATCTGCAAAGAGTGGGACAAAATCTCTCCTGAGATGTGCGCAAACCCGGTGGCCGACTACAAGAAGCGTCTGACCTCTGAGTGAAATGCAAATCAATTGATAACGTCTTCGAAATGCGTTGTACTGGATTTCCCTGTCTCTCACCATTCAAATAAACCTACCGTTCAAATTCTAGACTGATGGCAAACGTACAAAATCAACACGGGGCTCAAATGCTTAGTTTCTTCACTGTACCGTATTGGGAGCAATGTCTCATGTCAACCTACACACAGTAGCAGCTCATACAAAAACACTGTTGCCATGAAGACAGTGGGAAAAAAGGGAAAGGGGAAATCTAACACACGGGTTTACAACTGCGGGCCCCATGTTAGCGTTTGCTATGTTCTTCTGAACAGGCTTCGGAAGAAGGGAAAGGGGCCACCTTCCGAAAGAGTGTGTGTCCGGGAAGCGAGAATAAACAACATAGGCGTTGTCACAGACGCAATTACACATTTACAAGAGGCCGGAATGTCCCTGATGACACAGGAGAGAAGAGGCGAGGAAAAAGGGGAGGAGAGGTGTGGAGGGACTGGGAGACATTGTTAGCCAAGTGATTTACTGGAGGCTGGGGGTTCCTGGGTTTTGGGCCGTCCAGGGATATATCTGCCTGCCGTCGCTATAGCACCGTGCGATGGGCTTTGTGTCCATTGTGGCTGGGCAGGACCAGAATGTGTGAATAGTGTGGCGTACTGCGGTGCCTTCACAGAGACACACCGAGGCACATACAGCTCTCACAGAGACAGCACGGAGATCAAAGGATGCACTGTTTCTCTAACGCAACCACACACAGGCCTTTGAAATATTTTCCCAACGTTTGCCGAGGACGGTGGTATTATGTGGCAAGCCCCGCCCCCCAGCCGCTCGCTTGTCAACTGGCTGTACATCGACGGTCTCTCTTATGAGCTGTGGTTAATGTTGCTATATCGGGACTGACCCCCTGGCAGGGTTAGTGTGCAGAGGTCAGTATTAGAGTCCAGAGGAGACACACTGATATTATATAGTTCTATCTAACATGACCCATACGGTTCTCTGTGCCACCCTACAGAAAGACAAGACTTGATTCCAGTAAGACTCCTCATCTCCTCTCCAGTAAGACTCCTCATCTCCTCTCCAGTAAGACTCTTCATCTCCTCTCCAGTAAGACTCTTCATCTCCTCTCCAGTAAGACTCTTCATCTCCTCTCCAGTAAGACTCCTCATCTCCTCTCCAGTAAGACTCCTCATCTCCTCTCCAGTAAGACTCCTCATCTCCTCTCCAGTAAGACTCTTCATCTCCTCTCCAGTAAGACTCTTCATCTCCTCTCCAGTAAGACTCTTCATCTCCTCTCCAGTAAGACTCCTCTACTCCTCTCCTTGGTAAGACTCCTCTGTCTACACTGTGTCAGATTTCTATGCAGCACGCATATTGCATGATTTTCCCCTTGATTAGCGGCCACAATCTTGCACGGTACATCTCAAACATGACAGTGTAAATTCACCCGCTATGGGAAACATTATGCAAACTAGGGAAAGTCCATCTAGTGATTTATGACTCCTTCAGCCAAATATATATTTACCACAATAAAATAAATTGGATGTGCTTAGTGATACACTGACACACAATGTTCAGATGACCATGTCCTCACACTGCTGTGTCAGCTGTTTTTTACTGTCCATTACACACTGATGCAAAGTGCACAGCTTAAGCCAGTCAGATACATAGGTATGTGGACGCTTGTTTTCAAAGCAGTGAATTGTTTACTTTCTACAGAACTACAGGTGAGCGCAAAACCACAGACTCGACAAAACTACAGGTGAGCACAAAACCACAGACTAAACAAAACTACAGGTGAGCGCAAAACCCCAGACTAGACAAAACTACAGGTGAGCGCAAAACCCCAGACTAGACAAAACTACAGGTGAGCGCAAAACCACAGACTAGACAAAACTACAGGTGAATGCAATACTAGAGACCCGACAGAACAACAGGTGAATGCAATACTAGAGACCCGACAGAACTACAGGTGAATGCAATACTAGAGACCCGACAGAACAACAGGTGAATGCAATACTAGAGACCCGACAGAACTACAGGTGAGCGCAATACTAGAGACCCGACAGAACTACAGGTGAGCGCTGTTAATCACAATCAGACTGCTTCTACTCTCTGACCCCAACTTTAAATAACAGACGTCTGTTTTTGCATCGCAGACTTGGAGCCCCTAAACCCCCAGTCACAGAGCTAGCGATCCCTTGCCCATTCTAATCCATCATGCAGGATGTGTGTGTGTGTGTGGCTGTGTGTGTGTGTGTGTGGCTGTGAGAGCAAAGGAGACGGCGTGATGCTTTCCTCATCTTTCATCCAACAGAGGGAGATGTATTCTCCTTGTCACATCTCATGTAGACAACGTCATTATGAACCAGTAGCCCCGCCAGACAGGAACGTCTCTCCAGGATGAGCCAGCTCTGCTGCCAAACCGAGCGTGCCGGTGCCGTCTGCAGCCCCCGGGGCGGTACCACGGAGCAGCCGGACCGCGATGATCAACACGCCCGTCCTCCCCCATCCCCACCGCACTCCATCAGGTAATTACCGAGCGGCTCAAGCATCCAATTGTTTCCAAGCGGCAAGTGAGCCGGAGCGGTTCCGGGAGAACCAGGAGTGCCGTGTGCGCCGTATAAGACGCTGTAAGGGTCTGACGTTCCACGCGATCCACTTCACAATCCAGGGAGGGAGAACGCGGAGCTGTGGACCAGCAGTGGGTGGCAGCTAGGCAGAGTTTGGCCTGTAAATAAGGATGCTAATTGGCTGGCTGTCGTGTAAAGCAGCTCTCTGTAAATCACCAGCCATTTTACGAGTGCGGATGTGCGTCCGAAACCTGACCCGGTGATCGTGAAAACACCACAATGGCTCGCGCACGGCCGGGCCGGTCAGCTGGACCTTCTGGAGCTCATGATGCACAGAAATGAACATAAACTGCCGAGAAGAGATGTGGGTTGGAAAATCTGAGCGTAATGACAGGAGTGTTTTTAGTGGGCCAAAGTCCTGATATTTTGACACTTCACCAAACAAGCTAATGACAGCGGTAACGCTATCCTGCCCTCAGAAACCGTTCATGCAGGAGTTTGGTCGGTACTTTAATTTTATGGATCGCAGACATGTCAGCACATAATGTCAGCCCATAATGTCAGCCCGCTTCATTACATCAACAGCAAGCCATCGGCACTAATCCCCCACAGCCTAGATCCAAATAGAAGGTTCCGGTACCTCAGCCAACGGAATGTGCACTCACCGGCCAATTCATCCAGGACACGTTTTCTTTTTAAAGCAAATATCTAACCAGCCAATCGCGTGGCAGCAACCAAATGCATTCGGCATGTAGGTGTGCTCAAGACAATCCTGGGAAAGTTCAAGCTGAGCATCAGAACCGGGGGTGAAATGTGATTTAACCTCACATTTCTAGATCAGTCACACTTTCCTCCTGTGTTGGCAGTGTGGAAATCTAATGTCAGCCTTTACAATTTAAAAAATACACCTTACTTCAGCAGCATGTGAAATCTCATCATTTTTCTATAATAAATACCCCACATAGTGACAAATTCAGATATTTTACTCTTTTCAAGTTTGAAATCTGGAGAACCTCCACCTTTTTAATAAGATATGACAGGTCAGTGATTTTCCCTGGTCGGAACTACCTAATGAAAGGTGATTTTTTAAAACGGGACAATTTTAATCAATAAAATCCCCACTTTTAGACGAAATATAAAAAAACACCCAAGAATGCTATCAAAAATCCCTACATTAAATATAGACTAAAACTGAAGTTTTATATTCTTCCTCATAACGCAGATGTAATCGCAATTAAACCCAGAAATTAGTGGATGTTTACGTCACATGCCAGTTGTGATTTTCCAGTTAAGCCATCAAATGACATTACAGTAGTAAAAACAACTCGTATACGTGCCTCTTTGGAAAAATTCAATACTGAGCTTCAGTCATTCCGAGAGAGGTTCACCGAAGGTTCAACTCAATTCATTTGCTATTGTCTCACACAGAATGTTCCAGGCTCAGCCGGAGTTCTCTGTCCGTTTACAGCCGCAGGGGGAATTCTTATATGTCCCATTGTCCAGCCTGGCCCTGGTCAGCCACTCCTACTCCACCCCCAACCCAGAAACAACGTCCAATCAGCACTCCCAATCACAAGGCAAAACAGTAGCGGACTGGGTTTGATTGTGATGAGGTGGTTTTGTTGATGTGATGAATATGAGGAGTGAGGTGGAATCCCCATTCCCGCCAGTTAAAGACAATGAGTCAGCGATGTTGTAGCGATGACATCACACTCGAAAGCAGCACAACTGCAAGTGCGCCGATCAGCTGCCAGCCATCCGGGAGAAACAGACAGACGATGATGATGATGATGATATGGCCACACACATAGCCCTCAGCCCAGTGAGTCACACACAGAGACACACACACACACGGTGGTGGGGCCATATGTAAGAGGAACACTCCAATGAAGGGGGGCTTGAGCAGGCAGGAGGACCAGCAGCTGGGCTGTGGTGGAGTATCAGCATGTTTTACCTGCATCACCACCTGCTGCCAGGCCAGCGGTTGGCTGGTGGGAGGTGGGTTGGGCCCGGTGCCTCCCATTCTGTCAGGGGGGACGTTGGAGCGGTCCAGCTGCAGGGAGACGTGGCGACGCTCCTCCTCCAGGGCCCGGGTCAGACGCTCAAAGCGCGCCTCCTGTTCCTTCACCGAGGCCAAGATGCTGGCGGCCGAGCGCACGTCATAGTCCTCCATGGCTGGGGGTCGGCCGGATGATGTGTTCCCGGGGGTCAGGGTTCAGGGGTCAGGGTTCAGTTGGAACGAGCTGGGCTTCAGTAGGTAGGTCAGAGGTCAGGAGTATTGGGGGTTGGATATATGAAGCAGCGTGTTGTTACAGACATTTAAGCAGACTAGCAAGGCTGTCTTCAATATATCAACAGGCTGTTTGACATGAAGAAAATACAACACGTCGATGCGATCTGGACATCGTTTATGGAAGAAAGAAAGCTCCAAATACAGTGATTAGCCAAAGACATGCAAGAAAACACATGCAAGAGGCACGAATGAGTCGAGCAACCAGAAAATAAGTTTTACATTAAGCTACGTCTGGTCATGGATTAACGTACTGGATGTCTCATCTCATCCGGTAGCACAATCAATGCAATGTCTCACTTACGGCGCCCGGCGCATTAATGCGAGTCCCACACGTGAGAGTACCCACATCCAGGGTGTGCATACACACACGTTCATCCATACCGGTCACTCATCACGAATGTCCCAAACAAATCCTATACGATGACATGCCCAGGTATTCAGAAATGACGCCGGACGGATATGGAGGCCGGAATGTATTGGAATAACCGCTAAGAACGTAGAAGAGGTTTCCAACACAGACGTGACCACAGACGTGACCACACACATACACACGAATACGGACACATACATGCACACGCAGACACACACACACACACAGTGCTGTGAGTACACACCTATTAGATCAGTAGACAGAGCAGTCAGACAGTAGACATCCCCTCTGTAGCGACAAAAAAGGAGTGGACAAACCTGATCTCTTGCTGGAAGAACAGCTGGAGGAAGAAGAGAACAGAACAGAGAATGTAGATGAGACAGGGCTTGGTAAAAAGGGAAGAGCCGTTTCAAGGCCCAAAAGGTCAAGTGGTAAAAATACATAACTGAGAGTCGACAAAAGCATTTTCACATTTCACATTTTCACATGTCCTGAAAATGAGAAGTTCAAGTCGATGTTAGATGGTCCCACGTCCAGAGATGGGAGTCTATTATGCAACAAACGGCATCACATTGTTCTGTTTTTAAATTTGGTGGCTACCTCGGGCCACCGATAGTGAAATGCATATGAGAGCTTTGACTGGTGCTATAAACCCCCCAGATCACCTGTAGACTGGGATGCATGTTATCTGTGTCCTAAGTACTTTGTTTAAATATATTTTAAGAATAGAAAATATTTCGAATAGTTATCATACATTTCTATATCAATTTTGCCATGTACTAATGCTTCATGAAATCGGTTTGTAATGGGAATAGCATTAAAAGTGTTTGGTTTTTATTTTTTAATTAAAATCGAAGGAAAGATTATTTTTTGTATTGGGCCATGAAAAAACATGCTCTCAGGTGCCCCGAACTTTTTCACATTTTTGATTAGTGTTGGATAAATTAACGACTGCCTTTTCAAATAAGGGTTTAAAAACAAATGGATGGAGATATGAAGGTTTGAATGGCTGTTAAAAGAACCGTGGATTACAGTTAATCTTGACCCACATACTACATACAGGTTGAGGAAAACCATCAAACAAAGTTGTAAAACAGCCAAATTCTCATCAATGAATAAGGCAACGATTACCAAACCAATGACAGAACACTCCCACCTGGGCAAATCACCTTTGACTACTAAAGCCTATGGGCCAATCAGTGTAATTGTGTAAATGCCAGATCTCTACAGACACATTATTATTCACTTACGTTCAGTCAACATCTGACAGATGGTGTCTGGGATATCGTGTGTGAGCAGAAAATGTCAGTCCATTACAGGATCTCTATGGCGAGACTAATCATTGGTCCAGGTTTTGAAAAAACACTAGCCACTAGTGTCAGAGATATTGCATGTGATGTATTCCCCAAGTCCATATTTAAACACTTACAAACGGACATCAAGTCCCACCCCTGTGTGAGCGTGAAAAGAAATGTGTGGATAGAATGCTAAGCAGTTTACATATAACTCTGTTTTCCATAAAGGGACTAGTAGATTAAAGAAAATCAGAAAGACAAAGACAAAGGAATATATATATATATACAGAGAAAGATAGAGGCAGAGAGAGAGAAGAAAAGATGACAGAGACCCCTATTCCCCTTTGATGTTTGTTTCTGAATGATCTCCTTTTTATCCAATCTGGAGACTGGCCTGAAACGGCTCTCGAGTGTGGAGGAGCCCAATTCATTTTAGAGACGAGCTCGATGCCAGCACCGGGTCAGGGAGGGATTCTGTGGGGGTGGACGCTGGTGGCTTAACGGTCACGGGGACTTTTACATGTTTGTTTTACCGCCGCGCGCTCACCGCGAGAGGCCCGGGTCGAGGTTACGCTCACCATCACGCATACCATCTGCACTGTTCGAGACAATTCTTCGTCTCAAAGATCTGTCAGACGGGGTAACTGGATATTTTTCTCCCCACCGCTTTCATAATCAAAACAGCAGTTTAATTCTGTATATTCCGTTTGCCCTGCCTAGTAGCAACTATTATGTGTCTTTTTCTGAGCTAGCTGAAAGACGTACAGTTAGAGGCCCAGTAGATGAGGCCCAGTTGATGAGGCCCAGTTGATAACATACTGACGGATAGGTCCCGTGACCCAGCCTCCTCCCGACGCCTCCCCCTGGCGCTAGATATACGCGGGAATAGGGACACGAGCTTGCTGCCTCCTCTACCGACTCACAGGGAGAATATGAAGCACGTGAACTACACCCAGAGACGTGGTCAATTCCACAAGGTTCCGGGCCGAGCTGAAAATAACCCAGAGCACACAGACGGTGACTACATAGAGCTCTGCACTCGCTCCTAGCCACGCTGGTTTAAGAGTTCACATGGCAGATGTTTGCTGACGGTCCGGGATTGACGGAGTGGAGAGCACGCCATGTTTAACCCGAAACGAGTAATAACCGCCATCCCAGGCCTCTGAGCTCCCAAAGCACACTGGGAGGCCTGGTAAGGCTTTCTGGGGCGATGACTTTACTGGAGAGAGGGGCTGAATCATTTTCATAATACGCAAAGCTGAAATGAACATAAAAATTTAATTAACTCTGTTCCACAAAGGATGTGCTAGATTTAACTGCTGTAAGGTACCGAACACATTTAATTAAAGGGGAATTTCTGTGTATATTCTATTCAACCACAATGCGAACTGAGGAGACTGTCCAGGGTCGGCAGAAATGCTGGTGTGGCGGCTTTCCCTACAGGATAAATGTGTTTCAGCAGAAACCCTGGGCCTGCTTGGTGCCTAAAAATAACAGCGTAATAAACGTGGCCTCACGCCACACAGCAATACCTCCAGGGTTAGTTGGGTTAGGATTGTCCTGAGGGGAGCGTGGTGACGCCTTCAAATCCCTCCCACTCAGAAAAGCTTGCTATAAATAGCATCCGATTGGTCAGGCGATTAGGAATAGAACCCGTCTGACTAAGTCTTCCTGATAATAGGTATCATGGAATGGCACCATGAGGGGAGTGCTGCCACTGCAACATGAAGCGCGCACACACACACACACACACACACACACACACACACACACACACACACACACACACACACACACACACACACACACACACACACTGAGGATAACTCCAATGATGAAGCAGCCACACACACTGAGGCTAACTCCAGTGATGAAGCAGCCACACACACTGAGGCTAACTCCAGTGATGAAGGAGACACACCCACACACACACACACACACACTGAGGCTAACTCCAATGATGAAGCAGCCACACACACTGAGGCTAACTCCAGTGTTGAGCTTCAGCCCAGGTTTCCTAATGTGTCCTAAACCAATGGTGGATTCGTTTTGTCTTGCGTCATTAGCATTACAGACGCTTTCGATGATACACGAAGATGGTTTCTCTGCAAATTAATTAAGCCGCGCTGTGAAAAGAATCAACCAGGAACAAAGGGAGAGGGTCTGGCTTTACATTACATTATGGAGGAAGCCCCAAACCCCTGAAGTGGGCAAGGCAGAGTGGGGGGGGGGTGGAGGAATGATATGAGTATTATGGGATGTGTAGGGGGGTGGTGAAGGGATAACAAAGCCCTGTATTTACCCAGAGACACTCACCTGATTAGGGAACTGACATCCCACTTCTGTCTAGGGTCCGACACCACAGCACTAATGCATTGTCTAGACTCTAGACCCATCTGATGGTAGAAGTAGGGTACTAACCATAGAGCTCTAGTAGAAGTAGGGTACTAACCATAGAGCTCTAGTAGAAGTAGGGTACTAACCATAGAGCTCTAGTAGAAGTAGGGTACTAACCATAGAGCTCTAGTAGAAGTAGGGTACTAACCATAGAGCTCTAGTAGAAGTAGGGTACTAACCATAGAGCTCTAGTAGAAGTAGGGTACTAACCATAGAGCTCTAGTGAAAGTAGGGTACTAACCATAGAGCTCTAGTAGAAGTAGGGTACTAACCAAAGAGCTCTAGTAGAAGTAGGGTACTAACCATAGAGCTCTAGTAGAAGTAGGGTACTAACCATAGAGCTCTAGTCAGTAGGGCACTAACCATAGAGCTCTAGTAGAAGTAGGGTACTAACCATAGAGCTCTAGTGAAAGTAGGGTACTAACCATAGAGCTCTAGTAGAAGTAGGGTACTAACCATAGAGCTCTAGTGAAAGTAGGGTACTAACCATAGAGCTCTAGTCAGTAGGGCACTAACCATAGAGCTCTAGTGAAAGTAGGGAACTAACCATAGAGCTCTAGTGAAAGTAGTGCACTAACCATAGAGCTCTAGTGAAAGTAGGGTACTAACCATAGAGCTCTAGTCAGTAGGGCACTAACCATAGAGCTCTAGTGAAAGTAGGGCACTAACCATAGAGCTCTAGTGAAAGTAGGGTACTAACCATAGAGCTCTAGTCAGTAGGGCACTAACCATAGAGCTCTAGTGAAAGTAGGGCACTAACCATAGAGCTCTAGTGAAAGTAGTGCACTAACCACTGAGCTCTAGTCAAAGTAAGGAACCATAGGGTACAGTAGATGGAGTTGGGCAGAATTTCTGATACAGCCTTGGTACTAGTTCTCTTAGGCTTCCAACATGTCAGACACTTTATCTGGGAATGACTGACAGTTTTGCAGTGATAAATCAGTTCCTCAGGCTTCCGGAGTTATTTGAGTCTTTCCCCATTTTGCACGAGAAGAAAATTGCTACAATTATTCCCAGCAACATATTATTTTTCAATCCATTAAATCGCGTTGCGGCTTGTTGCTTAACATGACAATTTGTATATAGAATAACTCAAGCGTTGCTATTATTCAACTGTTTCAGGGCTATCATTTTTTCCTTGGCGACTTTAAGTCTTTAATTTTGTGCTCGTCATCCTCGTCCTCTCAGAGACGGGAAACAACTCCAGATAAAAAAGTGTAGCGTATCAGGGAGAGGACAGTGCTTCTGTATAAGTTGTGTGTTGCACAAATTACTGTCAGACTGAGAAGGGAGGGTTAGAATGCTACTGACTCTAGCAAAGCAGAATCAACTACCAAGAACCCATTGACAATTCTAATACATACCTCATTTTCTGAAAGGTATCAGAGACGCTACAACGTTAACAAAAGCCTGTCAGCCCAGGTAAGAGAAAGGGGTATTCTCGATAGCTCTTTGAAGATTTATGGATTCTCTAATCACAAATGCACCGTCACCCGCCGTATCATCTGTACTATCCACTAATTGTTAATTCAAAGCCCCTGTTCTCCGCGGAACGGTAAAGCGAACGATAATCCAGTACACGGTACAGCCGGCCAGCGGTGACTCCGGGAAAACAAACGCTTAATGAGAACTGTGGAGAAACATCAATGATAATGAACTACCAAGGAAATGACTACTTGTTTACCACCTAGTCTTTCCACCATGTCTCTTTAAAGCTTTTCGTTTTGTGGAAACCCTGAGACCCATTTGTTGTAGGTACAGCATTTCATATATGTACTGTATGTTCTATATTGACAGTGTTATATATAAATATATACAGTATGTAATGATCTGTTCAGCATACAATGATATTTAAAAATGCACATGATCAAATTCATTGCAATTGTGACCCGAATGAAGACCTTTTCAGTTACATACTTGTTGATCATCAACAAAAAATAGTTGCGTGGAACAGGCCACACTGTAATATATCTAAATAATAAATAAACGACTGCTCAACTTTGACGATGCCAAATTGAGGTTCCTTTTTCTTTAGAACCAGTCGGAGTGGTTCGGACACGCATTAGGCATGAGCCAATATGTTATAGACTGACTTCAAAGAACTGGTTTCTCTTTGAGTTTCATTACTTTCAGTTAGAGAACGCTTGTCCTTAATTAAAGCATCGCTGTCAGATGATGGCCGAAAGAGCAGATCATTCAATGAAGTGGAAGCCATCCACGTGGCAATTACTGTCACTTACTGTACCTTAAACCACACTATACCTTCTTCAAACAATCAATTACACACAGTTAAACGTATTTTTAGAAAGAGGACCCGAACAAATGATGCCTCCACTACCTCTAAACAGCAGCAGTGAGAAGAGGAAAACCTGTCAGTAGACAGATGTTCTAATGTTGAAATGTACTGATTCAACCCTGTGAATTATTGAAAACGAAGCAGGTTCCCTCAAGGAAACCATGGTCGTTGTATGCGCAGTTTCAAAAACATCACAAGAAACAACAACCTGGAACAGGAGTGGAATGAATGTGGCCAGGTCATCTATAAAGAAAAAAGATAAAAACAACGGCCCCGCGTCTGGAAATAGACTCGATGATGTGCGCAACGGAAAATGATTAAGACAAAGAAGGGGGAGCAAGACAGATGAAGCGATTGACAGACAGACAGATAAACAGACAGACAGATCAACAGTGACAGACAGACTTGTTGACAGAAAGGCTGAGGGAACGATTGAGACAAATGGGTGAAGTGATGGATGCCTACATTTGCCTCGCTGACATGCAGTACATTCTGTTCTAGAATGGCCATAACCTGACCTAAACAGTAATGTTGCAGTAGGACCTCAAGCAAGTAGTTTCCCTAAAAACCTACAAACAGTATTTGCAATGTGGCCTCAAAATGATGTCACTGTTGATGATAATTTATCTGAAGCGTTTGGTTGCTGCCAAAACTGTTACAGAGCTTAGTATTCAACAAATGAAAAGCCTATTTCTGCTGTCAAAAAAATAATACTTAGAATTAATTACAGAATATTCCGCAGTGGATATTGGTAGTAACTTTAACTGCAAATTTAGAAAGGGCAAAAAAAATTACCCTAAATGAAGAAGGTGTTTAAAAACAGGCATTATGTTAAAAACATAGTGTTTAATTCTTACAGAAAATATTCTCTACAGTGCCGGTTGAGTTCTCTGCCTATAACAAATAAAGCCCTCATATACATCCTAAAGCACAATAAGACAGCTGCAATAAAAATCCAACTTGCCGATGGATGCAAGCATTTTGCAAAGAACATGAAACTCTGATTTGTTTTTCGGTAGATAACTAGCAAGGTGCCAAGGCGTCATGTAAATGCTCCAAAAAGACATTTGTTTTGATGGGCGCTTTGAACCCACTCTGTTACGCAACAAACAAGTTGAGAGGTTACTGCACGGATATAGCTGCTATAATGACATTTGTTTTTGCTCGGGGCAACCAGCTAATTGCTTACGTTGTTATTTATTATGTATTCAGCAGCTGCTATATCCTCGCCGCTGTGCTGCTATGCTAGCCCTCTCACTGAGGCGTGCGTTAGCTAAGGGTTGACGCTAGCTAAAGAGCACAGAATTTGATTTGGCAGTGCAGACGGATCTGAGGCAAAAACTAAAAAAGGATCAAAAGCAACAACAAATCATTTTTCATTGATCACATCACATGATCACATTTGAAAGCCGAAATAACTTCAGAAACAACTCTTTTAACTCAGATTCCCTTTCCAATATTAGGTTTCGGCTGAAGATCTGTAGTTGGGGGGAGGGAGATGTAGGGAAAGTATTGCACAAGAGGCAGCATTGGATAGCTAGCTACCTTTGATGTTTGCCGGGCCTGTCAGGTGGCTGGCAAATGGACTGGAGGAAGTTCTGCAAGTGTACTATCCGCCCAAGGAGAAGTGCTTCACACAGCAGCTGCAACCAAGAGAGGGGAAAAAGAACAAGGGAATGAAATAACGACCCAACCAACCATACAGACAGGCTGTTCAACCGTACAATGGAATTTCATATAACACACATATGTATATATTTAGTAAAAACACACAAACACATACTTCAGTGGGTCCCCATGTACCCAGAAGATCAAATGACTTGCACCACCAACAAACACGTTGCTATGGTTGCAGCTATTTTCCACGATCCAGCCCGGAGGAGAGATTTCTACCAGTGGGTATAATCACCAGACTGTGTAGACAGGCACATATCGCTGCTGCTCGTCTTTAACTCAGACGAGTCTTGACATCTTAGCTCGGCGCTCTACAGTCAACATGTGTCGACAGTCTGACGGCTCATTTTCTGCCTCCGCCAGATACTTTGTTAGACAGGGTATCATCGCAGCTTCTCCCAGGTGCGCCGTACGTACCTGCATATTTTATTCGAGCCAAACTCCTTCAGCGTTTTTTCAAAGCATCTTTCGAGACTTCCGGCCAAATCAGCCAGGTAATGATAATGTTTTATTAACTTTAACTGGAGGGGCTCTGGGTGTAAATTCTGGAGACCAGCCCCCACCCACCGCCCGACCTCAGCCTACAATTACAATATATCCCAGCTCTCTGGGGAATTCCGTCTTCTTTCACTCCGAGGACAGATACGCTTTGAGCACCTTGGATTTCTGGGACAAACATGAAAGGTGAGCTAAGCCGGGCCCGGGCTGCCTTACTAATCAGAACGCAGAAACCTCCGCAGTCTCATCCTGGGCGAGGCACGACTCCGAAGGAGACCATCATAATGGGGGAATTACCTCCGCGCACACACAACGCACTCAAGAACCACTAAGTCCACGGGCTTTTTTTAAACTGCTTAATGCGATACACTTGCTTTGTGAACCGACCTATCTGGGTTTTGGCCAGCAGACAAAAGCAGAAAAAAAGAACGGTTGAGATAAGAATCCAGTGATTGTGATCCCTAAAGATCAAAGCTCGTAGATTGAGTCCTGTTAAAAACCTTCCCACAGCCAGATCAGCCCATCCATGGCATCACCAGTGTGACTCCACTGTCATCCTAAACACCTCCGTATCGACACTAAAGATAACTGAACAAATTGAATGCGTGATTAGTGTCTGATACTTTACCGTGGTGCCTTCCAATCCTTTTAAGTCCTACATTATGCCGAACATTGAATATTCTATCACATCGCGTCCCGTCTCCCTGCCACATTGGGAAGACCATCCCTGTGGAGTACTGATGCATAATTGATGTAAGGAGCCTTGGCTGGTGTCCCAAAGGGCAGCCTTGTATATAGTGCACCAGTCATAAGCACACTACAGTAAATACAGTGCGGTGCCATTCAGAAAGTCGTTACAGCCGTCCACATCCACCCCCTCCAGCCGTCCACATCCACCCCCTCCAGCCGTCCACATCCACCCCCTCCAGCCGTCCACATCCACCCCCTACAGCCGTCCACATCCACCCCCTACAGCCGTCCACATCCACCCCTACAGCCGTCCACATCCACCCCCTACAGCCGTCCACATCCACCCCCTCCAGCCGTCCACATCCACCCCCTACAGCCGTCCACATCCACCCCCTACAGCCGTCCACATCCACCCCCTCCAGCCGTCCACATCCACCCCCTCCAGCCGTCCACATCCACCCCCTCCAGCCGTCCACATCCACCCCCTCCAGCCGTCCACATCCACCCCCTACAGCCGTCCACATCCACCCCCTCCAGCCGTCCACATCCACCCCTACAGCCGTCCACATCCACCCCCTACAGCCGTCCACATCCACCCCTACAGCCGTCCACATCCACCCCCTCCAGCCGTCCACATCCACCCCCTCCAGCCGTCCACATCCATCGCTTACAGCCGTCCACATCCACCCCCTCCAGCCGTCCACATCCACCCCCTACAGCCGTCCATCCACCCCCCCTCCAGCCGTCCACATCCACCCCTCCAGCCGTCCACATCCACCCCCTCCAGCCGTCCACATCCACCCCCTCAGCCGTCCACATCCACCCCAGCCGTCCACATCCACCCCCTCCAGCCGTCCACATCCACCCCCTCCAGCCGTCCACATCCACCCCCTACAGCCGTCCACATCCACCCCCTCCAGCCGTCCACATCCATCGCTTACAGCCGTCCACATCCACCCCCTACAGCCGTTCACAGCAGTCATCCCTCCAGCTATCATCATCCATGGTATTACAGTAATGCATGAGTGGCGAGTCAGAGGGATGTGTGTGTGTGTGTGTGTGTGTGTGTGTCACCAGCGGGGATTCAGAGCCTCTTCAGAGAGGAGTTTGTCAATTAGAGGAGAAGAAAACAGAAACAGCACTTCAGTGAGCCACTTGGCATTTTAATAAGCATCTCCTAAAATCACATCCACAACAATGGAGTGTTGACTATGTAAACACCCACATCTAAATACAAACACTCACTTTCAAACAACAAACAAGTGTCCACAGAGGGCTGGGTAAACAAACCAGCGTCAACAGCAACTTATGAAGGCATCTAATAGTACACTGAATGAATACTACTGGATACCAACAAGACTGAACAACACATAACGGAATCAAGACTGAACTGTGTAATATAGAGTAAAGACTGAATAATACTGAATAGAAGTGAATAGAATAAACACTGAACAGTAACAAATTAATTCAAGACTGAACAGTAGTGAATAAAATGAAGACTGAACTGTGCAATATAGAGTAAAGACTGAATAATACTGAATAGAATCAAGTCTGAACAAAAGTCAATAGAATAAATACTGAACAGAAGTGAACAGAACCAAGACAGAATAAGACTAGATAGGACCAAGACTGAACCAAACCCAAAATAAGGAGACTCGGCTTCTGGTGTCTCTCTTAATCAGCAAACCGCATAGACCTGTTTATAGAATGTATGGTTAAATCATCCGGATTGACTAACGATACAATATGATATGTGTGCAAATTTAAACATAATGCCCCCTTTCACAAAACTACCCACAAGTATTCAATATATAGTGACCTTGAATACAAATAATTATGACACAAAGGTCACCAATGCGCTACAGGTGACAGGTCAAGGGTTTAGTTTTGTCTGGGACTGACACCGTGTGGCCCAGCCATGGATCTATGTAATCCATACGTAATCTATTCCACTTCCTGGAAAGCAAAGGCAGCTAAAATGACAATCCATCATCATTAGGTCCAGCTGGCTAATGGGGGCTGATGTCATTAGAAAAAAGAATACATGGTTCAATTACGATAACTGAACGGAGTCAGATAGACGTCCCGTCCCACTGTTAGAAGACAGGGAGACGGGTAGGAAGAAAGATCTTGCTCCCAAGCACTTCCAAAGTCGAAAGATTATCAGGTGGAGGGTGGGATGGAGATGGAGATGGATCGAAAAGACAAATGATTTCCTGCCACCTCTGAAAATTCTGAAGGATTGTGGGAAGGAAGAGGAGGTGGACTTAGTGATGTTTGTGAATCCCGAGGCCCTTAGAGTGATAAGGATAACAGAGCCTGGATCGGGCGATGACCCATGATGCACCACACTTGGCCCCGTTCCAATCATTCGCTCATCGATCTTCCCTTCATGTTTCGCTGTTGCAAAGACGTCCCGGTTTCCGCCAATCCGGCCAATACCCATTGGTGAACGGTCTACATTAGATTTATTTGTTGGAAATGGTGAGTCTTCACAAAAAGAAAGGCAGAGAACAGAAGGACACTAGAGATCGGAAGCTCCAGTTCAGAAGGTGAATTAGGGGTTCCCTGAAGAGAACCACAACGTGTCGGTTAATACTGCGAGAGAGGTCACCGTGTTCCTGGTTCCCCACACTTCTGACAGTACAGATAGCAGACCTGTAATTACAGAGCCGTGGTGAAAACCTGACTGAACACCTGTGAGTGTGTGTGTGTGTGTGTGTGTGTCCAACCCTGCGAGGCTGCTTTTGAATTAATTTCCGCAACACATTCTGGTTCAGAACATATGGATCATCAGTTTCCCCGATGGAGCGAACAGAACTTCGCGGGGAGGAGTTTTCACGCGCTGCCAGTTTGAATAAAGGATCCACGTCGGGATTTGTGCATGAGAGGGTTGCCTAAACCCTGGTCTATTCAATTATGTAACACCCAGCATGGCCACCGAGGCCAGAGCGAGGCTGCCACGCTCTCATCTGAATCCATCCCCAGAGACAGCGGAGGTGGGCAGGAATTTATCTCAGGTGAGAATGAGAAAGAGACGTGTCATCTGATGCCAGGAGATCAAACGGTGCCAGGAGGACATAATCGCTGCTAGGCTATCTGCCAAATGGTGTCCTCCTCACTGTGTAGTGCACTACTGTTAGTGGTGCTTGGTTAAAAGTAGAGCACTATTTTCAAAGATAATATGCATATATCAATTTATATTAAAGAGACTGGTACCTACATGTTATAACATTACATTAGAGGAACTGTACTGGTAGGGCTTCATAACATTACATTATTGGGACTGTAATGGTAGGGCTTCATAACATTACATTAATGGGACTGTAATGGTAGGGCTTCATAACATTACATTAATGGGACTGTAATGGTAGGGCTTCATAACATTACATTATTGGGACTGTAATGGTAGGGCTTCATAACATTACATTATTGGGACTGTAATGGTAGGGCTTCATAACATTACATTAATGGGACTGTAATGGTAGGGCTTCATAACATTACATTATTGGGACTGTAATGGTAGGGCTTCATAACATTACATTAATGGGACTGTAATGGTAGGGCTTCATAACATTACATTAATGGGACTGTAATGGTAGGGCTTCATAACATTACATTAAAGGACTGTAATGGTAGGGCTTCATAACATTACATTAAAGGGACTGTACTGGTAGGGCTTCATAACATTACATTAATGGGACTGTAATGGTAGGGCTTCATAACATTACATTAAAGGACTGTAATGGTAGGGCTTCATAACATTACATTAAAGGGACTGTACTGGTAGGGCTTCATAACATTACATTAATGGGACTGTAATGGTAGAGCTTCATAACATTACATTAAAGGGACTGTAATGGTAGGGCTTCATAACATTACATTAAAGGAACTGTAATGGTAGGGCTTCATAACATTACATTAATGGGACTGTAATGGTAGGGCTTCATAACATTACATTAAAGGGACTGTACTAGTAGGGCTTCATAACATTACATTAATGAACTGTAATGGTAGGGCTTCATAACATTACATTAAAGGGACTATAATGGTAAGGCTTCATAACATTACATTAAAGGGACTGTAATGGTAGGGCTTCATAACATTACATTAATGGGACTATAATGGTAGGGCTTCATAACATTACATTAAAGGGACTGTAATGGTAGGGCTTCATAACATTACATTAAAGGGACTGTACTGGTAGGGCTTCATAACATTACATTAAAGGGACTATAATGGTAGGGCTTCATAACATTACATTAAAGGGACTGTAATGGTAAGGCTTCATAACATTACATTAAAGGGACTATAATGGTAAGGCTTCATAACATTACATTAATGGGACTGTAATGGTAAGGCTTCATAACATTACATTAAAAGGACTATAATGGTAAGGCTTCATAACATTACATTAAAGGGACTGTAATGGTAGGGCTTCATAACATTACATTAAAGGGACTGTACTGGTAGGGTTTCATAACATTACATTAAAGGGACTGTACTGGTAGGGCTTCATAACATTACATTAAAGGGGCTGTACTGGTAGGGCTTCATAACATTACATTACAGGGACTGTAATGGTAGAGCTTCATAACATTACATTAAAGGGACTGTAATGGTAGGGCTTCATAACATTACATTAAAGGACTGTAATGGTAAGGCTTCATAACATTACATTAAAGGGACTGTAATGGTAGGGCTTCATAACATTACATTAAAGGGACTGTACTGGTAGGGTTTCATAACATTACATTAAAGGGACTGTACTGGTAGGGCTTCATAACATTACATTAAAGGGGCTGTACTGGTAGGGCTTCATAACATTACATTACAGGGACTGTAATGGCAGGGCTTCATAACATTAATGGTAGGGCTTCATAACATTACATTAAAGGGACTATAATGGTAAGGCTTCATAACATTACATTAAAGGGACTGTAATGGTAAGGCTTCATAACATTACATTAAAGGGACTGCTATTGGCACACTGTCATACAAATATCTTAAATGTGTCTCCTTTAGGCTAGGCTTTTGTTTTGTTTTGTAGATGGCAATAAACATGTTTCAAGCCAATTACCGACTAATTAGAAAGGACATTGTTAGCATTACCAAGCAGATAAACGATCTGGCTGAGAGAAGAAAACAACAGATTAATTCTGGGGAATCATAAGTCTAATCACCGTAAATCACTGGAACAAACAAGTCAAGTCAAGGGAACTGGAGCCTGGGAGTGGAGCTAAAAGCTACAGGCCATTTTACAGTTACTAGTGTGTGTGTGTGTGTGTGTGTGTGTGTGTGTGTGTGTGTTTTGTTTATGGACTTTACGAAAGCCACAACATTGACAATGACATATTTTATCGTTGGCAAATCAGTCAGGCATGCAAATTAGCCTCGATCCAGCGAAAAGAGGGCAGGTTAGACAAACGCAGACGAGAGACGAGACAAGAAATGAATGGATGGATGTGTTCATTTTATTTCTCCTCTCACAAAACCATGCAGTCTCTAGTCTAGTGAAAAATCAATTATGAAGCGCCGTTGAACCCTGTAACATGAGGTCCAGCATTTCGCCCCGGGGCCAAAGGAAGGCGGGCAGACAACTGAACGAACGCAGACAAATGTGTGCGCCGCCACTTTAACGGTAGGAACATATCTATTTATACGAACTAGGTAGGTTACCATTTCCTGAGCTGGGCAAGGAGAGGGCATTTTATCACCAAACATTTAACCGAGTCACCAGAAACCGTCTGCGCTAAACAACATGATGTGCACACAGCATGTAGTGTTTCTGACACGGTCTGTCTGTTACTGTTGTTGTTGTCAAGTGATGGGATGTGAACGGGACATTTTAAGTCAACCAATAAGAAAGCAACATCTAGGTAGTGCCACATTCAATTATTTAAATTGGTAGATTCAATTGGGATGCAAATAATTGAATCAGAATCAGGTTGCCCGTTCATATAGATTATTTCCCATTATTTTTATTAATTTGTTGAAATCGATTCAAACTGAATCGCAGTCGAAGGCCCCTTTCAACGTCACAAAGATGCGGAGTAAGAGAAAGAGGAATAGCACAAAAACGAAGTACAAACAACTGGGATGTACAATGTGAAAACCTGTAGGTGATTTGTCAAAAATAGTGTGCCGTTACAGGGAATGAATTGCCAAATGAACACAGGTATAATAACCTAGAACAGAGATTAACGAAGCCGAAACTTTATATGAGAGCTGAAACGGAACACTGTTCAAGCAGAATTAAATTAATGTGACATTAAACTTAGACACTCACAGAGGATCTAATGCACAGCTCCAGATCATATCATAACCTCTATCAATTATGCCGTTCTTTCAGCACATTTCATATTTTCATTTAGGTTGTCCGTTTCTCAACACTTCACAGCCCTTTTTGTTGAACACGTAATGTGCAGTTGTACAGCATTTCTACTCCTTAGAGGAAATGGGTGGTTAACAGACCGTCTCAGACGGCAGAATCTAAACAACACACATAATTGAAGGCTGCCACATATTAGTGGGATGTCTCTGAATGCTTAAACAGAGACTTACTCTGAATCTAATTCCCATCATTCGATGTCACGTTGTGGGAAGGTTGGCGTTTGGTGCCCTACCGGTGTTGTCACAGAATTTGATTATGTAAAACCCGCAGTCCGGGCCAGCTGGAGAGGTTGCCAATGGATCTCAGTGACGCCCAGTGTTCAGAGTACAATTTACAGCCGGTGTCAAGGCTTTCGGCGACAAACACAATCAAAACCTTGTTTCCCAACACAATGATTTACTGCTGCATGCCACCTACGATATATTTGTTTTCATTCAATGAGTCTATAATGCTATTTTGGATTCCAGAAGCCATTCTGAGAGACATAAACAAACGTACTATGTGACATCACCCAGACCAACCTGGAATAATCAACTCAATGTCTGTGGCAGCATAACAACAGCAACCACCTATTGGAGTTTCACCAGTTGGCGGAATGTCTGAGACGACAACACAGCTCCAAAAGCACATCAAATGTACACACTGGCACTTTCACAGCAAACACCGGGAGATCTCCTGTGAAAGTCCCCCAGAAAATAGACAATTCCTGCCACTTTGTCTTTCAGCAAACGTCTTTATTTATGCGAGGGCGAGAGACTTTTTGTCTGTGCCGTCCTGTAGATGTAGCTGCGTTCCCTCGGGCCTTGGCAGTACGGGCTGGAGCTGAATCAGAATATCAATTAATAAGTCCGCTTCCTCGGTCTTTCCCCATGACAGCGAGGAGGGAGAAACTTAGAGACAGCACAGGTTATACCAGACACACACACACACACACACACAGCCAATCAACATCATACAGATCCCGTAGGAGCTACTTTCTTCATCGATTACTACATTGTTCATTTCTTCCTTGTGTTTCATACATTTCCACAGCCAATCGCGATTCGTTTCATATTAAAATTCACGTGAATTTCATTCTTCAGAAAGAGGCTATGTTATAACACCTCGACTATGAGGAAGATGACTTTGTACTCCACCTTTACCTGAACCCTTCAGACACTGTAATCAGTGCTGTTCAATGATTAAAAGCCCGGGAAGGTGGTGAGTCTCGTCTAAACTCATAATGCAGCGAAACGTAGCATTGGAGCCAGAAAATCCTGGTCGTATAAGTGAAGGTAATGTCTAATTACCAAAGCAAATTACACAACACAGACTACAGAAGACAATGGAATAACAAGCCAACTTGGCTAACAACCAAAGCTAAACTCAAAGCTTCCTGTTATTAATGAACGCATTTCACATGAAACCATCGTACAGAGATTTTTCCTGGAGCACAAAGTGCTCAGCGCTAGAACCTTCCCAGTCAATCGATTCCATGGCGTAAATAATATCTAAAACACACCAACCACACGTACGTCACAGGCTAATCCAATTATATGCTCATCGCGTCATATTCTCTAACTTCGGACACACCACTCATATAGTTCAACACCTCTCTAACAGCCGACCTGCCATTTCTCCCCTGTTTGATGGGAATATAAAGCCCATTACAAATGTCCGCATTAGTCCTGTCACATTCTGCAGCCGGGGCACTACATCTCTATTCAGTCCACAGAGCAGCTGTGTGCAGAGGGGTCAAAGCATTGGCCCCTGACAGAACCTGTATGTGTGTGTGTGTGTGTGTGTGTCTGCGTGTGTGTGTGTCTGCGTGTGTGTGTGTGTCTGCGTGTGTGTGTGTGTCTGCGTGTGTGTGTGTGTCTGCGTGTGTGTGTGTGTCTGCGTGTGTGTGTCTGCGTGTGTGTGTGTGTCTGTGTGTGTGTCTGCGTGTGTGTGTGTGTCTGCGCGTGTGTGTGTCTGCGTGTGTGTGTGTGTCTGCGTGTGTGTGTGTGTCTGCGTGTGTGTCTGCGTGTGTGTGTGTGTCTGCGTGTGTGTGTGTGTCTGCGTGCGTGTGTGTCTGCGTGTGTGTGTGTGTGTGTGTGTGTCTGCGTGTGTGTGTGTCTGCGTGTGTGTGTGTCTGCGTGTGTGTGTGTCTGCGTGTGTGTGTGTCTGCGTGTGTGTGTGTCTGCGTGTGTGTGTGTCTGTGTGTGTGTGTGTGTGCGTGTGTGTGTGTGTGTGTCTGCGTGTGTGTGTGTGTGTCTGCGTGTGTGTCTGCGTGTGTGTGTGTGTCTGCGTGTGTGTGTGTGTGTGTCTGCGTGTGTGTGTCTGCGTGTGTGTGTGTGTGTCTGCGTGTGTGTGTCTGCGTGTGTGTGTGTGTCTGCGTGTGTGTGTGTGTGTCTGCGTGTGTGTGTGTGTCTGCGTGTGTGTGTGTGTCTGCGTGTGTGTGTGTCTGCGTGTGTGTGTGTGTGTCCAGGGTACTGATAATGGCACCTGACCATCTGCATTGTCTCTATGCTCGAATACTGAACGCTTCTCTCCAGGTGGCTTCTTATTTTAAGATCGTCACTCCTCGAGTTGCAAACCGTAATACGGCCTTATGGGTAACGGTGGAGGTGTTCATGCGTTCGATGTCAACCATTATTCACCCCGGTTAAAAAGACGACCATAAGTGTATTTCAATGTGAATTTCTAACTACTGTGCTCGCATCACTGGCATGTTGCTGCGGCACGTTGTGTTTGGACCCCGCAGGTCCCTGGAGCAAAAACATTTGAGAAATTCTGATCTTTGCCACTACATTCGGTGCACATGTACTGCTGCAGTATAGACACAAATCGGGAACACTACACTTTTAGCAAAAACTCTCCTCACTAATGCTACCAACAAAAAAAAAAACATTATTAAATATATGCAGTGAAAAATAACTTACGCCGCCTATTTTCTTTAAACCATTCTGCATGTTGGCATTAAATCTTAAAAAAAAAAAAACTATCTAAGATTAAAGGACACATGAGTGAACCAAAAACGAACACACGGATACTTAGATCAGATTTTTGTCCCAGTCTTCCGAGCAGAACTGATTAAACTGGCATGTGTACATTTCCAAAAATGAACAGTATTTTTGGGGAAATACTTCCTAAGTGACCCAGTTGCACCTCGACTTGAAATTCACCTGCACAAGATCCTGATACAAATTAATATAATAATTACAACTTTAATAAATACCAATATCTCCACATTTAACTCATCCGTCCATAGAAGCTTTATCCAGAACTATTCTTGAGCCTCCAAGTGCTTCATGGGAATATAAACAAGCATACAGGTTCCTCATACTTTATTGTGGCTTATGCCTTCCTTCTCTGCCAGGAATCCCAAATTCACCTAGTGTCTCTCTCACAGAGGAGTCATAAACTCTGGCCGTAGCGGAGTCAAGGCAACCGTGCAGACCGCTTGATGACGGTCAAAGGATCTGTATGACTTCTTGGATGGTGTCACTCTGTGCTCCTGGAAAACCCCTGACAGGACAGCCAGTTCAGAGGAGATCAATTAAAAACGGGCATCTCAACTAATGCCTGTAATACGGTAATAATGTTGTTATGTGATGGAGGGAGCCGTGCGCTGCCCAAATTAGAGAGAAAGGCTGACTCATTTGAGGAGCTATTGTAACCAGGGTATTAAAACACCAGCCCCACAATCACTTAAAATAATGTTTTGAGCCTTAATAAGTTTGATTATTTACTAGCACACCAAACAAATGTCACAAGCACCAAACAAGAAGCTTGGGAAAGAAGCCTGTGACTATGTTAAACCTGGACATGGAGGGGAGTAACTAGAGCCCAACCAGATACAGCACAACATCTATCAGCAGAAATCATCTGCCACGCCCGTTTGGAACAATCTGTCTCGATGAAAGTGATGAATGCAGGTGTGACGGCAGGACGAGCTGAACTCACCTGTGAAAACACTGTAATGCGTCTATTACCCAAAAATAGAGCCCAGGTTGATGAGCAACGGGGAATTACACTAGAGACCAAACAATTCGGAGATTCGCCCGGCATGATTTGATGCTTGTTGGCTGCCAAGCTGCCAATTGGGTATTGAAAGGAAATATTCATATCCAGCCTGTCATGTCACCCATGCATTCATGGGTTGAGTCAGGCAGTGCATGAAGCTGCAAAAACAAACATTTTCAGTCTCAGAGATTGTGTGTGTGTATGTCTGTGTGTGTATGTCTGTGTGTGTGTGTGTGTGTGTGTGTGTCAGTTGAGAGAAACTGAATTTAGACAGGCAGTACAATTGTGATCTTTGAATAAACTAATTGTTATTTTGGGTTATCAGGTCTGAATAATCGCAATGGGGGGGGGGGGTTGTCGATGACTGAAAACTATGGATATCTTGGAGAGTAAAAACACCCGCTGTACAGGAGAACCCTCCTAAAGGAATATTGTCATTGAAAGAACAATGCCTGCGAAGCCAAAGGGACAGACGTCACATTGAACTGACATCTTGTCTAGTTCAGATCTCCCGCTTCAACTCTCAGTGGAGTTGGAAGCCTTCTATATGACGTGCTGTATTATAACTGGAAAAATGCACCTGAAAACAAAAATGCAGGAAGGATTTCGAGAATGTAAAACGGCATGGTTTAGTAAGGTAAATTAGAGAAATAATTCCTGGCATAAAGGCACTGGCATCAAACCCAGCCTGGACAGAAACAGAATAGAAATTTGGGAACGGCATTTCTGGAGCATCCAGGAAGATAATCAGAGACTGAGCACATTTGTAATTGTACATCAGCGATATATATATATATATCTATAGGCAACTAATGACCAACCGTGTCAGTTTGTTAACCGATGTTTACTGACATCAGAATAACCGAACGCTGGGTCATTTGTAAAGTCCTAAGATGTTCTGGCACTCTAAAATCCCTCTCAAACTCCGGTAGGAGATTTCCAGTGTCAACAGACGACCTGCTGAACAAAAAAACGTCTATAGTAAGTGGACTTCGACAATGCACACAGCTGCATAGTTAAAAAAGCTATAGATAATAAAAATGCTAAATAATTTTAATCATTTATGATTTAGAAGTTTACAAGCAAATCTTCCGACACTTAAATACTTTGGCCTTGGCATTATAACCCAGATGGTTATGCTTGTCAGAATAAATAGACCTTCTTTCCCACTTCCAAAGTGTCTGGGGCCTCAGAGACATCTAGCCAGCCAATGCCAGCCCCCCCAGGCAGACTATTCAAACACCATCACTGGTGCTAACTCAGAGCTACTGCAGCCAGACCGGTGAACAGTAATTATTGAAAAATAGTCAGGCCAATATTTGTACAATTGCACGGGATCATTAACTCTCTGACGGTCAGGTGGGAGAAACACAGGTAATCATAACTCAAAATATAACAGCCTCACCAGATCGTGAGTGTGCACACGTAAGAACTGGGAGCTTCAAAGGGTTTGGGACTTCGTGCTTGTTCGGTAGACAGGCGCCTGATCACAATGGCTGCTGGATGCTTTTGCAACCAACATCAAGGCCACGGATGGGGCAGACATTATTCATGTGTTACAGCATCCAGAGACAAGGCTATACTGTAGCAATATATATATATATATATATATATATATAAACAGTAGTACAACAACACTAAGGTCAATCACAGTGAGGAGTGTGTGTGTGTGTGTGTGTGTGTGTGTGTGTGTGTGTGTGTGAGTGTGTGAGAGGACAGGGAAAGAGATACAAAACTGACAGACAGCAAGAGGAAAGAAAAACAGCATTGTCTCTAGAGCATATAAGTCTAGATTAAAGAGTCTCCATTTGCTGGCTCGGTGAATACAGAGAAACCTTTTTTTTGTACATTGCTACCACGACCTCCCCATCACAGTCAGTAGCATGCCACAGCCCAGTACAGCCCAGTACACAGCACAGCCCAGCACAGCTCAGCACAGCTCCCACCACCCCTGGCTAGTACCCTGCCCATTACTTCACAGGGAGGAGACAGGTTAATGAAAAGTATTGATCTCCTGTACCTCCGCAGCCTCACAGATGAGAGGAGGAAGGAACAGTAAGACTTCCACAACAATGTTTTTCATTTATTTATACAAAGAGTGCTCCAGGTCTTGTGTGGCATCATTGTGAGTGAGTGTAGGGCCTGTGTGTGTGTGTGTGTGTGTGTGTGTGTGTGTGAGGAAGCTTTGGCAGTGACAGTACAAAACATAACGGACAACAACAAGAGAAGGGACAATAGTTTAACCTCCTATCACAGATCTGTAAACTCCCCCATTATCATTATATGATATCCCTTTGACTATAAAAGCCCAACTCCGAGCTCACTCTTTTGAAGCAAATCCAATGCCGTTACAGATCATATCACATGGTTCACTCAACCAGAGAGAATGACACATGATTGAGCTCGCAAGTGTCCAAACAGCCACAAGGTGATGCAAAATGGCAACTATATTCACTGATTGATCGCTCAGTGCTGGCTAACTGCCCCGCCTTCCACTGGCCCCTTGGGCTAATTCACGGGCAGGATTCGAAACCCGGTCTCCGAATCTCACTACACCACTCAGGGCCCCGGCCAGCCAAAATCCTATATACACAAACTGACAGAAAAAGTCAGCTGGCTGCTCCATTCCACAGTCACAGTCTCTCATGAGAGGCAGCCTTTCACTTGTGGCTGGACCAGTGCCTTTCATTTGGACCAAGGCTGCAGGCCTTCATTATCAGCTAGCTGTCTGGCAGGAACACGCAGGTTTCCTGGTGCTGGATCATAGATACAACGCTGCTATGGCTGGTAGGTTGAGTAGGTGATGTTCTTAGAAGGTGGGGAGAGCTGGGGAGGGGGGCTGTACTTCAGGAGAGGGTGGGAGAGCTGGGGGGCTGGACTACAGGGGAGGGTGGGAGAGCTGGGGGGGGCTGGACTACAGGAGAGGGTGGGAGAGCTGGGGAGGGGGCTGGACTACAGGAGAGGGTGGGAGAGCTGGGGAGGGCTGGACTCCAGGAGAGGGTGGGAGAGCTGGGGGGCTGGACTCCAGGAGAGGGTGGAAGAGCTGGGGGGCTGGACTCCAGGAGAGGGTGGGAGAGCTGGGGGGCTGGACTACAGGGGAGGGTGGGAGAGCTGGGGGGCTGGACTACAGGGGAGGGTGGGAGAGCTGGGGAGGGGGGCTGGACTCCAGGAGAGGGTGGGAGAGCTGGGGAGGGGGGCTGGACTACAGGAGAGGGTGGGAGAGCTGGGGAGGGCTGGACTCCAGGAGCGGGTGGGAGAGCTGGGGGGCTGGACTCCAGGAGAGGGTGGAAGAGCTGGGGGGCTGGACTCCAGGAGAGGGTGGGAGAGCTGGGGGGCTGGACTACAGGGGAGGGTGGGAGAGCTGGGGGGCTGGACTACAGGGAGGGTGGGAGAGCTGGGGAGGGGGCTGGACTCCAGGAGAGGGTGGGAGAGCTGGGGAGGGGGGCTGGACTCCAGGAGAATAATTCTTTTCTGGTAGACCACAGACAATGGGTGGGCCGTGCACGGGCTGGGGTTTTAAGAGGATGTGCTACACCCGAATGGTCTACCACCTCAGAGTCTTTGTTAAAACAGAAGACAGGGATCACTGGACATGCAAGTTAGTCTGGGTGGGACCCCTCTCTCCTCAGTGGGTGGTCTTTCTGGAGCCCAGATGGACCTGGGGGGGGTTCAGTGGAGGAGGAACTTGTCATCCATTAAAGATACAACAAGAACAGCTTTGACTAGAGACCTTGACTAATCTGACTGGGGAGTAACAGACTCTAACCTCTGACCTGATCAACATGGACGGCGTTAGCTCAGACTTTTCCAGAACAGGCCGTCCCACACCTGCATCATTTCCCTGGTGGATTAAACATTGACAGTTTATCTACATTGCAGAGTGCATTGTGAGGTTTATTTTTTTACCGATGCCTCGTGGAAATTAACTAAACAATCTGTGTGCTCGTACAATCCAATAAAGTGTAATATGCTGGCGCGCTCTATAGGCTCAGGCGTATATATATATATATATACGTAAATCAGTCTCTGCTCAAACACTGAGAGTAATTGGTGAAACCCCCAGCAGGGTTTCCCTTGGCGCAGGTCAGTCCTCCGCAGGGAACACATGTAGACAATATCGTCCGCGAAACCACAAGACATCCTAAGTCCCCTGGAGCAGCGTGTGCCCAGGGTGAATCCTAAAGACGAAGCCAAAGGTACTGTTGGACGACCTGAGACGCACACACGCACACGCACGTGCGCGCACACACACACACGCACACGCACACGCACTTCCAACGATCTATTCTCCTTCCCATCCGGAGTTTACGGTGTCCCAAAATGCATCATATTCCCTATGTTGGGGTATGACCAAAGGTAGGGCACTGAGTTAAGAACGGGGTCCCATTTATGACACGATCCCAAGACTTCTTGGCAGTCAACAAAAAATAAAACACTGTGCACCGAATTGTCTCTCCACAATTACTACTGAAATAGCAAGCTAAATCAAATCTGGGAGAGCTCAGTGACACAGCCCTCACCACAGAGTAGGGGGATATCTTAAAACCACACCAACACACACACAGGGGTCTGCAGAGGAAACGGATGCATACATGGGTGACAGGGAGAGAGAAAGAGAACGACAGACAGACAGAAGGAACCAAGCAGAACAGTCAGGCAGGTAAACAGAATTGACAAATGGGACGGGCAGGTGGAAAGTGAGAGAAAGTCACACCTGTAGAGTGAGTATTCACTCAGGTTATTGGTTGCTAGGGGCGTGTGTGTAGTTTGTATGTAACCATCTCTCTTTGCCTACTTCTAGATGTTCAGACGTAACCCAAATTCAATGTCAAGTGTGTGTTCTGGGAGCGAGGGCGATAAGTGTATGTGTGTATCTCACGGGGTTGTGTGTGTGTTTGGGATGGGGGGGGGGTGCCAGTACAAAAAAAGGCTCAGTGCCTCATTAGCATAAGTTCAAAAAACATTCCTTCTTAAGCCTTAATTATAGATGCATGCTCAGTCTGCATTCGAATTCACTTGCTCTAAATCATATCCCCATATGAGCGGAGGTAATATGTTTATGAAGGAGACGTACTGTGATGGGAGCAAAGGGAGACGGTGAGAGTGACACTGGACAGGCAGTGGATGGTCGTGTAGATCTCCACAGTGGGGCAATGACTCCCTGAAAGTGATTAAGCTGCAAGGCCATCCTGATCTAGGAACCACTAAAAGGAACCCCCATTAAAAGGAACCCCCGTTAAAAGGGAACCCCCGTTAAAAGGGAACCCCCGTTAAAAGGGAACCCCCGTTAAAAGGGAACCCCCGTTAAAAGTAAACCCCCGTTAAAAGTAAACCCCGTTAAAAGTAAACCCCCGTTAAAAGTAAACCCCCGTTAAAAGTAAACCCCGTTAAAAGTAAACCCCCGTAAAAAGGAACCCCCCATTAAAAAGGAACCCCCATTAAAAAGGAACCCCCATTAAAAAGGAACCCCCATTAAAAAGGAACCCCCCATTAAAAAGGAACCCCCCATTAAAAAGGAACCCCTTTAAAAAGGAACCCCCTTTAAAAAGGAACCCCCTTTAAAAAGGAACCCCCTTTAAAAAGGACCCCCACTAGCATGCTTGTAGCACCCAACATTTCTAGCCTCATCTCCAAAGCAGTAGTCATAGCAATTAACATTCCTGCACACTTTCCAAGTGTCTGAAATAAAGCTTCGGTCTCACTCATGAGGATACACTGACACGGACACTTTCCGTGTTACTTAGTTCGTACTATCAAAAATTTGCATTTGAAAAAGAAAATGTATCGTCAAATCTGTTTGTGTGAAAATATTCAGTTACGAATAAAATAGAACAAAATTGTCCTCTTTTTCCCAATCCACACAAACCAAATCATTTGCATACCAATAGTAAAGAAATACGTGTTGGACACGATAAATAGAGGTGACATCAAAAATTATGCGTCTGTTTCATTTACTCCTTTGTATGTAAAAAAAGGAATTAAAAACAAAAACTGTATAAGCTTGGGTAAAAAGAAATTTTGTTTTGATTGCATTTATGGCGCTGTCAATCAATCTCTGGTTGCACTTTTTTCAGTCCCTCGTCACTACAGTTTACTAAAACAACGACAGGATGTGATTTGCATTATAACATTTGTTACGGCGAGATGGGTCAGCGTTGAATAAAACCATAAAACAATATGAAAACATTATTGAAACTTATATCCATTTAGAAATGCACAAATGTGTCTCACGTTACTTTAAAAAAAGTCAAGGGAACAAATTAAACTTTGACGAGAAGCTGTTTTAAGACGGCCGTAAATAGATACCAGGCCAGCAGAGATATCTCTAATATAAGACACTTTGAAGTAAGACTAAAGCCTTGGCTTCTAGTTCACTCCTTATTACTGAAACGTGAATATGAAATTCAAATTGTATTTAATTTTGTGCAAACACAACAACTCCAGAATCATGTTGGTTAGCAGGACAAACACAACAACACACAACAACTCCAGAATCATACGAGCTAATGGGACCAACCACCAGGCTTAAATGGTACACAAACATACAGTCAGCCTACTACTTCTTATATATAGTTAGTATTTCCAGAGACCTCTGAAGCATGACTTCAGGGGAGCATTTGATACTCCTGTGGCTGGGAGTGAACATGTTGTGCTGTGCTGGGCGTGTGGCACAATAAATGAGGGAGGCATGAGGAACGATGTGTGAAGGACAGCCTTGCAAACGCACACAGACACACACACAGAGAGACACGCACAGACAAAAAGAGACAGACACACAGACAGACAGACAGAAACACACCACACAGAGACACACACAAAGAGCGACACACAGACAGACAGACAGACAGACACACACACACACACACAGAGACAGACACACACACACACACAGAGACAGACACACACACACACACACACACACACACACAGGAGATCCCTGGATTAGTCACACTCCAAGGCCGGCGCAGCTCACTGACCCTCCTCACAACACTGCATGCATCTCAATGAGCACCCATGCCTCATTACCATACCACAGACATCGTGCTGCTATTGGCTACCAGCAGAGACAAATACAGCCAATGAGCACCCATGCCTCATTACCATACCACAGACATCGTGCTGCTATTGGCTACCAGCAGAGACAAATACAGCCAATGAGCACCCATGCCTCATTACCATACCACAGACATCGTGCTGCTATTGGCTACCAGCAGAGACAAATACAGCCAATGAGCACCCATGCCTCATTACCATACCACAGACATCGTGCTGCTATTGGCTACCAGCAGAGACAAATACAGCCAATGAGCACCCATGCCTCATTACCATACCACAGACATCGTGCTGCTATTGGCTACCAGCAGAGACAAATACAGCCAATGAGCACTCATGCCTCATTACCATACCACAGACATCGTGCTGCTATTGGCTACCAGCAGAGACAAATACAGCCAATGTCATCAGGGCAAGGGCAGTGCAATCCACTCCAGCTAGCCCTGGGCCTGCAAACCATAGCCACACTGCACGGCAACAAGGGCAAAGATATGGACAGAGGATATTGGAAACAATTACACACGACTACTATAATATGAAGACCAGACATCCATTACTCTGTAGTGTTTAAACACCTAATAACGTAGTGTACAGGAAGCCGCAATATAAAATATGAAAAGTGTGCAGAGCGGGTGTGTCCAGCAGAGCGGGTGTGTCCAGCAGAGCGGGTGTGTCCAGGTGTGTCCAGGTTGTGCGGGAGTATCAAAACCAAAGCAGTTGATTACAAACATTTGGAGCCACCCAAAACAATTTTACGTGGCTGACTAGGTTGAGCGACAAGTCGAAATGGCATCAATAATGCATTACTTCCCCCGCAGTATTTTCTTACCTAAACATAAGCAACAGACTGAACCCCCAACTGAACCCTCGAACCCACTGGGAGTAAATACCAAAAACACAAAGACAGAGGCCTTTTAAAAACTGGTATCGCAAACACCTCGATCAATAAGACGGCTGGTGACACGAGTAAAATCTCCTGGAAAACCGGTTTCAGGGAAACAGATAGAACATGATGTGGGATGAACATGTGCCAAATGAGAGCACACAAAGTCTTTTGCTCTCACTTGATGAGCGGCGCCTTTGAAAAAGCCAGTCCTTCAGACCGACTCAGTGACACACTCCGGTCCCCAGGCGAACGGTAGCTTCACGTTGAGATGGGAACTAAGGAGCTAACAGTGGTGCTTCTTAAAGCGCGACCGCTATATGCCTAATGTGTTCTCCCATCCGTTTATCAACAATGAATTTGAAAAAAGGGACATTAATGGAGAAGGTTATAGCAGATGCCTGGCAAGACATTCAAATCAAATTTAATCAGAAGGGTCTGTCTCGAGCTGATCTATCCACAGACCGCTTCGTGTCAAGGACTCTCCCACTCACTGTTATGCAACAGATATCATTGTTGTGAGAAATGCCATGTTAGAGGGTGATAAAAGACCCGGCCTCCCATCATATAAATACCATCATATACATACATACATACACAGAACACACCGTATGTACGGAGGCACATGTACAATATGCCCCACTATGTCAGGCCACAAGCCTGAGGCATATTAGTTATGTTTTATTTGTAGATCCAAACCCAACTGTGTACATTATGGTGTTATTGCATTAGTTTATCCTCCTCTGGCGTAACTCACTGTCATTACATAATTGGGGATATGACATTCCTAACAAAGTCATCACCGTAATATTAGCAATAGCAATTCCTATTAGCAATAAGCAGGGGCGGCGTACCCAATCCCCCACAATGGAAAACGCAGAACCAAAACAGGTGGTGGGCTGGTATTGTGATATGAGCGAGCCGGACATCAGTTGATGCATTGCTAGCCAATTACCACTGGCGTTACCTGACTAAATTGGCTATGCTAAACACAATATAATTCAAATCATGTATTAATGTATAGGTGGCTTCAATTAAGGACAACGTTCTTAAGTGTTATTTGATTATTTATTTTAGAAGGAAAATTGTTAATGCATTACATAAATTGTAGTCTTCAGCGGCACGCACACACAGACACACACACGCGCTATGCATTTGTCAAGTGAAGCAGAGAACCCATTAGGCATGTTTTTATAGTGTCAAAATGGGAAATTTTGGTGACATAAACTTCAGTCAGAATGTACGTACATTGTAAGGTAAACCGCAAGAGGCTAGTTAATAAAGGAGATCAATAGCAGCTTCAGCACCACACATGCTCCAAATACTGAAGCTGACAGAGGCAAGAGACAATACATTCTTAAGAAATTCTTCAGAATCAGAAACAAGCCACTCATGCGGGTCATGGTGGAATTGGCCTAGGACAGTGCAGGTACTAGTGTTGTATAGTCCTTCAACCCAGGGCCCAGCCCCGGGAATCTGGAGAGGGGCCTGTGTACCGTAAATCGTGTCCGTAAATCGAGAGCTAAGAGAGCAGAGCGGGGTCTTTAAATCTCTTCCAGCTCCAAGCAAGTCCAGAGTCTCCAATGCTAATATCTCCATCGCTGCACCATGAATCGGGCTCTCTATTACGGAGGTACCACCTCCACGACATGGTCCGGGAAGAATCCGACCAGCCCAGCCCAAGTTATTCACACACTAGCAACACAAAAGTACTGGTCACAGTGAACCATGCAACTGTCCCGTCTGGTTACCTTTCGTACACTGTTTTTTTTTTATATGTCATTGCCAGCCAGCCCCAACCAACCAGTTTCAGCAGCCAGGAACAAGATGAACTTGAATACATTGAGAACAACATCTTGACTCATTGTACCAGTAAATCAACTGCTGAAGAGAGAGTACCCTGAGAACGAGGCTATGCGTTAACAGTTCCCCTGGCATCGAAGTAAAGCAGCCTGCACTAAACCAGTTCAACTAAAGTTGAGAGCTCCACGACAACCAACATGACGGCTGCAAAACTTCGGTCCGACGGTCTAACAGAAGTCAGAGTCAGAACAACGGCCATTGCCAGTTGTAAATAAAGAAATACAAAACCCAACTGTCCCAGACAATAATGAGTATTAATCGAGTTATGACCACCTTTCGAACACAGTTGCTCTATAAAACATTTAACCACGACCTTCACAGTCTGTTAAACATAATGGACATGCTGGAATGTCTCGATTGCTACGAGATCTGTGTTGATTACCAGTAGCCTACATTATCTGGTTTTAATCAAGGTTTTTTCCAGAAGACCACAGGCTCATTCGTGTCTGATCTAAGCGTTTTCCACACTACATGATTGGGGCTATTTAGGGGAGCTTTTATTCAGCCTTCTTGTTGTACTTATTTTTATTAATTATAAATGGTAATTAAAAGTGGATTTGTCTAAAGTATCTATTGATTTTCAGAGCAAGATCTAAGGCAGACCAATACATCTTGGTCGGCCACTGATTCACTTCAGCTGATCTAATTGTGAGAGGGAAATATTCACTTTAGTTTTGCTCTCAGTGAATTTACATTTCCAAGCAGCTCTCTTTCCGACAGAAACTATAAGTTTATCCACATTTAGAAAACACCATTCATTAATCGGAATAGAATCCACATTATGCTCATTCGTAGCACTTGAATTAGATAAATAAAAACAGCAGTAGTACAGATGAAAACTAGCCAGTTTCTGAGATATCTGAACAGGAAATATTAAATATATATATATATATATATATATATATATATATTAGTCACTACATTAGAACCCATAGGACACTGGTCAATTATAGAGCAATATGGGATATGATTTGGGAAGCACCAACAGAACAGCTGTGTCGTCATACCAGAGAAAACGGAGGCCGCCAGATGGATTTACAATATCCTTTATATGGACATTGCAATTGTGGGCTTCTACTATTTTAACACTATGAGGACTTTGAGCAGCAATGCACGGAGAGTGAACCATCGACCGGTTTGATAGGTCAGCGCTGTGCTGGATCTACTCTGTTTAAGAGAGCAGAGGATGGCATCACGGAAAACCTGCCAGCTCGTCCTGTTACGAAACTCTCTGTGTGTCACTCTGTTACAATCAAACTCTCTCTGTCAACTTCATCACAAGTCACACAGATCCAGGAAGTGAATACAGAGACCAGCAGCACTGGTTCGTCCCTGACTAGATACAACATCTGGGCGGCAGGTCGACAGATAGGGGAAAAAAGGGCCTTCTATTTTTATCCGGCTGCGCCAAATCGTTTAATTCCTAGCTTTGTAGCTCCCCTGACATCGAATGAAATAGTAATGAATGCAGAGCAGGCTGCGGTAAAAGGTGTAATGTAAAAGCAAAAAGTCAGCCTCGTTTAAAATGTGACGACATTAACGATTCCTGGGACACACGCAAACACTGTTAAGGCAACATCACCTTCACGTGCATTTTATCGAAGGGGTGAAAAATGAGTAAGAACAAAACAGAGTGACATTGGCTGCTGAAGGTCCTGAGGCACATGCAGACTGGTGGCAAATCCCCAAATAGACTCTTTATCAACACACACACAGCGTTGTCCAAGTTCAAACGCCAAGATTAAAACGAGGATCCTACATTTAAAAGAATACAGGAGGGCGATTGATGGCGTAATAGGGTTGGCTCTAAGAATTCATTTATAACACTTGTGTTTGATTTGGGTTGAGAGGATGGTTCCACAAGGCTGCTCATGTTGTCCTATATGACACCCTACGTCCTACATAGTGCACTATATTGAAACAAGCCCTATGGGATTTGCCCTGAAACCACTGCTTCTTCCAGACACAAAAAAGCCTAGTCTTTGAATACATTGTGGACGTTCTGTGAAGACAAGAAAGGCTAGTCCTCCTCGATTCATACTTTCTGTTTAACACCACACACTACCCAGTGGAAGTCAATGTCCTTCGTATTTGTCTAGTGATAATCATTTTCACCTGTCCCTTGTCATCAGTAAGTGTATTTACGTTCCTCCTTTTCACTGGGTTGTGTGGATCATTGTAGCTAAAAGTTTAATTAATAAAAGAATATGCTACAAAGAAGCTCTGCGCATGTGTCCAACACAATTACAAGTACCGTGACACCTTCCCGTCAGTTTTAGCGCCATGTTTCTTTAAATAACGCAGAATCAATAGACACACGGAAAGATACACACAGTAACACACGCGTCACCTAGTGTTTTCCATACACTTTACGAATGAGTAAAATCATTATCATCGAGAGTGAAACACATCAAACTCTCTCAGACAGACAGTGCTCTTAAAAAGAGAGGCAGGGGGGCGGGGCAAGATACAACTAATGGAAATTTAAAGGGGTGGGTGTGGCATGTTCACGGGCTATAATCAATTTGGAAAGCCATTTGTCCCGCACGGCCATATGGCGGGCTCAGCCTGACCCAGCAGCAGCCCTAGTCGCTCCCCCCGACACAGGCGTCTGACACAGGCGTCTGTCACAGACCACTAGGCATCTGAAAAGCACCCATGCAAAAACCTACAGCAGTATCTGGAGAATAGACACCCCAGGCCCCTACTGACCCACATGTATCCCAGCCCCCTCATTACCAAATGTCTACGACAGGAAAAGGCGAGAAGAGCTATTTTAGGACATACATATCCGAGACAGCAATGCCTCGCTAGCAGTTAGCTAAATGTTTCCCTGTTAGCAACATGCTAAGTAGGATGTGGAGGGCATGGAGGGAGACAGATATCCTGTTAAGTGGGGGGGTGGGGGGTAAAGGGTTAAGAGAAGGACCAGATGGACCAGTGGCTGGTCAGGTCGTAACATACAGACAACCTTAAATCTTACCGCCGGTCACAGTAATCTGACAGGTCAAACAGAGCGGACTGTAATTCCACGGACGTCTGATTGGACAGCCGCTCCGGTCTTGAGGGCACAGCTGTATGCACTGCCCCTGGACTTTAGACAAGTGGAGTTGACTGAACTCTATCATTGTGTGTGTCTCTCTCTCCTCAGGACCGGGCGGGCCACCACAGTCAACAGGGAGTGTGTGGTGAGAGGTTAATTGACAGTGATGGGTGAGTTAACTCTGAGGTGTGTGTGTGTGTGTGTGTGGTGGCCGCTCCACGGCAGGGCTTTTTATCTCTGACAGCTACAGAGATGGGATAATAAGACAGAGACAAAAACTGACACGGGGACAGAGTAAGATGGCACAATCGTTCAAGGTAATTCATTCATGGTACGCTTAATTTAATTGAACAAATACCCCCCGAAAAAATAACCTTTTGAAACTATTTCTGCGATTAAAATTAAAAGTGAATACACCCCGAGTTTCAAAAGCTGGTATCGCCCGTTTTTTCTGAAATCACTTTTATCTTGCGGTTTCTCGTGATGGTTCGTCATCCTCTTACATAGACTGGGAGGCTATTTCTGTCCGCAGTTCTCTAAAGTATCGTTTCAACTGTATCGTGTTTGAAGGGTTTCTTGTGTATTCTGTCAGCTCCCTCGCACGAGGACCCACACGAGCATTTACATAGGATTGACTCCGCCTCCTTTATCCCAGCATTCGGTTGTAGCTTTCTTAGTGTGCTTTTGATCATTGTCTTGGTGCAAGAACAACTCTTTCCTCGGCTTCAGCTTTTTTGACAAATGGCCTCACATTGGCCATAAGAGTTCACTAATACAATATGGAATTCTGGGTAGATCCGATGATGGCCTTTCCCCGAGGCAGCAAAACAGTCTCCAACAATAATGGCACTCTGGTGCATGCTGGTCGCATGAAGCGCCTCTGTTCAAAGTGTTTCCTTCTCACCAAATATGGCTGCTAACTAACATCTCCACCTTTAAATCATCTTTCCGACGTACATCGTTCCAAAAGTCTTCGTTAAATCGATTAACCTTCAGCAAATCAATGAGGTTAAAATTGAGCTCAGATGTGCATGTGTGTAAACATGAAACAATGACAGATTTCCAGGGGAAACACTTATTTTTTCGCATGACATTGGGAGATAGGGGACAGAGTAGAGGAGTTGCCACGACGCCACCCAGGTAGTTAACAGTAGAGCCGACTGAAAACTGCATCCATTCCAGACAGAGGCTCAAACTGATAACAACTCTCTAATGAAGCAAGCTTACTGCAAAAAGCATTTTAGAAATAAAGATTATGGGGCTTTGTGGTTCACGTCAGGGCAGAGGGGTGCCCGTAGAATATTGCTAGCGGGAGACAAGAGTCTAAAAGAGGGTTTAAGGAAGGAAAGCCACAAGGAAACGCTAAAGTATCAACTTTGTACTTGAGGCAGCCAAAATAGGCCATTATTGTCGGCTACTTGATCTGACACTGGCTGGGGTGAGAAACGGCTCTTTATAAGGAAGATTGTGTCAAATCCCTGACAGGTACATCCAGGTAGAACTATCAGGTAGAACATCCGGGTAGAACATCCACGTAGAACACCCTACAATAAGTATGGTATGGTGATATCTGATTTAAGGGCTACAGTCAGCTAAACTGACAGATACACGCTATATTGTAGGGTCAGTCTAGGCAATAAATAAAAATATATTGTTTTCTATTTTTTTATATTAATCAATAATGAAAGTAATTATATCGTTGATATTGCTCATTCTGACAAAAAGTATTTTTTGCTGGGTTCAGCTGAAACCAAACGTAGGTCTAAACCAATGCATGATTAAAGCTTAGTGAGGGAGCCATGACTCTCCTTTATCAGCGGAGAGTCATTGCGGGGCGAAGCACAGCCGGCGAAGCACAGCCAAATCTAAACTCCGGGCCAGATGTAAGGCTGGTGACCTCTGTGATGATAGCTTTGATCCCCTCCACATAAGCATGCATATACAGACAGTAGGCCGTCATGCCTCGACTAAGATGCTTCGGACACATGTTATTCTTAATCTCCCTCTCTGCACTCTCTGGCTTTAAGCAGATGGAAATTCAAACGGGAAACATTCAAAGCCAATCCGTGGTGATGTTCTTCAGAAGTACTAATCAGGTGTAGGACGTTCAACGTTTCCCAAGCATTGCATATCCTGCGAACAGCCACAACCTTTATTGATATGTGGAAGAATATGGCACAACTGTGAATCTGTTTGGAGGGAACAGAGCACTGGTCAGAGTTGCCCTATGAATATTCAATGTTATATGGGAGATAATGTTTATCATACAACCCAGATGCTTCACAAAAGTGGACAGTACTGTATATAGAATACTGTAATATATGGTCAGTACTGTATATAGAATACTGTAATATATGGTCAGTACTGTATATAGAATACTGTAATATATGGTCAGTACTGTATATAGAATACTGTAATATATGGTCAGTACTGTATATAGAATACTGTAATATATGGTCAGTAATGTATATAGAATACTGTAATATATGGTCAGTACTGTATATAGAATACTGTAATATATGGTCAGTACTGTATATAGAATACTGTAATATATGGTCAGTACTGTATATAGAATACTGTAATATATGGTCAGTACTGTATATAGAATACTGTAATATCTGGTCAGTACTGTATATAGAATACTGTAATATCTGGTCAGTACTGTATATATATAATACAGTAATATCTGGTCAGTACTGTATATATATAATACAGTAATATATGGTCAGTACTGTATATAAAATACAGTAATATATGGTCAGTACTGTATATATAATACAGTAATATCTGGTCAGTACTGTATATAGAATACTGTAATATATGGTCAGTACTGTATATATAATACAGTAATATCTGGTCAGTACTGTATATAAAATACAGTTTTATATGGTCAGTACTGTATATAGAATACAGTTTTATATGGCCAGTACTGTATATATAATACAGTTTTATATGGTCAGTACTGTATATAGAATACAGTTTTATATGATCAGTACTGTATATATAATACAGTTTTATATGGTCAGTACTGTATATATAATACAGTTTTATATGGCCAGCACTGTATATAGAATACAGTTTTATATGGTCAGTGCTGTAGATATAATTTGTACATTAGCGACCGTGTGCAGTACCGTCAAATTATAGTTGAATAAATGGAAAGTTTAGCTTCCATTTACTCAAGTGACACAAGATAAAAAACTAGCTTGCACAATTAATTCATTATAGAATATAAATGAATGGGTGCTGACAAACTAAACTTTCAGAGCCAGCGGATAATTACAGTGTTATCAGGCAAGGAATTAGAGAAGAAGTGAGAAAAAGAGCGAGTAAAAGGGAAGGGAAGTATGAGAGCACTGACTGCATGGTGCATAGTGCACAGCTAGCTCTGTGCCTACGCTGGGGCTGGTTAATGGTGGCCCTTGGGTGTTAATGTTATATTATTTGGTTTATTGTGGCCTGACGTGTGCCAGGACCCTTACAGCCGTGAACATGACTGATCTAATGCTTTTCCGCACTCTTGTCTTCTCACACAATCAATCACGTCACTACTGGTTTTGTTTGCTAGTTGCTTTTATCCACTTGGCCCACGGGGAAGGTGGTCAAAAAACAGAGACGACGACATCGACGATGACATGGAGCGACATGAAGACAGACACGGAGTGACCGGGAGAGAGATATAATTAGAAGATGATGGTAAGATAGAGACAGAGAGACGAAGATTGTGAGATGGAGACAGAGAGATGATGGTGAGATGTATATAAAGGGAATATGGTGAGATAGAGATAAATAGACAAAGATGGTAAGATGAAGATGGTGAGAGAAGAAGACAGTGAGATGCATCAACACAAGCAGCTCCCTGTTTTCCAACAGCGTCACGCGGTCAATATCATCGAGGACGTCCAGGGCAGTTCACACGGCTACAGGAAGAACGCTACCGAGCAGAAGAGACGAATAAGGAAAACATGCACGGCCCCAATCAGTGCAGGGCGAGTCTGTTCTGCCGGCTCCCCAACCTTAGACAGGCTTGAGGAGAGCACAGCTGCCCTCTATGGGTGTAAACTCAACATGTTTTGTGACTGCAAGGCTTGTAGGAAAACAGGGGAGACACAGTCGAGCTCAGGTGTGTTAGCAGCACTAATTAGCTAGCTTATCTTGCTAATGTTGCAAAAACCCCATTCTTGCCCGGTCATCAAAAGCTGCTAAGTCTTGCAGCACGAAAGGAGAGACATTGATTTCTTTCCTCGATTTCTCACGGTACCACGGCTGAATAGAATGCTGGGTATTTGGAATTTGTTAACCTATTTCCCCGTCCTCATAGAAAATACATTAAATGCCCCCCACCAGCACCCCCGTTCCACATTAGACCAGATATTATTGGTTTCTCAATCCATTGCTTCTCATGCCAAGTTCCACATTGGAAAGGGAGAGGGAGCGAGAGAGATGGAGAAAGAAAGGGCAGAGGGAGGGAGCGCTAGAGTGTTTACGTTTGCCTTCTCCGTTACCAGAAACGACCCACAACGTTTTGACCTGAGCAAATGAAAAAGCAAGAAAAACTCTAACATTCCATACATTTTGTACATTAAATAAAAAGACTGGACAACACAGCACTTCCTATTTGTCTTTTGGTATGGCACAGCTTTTTTGGCAGTGTAGTAATAATGCACGGAGGACACACAGAGATACAGAAGCCTCAAATAAATTCCAATCACTCCGACCATGATTCCTGCTGAGCATATATATATACACACACACACACACACACACACACACACACACACACACACACACACACATATATATACGTACAATCAACAACGTATCTCAGTAACATCCGTTTTAACCATTCACAAATATACAAACACATTTTACGTTTAATTATACTTAACGTTTAATTATACTTAATTATTTAATTATACTATACAAGACAAATCAATTCCTGGAATGGAATCAGAACGATAAGATACTTTTTTTTTTTAAAAGCACTCCGCAGACCACTAACACTGCAGCACAAAATACAGTTAAATATGGCATACCATGAATATGTCAGTCAGGGGACAGTGTACTGGTGCATAATAACCACAAGGTGAGTAGACCTGCACATGACTAAACAGACTACTGTCCAATAGAAATAGACTAGAAGAGGGGGAGGGGCTGAAGGACTTACATTAGACCCTCCCCCATACTGAGCAGAGCTGGAACAAATGCATGCTTCTGTCATGAAGGCTGCATAAATTCACCCATTAAAAGTCAGAAAGACTGATATTGGAACGAGAGGAGCCGTCCAGCCCTGCAGCTTCTGCTCCTAGAACTCTTCATCCGTGGAGAAGATCTATCAAGACCCTGAACTGAGCTGCTCTCACCAGGGGAATGAGAGACCGGGCTGGAAACATCAACAGACCTATAGGAACGTCTTAAAAGACAGTGCTACTGAAACCTCATCTTTCACCACTTTGGGAAGGGGCACTGTGAGAACGAGCCAGGAGCCATTTTCCCACTGGCTGGCTGCACCATGCACTTTATGTCCGCCATTGACCAGGGCCATTTGGCTGTGTTAAATACTACAGTATAGAACCGTATAGTATAGAACAGGCTATATGCAGAATCAACTCAAGCTGGAAATAGTAGGGACTACATGGCACGCCAGCATGCCAAACACTGGGCAGTAGTTATTTTTCATTCACGTTGCCCAATCCCCTGTACAGTACAGTAGTAGTCTGGTCTCAGCCAGCCAAGCCCTACACCAAAGAGATGTACACAATCACATAAACTACACAACAGTCCTCTGTGTCCGCTTGATACTGTGTGTCACCAACGGCAAACCTCGAAAAAGGTTGTAAGATCGAATCTCTCAGCAGGAGGGGGCGAGAAATGTGTCGTTCCGCCTCCGAGCAAGGCTGTCGACATAAGACAGCGTGTTCAAAATCCCTACTACCTGACATGTGAGCGGAAGAATACAAATACACATTTGGTATGTTAACTTATTAACACGGGTCAAGGCAGCTCGCTGATGTTGTGGCCGATACAGATCCAAACACATGCACATACCATATCAGGGCCTGAGAAAACAGTGGAACCGTAGGGGACCTCAGTTCGGATTATGACAAACAGCTGCGGGAAGCTGTAGAAAACCAAAGATCAGTAACATGTGTCATGACCACAGCAGAATCCACAAATGCTATTCTCACAAATGGCCTTCGGAGATATTCACGGCAATGCAAACATGACGGAGTATTATCTGCCCGTATCTTAAAACAAATGTACAAATCGCGTAGACGGCCACATGCCTCAGGAGCTACGCCACGTTACTTCAGGTTAAATGTACTGCGCCCGATTGGCTGTTTGTCTTCCGTTAAATACGCTGTGCTCTGTCGCAAATTATTACAAAATACATGCGGTGGCTTCGACCGCATTCAGACCCCTTCGCTTTGTTTAAATTACTTTGTTATAGAATTCATTTGTATTTTATTAGAATAAATTTTTCACATAAATCTACACACAATACCATGACGACAAAAACACTAAGTCTGTAACATTTTATTAAAAGTCATAACAGAAATAAGTATTCAGACTATTTGTCTTGCACTTTGTAGAAGTGGCTTTGGCAATGAGCACAGCTTTGAGTCTTCTTTGGTATGCCAACTCTGCACACCTGTATTCGGTCAGTTTCTCCCATTTCTCAATGCAGATCCTCTGAAGTCCTGACAGATTCGATGAGGAGGTTCAGTGAACTGTGTTCCTCAGTCTCTTCAGAGATGTCCGATCGGGTTCCAATCCGGCAATGGCTTTGCCCCTCAAGAACAGCCACTCCCACGTTGTTCTTGGCTGTGTGCTTTGGGTTGTTTTCATGCTAAAAGAGGAATCTTTGAGTCTGAACACTGTGGGCTGTTAACTGGGTTAGGATGGTGTGGCCTTGTGCTGCGCCGTGAAGATGGTGTTAGCCAGGTGCTTAAGAGTGGGGATGGTGCAATTTAGGTGATGTAGTGCCTTTTTTTTGCCAGAGTTAGCACTTGGCATTCAGACAATCTATCAGACCAGAAAATATTTGTCCTCATGCCCTCAGAGTCCATTAAGTACAGTTTGGCAAACAACCGAATTACACAACAAAATTCAAAGAGAGTGAGTGGTACTCAGTACTGAACCAAAGCCACTGTATACATAAACATAATGACTGGGTGTAACAACATGCTGGGAACCAAATGTGCAGTTTGGTTAGTCACATGAAATAATGAACCAGGAAAACACTGAGATATGAGCTGGCCTCCTGGCCAGAGGGAATTCCTTACATGCTGACAATCTCTGAGCTAATAAAAATAAAGTGTAAAATGATTAACTTCAAAACATGTAAGATAATACATACCATGATACAGAGCCTCTCAAATGTATTAATCCTCCTTGGATTTTATTGAATTAGACATAAAGTCATATTAAACTCATTAAATTAGGCATTTTGCCACTGATCAACACAAGCTTTTCACATCTGCACATCAGCAGTTTTGCCAATCATCTTTTCAAAATGACTCAAGAGTGCTCTGTAAATGTTAAACTCTTCTCACATATTCTCAACTGAAATGAACATTGAATCGGCCACTCAAGGACATTCAGACTAGTCCAAAATGCACCAGCGCAGTTTTGGCTGTGATTTTTGGGTCATGTCATGTCAATAAAAGATTATTGTCTACCCCAGCTGGAGGTCCTCTGCATTCTAGATCAGGTTTTCATTAAGAGCCTCTGTAAATGTAATCATTCATGCTTCCCTCAACCCTGACCAATCTCCCAGTTCCTGAGAAGAATTTACAGCATGATGCTGCCACCACATAGATTCACACCTAGATGGTCAGGTGTTTAGGACTCATCAGACCATGGAAGCTGCTTCCACTTGGTCTCAAACTGTCCCTAATGTCTTCTGACAAACTCTAGCAGACATTGTTTTCTTTCTAAAGATATTTTAGGTTTTCTTATTTGACAGTGAAATTGGGAAAGACAGAGGAGAGTGTGCAAACAAATGGCCAGAATCTAACCCACACAGCAGCGTATAGGGAGCGCAGGATTGCTATAATAAAATACCATTACAATGTCCTTAATAAAAGCCTAACTGCTTGTGATGTACTGTATATACATAGTATACAGTAGTGTAACAGTGACTTTTATTCTGAAGTACTGGAAGTGCATTGTGGGTACTAGGGAGGCGGCCTTTTCAAATGGTTATAAGCTCACTGTAAGTTTTGTATTGTTAGAGCTCTCTGAATAAACGAACTGAACGAGACCTGGGGCCTGTACCATGAAGCTGGTTTTGGTGGCTAGCCAGCTATGTTTCAGTTAAGTTTCCCCCAACCCTGGGTTTTAGGTACCATGTAAGTAGCTCGGGTTCAATCGGTATTCGTTGCCATGCGATCTGACGCTGCACGGCTAACCTGCTCCGGGGCAGGTTATGTTCTGCATTCGAGATCTAAGTCAGAAGTTGGACCAATCAGCGGTGACAAAAGACACATATAAGTGACGTAATTAATTCCTAGCTTCTGATCTCGGTTGCAATGGCTTCACATTTTACACACACACACACACACACACACACACACACACACACATTATATATATGAATATATATATATATATATATATGAATACACACATTTTCATTTCATTCATTTTCAATATGATTAGCCTAAAATCATAATTTTACATTAATCGCCTATAAAATGTATTTCTTTAACTTCGGCATTAACAATCAGCAATGTTCCTCCAAGATTGTTCTCTTGCTTTGGCAGCAGAGACGGTGTTACTGCGTGCTTGAAAAACATTTTTATATTCTTCATATTTCTGAAAATTAATTTATTTTCCTCCGCGGGAAAAATATATTGCTCTCGCCCTATCCATATCGAACGTGATTGGTTGTTCGGTGCCGGCGTTACTCTTTTATGTGCACGGGCGCGCGGAGTAATCAGAGTTTAAGGATCAAAGCCTGGGTTGACAAAGTAAGTTGATGAGCTGCGTCATGGTACCAATAAAGCCTGACTGCGTCGGTTTGATTTTGTCAATTCTGAACCAATCCTGGAACCCTGAGTTTGTTCCAGACATGAATATGAAATTCAACAAAATAAAGTGACATTAATTTTATATAATAGTCCTGTAAAATGAGTAAGAATTACAACCGGACATTGGCTACTCTAAAATTACCCCAAATCCCGAGGTCTGGGCTTCAGAATTTCATTTTATTCATCCAAGTCTTGCGGAAGAGGAGCGGGTTGAAAAATGTTGTTTAGTCTTAGTTCATCATCTGAATCAGAAAGACTGAATTGGGGGTGGTATCGAATCTGAAGACAAGCCAACACAGAAACCAACAGCATGACACCAAGTCATAGGGTTATGGACCTCCTGGGTCCGCCAGCCTGACTGGGTGACTAAACACCCAGCAACCTGTGTGCGGGCTCATTGGAGAACTGCGGTGTTATTTGTCAGGGTGGCTTGTGTATAATGGGCACCAGCCAGAAGTTAAGTAGTGCACTACTATTGACTAGGGTCAGTAGGTCTTGGGTTAAAAGTAGTTTCTCAAGTTTATAAAAAGGACAAAAGTTGCCATTTTGGACACACAAAATAATATATTTCTCCTCCAATTGTATTCCACGAACACCAACCAGAGCAGCAAATGGGACAAACTCTCTGGGCTAGAGAAGAGCACAGGAAGTCACTCCCATTTGCTGCCTTGACTGTTGTTTGTGGAATATGATTGGAGGGTAAATCTGAATGGAGCTGGTGCTAATAATTAGAATATTCAAACGTGTCATGACATACGGTTGTGAGACGCCAACCTAAAACAGCTTACATGAGAACACATCAGGGAAAACCTTATGAATCAATGGGCAGGACGTCGTCTGAATAAACTCTCTCTTTCTTCATTTCCCTACACCTGTCCACTTGACCTGGCAGAACGAGCTTTTTTTGGAGTAGAGTTGGACCTCATTAAAATGTGCCCCAGTAAGCTGGATCAAATGGGTCAAGAGTCATTTTAATCCATGGTAATATTGACATTTGAAAAGATCCCATAAATATCAAATACCAACCACAATAGTAGAGCATACATAAAAAGAAAATACGCCAATAAGCTGCTCAAATAACATCTTCAGAAACATCAATGGGATCAAAAAAAGGTCAGGATAATAAAATAGACTAGTATCAATTACATTGATTTATAGAGTGACAGTTGTCACAAATTGCTTTAACAAACCTGAAACCTGACAGAGCACGCTTCAACACGTCAACACACAGCGACTAGAAAAACACCACGATGGGTCGAATACAGGAAGAAACCTAGAGAGGAACCAGGCTCTGAGGAGTAGCCATTACTCTTCTGACTATGCCGGGTGGTGAACTTTTACAGTTATATTTATTCAAGGCATGTGTGTTATAAATGTGAATGTGTTACATAGTACCTTTTTTGTAAGAAAACTGAAAATAAAATACTGGATGTGTGTCAAACTACAGATCTTTCACAGGCCCGGAGATCCACTTCTGCTGTAGCACTTTAAAGACCCATCACTCTGCCGATGTGATGATTACATCAGCAGAACTCAAGACGGACAATGATTATAAATAGGCATTTGATCAGTGAAGTTTCTGTTCAATACAAATCTGGAATTTACTACAATGACTAGATTTCCTTTTTCCGTGTGAGACTAACCTGCGAGTCAGCTGGGTGCAGGCAGAGGTAAGGTGCACAGGGATGAGAACACAGGTTATTCCAGCTTCTTTCTGGTGCTCCCTTTAATGCGGGAAGCACAGCCTCGTCACATTACGAGAGATGCCATTATTTCGCTCATAAAGTCAACACACGTTCTATAACTACTTCAAGCCATAGTATTCACACCAAAACCAACAAGTGGTTTGCATCTTGTCTTGTACCCTCTGATGTATTGCTGGTGTACCCTCAGCCCTCCGCTAATCTACAGAAAAATAGCAAAAATAAGCATTAGCCCCGGTCTAATTTTTAAAAGCCTCCTCAGTCACTTGGTCCTGGCTCTTCTTTAGTCACTTCGTCCTGGCTCTTTTGTGGGTGGTTCTATCTTAAATGATCTGGGGACTGTGTATGTAATGGCGGTCCTCCCCTCTAAATTAGCTCGCTTTTAGTCAACCCCATTAATCTCTCACACATGGACATGGGCTGTCAATCACTCGCAAAGACCTTTCGTGGCCTGAACTACAAATAGGCCAAACGTGACATTGATATAGAATGTCATTCCGTACGACTCTGTCCAACCATTTTTACCCGTCTTGCCGTGAAGGAACCCAACCAGCCACCGTATCCCTCATGTCAGGCTCTCTGTAAAGGCAGGGTGGATACCAGAGGTCCGTCTCCTCCCCCACGCTGGTTCCACTTTGAGCTCGGAGGCCACCGGGGAAAATTAGGACTTCCAAATGAATGCAAATCAAATTAATTCCAAATTAAAATGACACGCTTGCTTTCAGATACTGCCATGGCGTAAATTCCGAGCCCCTTCGCTGGAAAATTCCCTTTCTGCAACTCTCTGGAAGATTTTCCTCTCGGATATTGGTCTCACTTTGCTGAGAGAACTTCCCACTTCCTTCAATGGGGGGGTTAACACAGTAAAACTGCTACCCAGTGTCTCCCTGCATGCAGCACCCAGCATATCAAGTCTGGTCATTCAATGCATCCACACACACACACACACACACACACACACACACACACACACACACGCGCATTCATGTAGTCCCACTGAGTAATAAACCGTCAATGGTCCTACGAACTAATCCTCCTCTTCGTCGGGACCGAGTGACCTCAATCACAGTGTCCAATAACATCGTTCAGGACCAGAATCCTTGGCTCCTCTGGCACCCAGAGGAAACGGCGTGTGATACATAACTAATTGGCTGCCCTTTGAGTGCCCTCATCATGTCGTAAGAGAGAGAGAGCCCTTAAGGGAATTGATTGCATCCGAAATGATGTCCTATTTTCTACTACGTGCACTACGATCTGAAAAAGTCACCCCAAGGTTAGCAACTACACCAAAAAAAATGTGCTGTTGTGAGTTGCTCTCTTATAGCAGTATGTTATGTACAGAGAGGAAGCGTTCTCCAGGATACACAAGTGACAGATTACATTTCCATCAACCGGATACAGCAAAACATTGAACAGTAACCTGGACTACTGAAGAGTCAGTAATGGACTTGAATAAACAGACATGATTGCTATTGATGCCCATTGGGGCCACTGTCACAATAGCAAATGATATTTATCCATTATCCATTATAATCATGTGAAACCCCTCCCACTACCTCCATTATAATCATGTGAAACCCCTCCCACTACCTCCATTATAATCATGTGAAACCCCTCCCACTACCTCCATTATAATCATGTGAAACCCCTCCCACTACCTCCATTATAATCATGTGAAACCCCTCCCACTACCTCCATTATAATCATGTGAAACCCCTCCCACTACCTCCATTATAATCATCCCCTCCCACTACCTCCATTATAATCATGTGAAACCCCCCACTCCCCACTACCCCCCACTACCATTATAATCATGTGAAACCCCTCCCACTACCCCATTATAATCATGTGAAACCCCTCCCATAATCATGTGAAACCCCTCTACCCCATTATAATCATGTGAAACCCCATTATAATCATGTGAAACCCCTCCCACTACCTCCATTATAATCATGTGAAACCCCTCCCACTACCTCCATTATAATCATGTGAAACCCCTCCCACTACCCCATTATAATCATGTGAAACCCCTCCCACTACCTCCATTATAATCATGTGAAACCCCTCCCACTACCCCATTATAATCATGTGAAACCCCTCCCACTACCCCCATTATAATCATGTGAAACCCCTCCCACTACCTCCATTATAATCATGTGAAACCCCTCCCACTACCTCCATTATAATCATGTGAAACCCCTCCCACTACCTCCATTATAATCATGTGAAACCCCTCCCACTACCTCCATTATAATCATGTGAAACCCTCCCACTACCCCATTATAATCATGTGAAACCCCTCCCACTACCTCCATTATAATCATGTGAAACCCCTCCCACTACCCCATTATAATCATGTGAAACCCCTCCCACTACCCCATTATAATCATGTGAAACCCCTCCCACTACCCCATTATAATCATGTGAAACCCCTCCCACTACCCCATTATAATCATGTGAAACCCCTCCCACTACCTCCATTATAATCATGTGAAACCCCTCCCACTACCCCATTATAATCATGTGAAACCCCTCCCACTACCTCCATTATAATCATGTGAAACCCCTCCCACTACCTCCATTATAATCATGTGAAACCCCTCCCCTACCTCCATTATAATCATGTGAAACCCCTCCCACTACCTCCATTATAATCATGTGAAACCCCCACTACCTCCATTATAATCATGTGAAACCCCTCCACTACCTCCATTATAATCATGTGAAACCCCTCCCACTACCTCCATTATAATCATGTGAAACCCTCCCACTACCTCCATTATAATCATGTGAAACCCCTCCCACTACCTCCATTATAATCATGTGAAACCCCTCCACTACCTCCATTATAATCATGTGAAACCCTCCCACTACCTCCATTATAATCATGTGAAACCCTCCCACTACCTCCATTATAATCATGTGAAACCCCTCCCACTACCTCCATTATAATCATGTGAAACCCCTCCCACTACCCCATTATAATCATGTGAAACCCCTCCCACCCCCATTATAATCCCCTCCCACTACCCCATTATAATCATGTGAAACCCCTCCCACTACCTCCATTATAATCATGTGAAACCCCTCCCACTACCTCCATTATAATCATGTGAAACCCCTCCCACTACCTCCATTATAATCATGTGAAACCCCTCCCACTACCTCCATTATAATCATGTGAAACCCCTCCCACTACCTCCATTATAATCATGTGAAACCCCTCCCGCTACCTCCATTATAATCATGTGAAACCCCTCCCGCTACCTCCGTTATAATCATGTGAAACCCCTCCCGCTACCTCCGTTATAATCATGTGAAACCCCTCCCACTACCTCCATTATAATCATGTGAAACCCCTCCCACTACCTCCATTATAATCATGTGAAACCCCTCCCGCTACCTCCATTATAATCATGTGAAACCCCTCCCCATTATAATCTACCTCCATCCAATAGTCATGTGAAACCCCTCCCGCTACCTCCATAATAGTCATGTGAAACCCCCCGCCCGCTACCTCCATAATAGTCATGTGAAACCCCTCCCGCTACCTCCATTATAATCATGTGAAACCCCTCCCACTACCTCCATTATAATCATGTGAAACCCCTCCCGCTACCTCCATTATAATCATGTGAAACCCCTCCCGCTACCTCCATTATAATCATGTGAAACCCCTCCCGCTACCTCCATAATAGTCATGTGAAACCCCTCCCGCTACCTCCATCATAGTCATGTGAAACCCCTCCCGCTATCTCCATAATAGTCATGTGAAACCCCTCCCGCTACCTCCATTATAATCATGTGAAACCCCTCCCGCTACCTCCATTATAATCATGTGAAACCCCTCCCGCTGCCTCCATAATAGTCATGTGAAACCCCTCCCACTACCTCCATAATAGTCATGTGAAACCCCTCCCACTACCTCCATAATAGTCATGTGAAACCCCTCCCACTACCTCCATAATGGTCATGTGAAACCCCTCCCACTACCTCCATAATGGTCATGTGAAACCCCTCCCACTACCTCCATAATAGTCACGTGAAACCCCTCCCACTACCTCCATAATAGTCATGTGAAACCCCTCCCACTACCTCCATAATGGTCACGTTAAACCCCTCCCACTACCTCCATAAAGGTCATGTGAAACCATCACCACCCAGGTTATATTCATATGCCTGCTGTCTAATTTCCACAGCTCATGTTGTACTTGTTAACACAAGCTCATCCAAGCGCAAAATGTAGAGTGTTAGTCAAGTGACCAAGCCGCATCTTATACATCTTCATAACAATTTAATGCTAAAATGCTACTTTAGTAATAACGTCGACGTGGATTGACAGAACAATATTAAAGGTAGGTTTTCTAATAACAGGTAGTTTGTTGGCCAGAGAGAGACATGTTTTAATTAGTATCTTAGAGGACCAGATGGACGCAAGCTTAACTGGCCTCTAATAAGCACTAATGTATTTTTGCACTCAGTGTAATGAAGGCTGAGAGGCTGAGAGCTGGGGCTCAAGCTAGTGTGTGAATGGATAAGTCCCCAATGGCACCCTATACCCTATTCCTTACACATAGGTGCCCTGGTAGGTTGCATTTTCCGCTGCAGTCCAACAGAGAGGCTGTGGTCGCAGAGCGAACTGTCTGGAGGATTTAGCAGCGTCGTCCTGGAAGAAGATCAGCTTGACTCTGTAACCCTGGCTGTTTCCCAAATGCCACCTTATTCCAGAAAAATACACCACTTTAAAATGGAAGCACGGGGAAAGAATATTGGTGTCGAGACCGAAGTTCTATCGAGGTCTCTTTATTTGTACATGCCTGGGATTGTAATGAACACACACACACACACACACACACACACACACACACACACACACACACACACACACACACACACACACACACACACACACACACACACACACACACACACACACACACACACACACACACACACACACACACACACACACACACACACACACACACACACACACACACACACACACACACACACACACACACACACACACACACACACACACACACACACACACACACACACACACACACACACACACACACACACACACACACACACACACACACACACACACACACGGCATGTAATTGAGCAAACGTCTAAGTAGAACATACATCCATCCATCGTCCATTCACAGCCCACCTCTGATTACTTCATAGCGACTGATAAACTTTTCCCATTGACTTGATTTTCTTTTTTAAATCCCAGTGATAACATTAAAACATCATACTTTGGTCATCGAATTCAAATTGCCGCCTCTGTTGAGGATGAGTGCACTTCAGAGGGAACAGGCTGCCATTTGGAACTAATCCGTTTTCTCCCACTGGACCAGGAGGAGACTAGAGGAGGATGCAGGCTGACAGGAGGATGACAGCTACCTCTATACCTGTGTGTGTGTGTGTGTGAGTAATCTGGCACAGCACAACGACAAAACACACACAGTCACAGAGGCTGCAGGTCCAAACACACATCCCAGAGGCACCATTTCCATTGTTACCATTATGCAAATGCACACACACACACACACACACACACACATACACAGTGTAATGTAAACTAGTGCTGACGTGTTAAGCCTCACTGTGAAATAGCACCGGCTTAAGAATTAAAATTATTTGTATTGTAATACATAACAGCAACTGAAGACGGGCGTGTCACAAAAACATCCCAATATTGCAAACAAACCACTTGTGGAACTGATGTTGTTAGCGGTTACTCACTGGGAATAGTCCATCAGCCATCCAAACCCTCCCTCTTATGTTGCTACGGTTACGCCAGCTGGCAGACAAGTCCTTTCTTCTCTCCATCCAGACTCAATTAGGATGATGGGCCAATAGAAGACTCTGAGCTGGCCCCCTTTCCGTGCACACTGACATTCTCAATAGGTTGTACTTAAAAAGCTTGGAGGAACATAAACAGATCGCGGAAAGGGATCAATGGAGAGTCAAATGTAATATACAGTTCGCCAACCACGGGAGGAAGAAAGCGTGTTATTGCCAAAAGATATCATGACAAACAACCCGAAAAAAACACGGTGTAAATACAACATGGCCTTTATGTGTCGCGTCCACAGCGCTTCATTTGCGCACGCGTGTGTGTTCCTCGTGTCAGGTTCCATTAATCATGAACGCAGGTGAGGGACTGTGGCGGCCTGAGGTAAGCACCAGAGTGGGACGTACTTAGAGGTGACAGAAAATGTGACGTCAAATTCAGAGCGAGTCACGGTGCGAGAGCAAACGAGCCAGCGAACGAGCGAGCGAGCGCACAAGAGAGAGCCATCGCCTTAAACGGGTTCACGTTTCTCTCGTAAGACAAGGTCAAGTACGGCACATCCGTGGTATTCCATTTAGCGGTGTGACGGTGGCCAGACACATCCTGGCTATAAACACGGGCCCTAATGAGAACTGGCAGGCTTCCCCTGAGACTGGCCATCAGGTTGGACCCGTGAGGCCAAATCCATCTCCCAACCACCATGTCTCACACATTGTCAACGCTACAATTGATCACGTCCTGTCTGGCAAAGCTGTCCAGCTAAAGCCGGACTTCAGTTATACTTGCGGGTTGAAATACTGTGAATACAGCACAGCCTACAAGCTCCCTTAAAGGGACACTTTACACAAAACTATTTGGGTTCTGCACTAGGTTTTGACATGGGTCAAATAAGCTAATTCAACAGGACACATTCTGAATACAATGAAAGAATGAAAACAAAAAGCTTGGTATACGTTTGGTTTATTTGAAATTTCAGTTTGTATGTAAAGTCTTTGCGAGAAACCTTCAAAAAGTGTGTACTGAAATATGTGAACAAACCACATGTAGATATCAAACCTACGTTTCGAACGATTTGAGGTAAAGAAACGTCTTCAACCGGGAAGTAAGCCTGTCTGGAAGTTAGTTGTGTAAAAGCAGCAGCCACCCAGGCTTGGATAAACTACACGATTAACATAATGTTTCACCCACTATGACATGTTAACACGTACACCTTAAAATAAGCCGCTGCAGATGTTTTTTTATTAAAAATGCTGCATAATCAGTGTCCTTAAACTTAAACACGTGTTCAGAAGATATTTTACTCGTATATGTTGCCGTTAGAACAGAACTGGAAGCGCGGGCCTTCCAATACAGTACTGCACGATGAGAGTTTGCGGCTAGGAAAAGTATAATCAGCCCTGAATAGACAGCATGGATACGATTTGAGTCACCCTGGAGTCTGTCGAGAATACCCTGGTATCATGTGGCATAGGGTGTACCAAACACCAAGGGGGGCGTGTACCAAACACCATGGGGGCGTGTACCAAACACCATAGGGGCGTGTACCGAACACCATCACCCACTGGGAGTGAACACAACAGAACACTGGGAGAGGACAGACTAGAGAGCTGGAGACACGGCAGGGGTCATGTGGTATTCCTTGCTGGGTGTACGGGCTCCTTTAATCTCTCTATAATTCCAATGTCTACGGCAGCGGATAATTATGGAGGGCTTTAAGGCGCCGGAGGCTGGGACCCACAGAGCAGATTAGGATGGAGGCAAGGAAGGAAGGAAGGGGTGCTGGGGGGTTTCATCGCCTCTATATGGAAGGTTGTAAACATGGAAAGGGCCTGGTTGGTCCGTTCCCTCAGAGTCTGCATATCTGGGCTGGTTCTGACCTAATGCGGCTGAAGAGTCTGCATATCTGGGCTGGTTCTGACCTAATGCGGCTGAAGAGTCTGCATATCTGAGCTGGTTCTGCCTTCCTAATGGGGCTGAAGAGTCTGCATATCTGAGCTGGTTCTGCCTTCCTAATGGGGCTGAAGAGTCTGCATATCTGAGCTGGTTCTGCCTTCCTAATGCGGCTGAAGAGTCTGCATATCTGGACTGGTTCTGACCTCCTAATGGGGCTGAAGAGTCTGCATATCTGAGCTGGTTCTGCCTTCCTAATGGGGCTGAAGAGTCTGCATATCTGAGCTGGTTCTGCCTTCCTAATGCGGCTGAAGAGTCTGCATATCTGGACTGGTTCTGACTTCCTAATGCGGCTGAAGAGTCTGCATATCTGGACTGGTTCTGACCTCCTAATGCGGCTGAAGAGTCTGCATATCTGAGCTGGTTCTGACCTCCTAATGCGGCTGAAGAGTCTGCATATCTGGACTGGTTCTGACCTCCTAATGCGACTGAAGAGTCTGCATATCTGGACTGGTTCTGACCTCCTAATGCGGCTGAAGAGTCTGCATATCTGGACTGGTTCTGACTTCCTAATGGGGCTGAAGAGTCTGCATATCTGAGCTGGTTCTGACCTCCTAATGGGGCTGAAGAGTCTGCATATCTGGACTGGTTCTGCCTTCCTAATGGGGCTGAAGAGTCTGCATATCTGGACTGGTTCTGCCTTCCTAATGGGGCTGAAGAGTCTGCATATCTGGACTGGTTCTGCCTTCCTAATGGGGCTGAAGAGTCTGCATATCTGGACTGGTTCTGACCTCCTAATGCGGCTGAAGAGTCTGCATATCTGGACTGGTTCTGACCTCCTAATGGGGCTGAAGAGTCTGCATATCTGGACTGGTTCTGCCTTCCTAATGGGGCTGAAGAGTCTGCATATCTGGACTGGTTCTGCCTTCCTAATGGGGCTGAAGAGTCTGCATATCTGAGCTGGTTCTGCCTTCCTAATGGGAATGAAGAGTCTGCATATCTGGACTGGTTCTGACCTCCTAATGCGGCTGAAGAGTCTGCATATCTGAGCTGGTTCTGACCTCCTAATGCGGCTGAAGAGTCTGCATATCTGGACTGGTTCTGACCTCCTAATGCGGCTGAAGAGTCTGCATATCTGAGCTGGTTCTGCCTTCCTAATGGGAATGAAGAGTCTGCATATCTGGACTGGTTCTGACCTCCTAATGCGGCTGAAGAGTCTGCATATCTGGACTGGTTCTGCCTTCCTAATGGGACTGAAGAGTCTGCATATCTGAGCTGGTTCTGCCTTCCTAATGCGGCTGAAGAGTCTGCATATCTGAGCTGGTTCTGCCTTCCTAATGGGGCTGAAGAGTCTGCATATCTGGACTGGTTCTGACCTAATGCGGCTGAAGAGTCTGCATATCTGAGCTGGTTCTGCCTTCCTAATGGGGCTGAAGAGTCTGCATATCTGAGCTGGTTCTGCCTTCCTAATGGGGCTGAAGAGTCTGCATATCTGGACTGGTTCTGACCTCCTAATGGGGCTGAAGAGTCTGCATATCTGAGCTGGTTCTGCCTTCCTAATGGGGCTGAAGAGTCTGCATATCTGGACTGGTTCTGACCTCCTAATGCGGCTGAAGAGTCTGCATATCTGAGCTGGTTCTGCCTTCCTAATGCGGCTGAAGAGTCTGCATATCTGGCTGGTTCTGACCTCCTAATGCGGCTGAAGAGTCTGCATATCTGAGCTGGTTCTGCCTTCCTAATGGGACTGCAAGAAACAATTATTTTGACAATCGACTAATCTAGCGATTATTTGAACGATTAGTCGACTAAGTATATATTTTCCAGATGATTAATCGGTAGGCTTTGAACGTTTATTCAGCTTTTGCAATTTGTCGAAAGATTAAGTGATACTTTATCGAACTAATAAATATAACAAGGAAATCACTTCACTTCGACCCAACGGAACAGGCCAATCTCTTTTTGTCCAATTGTGCACCACTCAAATCACAAATGCTCGCTATGCTTCAGGACACATACAAGGCTAAAATATTAATCAAACAATTATCATAAATATCTAAATGTGTCTCATTACAATGGTAGCGCACACTGAACTGGGTAACTGCTGTCCGTGGACGTGTTGCTACGGCATATCTTTGTGTGAAATACAGTGTAAACCCGGGTGCCCCATAAATGCGTCCAATGCATTGCATTACGCCGGAGATCATTTATTGTCAATGGGGCAGTCCGAAATAATGCTGTGGTGATGTTGCACTGGTCTGCGATGCAATTCGGATGCCATGTGAATTCAATAATTCTCAACTCTTGCATACTTTTCAGCGCCAACAATCGTACAGGATGCAACCGGAAGTCTATAGTTTAAGTTTTAAGATCCCATGGAAAGCAAGTTCCTCTTGCACGCTCTACAGATTACATCCTTTTTTGTTTACAATTATGTGAAACTTTCCCACACTGCTACGTTTGCACGCAGACATTATAGCGCATTCAAGACATTTTAGCAAGATACATTTATTCTATTAGATTGCATATGGGATGGCTGGATTAATGTCTAGAGCTACAGCGACGCACTAGTCAAATTAAGTTATTGCGGGCACTTAAAACAGGTTTTACGAGATCAAACGACTTGTCGACGGCAAAAATACTTTTAGCCATACTTCCTAATGCAGCGAAATGATTCTCTTCGTCGCAGTGTTCACATCCCCATTGCTCCCAAATCACAGCGTTTCCGCTAGCAAACATCACAATTAGGAGGGAGTTCTTTGCTCTGTATGCAAAGGAGCCATTCAGATTCAGAATATTCATATGGTGCTCTTTACAGCTGAATGCACAATGACTCTTAGCCCAGTGGGAAATGTTTCATGAAAGAGATAAAGAGAATTACATTTGGAATCGGCAGCAAATTATGTGCTACAATGCCTTTTCTCAGTTGCAGGTCAAAGAAAGATGACACGAACATTATAGCGATTATTTATCCTCTCCCCTTCGGCATTCAGCTTCCATAGTGTAAACAGGTAACGTTCTCACCTTCTAAGGAACCGCGGGGCACTTTTCCGACACATTGTCCACGAGCGCTAACGGGATCTAAAGACGATGTATCGTTCAATGTATGTTGGATTGGAATGAGCGGTGGCGTACATAGTCTGGTTCTGAAGTCCTTACCGCTCCGGAGTTGGGAGAAATAAATATTACGAAGCACAATTTCTCACGTTCCAAAAGTGTTTCAATGTTGTTTGGCAGACAGAGACTTGGAAGCATCCTTGCTCTTTGAAAGGGTTAAGGTGAGTAAAATAAACGAACACTGAATAGGTTTGTGTCGTCCCTGTTTGGTGCTATGACACTAAGAAATCAGCAACCTTGATGTAAATCGCTGGATAGACAAGCATGTAAATCAAGTGCTTACTCTAAATGGATGCTTGCTCAGAATAGTCATTGAAAGAATTGCAGTGTCTAGCTGCATGGTTGGCAAACTGGAGGTTCTCACGTTTCTTCAGATATCATTCATATGTGGAAACTGCTCCAGCTCCTTGATGTAGCTAACTAGAAAGTGTCCGGTTCGTCCGTCCGGCTATCTAGAACAGTGCCTAATAATATAGTTTCATTCTGACCAACAAAATGATTAATCTACGCAATAATAATTTAAGGAAAAATTATATTATCAAAGAATATTATCAAAACACACATTCAATAAAAACTAGTTGCAATTGTAGATATATTAATATGGAATAGAGAGTATGGCCAATATGAAATTCTGTAAATGCATGAAAATGTCCATTCATAGAATTATACTCTCAATGTTGCCCCTGTAAAGTCGGTGAGTTTTTTCAGACGTGCCAGGAAGTACAAGTGTAGTTTTACAGTCTGCTTGTCAGGACCAGGTGAGTTCATCTTCGACGAACACACTGAAGAATATGAAGTGGGAGACTTTCCACCTCAGCTCCCTCTGCAGCTTCCTAAAGCACACAATATTTTCCTTATTCATTCAGATGTTGAGAGCGAGGTTGTTGTCCTGGCACAATCTTGCCAAATCACTTACCTCCATTCTGTAAGCAGTTTCATCGTTCTTTAAAATGAGACCCAGGATGGTGGTGTCGTCTGCTAAATTGTGGCCACTCAGTCCTGCGTGTACTGGGGGTACTAGAGGGGACAGAGGATGCAGCCCTGAGGGGCTCCGGTGCTCAGGGAGAGTGCAGAGGAGGTGATGGTGCCCATTCTCCACCACCACTTGGGGTCCGCTCGTCAGGAAGTCCAGGATCCAATGCAAAGGGAGATGTGGAGTCCCATGGTCCTGAGCTTAGGAATGATCTTAGCGAACAGAATAGTGTTGAATGCTGAGCTGTAGTCGACAAACAGCATCCTCACATACGCGTTACCCTTTCCATGTGGGAGAGGGCAGCGTGTACCATCATGGTGATCGCATCAACCGTAGATCTAGTCGGGAGCTAGGCAAATTGAAAGGGGTCCAAGGTGTCGGGAAGAATGTAGCAAATGTGAGTTCTGACTGGAACGATTGCAGTCTGTTTGACGCAGGTGGGGACTGCAGACGGAGTCAGGGAGACGTTGAATATAGAGGTGAATTCCTCCGCTAACTGATACTCTGGCACCGGTACTCTCGTCTGACATGTCACCACTGAGTGAGATAATTGGGGTCGCGTCACTTGTCGAGATGTGTAATTATTTAGTAATCCACTTTATGCATATTAAAAAGCACTGACAAAAAACATCTGGGGATTTAATAGCTGCGGGGAGAAATGTATGTTTGTGTGTGACACTGGCAGGATGGAAACATATGGGTGGGAATTATTACACAAGGGCTGGGGAGCTGGAATAAATGGAGTCCCCAAGGTCGACTAGGCATTCGTATGAAAATCACGTTTTTTCTCTAGAATTCACTCTCTCGGAATTTGTTAGGTTTTCAAATGTCAGCAATAGAAATTCCAGATTATAACCCTAACTCGGAGATGGGATTAAATAAAAACATTTGAACAAAAGTCTCAATATCCTTCATTCTGCAGATTTCAAATAAAGTTTGCTTTACATAATGCAGTGCTTTCAAAATATTACAAACCAAGCACAATTGACAAACACAACATCAAAATAACATTCAGTCCAAAAATGTTGTTTACGTTTTAATAGTTATCGAAATTGTAAAAAAAAAAATTGTAATGTTCTGCCTCAATGGGAAATGTCAACGTAAAAAGAAACAAAAACATCCCATCGCTCTATACAGCAAGATAGAAAACAGGGAGGACTGCCTTCACATTCGATGACCTTGAGAAAGAGATAAGCTCACTCTGGACAGTTCACAAGATCTGTTCACCGGGTCAGAGAAAAAAAACAAAGAAAAAAAAACGGGAAACAGGTCACGGTCGTAATGACACAATCTCATATCAGACACAATCTCCTGGCCGTTGTCTTAGTTTGGTGTCTAGCAAAGACCATCTTTGTGACACAGACAAGGTATGTGTGATATGAAGGGACCAGGTCGGCCTGACATTCTCTGGCTGGATGAGAGATAATGTTTTTGCTGCACACACACACACACCTTTAATAGGCTGCCATTTCTCTTTGCACAACGTCACGGGTCGCCATAATAAAAGCGTGGGGGCAGGCTGACACCTCGGGATGAAGAAGGGAAAATAAGGCTCTACGCAATCCCTGAACGGTTTTCCGGGGGAACATTTGGCGCATGTGTAAACGTGCACATGTCTTTCCTACACTAAAGCAGCGCCATGGACGTCTCCTCTGCATTTCGTTGGCGTTGTTTAATCCAGTCATGGTAACACCATCTGTTTGTCGCCAACTCAATAAGGATAAAGGGGGGTGGACTGCGACGTGTCGGGCACCAGCATACAGACCGTTTGTAAGCTGATGAGTAAGTCTGAGGATCACTGGAGACCTGGCAATTTGATAAGTGAACATCACCTTTCTTACAATTCTCACAATTCAGTATTTGCCTTTTGATACTGTGACATTTCTGCATTTAAGCGTTCCATATATATTGTTCAGCATGTCCGAAAAGTGTGCCGAAAATGTATTACAAAATAGAAACAAATGTGCGTTTTTATACACAACAGCGGGTACTGCCAGACAGTTTACAATGATACAGCACAAACCTGTCTGAAATCTATAGGCGAACATACGACACGCGAGAGCATTGACATGTAACATTGATGTATGCACATGTGACACGTATGAACATATGACACATAAACATAAAGTATAACATGTATCGAAAAATAACATGTCACAGCTGCTCATCTTTTCCCAGTATAGCATACCTACCCACCCCCCAGCCCGACTCACGTCCACTGAACAACAAAATCAACCCTAGCCCGCATGACATCACTACAGTCCTGCCTCTCCACCTCCAACCATCTCTTCTCCTAGACTTTCCCTGGGGGGCCCACAGTAGCACAGGGGCCCCGCTGGGTGTGTGTGTCAAATAAGGCCGACTACCTTTAAAGGGGAGAGAGCTGCTCAACGTGGTTCAGTCACACAGACACAATACAATATATTGATACTTGATCGATACTGCTACAGATCAATGCTTATGACCATGTTATGCCATAGAAGACCACCTACATAGAGGACGAGTGGCCGGGAAACATTTAACTAGACCTCCTCACAGCAGAAAGAGGAGATTCACCTACAAGTGAACCCTGTTGAAAAACTCCTCATTTAGTGCAGATTCTGGAAGCGTAGATATATGGTGACTTTTAAAAAATACATCAAATAGTAATTAAATGGAAAACTAATTTAAACGGACAAATGGCCAGCACAGAACCAGTGTGAGAAGTAGGCCCTGAATAATATCGCTGCGATTTAACTTAAATTAAAAAAATGTCTTATGCAAGCATTTTCGTCTTCAGAATTATCCCCTATTCAATTTAGTTTAGCCAAATGAATACCTGTGAAACCCTGTGCTGACAAAGCTCCAATTGCCGAATAGCCTCTGTCGAATCTACTTTAATTCTGTGTGTGGTCTGGTTTTCCTATGTGGGCAGCATGTCTGGTCTCATGGTTGAGACGCAGACGTTCTTAAACACCGCAGCACGGCCCTCTGTAGCTCAGCGGCGACCAAAATGAATATACCACAGCCGTAACATTCAGTGTAGAAAAGGTGCGTTTTATTGATAGACAATAGAAGGTGGGGTGGGGGGGTTGAGGTGTGTTTAAACAGCACCTGGAGTGAACATTGCCTAAGAAGACTGCCAGAGACGGCAAAAATACTTCCTGTTCATGGATTTAGAATGATCTTGACAAGTCCAGGACACGCCTTTATAACGTAGGCCAATCCCTGCACCAGGTTTTTTGGTACTGCCTCGGATGCCCCCTCAGCTCCGCCTCGATCACAACGTAGTCTCCTCGGCGTGGACCGAACGGGACAAACCCCGGTCATCTCCGGACGGCAATCTGGCTGTGTGGCGTTCCAGCTGGCAAGGAAAATCTCGTTCCAGGCATTGAGAACCTTGGACATTCCCATTTCCCATTTCCCATTCCCACTGGACAGCACATAATGTGCCATGCGCTGGTGGCATCTCTCCCTGTACAGCTGGCAACTAATGCATGCGGTCCAGACAGGAAAGGCAGCCGGCACTCACTGTCATTCAGTCACAGCTGGTCGAGACCCCTCGATCTGAACCTCGCTAGTAGGAACCCTCCCCAGACGATCCTCCTTAGTCTTAGCAATCCCCCATAACCCCCCACCCCATCCCCGCAGCGCATAAAGCCCTGCATTGATTAATCCGCTGGCAGCGACCTCCTCCATTCTGCCACATTTATGTTCAAACACTGTCCCTTTATATTTCCTGCCAGCACTTAAGTAGAGGAAGAGGGAAAAACATTTGCCTCCCTTTATTAGACAGCTCCTTTATGAGGTGACTCTGCCTGACCTGGAAATGCCACAGGAGGACCAGACGTACCGGGGACTCGGACGCACACGCTGCCCTGTACACAGCACCCTATTCCCTATTGCGGAGTGATATGCCACTGTGGGCCCTGGTCAGATGTAGCACACTATAAGTGCTATTTAGAATGTATCGACAGGCGCACACACACACACACACACACACACACACACCGCAGCACAATGCATTGAAGTCAGGAAGACAGCACGTTCTGTTCCACACAGTCACCAACAGGTCCATACATCGATCTGCGGTGCTATGAGGTGCTCATAATCACACCCTCTATGGTACCACACTGTTGCATCAGAACGACACAGCATCACTGGCATTTGTCAGGGTCCTTGGACACGTGTCAGGGGGGGAGACGGTTTCCTATCGGCTAAAATGACAACGGGTTTTAGTTTGCGTCGCACGTTCACAAAAGAGAATGGGGTTTAGAGGTTCATGGTCTCTTAACCTAATTATAGTCGTTTTTGGAGTGCCATTTTTTCTGAAATGAATTCAAAACACATTTTAAACTCCTGCTAATCCCTAGTTCTTCTGGCAGCCCAGCTCCAGTGAGTGAAAGTGTGTGTGTGTGTGTGTGTGTGTGTGTGTGTGTGAGAGAGAGAGAAAACGATAACGTCATGAGCTTCCTTCCTGTGTATGCTAATTAACAGCCCCTTTCTAAATAACACCAGTCCACTGTGTGAGAAAAAGCAATTGTCAAACAATTACAGAAGGTGAATAAAGCAGCCTGAGAGGGGCTAGCGGCTTCAGGTGAATGGGACCAACAACAACAGATAAGACAAAAAACAGCATTAGTTAGACGTGTTGACCACAGTGTCCCTAGAACGGCCAAACAACTGTGGGTGTACAGTGAAGGTAGAAACCATTAATCCGCTGCTGATTTTGTACATTTGCTCACTGACAAAAAGATGATCACTCTATAATTTTACCGGTTGGTATATTTGAACAGTGAGAGACAGAATAACGCATTTCAAAAGAGTTATACATTGATTTGCATTTTACTCAGTGAAATAAGTATTTTATCCACCGTCAATCAGCAAGATTTCTGGCTCCCAATTGTCTTTTATACAAATAACGAGCTGAGATTAGGAGCACTCTCTTAAAGGGAGCTAATGGGACAAAACAACTTCACCGCATCAAAGGACGATGGATGGGGCCATGTACCGGCAAATATTGGGTGAGAACCTCACCTTCCCTCAGCCAGGGCATTTAAAATGGGTCGTGGATGGGTATTCCAGCATGATGACTTGGAGCGGATCTGCAAAGAGGAGTGGGACAATATCCCTCCTGAGATGTGTGCAAACCTGGTGGCCGACTACAAGAAACGTCTGACCTGGTCTGGGTTTTGTCAAAGGGGTCAAATACTTATTTCACTGAGTGAAATGCTAATCAATGTATAACGTCTTCGATTGTTGTTATTCGGCCACTCTGTTAAAATACACCAACCACTATAATGATAGGCTGATCATCTCTTCGTCAGTGGGAAAACGTACAAAATCAGCAGGGGATCAAATACTTTCTTCCTTCACTGTAGACCACGTCAGTGCATCGACTTGATCAGACAGACCGGATCAGTAGTTTTACTCTAGATGCATCCCCTGGAGGGTAACTAAACACGAGTGGCCGTCCATTCGGGACAAGGCTGGGATCCAGCCCCTAGTCTCCAGAGGCCCCAAGCAGCAAGCCCACTGGGTCCACACCCTGGGGCCAGCCTGTGGGGTTCATAGGACAGCCCATTCCCACAGCCCCTGTGCATTCACAGAGCAGATAATGACGGCAGAACAGAGAGCACACTTATGACACACACTCACTTGTTTGTTTGTTTGTACCCGATTAAAGCACTAACTCACATTAACAGCTTGTTATTCTGTCCAACTTAAACTGTATAAAAACTTGCCTACCTAATTTCGCAGTAAAAGCTTGATTAAAACTGGCGTAACAGATATGCAGAAAGGCAAATGTACAGGCAAAAAAAAAATAACAGAACCAAATCACTAACATATTCATATTACAAAATCTCATTAACATTATATAATGCCATTATAGTTAGTGGTTAGCTTATTAGATACACCAATCGTGTAATTCTGCCGCCAGAACAGTCAGAATTATTGTAGGCTTGGATTTCAAATTCAGTTAGGTCACTTGCACATTTAACTGAACAGTAACAAAATGCCTGAATGCCTGTCTGTCTGCCTGCCTGCTTTGTATAAATGACCGTGGTCACATTTGGTTTATTAGGAGTAGTTATTGCACATGCTAGCACTAGTCATTATTTTTCAGCAGCTCTCCCCTCTGGACATCATCATGGCTACCGAACAGATCACAACTGGGTTTAGCCTCTATTCAGCAGACACACAGGGAGAAGCATCTCTCATATGGTAAAACGGACATAACATACAGCAGACCTCCATCACGTTCATTAAACCAGACCTTTAGAGTAGAGATTTTCTATTTCTGTTTCAGTCACTTTTCTGTCTGTTGGATTATTGAGATAATAACACTACGCTGCTGTTAAGGAAGCTGCCAATATGATAAAGCACTTTGTTCACATTGAACCACAGACATTAAGCTACATTACAATGACACGTATCTAAAAATGCTCTTTTAAACTCTCCGATTCCTCTATAAAGTATTTTCATGATCTCATTTACGTTGTGTTTTATTATTGATGCTGATTTCAATATTAAGTGTTTTTATGTTGTGCTGAACTTTGGATTCTCGTTACTATATGAAGTGTTAATGTTGTGTGAAGCCATTGACTTTAATGGGACCCTTATGGTTAAATATAAACGATAATGAGGGAAACACGACCCAGGACTACCTGGTCTTGTCGAATAAGACATTTGTGCGTTATTGGGTTCATTATAAACGGTTTTGCTACACTGAACCCAGATAAACGTATTGCGCTGCATGCTGGGTAATTACAGGTGCTCCAACATCTTAATACTTTCTGAATTTTTAAAAGAACTTCAGGAAATCTGTTGGATTTCCATTAAAAAAAACAATTCCTGACCCGGAGGTAATCTGGGAACCGACAGTGAAGACACGATTGAAAACATGCCCTGGCATGGCATTTAAGGACATACATCAGAGAAATAGGACAAACACCATCAGAGAGATAGGCACAGAGATAATCATTTCGTTGACACCGATCATTATTAAACTTATCACGTGTTGATAAGTGAAAAAAAAAAATCTAAAAATAAAACAATAACAACCTTCAAAACCTCCACAGACCGACTTCAGAGGAGTCATAAAGTTCTATGCTTAACCTCACCTAACAATCAATATAGATCTCAGGGCTGTGATATGTATGTTTCAGGCTGGCCAGACAGACAAAGACATATAGTTATTTCCTGTCAGGGACGAGAAGAGATTGAAGGAGCATACTAAGCAACCAGGACAGGGGGACACGCCGAGCTCCGCCTCCGAGCCCAGCAGGTGTCTGCGAGGACCATAAAGAGCCATTCACATCGGACCTGGTCTGGCCACCGCCTCTCGCTGCCCGGGCAGTCACATCACAGCAACCTCAGCCCAGAGCGCTGAATGCACTGACTGATAAACAGTCTCATCTCCTCAGTGAGACGCTTTGATCTATCCACCAAGCAGCAGCGTGAAGTGATGCTAGTTCGTGTGTTGATCAACGTATGTATACAGGTCGAGGGAATTCGGTGCCCGCACGATTTCTCTTCGAGGTATTAATGGAATAGATGGGCGGCTATATCGAACGACGTCTTTCACTTGTGATCGTTTCCAAGGATGAACATTTTAAGGGGTGTTTCCCAAAAACCAGCATCCAGGGCTAAAACAATAGACACATTATGTATTTCAATGCTCTGCAAAAATCGCTTCAATTTCACAGATTCTATCAGCTTTTAAATGTACACAAAGTCCACCCTCTCCAACGCGTATTACAATACTGCACTTAGCACTAACAAATCCTCACACACGCAAACAAAATGATGAGTTACTGAAATTAGCCAAGATTTGCTACAACAGTTGAACACAAATTCACATTAGGGAAGGATTAGTACAAGCTTAGCTAGCCACCGCACAATCTACCACCACATAATTATAATATCCCACTTTATGACAAAAAAAATGGAGTGGCCCCAACGTCAACACCAATCTCACATAAAACAAATTGGTATTTGCAAATGTGAACACGGACAACGTTTCTTCAATTGGTACTCCTGTCCAGGCTCTCCGTTGAATGTGTTAGAGTGGATTAAACTAAAGAGAAGATTTCCAGTGCACTCTTACACATGTGATATCAGACGCTGATAGCTGTAGCTGACATTCCTCAGTTCCCCACTGTAGCATAGCCAGTTGGGACAGGAACCCCGAGTCCCACTCGTCTGTGACAAATCAGCATTGATCACCCGTATCACAATATCAGATTTCATACAGGTCAATAGTCAAGTCCATCACTCGGTTCTCGGAGCAGATGTCTTATTGGCACCCGCTTGGTTCTACATTTCCTTTCTGTCGAAGATCGGTACCGTGTGCCGTGCTTAATGCCAGTGGGGATTGACATTTGTACCATTATGGTGTTGATATCGTTATTAGTAGTACGGAGACATGACCATGTGATGTCTGTGAGTAACCCCAGAGGAGCCGAACATATTGCCAAGACTTGTAGGAATACGTTTGCACTTTGTTCTCTAATAAATGGATACATAAATACCTGTTATTTTATGTCTGTACACGAACGTGAAGAGAACAGTTGCTGATAAAGGGTTAACATCCAACAGTAGACTGTTGTAGAAAATGAAGAAGAACTAGCATGAACGGTCGAGACACAGTCTCTGTGCTAAAGTGTGAATCCCATAGCGGTTTCTGGCAAAATCACACCTTTCCAATACAAGTGAAATGTATCTGCAGTGTATGAGGAAATGTGAAGTCTTAACGTTCTTTCCTGTTCACAAGATGAAGTAGTAGCAGCCTCGGCTTTCCCCCAATCTCCAAGAAGGAGAAACAGCATTTTCCTTTAATCTGTAGTTATCGTCCGCCTAATTCTACATCCTAATTAAAAAATGCCTGCATAAATTATGTGAGAATGCTCTCCTTATGGTGCTCAATGATAAGACAGTGATTCTGGTATCTGTCAGAGGGAACAGTGATTCTGATATCAATGTCATACTTTATCATCCACAAACTCTAGAATGACAAGTATTTCGACAAAGCACTTTCCTGTCTATATGAATGGATCTCATAAACTGTCCTCCTGACTGATGGGTAGTCGACGTGATAAACTGACATATCACTTCCTGTGTACATGGCTCCGTGAGTTGATAAAAAAAGCATGCCGTCGTTTTCACAATGACCGTAACTAATTGGCTGGCATAATACAACATCTACATCCTTTCACAGGTTTAGTCAGAAGGCTTCCTCGAAACACAGCTGGCGGATAAAGAAATGTGAAGTGTGGTGAGAGACTTTTAACAATTGAACTCTTATAACGGGACCAATTTGACTGTGACCTTGTGCTGGACATGAGTCGGTGACTGACTCGACGAGTTACGTCATAACCGATGGGATGGTGTGACCGCTTGTGCCGTTATATCGGTTACCGTGGATAATCTTGAACACGGCAGAGCACTCAGAAGTCTGACACCTTCACCAAACCACATCCACTGCCTTTTAGCCGGACCACCTTTTATATTTACAATGTTTCCAGCTGTAGAAAATAGTATTCAGTAAAACGATACAGCCTGCCAGCAGATTAGTAACATATTGCCGTATTAAGCCCCGAAGACTACTACAGACATTTTGAACATGCAAATTACATAGCTTATAGCTAAAAAGTCACTCCATCCTCTCAGACAAATTAATTGATGAGTTGCCAGCAGTAGTAGAATGTAGGATTTTAGCGCAACCTGATTGGCTAATCCACACAAAGTCTTCTTGGGAGTGAGTGCAATGGCACATTAGAATGAAAGCCCTGGACCAGAACTCTATCGTGCTGGAAATCTGTGGCGCTGTTTTCAGTGACCCTACAAGTGTCATCCAACCCACCTGACCAACCTGGAGTGAATCTGCACAGAAATAGAACGGGCCAAAATCACTCCGACATGAACGCAAAGCTGGTATATACTTACCGGTACATCAAAATAAAAAAGTCTTACAGATATTTGCCAAAATCAAACCATAGTCACTATGCAACATCATACCATATGAAAGCATATAGGTCAGGGTTCTGAATACTTTCGCTGAGTACAGTGTGTACTGTACACACACACGCACACACACACACACACATTTAGGACATGTTCAATGGAGTCCTTCACAAGTGTGAACTATGCAAGGGGTGAGTTTGGCTAGACATTCACCGGTACGTGTGAAGGACTGGGGACAGACACCAAAGAATGGAAGTCATTTTGAGGCATTTCGAGAGGTGACATACCAGATAAGGTACCCATCACCCAATTTCTGACTCTGGTAACGTAAATCCAAGAACTCACTTCATTTTCATCAACAGTGAAAAAACTGCCACTCGGTCAGAAGCTTCGGAGGCAACAGAGCAGATCCAGATTATGACCTTGTGACTGGATGCAACCGCTATTTATATTCAGACATATTTCATTCATATGGCCTGCCTCACACATCTCCCACATCGACACAATCTAACACATCACATGCATACGGCGAAGGTGACAAGCATGCATTGAATTTCATTAGGCTATCAGACTGTACACAAAGGGTATTCAGGCCTGAAGAGTGAGGGATACGGGGGAGTGAACCCTTTCAGAAACTGTTCCAGCAGTCCCAGTAAGTGCCCTAGCTCCAGTAAGTGCACTATTTCCTTGCAAGATAGACTCAACTGAACAATTGAAAGGGTCAATATGGATATCTCACTCGGCAATAAGAGAAAAACTAAGAAAAAATGAAATGATTGACAGGTCGAGACAAAAACATATTGACAGAAAGTTGAAACAATCCGGTTCCTAACAGCCCTTTACCTCTGCATTGTCAAATGCACAACTGAACTGCTGACTGACCTCAATAAATACATCAATACCACAGCCTGGATAAGCCATCGTGCATCTCATATTAATATTAAAAAAAAAGTCTTTGAACATTGCATGCATGTCGAACACATTCTCAGATGTTTTCAGTGCACATGTTTCTCTTTTGCATTGCTTTGGGTTTGCATGAGCACATACAATCCAGAATGCTGCAGGCAGCAACGGGGTAGGCAACCCCACCAGAAACATCACTTCCCTTAAAAATAATGTTGGACTATTGTGCGATCTTATATCTGCAGAATCCGAAAGCAATAGCCAAAATACCCCCTGTTGGGCGCCTATAACCAGTAAACACCAGACATTGCACGTCACTTATTGAACAGAATGCTGTCATGTAATAGAGCAGAACATAAATACATGTCCTTCGATTAACAATATATCATTGTTGATCATTCGTGCACAAATGATCAGTCCTTCGAATGCATACTCGTAGAGTAAAAACACATACATGCGCCGGTCTACAATTTAGCACCATCAAGAACACCAGCACCGCTACACCATCCGCTGTGTAACACAAACACCTCCGATCTCCATGGACAATTGCAATGCATTTGCGTTACGTGGTGTAGCCCGATACTACTACAACTGCTGCGTGTATATAACGGATTATGTGAGGCTGCGGGCAACCAAATGTGACCCATATATGTGTATTAAATGTCTACGTTTTCCATGCAAACACGCAGAAATGTTGCGTTTGAACGGTTCTTACCTTGTACCCACCCGTCCACTGGAGTTTAGGGGGATGGCACGCGCACACACGCACGCGGGGGGAGCAGGCGCACGCAGGGGAGCAGGCGCAACTTGGCGATGGATCTTTTAATTGTGGGGTTAATAGCCAGCTGGTTAAATGGGCACACACACGCGTATATTATTATACGTCTATGAATTGCGTCTCATGACGCCAACAGCACCCAGGCATCAGCAATCGGTCTGAATACTGATTATGTTCAGTGTTATTTGTCGATAGGGACAGCGCGCATTACCTACAACAGTGCCCTAGAACAGTGTGGTTGGAAATTGTTGTTTTTTCGTTTATCTGGACTCTGTGGAGTGTTAATTTAACTGTAACCTGTCGAAAAACTTTCTTTCTTTTATAAATCGGTCATTGTGACGAATTTAAAAACCCTAAAAGCAAAACAAAAAGTAATTGTGAACTGTTACAAACCAGTTAACCGAATGTGACTGACTTTAAAATGTAATTGTAAAGGGTTCTGTTGATATTATACAACCTCTAAGAAATTATTTACTTTATATTATTGTATATTGTATATGATTATATACTGTATATACACTAGCCTACATCTGCCTTGAGCTATGTTGACCTCTTGTGCCCGGTGGATGGGGGCATTGTCATTCTGGAAGTGACCAATCCCATCAGAATATAAATGTTTCACCCTGGGACAAAGGTGATCATTCAGAATTACATTGTAATGATTTGCAATGACCCTTCCCTCAAACATTACGTTGACCCAAACCAGGGCAGGAAAATTCCCTCCAGAGCCTAACAGAACCTAACCCCTTTCATTGTATGGGTTCAAGCTATCGCGGCGTAAACCCGTAATGCATCATGGATATATAGTGTGGCTGACTGAACTGATTGACTGATCTGCACAGGACATAACGACTCGTCATTTACGACGCACGGTGATTTTTGGAGCGTCGTTGTTCTCCATGTGACACGTGATGACGCTCTCGAACACAGCCACACAACACGAGGTCAGTTTCCACCAATCACAGAGTGTTTTGCTGGAGTGGAGGGTGACGTCATAGCCGACGCGCCATAGATATTAGCGTTACATGCATGTTATTTACAACCGAACATTTCTGTGATAGGAGTCACTGTCATAGACATTTAACAAACTATTCAGAATTGTAGTACGCGGAATATAAATGCACCCATTACGAGATACGAATAGTTTGGTGTGTTGTTAGACAGTTTAATTAATTGATTTTCAGGTATCAAGTAAGTATTTCGCTTTACACAAAGTAGTATAAGTAGCTACGATGTTTGAATATTCGTATTATTCTTTTTCTAATGGGTTGTAGAAGCAAAATGTTGTGGACTTGCTGTTAGCTAGCTACAGTAGTAGCTTATCTACTGCTGGCATTTACACGTATTACTAAACCGGCTTTGCTTTTGGGTCCTTGTTCTACTAACATAGCTAGGTAGCAGATTCATTTGTTAACCAACACTGAGCTGCTATTTTGTTTATCTGTACTGCTGCTGGGAGATTGTTACATACCAGTAGTTGTCGCGTCTATACTGGCTGTAATGAACATAAACAGACTTTTAGTTGTCTATAGGCATTTCTGACCTGGTCCTTAGATTGGACATGTTTGGGTTCTTCATTGCCACTCACTGTTAGCTAGTTAATGTTGTTTGCAACTATGAATAGGTTTCCACCAGCGCTCTCTGCCCAGCTCCTCTACTCAAGGTCTGTGCTGTAGTCTTAAAGGTCTGTGCTGTAGTCTTAAAGGTCTGTGCTGTAGTCTTAAAGGTCTGTGCTGTAGTCTTAAAGGTCTGTGCTGTAGTCTTAAAGGTCTGTGCTGTAGTCTTAAAGGTCTGTGCTGTAGTCTTAAAGGTCTGTGCTGTAGTCTTAAAGGTCTGTGCTGTAGTCTTAAAGGTCTGTGCTGTAGTCTTAAAGGTCTGTGCTGTAGTCTTAAAGGTCTGTGCTGTAGTCTTAAAGGTCTGTGCTGTAGTCTTAAAGGTCTGTGCTGTAGTCTTAAAGGTCTGTGCTGTAGTCTTAAAGGTCTGTGCTGTAGTCTTAAAGGTCTGTGCTGTAGTCTTAAAGGTCTGTGCTGTAGTCTTAAAGGTCTGTGTCTTAAAGGTCTGTGCTGTAGTCTGGTCTGTGCTGTAGTCTTAAAGGTCTGTGCTGTAGTCTTAAAGGTCTGTGCTGTAGTCTTAAAGGTCTGTGCTGTAGTCTTAAAGGTCTGTGCTGTGGTCTTAAAGGTCTGTGCTGTGGTCTTAAAGGTCTGTGCTGTGGTCTTAAAGGTCTGTGCTGTGGTCTTAAAGGTCTGTGCTGTGGTCTTAAAGGTCTGTGCTGTGGTCTTAAAGGTCTGTGCTGTGGTCTTAAAGGTCTGTGCTGTGGTCTTAAAGGTCTGTGCTGTGGTCTTAAAGGTCTGTGCTGTGGTCTTAAAGGTCTGTGCTGTGGTCTTAAAGGTCTGTGCTGTGGTCTTAAAGGTCTGTGCTGTGGTCTGTGCTGTGGTCTTAAAGGTCTGTGCTGTCGTTTTAAAGGTCTGTGCTGTGGTCTTAAAGGTCTGCGCTGTAGTGCTGAGTTAAAATGAAAGCTTGCACATTTGTACTGTAGTGACCGTTTAGTTTTATTTATCTGCTGATGGTTCAATGTTCATCGTTACTCACCACGCCATGACATGTGGCCCCTACCTAATCACTTGTCTATCAAGCTACCTCCCACTTATTGTGTGGACACAAATTATGATTTGTCATTGATATTACTTTTACTTATTGACCAGCTCAAGGTAAGGCTACCACTTTGATTGTTCAAGGTTATAGTTTTGGTGACCATAGAAAGCATTTATAACTTGAAAGTACAGTTAAGCACTATTATCTGCCTTGCCAACTGCTAATTTTGAGTTTCACAAAAACATACTCAAATCCTTAACTCATCGACGTACTCTTTGTGTCTGCGCAGCCCTCAACATGTCTACACGTTGAACGTGACTTGACCCAGTGAAACAGAGCCCCCCACCCCCACCCACCATCCTCATGTGTATCATCTTCTTCAAATTTGACCCTCGACCCGCATCGAAAAACGCCTACAGGTAAGGCCCCGTTTCTGCTTGACTTAACCAATGACACACCCGCCATCCAGCCTGGTTGACTGTGTGCTCTCTTCATGATGTTGTGAGAAATACTCAGCGTCGTTCCACAATGTTTGGAGATGCTACACCTCCGCATTAGCCCGCTGGATGTTGCACACAAAGCAGAATGAGAAGCAATGAAAAGAACCAGAGAGGGCTTTTTTGTTTTACTGGAACTGTTAAGGTTAATCCGTGTCCAAACGGCATTGCTACTTTTCATTGCTACTTTACACAATTTAAATAAAACTGAACGAGTGTCTTTGCTTCCGGTTTCTTCAAAGCTTCCCACTACGGTCCGAAGCTCTGCAGAATATACCCATGTACCCATCTGCTAACCTTCCACGAGTCACTGCTGATTTCCTCAGTGAAGGTCCTTCTGGGCAGAGGCCAGTGGCAGAGATGTCGATGCAATTTTAAGCTGTATTTATTATAATCCCCTGAGCTCTGTGGGTCTTTTCCTACCTGGTCAAGGTGGACCTCTGCCTTTGCCTGTGGGAGATTGCCCTGGTTTAAGCCCTTCACAATGGAGTTGTGAGCAATGGCTCATTTGGTACCCATGGGAAAAATATTTAACCTATGGGCTTATTATTTTTTCATTGTGCTTGAATTGAGTGCATGAAACCTCGGTTAAGGTTATGTTAGCGAGCATAATGCCCAAAGTGTTGTTTTTTTACCTGTGCATTCTTTGTTCGGTAATTGTCTTGGAGTACGTTTGTCTTTCTTTAAAAAAAACATTACCACTGATCTACATGTTTGTGGTGTTCTGATTTGGGTATTTGATGGAGCCAAACCTGGCAACTACATTAATGTTTCAAACTTAAAACTTTAAAACTTTATCTGTATCTTTAAGTCTTTATCTGATTGATTCATTGATAGAATGTCGGAATTTACATTTTGTCAACACTTTTTTTCACTTTTAGTTTTCTTGTTTTCCTTGTGCGCCCTAAAGGCTCAGAGGTTTACTACATGGATGGTTTGTTGTGGTCTCATGCTGTGTAGCCTTTAAAGCACACGGGTTTGATAAGCTACGTTTGCTCTAACCGTTCTTCTTCGGAATACATCGGCTTCTAAAAAGACGTGTAAGAGTCACCGAACGCTGTGAAGCCCCAGAAGATGACTTCAGACCCGTGTTGTCATTTCTGTTCCGTCCTCGTGCACCTCAGGTGAACTATGCTCTCCGTGGACCCATTTAATTGTCATCCCTTTGACCTGCGACATGCCGGCATGGCAACCGGTATGCCCCAGATAGCTAGACGTAGTGTAAAACAGACTGGGTGTTCAGTGTGTCTAATTGAGCATGACTGATGTGTAATGGCATCGCGCCACTTGGAAAGCACTCATCCAGTAACAGTGTGCACTGGCAGAGTTTAACAGTAGAAGCAGTGATGGGCTACATTATGGTAAATATTTTATGTTGACACTTTACTTGCGTGTTTTATAGGACCAACCATTTATTTTATAAATTGAGAAAGCGCCTAAAGTATTTGAAGGTAATGGCGTCCCTGACATTCAATATTGGTTTCTGACAATCCTCAAATCACTCGTTGGTCACGTTTTCCAAGGCCACCTCTCTTCCAATGCCGCAGACCAACCCCAGATCGACTGTCTGCTTTCTCAGCTTGCAAGCACACGCTAGGTGAGCTGGACAGTACTTGTGCACACGCTAGGTGAGCTGGACAGTACTTGTGCACACGCTAGGTGAGCTGGACAGTACTTGTGCACACGCTAGGTGAGCTGGACAGTACTTGTGCACACGCTAGGTGAGCTGGACAGTACTTGTGCACACGCTAGGTGAGCTGGACAGTACTTGTGCACACGCTAGGTGAGCTGGACAGTACTTGTGCACACGCTAGGTGAGACATAAGGACTGCTTTTCAGCTTATCGGGTCGAGTATTCGAACCAACAACCTTTCAGTTCCCGGCCCCGCGCTCTGCAACTAGGCTGTAATCAGCGGACTATTTGTCGCTGCACGTTATGCAGTTGTTGCTGTGAGTGAGGAGCTTGTTGCTTCCATGGAAACCGTGAGCAGCACAAGTGTCACATCTGTCAGGTCAGGTCTATATAGCAATTAATTCTCATAATGAGGATGTCTGTCTATCCAGTTGGTGAAATGGAGAAATCATCCTCACCCGGGCTGTCAGAAGAAAAGACTTGGCTTAACTATGAGTATAATATATCTGATGCAGGTCCCTTGTCTGCACTGTGTCTAATATGGTCTGTTGGTCCACTACTGCGTTACACTTCGGGTTCTATGTGAATGCAGCAGTGTGCGTCTGTCCTAAAACAGCCATATCAGGTGGTCTCCGTGTCTATGATGACTGTGCAGCCGTTCAGGTAGGCTGCATGTAGCCAGTATGTGTGGTAATGGTTATTAAGGACCGTGAAGGAGCGGAGGCTTCACCTGCGTCACAAATGACCTCCTATTTCCAGTGTAGTACGCAACAGTTGAAATATGACAGAAGGAGTGCACCACATGATGAATATGGGTTTGGTAAATGCTTTTATCCATAGCGCTTTACAGATTCTGCGTCACATTCACCCATTCATACACTGACGCCCACATCTACCATGCAAGGCGACAATTTCCCAGGAGGAACCGGGGATCGAACCACCAACCTTCCGATTGATAGACAACCGACTCAACCCAATGAGCCACTGAGTTTTCCGGATGCTTAGAATGTGGTTCTGGTGCCTACATGCAACCTCAGCCAGAAGCCAGGTCTTTCCTCTACATATTTACTCAAGAGTGCAGAGTCTCATTACTATATAGTCTGCCTCATCAACAGCTTCCTGTTTCCTCTTCACCTTCACCCACCAGATACTGAATAGGCTGCAATTTTAGCCACAGACACCCTCACAGGGCTCTGTGTTTTTCTATTAATGATGTATACCACCACTAGGGTACGTTGTTAAAGAACATAACTGGAAGTGATCTTCCATGGGCCTGTAACTCTGTTCACCCCCCATCTCTCCCTCTCTCCCTCTCTCTCCTCTCCAGGCTGATTTTGGCTGCAAACCGAGATGAATTCTACAACAGGCCGACAAAAGCTGCTGACTTTTGGGCGAGCAACAGTGAGATCCTCAGTGGTAGGCATCAGCACTTGACGTTGAAGTGGCATAAAGGAGGACTCCCTTCTGTCGGACTGTTAAATACATTACCACAAACCTCCCGCTCGGCTAGAATGCAATCATGCCACATCGTTAACGTCATTAGTGATTATACATTATAAATATCTGTCCTGGTTGATGTCACACTATAGAGTTTGCACGAGGTTCCTCTGTTCATTGGGAAAGTAGTTTTTAGGACAGTATATACTAGACTATGTCATATGGTTCTTTTTTCTTCTCAAAGACAATTATGATATTTGTGTGCGTCTCATTTTGTCATTTTCACTGAGATCATATTGTCAAATCAGAAATGACTGCCGAAACACCCAGAGACTCCAATCCCTCTGGCTGTATCGTCTTCTCGATTACGCTGCATTTCCTGTGTGAGATGATATGGTCTCCCCTCATTCCATGTCCCCCCCCACCACATTGATGTGCTGATATTATTGATATTGTGAGCTAATGTCCTGCTTGTGTGTGTATGTGGACCACTGTACATGCAGCGTTTGTTGTCAGCGGAATCTGAGTCCCTGACATGAATGGATCCTAGTGAATAGTGCACAGTGCCCTCTGGAAACATCACACCCATTGGCGTTATTCTCCATTAGCCTGAACTCACACGGTGGATGTGAGAGTGGAGGCGTTGACCTGGCAACACATCTGAATTGCTTGTTGGCGTGTGGGCGGTGTCTGGTTGTAGTTCCGGGAGACTTGGTTACCCTAAGGCTGAATCAATCTCTGCAATTTTACTACTTTGATTGATGGATATTCTTTGTCTATATATGTTTTGTTTTATTGGACAGCAATGTGGTGACGGATTGTGTTTTTGCTGAATGAGCAGTAAGTCCGAATTGAACCAACACTGCAGCGGTAGAGAGAGAGAGAGAGTGAGTCACAGACCTGCTGGACCACCCTAGACCACACAATGGAGAACTTTGACTGTTGGACCACCCTAGACCACACAATCGAGAACTTAGACCGCTGGACCACCCTAGACCACACAATGGAGAACTTTGACCGTTGGACCACCCTAGACCACACACTGGAGAACTTTGACCGCTGGACCACCTAGACCACACATTGTAGAACTTAGACCGTTGGACCACTCTAGACCACACAATGGATAACTCTGACCGCTGGATCACCCTAGACCACACAATGGAGAACTTTGACTGTTGGACCACCCTAGACCACACAATGTAGAACTTAGACCGTTGGACCACTCTAGACCACACAATGGATAACTCTGACCGCTGGATCACCCTAGACCACACAATGGAGAACTTTGACCGTTGGACCACCCTAGACCACACAATGTAGAACTTAGACCGTTGGACCACTCTAGACCACACAATGGATAACTCTGACTGCTGGACCACCCTAGACCACACAATGTAGAACTTAGACCGTTGGACCACTCTAGACCACACAATGGATAACTCTGACCGCTGGATCACCCTAGACCACACAATGGAGAACTTTGACCGTTGGACCACCCTAGACCACACAATGTAGAACTTAGACCGTTGGACCACTCTAGACCACACAATGGATAACTCTGACTGCTGGACCACCCTAGACCACACAATGTAGAACTTAGACCGTTGGACCACTCTAGACCACACAATGGATAACTCTGACTGCTGGACCACCCTAGACCACACAATGTAGAACTTAGACCGTTGGACCACTCTAGACCACACAATGGATAACTCTGACTGCTGGACCACCCTAGACCACACAATGTAGAACTTTGACTGTTGGACCACCCTAGACACCCACACTAACTTTTATGGTTACCAATAATGTCTATTGTACCGTTACAGTTTAGATTTCTCTCATTCAGTGTGATATCAAGCTCTAAACGTGCTATTTTTTTCTTATCTTTGAGGTCCAATACTTCTGGAAGCCGCTGTCAGACTCGCAATATCTCTCACTGGTCAATTAAATGTGTTTTTCTATTTTTAGACCGAGGTGATAAAATTAAAAACCGATCGGCGTGTCCGTTTGTGTGGCTTCCACAGACATGATGTGTAATGTGGTGGATGTGTGTTGTCAGGGCTGGACCTGGAGGAGGGGAAAAAAGGAGGCTCGTGGCTGGGGATCAACAAGAGGGGCAAGCTGGCTGCCCTGACCAATTACCTGGAAGGAAGGCCCAATCCAGACCTACAAGGAAGAGGTGCTTATAATGATTGGACAGTCATTATTGATGGGGGACGCGCGTGCAAGAGATATAGATATATGTATGTATGTGCGCGCGTGCGTGTGACGTGCACTTTAGTTACTCTCCGTTATTGATCCCAACTGTCCACTGCAGATTCTCCGCTCCCTGGGGGAAACTCGTTCGTAGTTCGTAGTTTTACAGCAGCCTTTTAATTAGTTTACTTTCTTGATGGCTACTTTAAGGCCTTTGCATAAAAACGTCTGTCAGTAGGGCTGGTCCCAATTCTGGGTAGCTGTCTGTCCTTTCACAGCAAAGTCATGGTGCTAAATAATATGGAAAACATTTTAGATTGCTGACAACTGATGAAACAATGTACTGCTCAAATTAATGAATATGAAACATTTTGTATTTTAGGGTTCCTTGTTTCCAACTTTCTAACAGACCAGAGCCAGAGCAGCTCATCCTACCTGAAGAAGGTGTCGTCTGAGGGGCATCTCTACAACGGCTTCAACCTCTTGACAGCTCAGTTTAAGTGAGTTAAGTGTTCGGCCTGACTTCATGGAGCTTTTGGCTAAACCCAGATTAAGACTGTGGCATGTGTTTATTTTTGCGGGAGAGTTGATTCCTATCTTGGTTGAGACATGGCCGTCGACGCAGCAGTTGAACATTGATCGGCCAAAGGCTCCTACCGTAGCTCTGAGGACTGTCCGTTAAGACCTTGAGGTTTTAGATCGTTCCGATACAGCATATTTCTTCTTAGACCTCCGTGTAGGGCTCAGGGCTCAGAGTGGATTTGACATTAGCCATACGGCTGTGTTACCAGGTGTTTTCTCTCCTCCAGTCTCAGGTGGAACTGTTTGAGGACGGATCAGGTTGGATAGTGCCTTTTCTCCGGGGTCCGTCAGACTGAATAAAAGACATTAGCTACAGCTACCTGCTGTCTCTCTCCTTCTGTCACTCGCCAAACACAGATAAAACCTTGAGCTGAACTAACCATTATTTGAATTCTGAAAGAACACCTGTTAATATTTTTTCTTCTCCTCTCTGACTTGTTGAAACCAAGGAGATGTTTAATGTAGACGCCCCGCCGTATTTGTCTCGTTCTCCACGGCATTCAGACGGGATTTAATTTGATGGCCTTCTGGTGTAGAATAGAAAGTAAAAATCAAAGTGGGAAGAAGCCTTTATAGATATGCCATTGGCATGGCAACCGGGTTCTACTAGATCTCGTTTTGGAAGTCAGAACCACTTCTCCAAATTCCTGCTGGTGGTTGGCAGGGTTTACCCTTGTGGGATAAGAGGTACATATATCCTCTTGGCCGTGGAAAGAAACGGTTGCTCTCACTTCTTTAATCCCCTTCCTACATTTGATTGTTTCCAGGTATTGTTCCTTCTCCAAATCCAAATGTTGTAAAGCTATCATGAGCTATTGAATTAATTACGTCTAGGATTTAATTGAATTGTGTGTGTGTGTGTGTGTGTGTGTGTGTGTGCCCTGATGGCAAGAAACTGCCAGCAGATATGTGCACACAACATGAGATATTAGCCTAGAGAGCAGAAACTGTTTGTAAGATGTATGCTCAGAACCCAGCCAATCATCTGCTTGTGACATCACTCCATCCCTCTGTCTGGCTACGCCCATTGGGCCTTCTGTAGACCCACAGCAAGATGTATGGATGCTGCCAGACAGGAAGTCACGGTACGCACCACTGTCAAATCACAGACAAGGGCGGGACTGTAATGGATTTGTTTACAAAGCTTTTTAATAAACAGGCTCGTTACAGGGCTATTAGTTTCTCCTCTGCACAATGAAACCACAATGATGTCTGTTAGAAACATCCCAAAGGGAATACTGTTTGTTTGTGGCTGCTCTGTCTCCATGGATACAAATGGGCCCGTTTCAAAATTAGCGGATTTCTCATCCATCCAATGTAATAATAATTTCATGATGTGGTGTAATAGGGCAAGATGTGTGGAGGTCGTTTAACAAATGCTGTGTTTCCCGTTTTTGAGTTGTGTGTTCCTGTCGTCTTTGGGATGCAGTAGTGGAAAAGGCACGTTCGTCACGACTAAATATAAAGGCTATTGCTCCATTCAAAGGCTGGATTTGAAGAGTTGACATTTAGAGTTTTGTGTTCATAGGCAATATCTAGAAAATGTGAAAACAAAGTGGCTTTGGGAAATATGTTTTCCTCTTCTCACATTTTGTGTCTTCTTCACGTCGCGCTCTTAAAGACCGTTGTCTTTGCAGTCTGCTTTTGGTGAACGGTCATCGGTCGTGACATAAGATTTGATTAAATGTCGTGACCTGGGCCAAAAGTTCTGTCCAACCTGTACACTGAAAAACCATGACTTGTTTTAAAGCAGATATTAGGCAACAAGTATGTTAACATAGTGTTGAATTTCAATGTGCTATTTTGACCTCTGTAAATATCAACAAACATGAAAATGATAATGTTTTTTTAATTCTGCCAGCTTTATTCTGCTGCTTATTCAGCTAGATATCAGCCCCCTTTTGATGTTATTTTGATCACTAGGAGCCAAGTGTGGGTGACCAAATGACCAAATTATTTTAATATTTCTATTAGTTATTTATTTAGTTGACGCATTAATGACATATTTTTCGTAATGGCACTTTTTAAATTAATGGTATCATATTAGTTTTCCCTGTCAAAATATGTTTTTGGTGTGATTTCATAATTTTGACACTATGTTTGATCACCAGGCAAGATGTATTACATAATTTTATCATGTATTTTTAAATAGGCCGAAGGTCAATGATCGATTTTGTGATCGTAATCTAAGGCCGCATGTTTTGGACACTGGGTGAAGAGAGGGGCAGAGCTGTCAACTGATCACCATCTGATGGAGGAGGCCCCTGTCCGAAAGATCTTCAACTCACACCTCCGGCGGAGGAACCTGAGTGGGCAATGTTCAATTCTATTGCTGAAGCTGCGGCGGTGAGCTGTGGTCTCAAGGTCCTAGGTGCCTCAAGGGGTGGTAACCCTAGAACACCGTGGTGGACAAGGGATATGCACTCCGGAGGCAGTTGCAGGGTGCCGCTGCCGTGTCAGAGGCAAAGCAATTTGGAGAAGCTATGGAGAAGGACTTTCGGTCGGCACCAAAATGCTTCTGGAAACCGCACCTCAGAAGGGGAAAACGGGAACCATCCAAGCTGTGTACAGTAAGGATGGGACACTGTTGACCTCAACTGATGATGTGATCGGGCGCTGGAAAGAGCATTTTGAGGAGCTCCTGAATCCGACCTATGGAGGCTGATGGAGGGTCATCGTCAGTTTCCCTGGGGGAAGTCGCTGAGGTAGTCAAACAACTCCACAGTGGCAAAGCCCCAGGGACTGATGAGATTCACAGTGCCAGAGGAGTGGCAGACCGGGGTCCCCTCTTTAAAAAGGGGACCAGAGAGTGTGTGCCAATTACAGGAATGCGGTTTTCGTCCTGGCCGGGAACCACGGACCAGCTAGTATGGGGTGAGGGGGTCTCTTCTCAGGGCCATCCAATCTCTGTACGCTCAAAGCATGAGCTGTGTCCGTGTCCTCGGCAGTAAGTCGGATTCGTTCCTGGTGGGGGGTTGGCCTCCGCCAGGGCTGCGCTTTGTCACCAATCCTGTTTGTAATATTCATGGACAGGATATCAAGGCGTAGTCATGGGGGGGAGGGGTTCCCGTTCGGTGGGCTGAATTCACTGGATCGGTTCGCAGCCGAGTGTGAAGCGGCTGGGATGAGGGTTAGCACCTGACTCTCAGCAGGAAACCGGTGGAGTGCCTACTCCGGAATGAGTCCTAAAGTTCAAGTACCTCGGGGTCCTGTTCGCGTGATGGAGCGGGAGTCACTGCTGTTTTAGTACTGCACATTAGTGTAGCCAATATAAAGGCAACTTAAGCACAGTACATCTGTCTGTGGCAGCACTCTCCTGGTCTGTGGCAGCACTCTCCTGTTCTGTGGCACCACTCTCCTGTCTGTGGCAGCACTCTCCTGGTCTGTGGCAGCACTCTCCTGTTCTGTGGCAGCACTCTCCTGGTCTGTGGCAGCACTCTCCTGGTCTGTGGCAGCACTCTCCTGATCTGTGGCAGCACTCTCCTGGTCTGTGGCACTCTGTGGTCTGTGGCAGCACTCTCCTGGTCTGTGGCACCACTCTCCTGTCTGTGGCAGCACTCTCCTGGTCTGTGTGCAGCACTCTCCTGGTCTGTGGCAGCACTCTCCTGGTCTGTGGCAGCACTCTCCTGGTCTGTGGCAGCACTCTCCTGGTCTGTGGCAGCACTCTCCTGGTCTGTGGCAGCACTCTCCTGGTCTGTGGCAGCACTCTCCTGGTCTGTGGCAGCACTCTCCTGGTCTGTGGCAGCACTCTCCTGGTCTGTGGCAGCACTCTCCTGGTCTGTGGCAGCACTCTCCTGGTCTGTGGCAGCACTCTCCTGGTCTGTGGCAGCACTCTCCTGGTCTGTGGCAGCCACCCCTTTTGCCTCTGCACTTCTGATGCCCTTCTGAAATATGTTTTAATTTGTTTTTCTCTTCCCGCTATACCAATTTGATTATTTCTCTAGTTATACTGCCAAAACTGTTTTGTAAGATACAAACTCACGTAATTACAACAACGCAGCTCACAAAAACAAGCCAATGTTTTCATCTTGTTTTTTTGTGATTAGATTAAGAGATCTGGTGTTATTCCAGTGACAAGCCAGGCATAAAAACGCCACAGGCAGTAACCATGTGCCTCTTCATGTGTTTAAGCATTGTTACATAGCCTAGCAGCACACCATTAATTAAACGCTCTGATTTTCATCACACTTTTCTGGAGCTTATATTGAGTTTTTATTTATTATTTCAAGTCTATGTTGTGGTGGGTTGCCACTTTATTGTAAGCAAGGACTCCTTAGACCCTTGGCTCTCATCTTATGACATCCCACAATGCAATGCCAGCCTTTTCCTAATACCCAGCAGAACGTAATATTATTATCAAACCGTTTCCTAAAATAACTTTGTATACATCCGGAAACTGTTTAGAAAGTGGGTTGTGTTGGCATGGTGTGAAAATGTGGTGGCTTCTGGCTTATAGTTTCCTTTTTAAAAAGAGCTGCATTCCTCGCATTGCTTCTGTGCTGTATGGTCTGTTTGATTTTCAGAAAGCAATTTTAGGAGCAGGCCCGTATTCACTGAGCCGTGCTCTCTATCTGGAGCATTGACTGGCACTCAAGTGACCATAAGCTAGATGGCATGCGTCTGCCCGTAAGCAAAGTAATCATCCATGCATCTCTTTGCATTTTACTACTACCGTCTCTCTTAACTAGGTTCTAATAGAGTTCTTTGAGTCTGTACTCGATATTTCAGTTTACCCGAGACGTTCCATTATTTTCAAGAGCCAGACCTTTACACTCACACTCTCTGCAGTAGAACCTGGCGAATTTAACGTATTCACATCGGAGCATATGGAAACCCCCTGTGCTTTTCTGAATCTGAGCGATCCCACTACCTCCGGAGTCGATTCAATTCCCAGCGCAGTCTCTACGAGTAGCATAGACCTCAATCTGTCCAAACAGTGTGTCACGCTGTGTGTTTGTTTGGGTTGGGCCTCAGAGTGATCTACACAAATAGCTCCATCTCCCTTCTGCACATTGAGCCCATAGCACCATCTGGACACCTCTCAGCAGGGTGGCACTTCTATATACGATTTTGGGGAGGTGTTGACATCCAGCAGTGTGGAGCTGCCTAATCTTGTCAATGGAAGAGAACATGCGAAGAGGTGGTGGTTGTGTGTCATTACCGGAGTTAAGTTCTGTACTTAAGTCAATGCCTGACAGATTTGTGTTGTTGTTACGTTGTATGATGGCTTTAATAATTTCACCAACGCATTTTTACTAGCACACTGGCCCACCTACCTCAGGCCGTTTTACCCTAGAGGAGAAACTGTAGGACAAACGGACAAATACTCTTTGCACAGGAGCTGAACTTTTGTTTTCCCAGGATTAATTTCCGATTGTGGTGTAAACAACTTCAGAAGCTTGGACAGCAGACGGGCAAATTAGTTTGTAATTAATTGAAAGGGGTAAACATTTAGTGGACAGCGGAACTCGTAATGTCAGACAGATTTGATCCTGTCAGTTACTTGGTCCTCTGGTATTTGCAGATGTTATTATCCGCTGAGTCTTCATTCCACACACGGGGGGGGGAGTAATCTTCTCTCATCGTAGCTCTTGAGATTAAGCTCGGCTCAGGGATGGAAAGAAAAGCATCAAAGGCTTGACAGTTTGCAAACTTTTGACCCTGGCCACTGACTCCACAGATCAGTCATAACCGGTATCCGGGTATTCTGGTCTCTGGAGTGTCCAGACATTTTTCACCAGGATAAATTAAATGAGATATTTATGCACAGTTTCAGTAGACGACACACCGGCTGATTATGCTAAAAATCGCTGCCAAGAACTGACAATTTGTTTCCTTTCAACGCTTGTTTCAATTACTATTCCTTCATTTCCATCTACGGAGGTTCCTTTCTGATTTCGAAAAGGAGGATTCTAGTTAGGAAAGGAAACAGGAATTGCCTAAACAATGCAAAGGTCTAGATACACAGGAGTAGGATTTGCATTCTCTTAGTGTAGTATATTGCTTGGAATTTATCACTACAATTTAACATGGCTTCATGTTTATTTTGCATACAATTCTGGTATAACTTGCCTACATATTCGGGAGCTCTGTGTTGCTGCTCGGCATATATGGTGAGGCTACTACAAAAGCACATTGCATAACCCACTGCTCAGTTATGAATCCACAGATTATATTGAATGACCCTCAGATTTCAACAGAACTTCAGACCATCACCGGCATGGATTTCTAATTACCTCACTCTTTGTGTCCGACGCAGGGCCAAAGAAGACACTGTGTGTTACTATGGAAACAGAGGCAGCGCAGAACCTGTTTGTCTTAATCCAGGTTTGTCTGTGGAATTGCCTTCGCTTGTACCGCTCGCATTATATAGAAGCCTATATGCGTGATACGATTACGTCCCTGGATTTAGGTGAATGTTTTTGTTTGGAATGTAAACACATCTATTTTTAGCAACGTGCGTGTGTGTGTGTGCGCGTGTGTGTGTGTCGGCTGCCCCAGCAGGAATCTATGGTTTGAGTAACTCGTTGTTGGATACTCCATGGAGAAAGATGCAGCATGGGAAAAGACTATTCACCAGCGTAGTGAACCAAACGTTGTCCGGTGACGTGCTGGTCCAGGACCTGCTCTACGTCCTCAACAATGAGGAACTGTGAGTTCACCACAGAGTTCCGTCCATATTCATAACGCCTTGATAATCATGACTCTACACTACACAGCCCTCACACTGTGTCAGTACACTACACAGCCTTCACACTGTGTCACTACACTAAACAGCCTTTACACTGTGTCACTACACGCCTACACACTGTGTCACTACTCGCCTACACACTGTGTCACTACACGCCTACACACTGTGTCACTACACGCCTACACACTGTGTCACTACACGCCTACACACTGTGTCACTACACGCCTACACACTGTGTCACTACACGCCTACACACTGTGTCACTACACGCCTACACACTGTGTCACTACACGCCTACACACTGTGTCACTACACGCCTACACACTGTGTCACTACACGCCTACACACTGTGTCACTACACGCCTACACACTGTGTCACTACACGCCTACACACTGTGTCACTACACGCCTACACACTGTGTCACTACACGCCTACACACTGTGTCACTACACGCCTACACACTGTGTCACTACACGCCTACACACTGTGTCAGTACACTACACAGCCTTCACACTGTGTCACTACACTAAACAGCCTTTACACTGTGTCACTACACGCCTACACACTGTGTCACTACTCGCCTACACACTGTGTCACTACACACTGTGTCACTACACGCCTACACACTGTGTCACTACACGCCTACACACTGTGTCACTACACGCCTACACACTGTGTCACTACACGCCTACACACTGTGTCACTACACGCCTACACACTGTGTCACTACACGCCTACACACTGTGTCACTACACGCCTACACACTGTGTCACTACACGCCTACACACTGTGTCACTACACGCCTACACACTGTGTCACTACACGCCTACACACTGTGTCACTACACGCCTGCACACCCCAAACACCAGTCTAGTTTCTATTTTGACAGTCAATGTGCTTCATTTACATGCTGTGTATACGATCATAATCTTTTTTCAAAGTTATTTGCTGTTTACAAACCTCAACGTACCAATAAAGGTTACTCTTGCTAAGACTATGAATGTGCTCGGTTATTATGCGAGTTCCAACACAGACATTCGTGGTAGGAAATGAACATTGAACAGGTCTGAGATAACATAGTTCGGCACACATTACATGAATGTGCCATTTAAAGGGGAGAGAATGCACTGCTGTTGCTGGAATCCTGTGCTTTTATGTCAACTTAATTGCAACACTCAGTCTGTGAACTTTTGTACTCCTGTCAGCACCTTCCTTTCTCTCATAATAGGTTTGTACGTAATATGTTGCTGAAACTTTTTGTAACATAAAAGGTTATATTCTGCATACAGTTTCTACTAAATGCACTTTGTCCCTTTTTTAGAGTACTTAAAGTCTACGTTGTTTTCCCCCCTCCACTGTACTTCAGGAACACACCTGACCCGGCCCAGGAGAACCAGGGTGAAGGCTACAGCCAGAACATGCTGCGGGCTCTGTCCTCTGTGTGTGTCCGCTCCCCTCATTACGGCACAAGGTCAGAGTCCCCCCTGTCCCTGACTCCCAAGTCCCCCCTGTTCGGAGTCATAGGCTTCGTTTATAATGTGGCCGAGGCTGACAATTTCTGTGTCTTAGAAGTTTTGTTATTACTCTGGTTTGTCAAGCCGGGACTGTGCCGGCAGGGTTTTGCTCTTAGGGCACAAAGGAAAGTTCAAACGATTGGTTCACCAATTTATGGTTGTGTTTGTGAGTGCAAAACGGCAACGTGTTTTTTTAAATTAAATTCTTCTTGCTGATTGGAGAAATGTGGGTAGCCTTTACCTACCTCGATGTTTTTAGTTGCATTGAGAATGCGACCTATAAAATAGTGAAAAGTAAACCACCTGAAAAGTTTTGGACACATGAATATCAGAGCCAACGTTATTACACTAGAACCATTACAATCACATGCAGTTGCTAAACTCTGAATCAGGAGCTCCACAACCGACGTTGTAGCCTTTCCTAAAAAAAATGAATGCGTGGTATCGTATCCTGCCAAGATCAAAAAGCCTTTTCCGAAGACTGACTATGGATACGCATGAGTCTGGTATGTGTTGCGAAGCAATTTCCAACCTGCGCTTATGGAACTCTCTTAGAACTCCAGGGTAACACCTTTCTTGCAACAAGCATCATCGAAGTAAATGTGTCAACTGTCAGTAAGAAATAGAACAAACTTGGCCAACATGGGAGGTCAGGAAGAAAGATGTTTTTTAAAGGATGAAACCTCTGCTGTATCCAGACATCTGACAGTTGCCAGGTAACACTTAGGTAAAGACCAGAAATACTGGAACATCTTGCGGAGAATGTAAGGCCATTTTGAAAAAGAACAGAAAAGCTTGACCCATCATGTTGCTGCACAAAAAAGGTAAATAATACATAAACAATACAACAGAATGTCTCAAAAAGAAGAAATAGTGTGTTTTGGAATGGCTATATATGTATATATATATGTGTATATATGTATGTATATGGAATACTTTTGTCTCTGATCTGGTCTCTGCACTATTTTAATTCCTCTTCTGTTTTGTGTGCCTGTTTTAGGACCAATACCGTTATCCTCGTAGACGCAGCAGGGAACGTGAGCTTCACAGAGCGTACCATGCTGAACTGTGACGTCAGCCAGTGGAGCACTAGCTCGTTCAGGTTCCAACTCCAGGACTAAAGACCGCTACATGGGGGTTTTATGGGAATCACACACGGTGCCTTTATGCAGCCCACGTGGTCTTTATGAGCATGACGTTGTGTTTCATATTTGGTGGAGGTGGGTGGGGGAGTGGATTGGTCGGTAGGGTGGGGTTGGGCGACAGGGAAATATTGGCACTTTCTTTGAGAAGAGAGTTTAATTGCACTTTTCAAGTAATTGTATTTTGAAATATGTTTTTGCTTTGCTTAGTATATGACGAAATGTGAATTGATCAAATCAGAAATGTGTGCTATTTAATCCTAAATCTTATAAAAGGACCCGCTTTTATTTTATTGTTCATTTTATTAATTACTTGGTTGAAATTGTTTTGCCAAATACATCATTTTTAATAAACCAAATATACCGTATTTAATGTAGATTTTTTTTAGAACTGGTTTGCTGAGGAAGAGAACTTCAAGCATTTTCTGTCTTCTGGGTCATTCTGCCATCTTGGAATGTTGCATGCGTGCGTGTGCGTGCATGTGCGCGTGCACGCTTACACCCATAGCTGCAGTTACAGCCACCAACAATTCATATAAATCCCCTCCTAAGAATGAGAGGTTTGGTTTCCTGAACTCATAACAGATGTTGTAGCTTTTCTGTGAAAGAATTATGAAAATGTATTTTGGCCTGCTTTCTAGTGTAATCTGTACCATTGGCCTGGATTTTGACCCGAGTCAAAAGAGGTTTGCTCGTCAAAGTGAAAACCCCCAGAAAGCACAATAAAGGTGTTTTATTTTTTGGAATGTCGGAAACTGCCTTGTCCTATATATTATATAAAGTGGATTATTTGCTTTGCAGTGACCCAAATGAAAATGTGATTTTTTTCATTTACATTTGAATTCGTTTTCTGCATCTACCTCACTGTTTCTCCATTAGGTACTTTACTTTACATAACTTTCAAAGACTGTCCGGTTAAATGTGTGGATGTACACCAATAATGAGGACCGCACATTGGTTTTCAGGGTATATTATGTTCCTGACAGAAATGTCTGTTTACATTGTCACGGTTTTGAATAAATATTTTTCACAAAATATTTTTGCATGCTTAACAGTGCAGTACAATAAGTAAGACACAAAATTATTAATGAATGAAAATCAATTACAATCCAAACAATAGTAGCAATATTCCAAAAAACTAATCTGCATTTAAACCTGGAATATATTAACTGATTGCTATGTACATTAAAATAATCTGTACATCAGTAGGTGTATACGGCGCCCTCCAGAATCATTGACAACCTTGGTGTATAGGGGAATATGGGCAATACTGTAGGGTCATATTAATAAGATGAATGATGATTTGCCCTTTTAATACTTGGTGCACTTTCTGCTATAATCCTATAATGTTAGATGAGGAAAGCCTTTGAGACCATTCCTCCATGGAGATAATCTCCAGCTCATTCAGGCTCGTTGGTCCTTGCTATAAAAATCTCTTCGGCTCACTCCAAAGGATTTCACTGGGATTTTCTTCAGGGGGGCTGCGATGGCCGTTGCAAAAGCTTAATTCTGTGGTCCGTGAACTGTTTTCTTCTGAGATTTGCTTTGGTCCTGCTCCAATAATGGAAAGGAGAATTATTATTATTTTCAGGTGGGTAACCATCTTTCTATTACCATGGTCAGATTAGTTAAGGTCAACTATAATTTAGCCTGTGTGTCACCTCGTGAATACCCAGTGAAACAGGATGCCATTGTTGACCCCTTATAAGTTCGTCAGAGACTCTTAATTGGAATATGCATCCTTGACTTTCTTCAAAAGATTTTCTAAGATTGACAAAAGATGTGTCATGCCTTAACAGTTTAACAGAGTTAGGTTCATGTTTTGTTGGTGTAAGATCAAGCTAAAGAACCACAATTAAATGAGCTAGGATGCCAGTAACTCAGACGGGCCCTGTATGTCTAAGTGCAGCTGTGTTCTTGATTGGGTTCTCGTGGAACGCTGGCGGACCCTGGTGGCCTTTACTGCAGCCTGTGATGAGGTTTAGGAATTACAAGGGTTTTTTCATGCGCCAATGAAGATGCCATTGTCCCAGCAGTTGGCTGGCTATGAAATAAAAGAAACATTCTCGATAACTGAAACATATTTACCAGCATTGGGCAGCCTCCCTCTCAAAAGTTGGACAGTGATTTTAAAGCCGTCTATAACTGACAGACATGATGTAAGTTCTGCCAGTTTAGCTCATAATTAAAACCGATGTGCTGATCCACCATGGTGCACTCTGTCCTTCTGTCAACCTATCAATAACAATGACATATCTGTTTGTAGTTATGTTTTGTGATCTGTCAGTCATTCTGTCAGCCTATGAATAATAGTGACATTTCTGTTTGTAGTTATATTGTGTGATCCGCACGAAACGACTTTTATATTTTGTGATCAGAAGAAACCATCACCATCTAGACAAAATAACTTTCATTAAATCGTGACCACAAGAACATGTTGCTGTTGAAGCCATACTTAAAAGGACCCAACCGTTTGATTGAAGCCAAATACGTATTTACACAATACAGAATGAACATTCTTAATACATAAGTACATTAAATATAGTTTTAACTTTCAAATACATTTGCACAGATTTCATAGAATTGTTTGGACTTTGTCTATGAGGTTTTGTGTTTTTCAAGAGTTTTTAAATCAATTATAAATGAATTCCATAACAAAACAAAATGTTAAGGAAGCAAAATTGTCAAAATACTTAGCAAATTATGTAGTAACTTATTATTCTACCAACAAGATACTTGAAAAATATATCTATTTTGAAGACCCCACCAATGGCATTCAAATGCAAGCAAGAAAGTACAGAGAACAATATAAAAACTGTACTGAAAACGTTGTGGTAATTTCAATGGTTATATCATATAACCTTCCGTATAAGACACAAAAAAATGGGATCGCAGTAATTGCACACAGACTATTTAATACATTCTGAGTTTACCTCTGTTTATACTCTGGATAGATAATGTTACAATCAAAATGATCGCCACCTACCGACAATAAGTTACCACTGCACTTTCTAATCCGTTGTTTTCATTGGTTCACTGAGATATATTCTGATGTTTGATTGGTCTATTGAATCCCGCAGTATTTCGTCCTGAGAAAACGCCTGCCTCTGTAAACAGATGATTTGTCCATGTACGGAGAAGTAAGTACCGATTGGTCCCCTGACCTGTCAATCTTCCAAAAAGCCGGCTCGTGCGTTAAATCTAGCTTCGGAAGCAACCTGCGGCTGTCTGCAAGATGGCGGAACGGGGAAGGGTTCAGTTTGGCCTCGTCAAAAGAAGAACATGATTTAGATTATCTAGCGAAGGGAGGTACATTGTGTAAATTACATTTAGGTGAGTCGTCAAAATGGGTGATTGTTTCACCGTTTAATTCGGTCATTTTGATACCTTATTGTGAGGCAAAACCGCTTATGTTCAAGTTTGAGCTCACTTACTTAGCTCAGGTAACGTTAGCAACTGACAGTGGCTAGCTAACTAGGCTAGTGCTGGTGGTGCGTAGAAGGACAATACCAAATGATGGGCAGGTCGGTTTTTAAATCGCTCCCTGACCAATGCTCCACGTAGTGCCCAATAGTCATTTACGTGTGAGGTTCACTTGAAAGTGACTTGTTTCGTTGGGATTCTTGCACATACAGCTAGTTAACGTTTTGCAATGAATCAACCAAGCAAAGGATTTCAAATAGCGTACCGTCTGTATTACTATTAGTCATCTTGTCTGTATTAAGCTATTTAATTTAAGATGGTATACTATACGTCTCTGTGTACTTGTACAGTTAAACGTGATGATGTCCTCATTGCATTTCCACTGTGGTGTTGCTCTTCGACTTTGGCTGCTTGGTTTTATTAAATGTGTTCTCTCTTTCCAGCTCTGACGGAGGATTCGCCAGTGGAGGATGAGCAATGACTAGACGAGCAATATAAGCTGAGTGCATTGTGATTTCCAATAATTGAGACAGTGATTCTAGAAAGCTGTCTACATTAATGAAAAGAACAATGTAGTAAGCTTAGCATATTCAACACTGGTACACGGTCAATGCAGGGAAGTTGTTTGGTTCGAAGTCTTGTGTGCAATGTGCTTCTGCATGCGTTTTAGCTGACATCTTTTTAGAAATATTTGTATTGCCTGGGTGACGTTTAGATCATTGGTTGCATATAGTGATTCTTAAGACAGTCAACATGGAGATAGATGAAATTTCACCTCCCTTGCCGTTGGAGCCACCTGATAGTTTAGATTCTGAGGGCCTTAATGGTGAAGCGCAGCCTCCACCACCTCCCCTGCAAACGTCCAGTGACGCAGAGGAAATGGACGTTAGCTCTGGTGGTGATGGACACACACACACCCCAGCAGGGGGCCTGGGGCCTCTCACCACGGATTCCATAACCTTCTGTAGTAACCCGTCAGATGAGGCTGAACCCAGCACTCTGTGCCCTAGAACAGGTCGCCATGCGCCTACTGTCACCAAGTTCCTGCCAGACCTCAAGTTACTCAGAGACATTAAGGTCAGCGTCAGCGTCGTCGATTGTAGCAGGCGTAAAAATCGGAAGGTGCAATACACCGGGATGGGTCAGGAGGGTGGTAGTGGAGGGGGGGACAGCTCAGAGGGCCTTAATGGGGAGTTGCATGATGATGATGACGATGATGACGATTACGACGACGATGATGATGATGATGCAGAACTAGGGCCTGTCACAGGTAGCTCTGGGTTGAGGAATGGAGCAGTCAGTGGCAGTCAAGGGAGCATAGGGGAGGAGCCGGAGGCGGACCTTGAGAATAAGGTGGAGTTTGCGGTCCTAGATGAGCTGGAAGACTTCAGTCAGGACTTCCTGGACACTGAGGATGTTGAGTTGGGGGGGTTCAGGTCTGAGGTCATAGTTCAACAGGAGCCCACTGACGAGGAGAACCTGAATTACTCTTATGAGGTAAGTTACTCCTATAGAGTTGTCTTTGCGGAGGTGTTAATCATCTACACAATCATCATAATAAAGGGCTTACCCAAAACAAGACCACTGAAACACTCTTAAGGAGACCAATAAACCTGAAAGTAACTGCCTTGGGAACATCTCACTTTATGAACTGAGTAGCATATCATTGTGTTTGTTGTAAAATAAATGAATTGATAATAGGATAAAAATTTATCGAAATAAATGAGGGTGTAATATTTCTACACATTAAAACACACGTTTTATACAATATAAAGGGCTTTGAAGACTGTATAGCCATTGATGAATGGACAACATGATCAGGTTGATGCCCCCAGTCATCCGGTCAACCCTCAACAACTGTCTTTTTTAGGAGGACTTTGACAACGATGTAGACGCCCTGCTGGAGGAGGGCATGCCTGTGCCCAAAAAGATGCGCCTGGCAGAGGGGGCAACCGAGTATGCGGGGGACAGTGACCATGTGTCGGACGGGGACATTGATGGGGTGGGAGGTGTTCAGCCCATGATGACCAAAATTAAAACGATCTTGAAGAGTGAGTGGTGGATGTCTAGTGCTGATATGCCCTTGGTAACGGCATATCTGAGACTGGCACATTTCAAATTATGCCTGTATATGTCTTTTATAGCGTGGCATGTTTTTGAGGACACTAGCGGTGTGGCTGTGTAGTTGTGTGTCTGTGTCTGCATATGTGTACATTCTGCTTAGTGCAAATCTTAACGCACAGAAACACACCTACCTAACATCAATAGTTGTCAAAAAGTGCTTTCACAAACACCCGGCCTGAATTCCGACTGAGCACGCATCAACATGTTCACGCACAGCTCTAGGAAAAACTCCCTGGTGAGTTGAATTTAGGAAGAAACCAAGAGTAGAACTAGGCTTGTGCGTGGTTGCCAGTCTTCTGGATGTGCTGCGTGAACATTTAATAGTTTAATAGTTATTAAATGCATTTTTAATGCAGAGAGTCTTTTAAAACAGCAACTCTGTCCCTATTAGTCATAGAGTGGTGGCAGATGATAAATGGGTGCTTTCGTGATTCCAGGTCGTGGGCGTCCACCCACTGAACCCCTACCAGACGGTTGGATCATGACATTCCATAACTCTGGCATTCCTGTCTACCTGCACAGAGAGACCAGAGTGGTGACCTGGTCCAGACCATACTTCCTAGGGACTGGGAGCATCAGGGTAGGTGTCACTCCCACTGGCTGTACATTTGCAGATTTTCAGAAGCTTGGTGACGTGTGGGTTTATGGGAACGTCCGTACATTTGAATAGTTTTAGAGGGTAAGTCGCACTTCACAATCTCTATAGCAATACATTCCTGGTGAATTATTTCAGTTTTATGATCACACAAAAGTAATGAATAATTGTCTCTGTTCTATGTTCAAACAGCAATGACATAAGACTTCTAACCTCCAACTCCTGCTCTCCCCTGTTAACAGAAACACGACCCTCCTACCAGTGGCATCCCCTGCCTGCATTATAGGAAAATGAAGGATCACGAAGAACGCGAGCAGAATGGAGAGGTGACACCCAACACGGAGGTGTTACCGGTGAAGCCTGTGGACAAGGCAGACAGTGTTGAGCGACCAGATGAGCCTGACTCCACAGCCCAGGAGGAGCCTACCGTTGTGGCTCCGGGCTTGCCGGAGGTGGAGATGGGGACAGGCCTTGTAACAGAGGGCACCAAAGAGGGGTGCCCTGTCTCACACAGCAAGATTCCCAAGTCCTGTGAGATGGCCCAGGGGGCTCTGGGACAGGTCAGGGCCAAGGTGGAGGTGTGCAAGGATGAGTCTGTAGGTAAGGCTCAACTCGCAGCATGATGACCGGTTGACCTGCCAGCAGCTAGTAGTTTCAGATGCCATTGACGATGGTGCATTGCATGGCTTGTAAACATGGGGGACAACATTGTGTTTGTGGGCTATTCAGAAGAATAGCAATGCATGTAAACAGTTGCTCCTGTTGGTCTTTTAAAGCAACAATGTAACCATTATTGACATCCTGCCAGACATCAAGGAGTTCCGCAGCTACCTGGAGAAGTGCTTTGACTTTGAACAAGTGACCGTGAAGAAGTTCCGTACCTGGGCAGAGCGCAGGCAGTTCAACCGGGACATGAAGAGGAAGCAGGCCGAGTCTGAGAGGCCCATTCTGCCGGCCAACCAGAAACTCATCACCCTGTCTGTGTCTGATACCCCCACTAAAAAAGGTACCTGAGCTCCAGCTGAACTGACACGCGTCACAGGGTTTACTGGTTACATCACTGCACACGTAACATACACTAAGCTCTTTCACGTGTTTATTCAGCGGTTCACTCAAACATAATGTAATTTAGGTTTTGAGCATTTTCTTTATTTTTAGTGTTGAGGACTAAACTCTTTCCTCTTTTTTATGTTTTTTCTCAGAGTTTGTAATAAACCCAAATGGAAAATCAGAAGTTTGCATCCTCCATGAATATATGCAACGTGTCCTGAAGGTCCGACCTGTTTACAACTTCTTTGAATGTGGTAAGTCTGCGTTCTGACCTTCGCTCTCTCAATTTCAACCGTCTTGACCAGTTGCTTTACCTGGAACAAAACAAACCGCCGAAGTCGTTCGGAGAAACGGTCTCAATGCAATGGGCACCGGATGAGTTGTTCCTCACTTGTTCCGTCTTCCAGAGAACCCAAGTGAACCCTTTGGAGCCTCAGTCATTATAGACGGAGTCACGTACGGCACTGGAACTGCAAGCAGTAAAAAACTTGCCAAGAATAAAGCTGGTATAGTTTTACACTCCATTTTTAATTGTTTCTCTACCATCTCGAGCATCGCCAGAGGGTGTGTGTTGTGTTTGAATCAATCAAAACAGATTCTGTGACTCGCTGCTTATGGTTGTCTCTCCTGTAGCTCGAGCCACACTGGAGATCCTCATACCGGACTTTGTGAAGCAGACGTCTGAGGAGAAGGCAGTCGAAGGGGATGAACTGGAGGTATCCGCCTGCCAATCACTGGAAAGGAATTTCATTAATTCAAAGTGACCGTTCGTTGTGTTTGGTCGGATTTTTTCTAACGTCGCTTTACCCGCCGGTTGTTCACGTAAGATGATTAGTAATGTTGTTTTTTTGTTTCCTTCAGTATTTTAATCATATCAGTATTGAAGATTCAAGAGTGTACGAGTTGACGAATAAAGCGGGCCTACTGTCGCCATATCAGATTCTACACGAGTGCCTTAAGAGGTATGACTGGAAACGTGGGGATGATGGGGACATTCTACTTCTGATCTGTTTTTATAGTGACCTTCAATTTCAACCTACTCTTGTGCCCCCCGCAGAAACCATGGAATGGGCGACACCAGTATCAAGTTTGAGGTGATCCCGGGGAAGAACCAGAAAAGTGAATATGTGATGACGTGTGGCAAACACACCGTGCGTGGATGGTGTAAGTTACCTCACTGTCGACAATGGATTTGTGCTCCAAAATGTATTTCGGCGCGTCCGGACCGTTTAGTAGCGCGTGCTCCTTCTAATGAATGCGTGTAGACCCCTTGCGTAGGCTAAATTACTACTAGCAGATGCTTGTTTTCCAGGCAAGAATAAGCGTGTCGGGAAACAGCTGGCCTCTCAGAAGATCCTCCAGATGCTTCATCCTCATGTGAAGAACTGGGGCTCCCTGCTCCGCATGTATGGTAGAGAGAGCAATAAGATGGTGAAGAAGGTAGGTCTAATGGATGTGCATGAACCTGTGGGTGGTATGTGAGGGTCATATGCCTCTGGAGATTAACTGATTAGTAGCGGGTTTAATGCCAACGCTGCTCCTCTAATCAAGCCGTGTCTCTCTCATTTGACTTTTGACTCAACGTGTTGATGTAGGAATCATATATGCATTATTAACCGTCTACAGTCCTTCACCACCAGGAAAAGGCCAATGCCTTGAGTGGCTTAATTAATCAGCAGCTATATAACTAGAAGTGAAAATGTATAGAATTTATAAATGCATTATTTAACTAAAATATATATAAAACATTGTGTGTGTGAACATTACTGCTGTTTATCGGGTGTGTCTAACTATTGGATTTCATGTGCAGGAGAACTCGGACAAGAGTGTGATTGAACTTCAGCAGTATGCCAAAAAGAACAGGCCAAATCTTCACATCTTGAACAAACTACAAGAAGAAATGAAGAAACTGGCTAAAGAGAGGGTAAGTGACGTTATGTTATAGAGGTACGACGTGTCAAAATCTGAGTCTAGACTTGGATGTTATAGATAACTCATCACCACAGCTTCTGTATCGCTCAGTTAGTACAGGATGGTACTTGCAACGCCCCGGTTATGATATTCGTTCTCATGGATGAACAGTACGAAAATGTATTCACTCACGGCTAAATAAATATATTTGAGCTATTTCCTTTTTGTTAATGGCTACATTTCATTAGCATATTTTCTGCGGCGTATTGACGAAGCTCCAAACAAACGTTCTAGTGTACAATCGATTTAAAGGTGCACTCTAAAAGCAATACAACCTGTCTCTCTCTCTCTGTTCTTCAGGAAGAAACCAGGAATAAGCCCAAGATGACCATAATGGAGTCGGCCCAGCCTGGCAGTGAGCCCCTCTGCACGGTCGACGTCTAGGAGCAGCACTGTAACAAAGCTAATATGGCACGGGGGCATGGTACTCATCATAGTCACGTCCCAATGGTAGCCCATGGTCTGTCAGATGAAAAAGCTACACCTACAATCTATCATCCAATTATGCATCATTGTGAAATGGCAATACAGCAACCACATTTATACCACAGATGGGTGTCAAGTTTGCATTGTTTCTCCAAGCTGTTTAATTTCACCCCTAATGTGTTCTGGATTCAAATATGGTGGGGGAGGGACAAATGCACTAACAACAGTTGAGTGAACATCATCTACCTCTAGATGTCATCTCAATACTGCAGCACTTCTAGAAGCTGAACCACAGGGGGTCGCAGACTGACGGGTTAACCCATCTATGAACCCCGGGGGGGTCGCAGACTGACGGTTTAACCCATCTATGAACCACAATGGGTCGCAGCTTGATGGGTTAACCCATCTATGAACCACAGCAATTTCTGTCAGCCTGTTTACTGAGTAATAATAATTCCTAAAGAAAACCACTACCCAAGCCAATTTTATATTGAAATTGATTAAATTTCTAATACACTCCACCAGTTACCTGGAATACCAGGCCTTTTGGACACTGAACATTCTCTAACAGGGTTCCTTGTGTGCTTAACATCGTAGTATGTTCAAAGGGACTGTTTACGCTCTCCAATTTTGCTATTCAGGTACATAGTGGAACGTGAATTGAGATGTTGTTGTTGGATATTTTGATGTGTAATTTGGATGATGTTTAGGATTTTTGATGAGTATGCTTCAGCTGGAGAATTAAAAGCTTGCATTTTCTTTTGCACGGCCACTGTTTACCTGTTAGAAGAAGCTATATATTCAAGTACATAGGTTTCTTTCAGTTCTGTATTTGTTACATGCTCCTTTTGAATTGGGATGCCTTTTGTTCTGGAACTACAGGATAAAACATATCAACGGACAGCCGAGAAGGCTGGTCTGTCTTGCTGAGATCCTGTTTTCACATTAGCACTGCAGACACAAGGGCTTGGAGTACGCTAGTTCTGGATGAAAGATTGGGAGACAACGTAAAGATGTTACATATTTTAGAAGACTTCAACCTTTGGATAATTGCTTCTGGGTTTTGTGTGCGCCGTTGCATTACTTTTAGACACTTTAATGAAAACAAATCAATACTACTTGCAGACCACGTGACTATTTAGCTGTTCATTTAAGGACCCAGACATATAGTAAGACAATTGGCTACATGTTGCCTTAGATCAACCAATTCACTCAGGGGGCACCAGAGAATATCCAGAACCCAAGTTCCTCTTCAATGAAATGGAGTTACCAAGCCTACCTACTTCATACAGCAGCTTGATTGGCCAGTTGAGAATTCTCATAGTGTGTTTAGAAAGAACTTCCTTCAGCATGTACAGAATCGAGTTGAGAATTGTCTTAATGGTCTGTCTCTGCTGTGTTTGCCAGCATTGTGATAACTGATTTGTTTTGATCAATGTGTAGAATGTTGAAGTGCTGCGTTCTCTACAAAAGGCAATCCACATAAATGAAGTTGTTACAGTTTACTTTGAACAAAATTAGATCGGTTGTTATTAAATCCCATTGCTCAAACAGTGTGAACCAAAGCTTAAATACAGTCTTATGCATTTTTATAGAATACTGCAAGTTTCTCCATACATGACATAACTATATACAGGAAAGGATATGAAGATGCAATACCTGCTGGAACAAAATGTATACTGCTGAGTATTCTCTGTTTGATGTATTTAGTTCGTGTGTGCTTTTCCTGGATGTTTCCATCTGTTGAGGTGTCGCCGTTCTACATGGGCACATGGCCGCTGTATAACAGAATAGATGCTTTAAGAATGTGCTTCCCCTCCTGTTGTGTTCTGTCGTGCCAAGTGTGTTAGCGTGTGAAGAAACAATTGTGGTTGTAACAATTAGTCATTTGCTAGAGATTCTGCTGCCTAGAAAATGAAGTGACCACAACTTGGTATCGCTGACTTTCAGTGACATTCGTTTATGCAAATTAAAATTGTGATGACTGATTTTGACTGGCTCTTGCTTTGATACAACTCCTACCTAGTGTCCAAATAAACTGCGTTTTTTTCCCCAAATGCATCACAATGACCACTGGCATTAGATAAAAGCACATTTCTGAAAATAATATTACTTTAATGTAAGGAATCTACAAAACATTTGGTAAATGATCGAGTTCCCACACAAAAAAAATTAACAACGCTCCTGTTCCGAAGACGTCCGGTAGATATGGTTTCAAGTTCCCTTAGTCACGTCTTCCTGTTTGTCACTGGCACTCTTGGAAGTGTAGTCCACCCTCTCAAAGAGCAGCAGCATCTCACAGTGCATGGTCTGGGGGAAGAGGTCCACCGCTACAGCCCGCACTGGACGGAACGGCGCTCCGCGTACGCGGTTTGAGGGAGACCTGCACAGACTTCACAGAAGACCGAACGTTAAACACGTTCCTCGATCGCACGGCTGGAATTGCGGCCCGCTGGGTCAAGACCACGTGGACCATCATGTACTCACTCTATGAAGTTGTTCATGGCTGCCTTGGCGTTACATGCCACGTAAACCAGCCTCTTCAGATTCTCTGCTCTTCTGATCGCCAGGATAACTTTGGAATCTAGACAGAAACGTGTCAATCTACAGCGTGTGCTCGCTTGTCTAGTGGATCCTAATGCCCTGTGTCTTGCATTGGATTTATATATATACGTACGTAGGCCTGCTCTGGGAGGATCTACGATTGCTGTGACACTTGAGGACACGACAGCATTGAGCACCATCTGAAACACGTCTTCAGCCTTTCCACAGTGGAACTCAATGTTACTCAGTCCTGGAAAATTTCAATCAGTTACATTTTCATGTACCAGCATAATAATTCAAGCTTAAATAGGCAGTTACATCGGCACGTCACTGATATTCAGTTTGTAATTAAGGCCATGCCTTGCAGCAACTCCTAGCGAACTCCGGACAGTCAATGTGCAGAAACATTCTGAAGAACGTCCAAACTGTCTTTCAGGTTGGTGAAATCAGGAACTTGTATACTGTATCTAAATCAGGCACAACTTTTCAGGCCACATTATTGGCTGACGGCTGGTCTAATGCAACATATCTGATTTCTCAACTTACCATTGATCAGAGCATTGACTTTGGCATCGTTCACTGCATCCTGACACATCTCAATCCCAATCACCTTCTTCACCCTCTGCAGTACATAGAACAAAACAAGAGTTTACAAAGACATAACTTATCACACAATTGACCCATACAATTGTTATCAATACCATTGCATTTCAGTTTACCCTTTCAGAAGGGCAGAAAAAAGAGCACCATTGTGCGTGAATTTACACAACATTTGCAAAACATTGATTCTTTGAACATGCTATATTATGGACATTTTGCTGTGTTCTCCATGAAATCTCTTTAATAAATGAAACAGAACCATAATGTCAGATTCCATGGGTCCATATGTAATTAGAATCCATCTGCAGCGTTACTATATATATTACCGTAGCCAGGGAGATGCCAATGGTTCCGGTCCCACAGCATACATCCAGCACAGTGCTGTCTTTGTCCAGCTGGGCCCATTCTCCCACAACAGAGTACAGCACCTCCGCTGCTCCTGTGTTCACCTGGTCAATGACATTATACGGCAAATAAACCACGATATCACTCTACTTCAGAAGGAATTTACATTGGAAACAACATCAATACATGGAGTTGCTACAGATCCAAGTTGCTACAGATCCACGTCCCCCTGAGCTGCCAAAACAGTGCCGATCCCGAGAAGAATGTACTCCACAAGACGGCAAAGTCGTACATGCGTGTGGTACCGGCACCAAGACACTAGCAGGAGATCCATTAAGTCCTGTAAGTTGTGAGGAGCCGCCGTGAATCTGACTTGTTGGTCCAGCACATCTCACAAATGCTAAACCAGGGCAGCAGCTTGAATGCCTCTTCGTGTTCATTATGGGCGCAATATTGCCATAAGATAATTCTATTGCCATGAAGGGGTGAACCTGGTATGCAAGAATGTTTAGGTAGTTGGCACGTGTCAAATTGACATACACACCAATCCCCAGTCATATTCCACTTTTCACTCCCTCCACCGGCTTGTCGTTTTTCCACAATGCACCCTGGTGCCATCCCTTTTCCAGGAAAATGATGCACACATGCACAGATGTCCATGTGATGTTAAAAACACGAGATTCATCAAAACAGACAACCATTAAAACATGGCTAATACTTGGGTGGTTAAGCGTGGAAGGATACAAAAATCTTAGATATTGCTCCTTGAAATTTAATTCAAACCATGCCAATTGGACAGATGTAAAAAGTATATAGAGACTAAAGCATTGACACTAATACATGACCAGAGATACATACCTGGAAGAAAGAATGAGGGGATATCCTGAACTGCAAGCCGAGCATCTCCTCACGGATACAGGGATCTCCAGTTATCAGCTCGCATGGTAAATCCTCTGGGTTTGAGGATTGCCTTAGTGAATCAAACATCATCAGTCAGTCGCAAAATTGTCATGGACCATCTCTGACCCGTAAGGTGTCACTTTCATATGATCTTACCTTTGTCCCTCTGAAACGAAGTACAGAGCAGTTACACCACTCTCTTTTCCCACACCCTCTGTGAAATACTCTCTCATAGAGCTCTTCAGAGCGTTTAGTTCATTTTCCTCAAGTTTCTACACAGAAGCAAAGGCAAGAGAATTCCCTGATGAACAGTTGAATAAATTACCCGGTAGACACATAGAATTCGGTCGTAGAATCCAGAAATAAATACAAACTTCAGTTAAACCTCAGATATATATGCACATGTTCTATTTTTAAAGTCATAAATAAATATAGAATAATAATAAATAATAATAAAGCGGTTTCCTATACCTGCGGGTTGAAAAACACCATGGCCATGGCCTCTTTGGTTCTTGTTGTCCGGACTGTCAACTGCTTCCAATGGCCTTCGTATGTCTCAGGGCTGTACACCGAGTATGGTGTTGTCCTGTGGAAACAAAAACCAAACGATGAGCCAAATTATGTGCCAAAACATTATGTGGCGACCGGACATAATCAATACATACAAAAAGTGACCAATATTACCTGATGAATTTCTGGAACTCGCTGACCAATTTCTTTGCCTCAGTGGTGACGTGAATGCTGTCTGAGGGCCCCACCACAGCACAGGAGCCTCCTTTGTACTTCCCCAGTCTAAAACCTATGGTCTTTTCCTCACCATTTGCTCCAATACCAATTACAAACTCACACTTGTTCCTGTATTCCGTCTGCATGATAACAGTAGGAAAAAGAGTAAAATAGTAAAGTAAAATATTTTTACTGTCAAAGTTCAGCATGTGCATACCCAAACGGTACGTGTCGAAAAAGCAGTTCTACTACAGGTGTTGTACCTGAGAAGGAGATGGTCTGATGTCATCCAAAGGGCAACACTTCCTGTCGTACTTCTCCTTCTGCACAAACAGCCAAGGCAGCATTGCCTTGTTGGTGTTACCAATTTCTCTGAACAAAAAAAGTGTAGGACATTTTAAAACGCAGGACATTTTGTTGGCGTTTTTCACGTCAATGAACAACATGCCAGATGAGATATATATACATATAAAATGCCTTACACTGCAGTAATCCCATTGATGCTCTGCTTAAGGCCATTTGTGCCACGTGAATAAATCTGTACCTGGCCAGTCGCTGCAGCACCCCGTCCACCTCCTGCTGCTTTCTCCTCAGCTGCTCCTCGTAAGGCACGTTCCACAGGGGCGTCACAACATTGGCAATCTGCACACTCAGGGGTTCTTTGTCCTCCTCCGCCTCCCGTTTCAACGGGGGCTGCCCAGCACCTTCTACCTCATCTCGTCCTCTCTTCCTGAGGATGGGGTCAGCCTTGGGTTTGGCCAGGCGCACACTGAGCGTCCGGCCTTTCCACTGCATGCCATGTACCATCTTCATAGCTTTGTCCCTCTCCTCCTCGTTCTTAAATGTGACAAAGGCAAACGTCTGCTTCCCAAACAGTTTTATCTTGTGCGGGTTGAGGCGATGCTTCTCCAGGAACTTCTTTAGGTCATTGAAGCCAATGAACTTGGGAAGATTTTGGATCTCCACTTTGAAGATCTCAGAGGTAAAAAGGTCTGCTTGGACGTAGCGGTACAGATTATTAGCCTCTGAAGAGCCTGCTTCTCCTCCACAGGCTTTTGTTTCATCTGGATTCACCGCCTCAGTCACATCTTCTTGTCCTATTGCTTTCTCCTCGTCTATTACATCTTCTTTGATGTCCAATGCCTTCTCTTTCAGGTATGGAGAAACATCACCAGGGATTTCTCCAACGTCTGTCATGTTCTATTTGGGATGACAATAGTTTGTTACCTTTGAAAATATTAATTTGCGACACGCATTATTCCTCTTCTGTATTAAGGAAGCCACGGACTTTTTTAACAGACCTGTCACATCCGAGATTGTATTGTAAATGTAGGAAAGTGTCTCGCAGATAAAGTACAGCAAATTATCACAAATACCAGCGTAACTTAACTCTGAAAAGAAGGGATAAGTTATAACATTACAACACAGAAGGGCAAACAACAAAGTTACCGTAACAGTGGCACTTACGGCTCTTATTATTGCTTTAATTTATATTTGTTGATGGGGAATTCACTTCAAACTAGAAAAGACTGCGGGCTGCCATGTTTTAATGGGACACGTGCAAATTTGAACTTTGACACGAAATGTATCTATATATACACAGATATTAAGTGTTGTACATTGCAAGATATTTAAACAGGAAAAATAGTTCAAATAATTACATATGATGCATGATCATAGTGTCAAATATATATGGATATATATATATATATATATATGACAAAATAATGTAAACGTTTAACGAAAAACGGAAATGACGACGCTCTACAAAAAAGTAAAGCGTTTGTGGGGTGTGTTCAACACGCCAAAAACACAACGTTTCACTGAGACACGGACAGTTTCCACTAATCGGTTTACCATTGGACGATATTCTAATGTGTCCTCAGTTAAGCCCCTCCCTGCTTCGATGTGTTTTTTTTTTTAAGAAACGTTTCGTAACGTATTTCTTCCGAAATTAATAGCCAGGTCAGGTTTTTACGTTTCATTAATAATATTACGTTTTTGGTAATCTATCTGGTTGAGCTACAAATATGGCCTATGTGTAAACCACAAATGCAGTTAATAATAATCAGCTATGTAGCGGCATTTTACAACCTTGCGTAAATACCTACAATGTCTAAATAAGCCTTGGAGTAAGCATATACCTGTAAAAAAAATCAAATGAAAAAATAATAAACTTATTTTGTTTATTATGTGCATAATAATAGCACTAACAGCATATTTTTTTGAAGATTAATTTATACATTTAAAATAATGTCGAAACTGGAGTTGTCGCTGGGATGGGGCAGACGCGAGTAGTACATTTCGGCGCGCGAAATCCACAGCAGCGGCAGGAAGAGAGGAACTCAAGGGGAACCGCGAGTTTGGTTTGGAATCAATCAAACTACATTTCCTCATCTGCGAACATCCACATTGACATGGCGGACCCGAAGGTGAGCTCAGGGGTTTCGAACACAACTATGTTCCGTGCTTTTAATGACATGTGCATTTAATTTCCACGATGATGTTTTGATTGGCATTCTGGAAGTTTATCTTGGTGGGGTTGAAGATACAAACGCCGGCCGAGGATGCTGTTTTATCAACTCTGATAAACAGCAACATTGTCGATGTACACTTGCTAATGGAATTGAAACAACAGCTAGCAGACAATGGTCAATCGATTGTACATTTTGTCGTAGATGTCCAAAGTGTCTTAAAAGTGGTCAAGTCCGTACTTTTGCCGCCATTATTTATAGTTAACGTTATGTGGTCCTCGGCTAACTAGCTTAGCATTCAGCATCACTACCCACATTAGCGATGTAGCTAACCAACATGTGTAATCATGCCTCGGCTATATTATCTCCACAGTCTATATTTTACCTTAAACGAGTTGTCTCACGTTAATTCTTAATTCTTTCTAGTAGTAATTTAAGTCAGCAATAGTAGTTTTTTGGCTAACAAAAGCCAGTAGCTATCCTCAGCTAGGTGACGTTAGCTTGCCGTATTTTAAATAACAATTGCTGTGACGTTAGCTGGAGGTGTCCTGGACTTTACTGTAAATGGAGAACTATACAATTGGTACCGTGGCAGAATGATCCCTAGTTTATAACGTCGCTGGGTTTTATGTATCAGGTGGTACGATGCGATGTGTTTTTTGAACGGCCTAACTGTGTTCGCTAGCTAGCTATCCAGGCCAAAATAAACTAGCGTGAACTTTCTAAATGACTGTTGGTAGAACTAAATAGTTTCTAAAAGCTCATAACTGTAGTTGTGATGCTAATGTGGACATCTAAGTTAGTGTTTACTCTGCGTTGTGAACAGTAAACTACAATCACGTGTGTGTGTGATTTGTATGAAAACATGTTGCTACTCTCGTTTAGCTTTACAGTAACTCAGAGAGTGAGCAGGGAGTCACACGAGACTTTAATGTGTTTCCTTCAGACAGTGGAATGAATATCAATACATCCTCATGTGCATAGTTTGTTTTTTGGGTGGCTGCAATTTTTTTGCCAGCTAGTCACGCACAGTACAAAAGTATCAATCCATTTTTAGGCCTAGTACTATTCCAGCTAACAGAACAGATAGCGATTTGTATTTGTCATCCACATGCTTCATCATTGTCTCTCTTTGTAGCTGTGCGCATTTAACGTAACATGTGAAGTGTAAGGCCGTGTAGATTCACATGGCCTTTGTAAAGGAAAGAGGCTGGGGTCAGCACCACTAAGTTTAGTTGTCACAGCAAATTGCGCACAAAAGATAACCTCCAAAAAATCTACCAAATCCCTCAACCCACATTCCTCTGTAGTTACTTGGCCGAGCCTTCCGTTTGAATGTTTACTTTAATAATTAGTACATCAAAAGATGGTTGACATTGTATGATTTTTACTCATCTAGCTATGTGACAAGTTTAAAAATGGCTGCAAATATTTGTTTCGTAGGAAACCCCAGAAGAGCAGGAGACTTCAACAGACAACGCAGAAGAATCAAACCACGATCCCCATTATGAGCCAATTGTGTCTCTTCCAGAACAGGATGTGAAGACGCTAGAGGAGGATGAGGAAGAGCTGTTTAAAATGTAAACTAATGCTAAAAGATGGATTCTTTAAAGACAAAAAAAGTGCAATATACAACAATGCTCAGTCGGGTGGTCTTGACCTCAAAATAATTGTCAGGATTTTTTTCTTGTGAAGACTGTATTGAACCCTGGTTTTCGGCAGAGAGATGCATATGTGCATTGAGCTGGTACCGTTGCCATGGCCTCACAGCTATTTACAACATTGTCTTAATTTAAGTGTAATAAATCCACCCCAGCATATGTCACCTGAGTATTTTCACTGATTCGCTTTAACGCTTGCTTGTTCTCATCTCGTGTGTTCCTCCAGGAGGGCGAAGCTCTATCGTTTTGCCTCTGAGAACGACCCACCAGAGTGGAAGGAGCGTGGTACCGGTGATGTGAAGCTCCTGAAACACAAAGAGAAGGGCACCATTCGCCTGTTAATGAGGAGAGACCGGACATTGAAGATCTGTGCCAATCACAACAGTGAGTCAAAAGAGAAACCTTTCCATTAACCCAGGGGGTTTCAAAGATTAACCTTTTGGGCTAACTGCTTGTGATATCTACATGTGGGAACCTCTGCCTCAAGCTGTACATCTTGCCTTCCCATTTATTTGCTATTCTGAGAGGATGGTGAGCTCTAAGCAGAGTAATTTGTATGCCGTTTGATTCTTGGCCATTGGTCTAATTCAGTTTCATTGAATGCTTTTTCAGTTTTCCCTGTGATGGAGCTGAAGCCTAACGCTGGTAGTGACAGGGCCTGGGTATGGAACACACTAGCGGACTTTGCTGATGAGCATCCCAAACCTGAACTGCTGGCAATCCGGTTCCTCAATGCAGAAAGTGAGTGTGAAGTCACATTGCATTCTGGGCACTGCATTTGTTTTTCACCATTACAGTATTTGTCCCTTTCATTAATTGTGAATTGATTGTGAATTGTTGATGCATTGATGGTATGTAAATAAACCTTCGGTCATTTCAGATGCTCAGAAATTTAAAGTGAAGTTTGATGAATGCAAAGAGGAAGTTCGAAAATCTCAAGATGGAACAGGTTTGTGTGAATTTTTTTTAACCACTTTTTTTTCATAGCCACTATGCAGACAATACTCTGTTCTGTGCTGCTCATTCCAGCATGGAACTTTTTGTGTCTGCTAAATGAGCATGCAGAATGTAGCGTCCCATTGGCCTTCTATTAGGCTACTGTTGCTATGTCCTGGCACAACCTGAGTTTATTACAAAGGACCACCGATGTTTAGAAGTTCAAATGCTTAGCATTACCCAGTAGATTACCTTGAATAATTTCTAAGTGAAATATGATATGTTATATATTAGGGATGCACCGAATATTCGGCCACCGAAAATTTTCGGCCGAAAATGGCCCAAAAGGGCATTTTCGGTTTTCGGCCGAAACACTTTTATCACCGAAACAATACGGCCGAAATATGTTGTGATCTATTCGGATCCTCTGCACTTCATCGCGACTGTACTTGATCCGCGTTATAAAGACCATTACTTGGATGCAGAAATAAAGCAGCGCGCACGAGAAATGATCCAGGCGGCGATGGATGCGGAGAACCCGCGTGGAGACGGAGCAGTAGGGCACGGAGCAGTAGGGCACGGAGCAGTAGGGCACGGAGCAGTAGGGCACGGAGCAGTAGGGCACGGAGCAGTAGGGCACGGAGCAGCAGCGCACGGAGCAGTAGGGCACGGAGCAGTAGGGCACGGAGCAATAGCGCACCGAGCAGTAGGGCACGGAGCAGTAGCGCACCGAGATCAGAGCGCAGAAAAAAGACTCGTCTCTCTGCACTAGATGAGGGGCATGTACCCTCGTTGTCTGATATGTTCAGTGAAATCCTGCAAGAAAGTGCTTCACATGGGCGTAGATTTAGGGGGGACGCTGGGGACATGTCCCCAACAACATTTTAACATGACTAAATTGTCCCCACTAATATTTTAGCGAACTCCGTTATGAGTTTGTGAAGCGATTTGGGTCAATTCCGACCGCAGCGCCAGGGGGACGGTACTAGAAACGCCGTAATTTGATTGGCTAAAAATCCTAGGGGAGGGGAGTTATCTGACACGCTATAAGTACACAGGAGAGTGACTGAAGACAACGGTAAAGTTACCAGTGCTTTCTGTTAATACATACCCCATATGTTAGAATCTTACAGTCACAATAAACAGTTGAAATGTTTCCTGTGTATATTTTGCTTATGTAATGTGGCCTATTTGGGATATCCCATTAGTAGGGGCGGAGTAGTGGCACCACCAGGGTCGCTACAATATATTGAATCTGACAAACAGCATTACCATCTAAAAGCAACAGGCTATTGTCTCAACTAAACGCAAAAATAATCACATTATTCTCAGTAAAAGTTCACTTGCCGGATGAGGGGGGAGAGATGTCCCCACCGAAGCTGAGACCAAACCTACGCCCTTGGTGCCTCATATCCATAAATGCAATGGTACTAATAATTGGCATAATTTATTTCGGTGTTTCGGTTTTCGGTCTTGGTTTCCTCTTTTCGGTTTTCGGTTTCGGCCAAGAATTTTCATTTCGGTGCATCCCTATTATATATATATATCTATCACTCAGACATGAGTTCTCTGTTTTAAATGGTGGACGTCCCCAGTATTATGTACCTGTCAGGTATGGAGCCACATCTTGGTCAGTCTGTTTGGGATTGTTCATGGCGCGTGTGTCTTTTTATTTGTTATTCTTTCTGCAGGAGAAAATGCCGACAGTGCAAACACGGTGGCAGTGAAACTGGAGGAACTATCTGTAAAGGATGACAAGACCAAGACATTGGAAGAAAAGAAAGAGGAGAAAACAGAGGAAAAGGCATCCGCAGAAGAAAAATGAAACCAAGAACTTGCTTTACTGATCTTCAACTTGTCATTTTCCTCTTTTCTACAATAGACTCTGAAGAAACCCGAATTTGGACACTTGCATTTTGATTTATTAAGTTTTTTTATTATTATTTGTTTGCCTCAATCACAAGACCTTGGTGCCACTCCAGAAATAATCAATTCTTTAAAATGTGCTCCTCCCACCAACCCTCTCCTTTTTCCACAATGGAGAACAGGTTGTCTCTTCTACTCATCTGTAACGGTCAAATGAAATGGCAAAATCAGGCTAGTGATGTTGGTAATTCCCACATTGGGTAAGTCTTTGTTATTCCGAAGCCAAGTTAGCTTCTAAGGACGAGCACTGCTTGTTAGCGCCATAAGTATGGAAAACATTGCTGAGATGCGCAAGGAATAATAGCTGTAATAGCTTTGTTTGCGTCTCAATATACACGCTTCCCATTCGAATCGCTTATTAATCTGAATACAGGAAAGGTGAAAGCTGTGCAGACGATGCCTAAAAGACTCAATATTATTTGCATCTTTTATGGCCAAGTTCAGAGGTTAGGGACGGAAGACAGTTTTGGACATTTGAGACAGCTGTAGTTTGGTACCATCAGATGCATTTTGGGAACTGCAGTCCTCTGCTTGCTGGGAGGTATTACTGCAGATCATTTAACGCACTCAAATTCTGCGACTGTTTTTGTTCATTTTTTTAGGTCTTAGGACTGTACCAAATTTAAATGACAAACAACAGTTGATCAGATTCTGGTGTCGGCTACAGTATGTTTTGTATTGGGTCTATTTCTTGGAGGCTCAGGTATGTTTTTAGGTCATTAATACATTCCCTCAACCTGAAACTAAAGCATGTAGAAAATGTATAGTGGAAGAGTGTAATTATGCGCTATCAGGTGTGTCAACCATTCATTACCTGCCGCCTCTGAGGTGACTCTGTTCAGTGCATCGAAGTGCCAGTGCATCTGTAAATACATGTACATGGATGGAATGTTGCTTTTCATTTGCACAAACGATGGTTTGAGATGTTTCCACCACCTTCCAATAAAATCTCTCAAAGACCATTTTGTCGGCTGTAATTCTGTCCCCAGACATAAGGGCGCAGGAAGGTCTGTACGGAACGATGTGCAGGACTTGGCCTTCGTTGACCAATAACAAAACGGGGAATCGGTCTCCCTCAAAACATCCCAAGGGGCTTGTTCATCTCAAGTATTCTTGTCGAATTCCCCAAAAAAGGTTAATTCTGGAAGGGGAAGGTAAGAAATGTGTCTTATTGTAATCACACCAAAATTAGAAGGACCTAACAACGCCCTGATACAAAGAATTCTGACTTATGGTGCTGTTGTAGAGGTGGTCACTTGATAAATAATTGAACACACTCAAGTTACCTGAAATAAATGAACATCAATTTAGGCTTGACAACCTTATCTTTATTCTAACTCTGGCAAATATTTTTTTCCAACAAAAATAATTATGCATTTACATGAACAGTATTTCCAATATACTTTATATGACACATGTTCAATATAGTTAGTCTGATTATGACAATCGTATGACAAAAAGCAACAGGTATTCTGCAATAGTCCTCGTTGTTCAGGTGAGGTGACTTGTCGCATGTCAGTCGGACAGCAAAGCACCAAAATGAAGAATACATTTTGTCAGTGTGTGCTAGAAGGGAATGATTCAAGTATATGTTAACAATGCTGCAATGTTCACCAGGAGTTAACTCTTTAAATTCCCTTAACAAGTGACTATCTCAAGACTGCATGTAAACATCCAATGAGATGAGCTAACCAATACTGTAGTCTGAGTATCAATATCTAGCATCCCACTGCTAGCCAGCCTAAAGTCTCGAAAGACAAAGATTGGCAAAAAGTGAAAGGGTAGCTAAAGAGACTTGTACCCAGAATAACAAAACTGGGTAAACAAAATATACTGTATATGTGACTTAGTACCAAACCAGCTCCTTGTGCCACATTTAATAAACCATTTGAATCTGTAATGGGTTAGGAAACGTTATTAATATTTAACATCATAAATCGTATGAGTTGCAAATGCGCTGAGAATATATGATGGAGAATTGGAATAACGTGCCACAAACAAAGTCTATGGTCGATTTTAGAAATCCAAGCGTGCCACCACAAGAAGAATCGTCTACTTAAAACACTATGTAAACATTGCTATGGTTTGATTAAAATCCTATCCCGAAAGTACATTACTCTTTTGTACTTTGTCGCCAATGTGAGGACCACATCTTTTTGCGTACGCAATGCATGTACACAATATAACTACATCAAAAACCAAAATCTAGATTTATGGAATTTTATACAAGTGGGTTGCATGTCCTTTTTTTCCTCAAACAGATTTTTTAAGAGACTACCACCCCATAACTCAGACTTTTCAGCAACAAGCATGTCTAAAGCTAATGGTAAGATTTCCACCTGTTCCGTTTTATTCCATTACATTTATTTCTGCAGTAAACAGCATTGTACTCTTGAAAGGCCACTAAGGTCTATAATAAATTATGTGTAAATGCAAACAGTACTTATTATCCATGACTACCAAATCTACACTTCTGTTCAGGGGGGACAATTTCACCTCATGTATAGAGCCTTTTACTGACAAGAAAATATGAAGTAGAGGCAAACTTTTAAGCTACATTTGATCAGTATTTTTTCAGAACCAAAATATATGTATTTATTGTATATAAATATTTACTCTGTACTCTAGCACTGAGAGGACACAATGACAATGAACAAGTGCAGACTGTCAGCTTAAACTTCAGAGTACTTTCAATACATATTCGATGAACCGTTTAGAAATTACAACATTATTTGTACATATAGTCTCCCCCGTTAAATAAGATCACCGTTGTCAATTTTCATTAATATTTGCATGAAATGACTGCTTGAAGTCAGCGATGCATCGACATCACCGGACGTCTGGTATCTTCCCCGATGACGCCTTTGGAGGTTGTCGTTGGGGTGTGACAACATAAGCAAGACGGCAGTGTCGATGCAAATGCAGCTGGCGGTCTTATGGGCATCTATTCTACATTTTGAAAATCGGGGAACTATGTACACAAGGCGCTGTAATTTCTAAACAGTTCATTTGATATACCCCGATTTATTTATATATATATATCAAATTCTATTGCATTTTTTTTTCAGAAAATGACAAAGAAACTGTCCCATAGTATAATGTATGATTTTGTATGTCTTGATTTGCTGTTCCAGACAGCTGCTGAAAGTCAATGAATGTCTTCAGTCTGAAGTCTGTTGACATTGTGAACTTGCAGACTGGCATGTTTCGGACTGCCCTGAGTTGTAACAGGTTGTCTTTATACCAATTTATTCTGAACTACTTTTTGTACATTTACATTGCTTCATCATAAAGTTTCATGAATAACGTTTTACACTGCAAAACTTAACAAAACCTTCCCTGCAAGATTTATGCTTTTGTTGTATTTACAATAACCAAAAAAATCCACTCATAATACAAACACCAAATTCATACCACTGCCTGATTTTCTGAATAAAAAGGGAGATGTATCAAACATTTTCAAACGGTTGGGTATATAAAAATATAAAAAACAAACCAATAAAAGTATATATATATGATAGTTGGTGAGTTTTCTTCATTTATGACAGCTAAAGACTTCATTGGTTTTTAAAGGTTTTCCACACGATATGAATCATAACAAAATACAACACAATTGTATACGTCTTTAACATAACTTATGTGGACCTACAGAAAACAGCAAAGTAACCAAAATAAGAATTTACTTCTCAGATGTTTGCTTGTGCATGTCACACTTCCTGGCTTTCAGGATCTTCGCCATATGTGGCGTGGGCTGTTTTGACAGGATATTTAGAAATAATCCAGGTCTCTAATCTCATCACTCTATGAAGGGCATACCCACATAACCGGAGATAAAATTATCTTCCGGAAAAGTTCTATTAAGGGTTAAAGGGTTAATGTTGTGCAAACTTGAAATTACCTTTGTAGTTGGAAAAGCATTTTGTCAGAGTTGTAGTTTGTACTTAACATTGGCGAGTATTATTAATGTCTTGCATGATTCCAAATAGCAAGTTAGTTACATGTTTTTCACAACTACAAAAGTAATACCAAATCTTTTTGTCACAATTTTGGGAAAAGTTTTTCGAAGCAAAAAATGTTTGTTGCTGTTTTCCCTTCATACAGTTCCACTTTCTAGTTTATGTCCTGTCTTACAGCCCTGCTGAGAGCTTAATAACATGCAGACTGTAGCTTACAGGGAAATACTGGATCTTAATATGCTGCTGTACTCTAAGTACACAAACATTTCTTATAACGCAAAAGAATTAATGTAAATTCCCGATCAGGTATTTAAATGCAAACGCATCACTATAATTCCAGTTCATATCCATTCAGCTGATCTTGTGTTGTCTCTTACAACAGTTTGAACTGAAATCTATATTGTATTGATCCACAGCTGACTGGTTTTAGTGATCGCTCTATGCTGCTCAGTAATTGCTGTCATGTTGATGGTTAAGACAGATTTGGTCGTTTGGACTGGATATGGGAAGCACTTAGAAGTCATTGCTGTGATCATGTATGCTTGGATTCATCACTGCACTGCTGTTTAAATGAATATATACCATTGCTATTTTACAGGATGTTTTTGAATAAAGATGCGTGACTTTAGCTGAAGGCATGTATCCAAGTGTTAACGTATTGTTATGTGGTTGGATGTGTAGTGAATGTGTGTATCTGAGTGTTAACGTCTTGTTGTCTGGTAAATGTGTAGTGAATGTGTGTATCTGAGTGTTAACTTCTTGTTATGTGGTGAAATATTGAGTGAATGTGTGTATCTGAGTGTTAATGTCTTGTGGTCTGGTAAATGTGTAGTGAATGTGTGTATCTGAGTGTTAATGTCTTGTGGTCTGGTAAATGTGTAGTGAATGTGTGTATCTGAGTGTTAATGTCTTGTGGTCTGGTAAATGTGTAGTGAATGTGTGTATCTAAGTATTAAAGTATTGTGGTCTGGTAAATGTGTAGTGAATGTGTGTATCTGAGTGTTAACGTCTTGTGGTCTGGTAAATGTGTAGTGAATGTGTGTATCTGAGTATTAACGTCTTGTGGTTTGGTAAATGTGATAACACAAAACAGCACCAACGACACACCAAATATTTTTGATCTGTCTGATTCAGACTCTCCACTGATAACCAACACAACTAGCCACAGAATTCAACAACACAACACTCAGTACACATATCAGCCCTCATTAAGTTGAAATTGTCACACCACATACAACACACCGATCACAATACACTCCTCCAATACACAAAGGCCGGACCTTAGCATGGCAAAAGGAGAGGTCTTCTGATCCGACAATAATTTCCAAGTAGGAAGTGCCGTGCACCCCTGATTGGTCAAAATCAAACAAAAAGATAAAGGAAGAAGGGAATCCTCTTCCTCTAGCGCGGTTGTGGATGTTGTTGTCATTGGAGTTTGTTTTCATGACAACGCTGCCTCATTGGCTATCTTAAACAGATATCTCATAGGTGGTGCCGCCCACCCCGGTCATCTTTTTGACGTTACTATGGCGACTAGGGCTGAGAGGGCTGCCCTGGGCATTGGAGCTGTTTCGCCCTAGATGGTAGTTCGTTTGTCCGTTTACTTTACTTTGCATCATGGGCTCTCTGAATGGGGAGAGAAAAACAAGAGGGACGTGTTATTTAATGTGGAGAGCTAACAGTGCTTTTGACGTGGTAAAAACAGATTAAATGAAAACATGTTTTCTCTGTGTAGTGTTTTGTGAGGGTGTTAGTGGCACATGTGTGTTCAAGAGGCATGCAGTATAGAAATTAACATGGGTAGTGGACCCGCCTGGCGCTGATATAAATCCCCATGACTACAGGAGGCAGTATGTCGAGGCAGTATGTGGGGGCAGTATGTGGGGGCAGTATGTGGAGGCAGTATGTGCAGACATTATCTGGAGGCAGTATGTGGAGACATTATCTGGAGGCAGTATGTGCAGACATTATCTGGAGGCAGTATGTGGAGACATTATCTGGAGGCAGTATGTGCAGACATTATCTGGAGGCAGTATGTGCAGACATTATCTGGAGGCAGTATGTGCAGACATTATCTGGAGGCAGTATGTGCAGACATTATCTGGAGGCAGTATGTGGAGACATTATCTGGAGGCAGTATGTGGAGACATTATCTGGAGGCAGTATGTGCAGACATTATCTGGAGGCAGTATGTGGAGACATTATCTGGAGGCAGTATGTGGAGGCAGTATCTGGAGGCAGTATGTGGAGACATTATCTGGAGGCAGTATCTGGAGGCAGTATGTGCAGACATTATCTGGAGGCATTATGTGGAGACATTATCTGGAGGCAGTATGTGCAGACATTATCTGGAGGCAGTATGTGGAGGCAGTATCTGGAGGCAGTATGTGCAGACATTATCTGGAGGCAGTATGTGCAGACATTATCTGGAGGCAGTATGTGGAGACATTATCCGGAGGCAGTATGTGCAGACATTATCTGGAGGCAGTATGTGGGGGCAGTATCTGGAGGCAGTATGTGGGGGCAGTATCTGGAGGCAGTATGTGCAGACATTATCTGGAGGCAGTATGTGGGGGCAGTATCTGGAGGCAGTATGTGCAGACATTATCTGGAGGCAGTATGTGGGGGCAGTATCTGGAGGCAGTATGTGCAGACAGTATGTGGAGACATTATCTGGAGGCAGTATGTGGAGACATTATCTGGAGACATTATCTGGAGGCAGTATGTGCAGACAGTATGTGGAGACATTATCTGGAGGCAGTATCTGGAGGCAGTATCTGGAGGCAGTATGTGCAGACAGTATGTGGAGACATTATCTGGAGGCAGTATCTGGAGGCAGTATCTGGAGGCAGTATGTGGAGGCAGTATCTGGAGGCAGTATCTGGAGGCAGTATGTGGGGGCAGTATCTGGAGGCAGTATGTGGGGGCAGTATCTGGAGGCAGTATGTGGGGGCAGTATCTGGAGGCAGTATGTGGGGGCAGTATGTGGAGGCAGTATCTGGAGGCAGTATCTGGAGGCAGTATGTGGAGTTTAGTTGTCTGGAGGCAGTATCTGGAGGCAGTATGTGGAGTTTAGTTAGAGGATAGTTGTGTGGAGAGGTGGATCCCCTATTAGGCATTTACTTTTTTAGCATATTCCCTTCTTGGGGATTTATTTTGAAAACGGAGTGGGTCAGGTCATAAGACAACACTTTAATACATATATAAATGAAATATATATGTATATACATACATATATACACACATAGAAATACAAAATAATAAACGTTAAAGAATTTTTTTAAATAAAATGTTAAAGATATGTGTCATTAGTGATATTGTAGGTGTGTATGGCGTTATAAGTGGTGAAAACATGCATAGAGAAATGTTAACAATGCCTTCATAGATGGCAGAGACGGACAGGAAGGAAATAAGCATGCAAACAGAAAGAAATAATAGTGAAGTAATGCAACTTTATTAATCAGAAAGACAGACAACAATAAAAAAAATACAAAAGTGGACTTTTTTCTGCCTATGAAGGCGAAAACATTCGAATCCGGTGACAAACGGCATGCAGAGTAATTCATTAATGCATTTCGATAAAACGAACATCAGAAAGACGCCGTCTACATATATTTCCGGACGCTACATGTTAACACCTAGCGTTAGCTCACTGAGACTCTACACTTCATCATTCTCACTGCTGGTTCTGCCCCGTCAGAGAGCAGGATGTCAGCTTGCTTTGGGAACATATTTGTCTCCGGCTCCATAGCTTAGGACTCATACCTTGGGCCACCCAGGCGGGGTGAGTCTGTCCTCTCCAAAGCATGGATGAAGGAGAGTTTCTGGTTGGCGTAGGAGGGGGAGTGTGGCATAGCTGGGGAGTGGTTGGATTGGTGGCCTGGTGAGCGGTACAGGGCCTCTTGTGCCCTGCTGCCCTGCATGTTGCTGTCAGTGTGCAGGGAGTTCGAGGAAGTCCTGGGGTCACGCGCTAGCAAGGAGCTAGCAGAGGAGCGTAGCATGGGGGTCCGTGGCACGTAGCTCACCACCCCCATCAGGTTGTCCCTGGAGCCTCCGTAGGCCGGAGGCGTGGGACCTCTGGAGCTGGGGCCCCGGGGCCCATCTGCGTAGCTGGCGCTGGGAGGCAGGCCGTACCCGCCAGGGCTGTCGAACATGCCTGAGTCCTGAGCCTGGGAGTTCCCCCCATGGTGGCGCAGCTGAAACTTCTCCCTCTCCTCAATCTCCTTACGCTCCTGGATGGAAGCCATGATGGTTTTGGAGAGGTTGTCGTAGCGCACCGGCGACGGGTCCCGGTCCTGGGGTTGGGGGGACTGACTGCTCCTGCCAATCCCCAGCCCCCTGGAGCCCAACACCGGGCTGAAGCTGGCGGATACCTGCTGCCTCTGGCTCTGCAGTTCAGGCCCCAGAACGTGGCACATTTTGGTTGGCATGTAGGGAGAGTGAATGCCCACCGAGGGCATCCCGGGATGGGCCATGCACTCCACCGGGGCCGGAGAGATGCTTGGGTTGAGCAGACTGTCATAAGACAAGCTGCCATTGCGGTTGGAGAGTGTGTTTGGGGAAAAGACACTCTTATATGGGGTAGAGGTGACGGTCTCAGGCAGCGGGCTCTTGTCCTTGCGCTGATGGGCCTGCTTCAGGCTAAGGGAGCGGGAGTTGGCGGGGTAGGAGTCCAGCTGCAGCGGGGATGACTGGAAGGTGCGGTGGAGAGGGGCGTTGCGGTAGTCGGGCAGGTCCAGGTTGGGCTCTGAGCGGTAGTCGACGTGGCAACGGCCCTCCTCCAAGATGGCTGATGCCTTATCGGGAATTTCGACCTGACAAGACATAACAACAGGGGAAAATGACTGGAACGTTGTCGGAATGTTGACTAGATGTATTGTAATAAAAGAAATACACGTGTTTGATGAAAGCTGGCACGCATACTGAAGGTGACGAGTCTTGCACACCCCATGCTATACACGAGAAAACAAGTGGCATGACTGTGGTAACGCATGCACCAGAGAGAGTCAGCATTGACAAAATGATAAGGACCTCTGTGCTTCCTTTGTAGAATATTACGTTTAATATACGTTTAGGCTGTTAACTTCACATGCCGTTCGCATCACTTATGTTCAGAAGACATGGAGTTATTCCCATCATTCATTTCATACGGACCTTCTCATCGGCTGTGTGATAATGGACTTTGGGGATGGTGCCAAACGAAGGCCGGTATTTGTACATGGCCGGGGTGGAAGGGTGGGTCCTGCCAGACAAGGAACTTTCTAGAAAGGCAGACAAAAACAACGTTAGTGTGTAAGACAGGGACAGACAGAGTCAGATAACAACCCAATAATAAAACAATTATCTTTAAAAAACAACATTTCTTTCCACGGTGCTACAATTTGGTGTCATCATCAGACACTTATATTGAGAAAAAGAAAGACATTCAGCCACTAGCAAAAACTATGTCGAACTCTTAGACCCCTCGCATTGAATGCCTTGCTTGGACCAATTCAGAACAACAGACAATGCAGGGCGAACAAGAGGCGCCGCAGTTATGTTTCCATTAAGAACAATGCATTAATCTAAAACACCACCAGGTGGCAGTAGAGATACAGTGATGTGAAAATAACTCGAGGGAAGGTCCAGAATGAATGCAGCATGACATTATCGATCCATAGAATTACATAGCATTGCGTTGTATGTCGAAGGGAAACATGCGGTGATAACCAACCGCCAATAACGCTGGACACTTTAAATTGTCTATACACACTCCAAATGATGTCATGTCTCGTCTCCATATACACTGTTACCAGACTAAGAGACATAGAACTGTCAGACCAACACTGTGGATACTAGTACAAATTCCACTCTCAGCAGCTTGGACACTTAAATGGTCGATTTAGTGTAGAAAGGCATATAAATATTCCTAATAATCTCACATCCTTATGGTTGTCAGAATCCCACCTAGAATACACTAACACAGAGAGTGATTCATGTTGTAATTACCCCATCACCCCACAGACACACTGACGCTCTATCACAAATCTGGAGCAGATTCTCGAAACCACGCCCCGCTGAAGACAGATCACACATCATTTCTCCCAACTGACTGAGAGCCATGGAACCCTGCTGTATTTGATTTAATTCATAAAGCTTAACTTATCACTTTACGGGGGGGGGGGCAGTTGGATGCAATGCACCAAAGAGAGAAAGGGAAGGAGAGAGAGACCAAAAAGAGACACAGAGAGTGAGAGAAACAGAAACAGAGGGAGTAAACTTTATACTGGAGCCCATTTGTAAATTCAGACATACATTTATCTGTTTGTTAATTCAATGTTTTCACTGTTTGGGGCGACCAGTAAGTAATTTTTCGACTGAACGGTACGGTTAAGCTGAAAAGTCTGACCTAACAAAAGGAGTCAACCTATCAGGCTAACTGCTTAATGTTGGTTATCTTGAAGACGTCTGTCAGACACAACAAACACAACACCATTATCTAAACTGAGACACAGATGTGATGACTTTACATGGTGCCCTTTCTGAGCCACTTGCCTTCACTGGACGTCAGTTGGCCCTTTAGCTGGCTGTAGCGGTCAGCTTTAGGGGGCAGTGGTGGCTGGGTGTCCAGACCTTTTTCATCCATTGCCAGGCCATCCAGACTGATCTTGGACTGGACATGGGAGAGAAAGAGGTAGTGATGGGTTAAATGTGGTGCAAAATCGGACAGGAGATAGGACTGACAAAGGACTGAGGCCAGGAAAAGAGATACGACTTCTTACAGACAGGAAATAAGGCTAGAATGAGGTAACGGGACCGGCTGGAAATATTTAGTATTAGAGACCCTGCGATGAGGAAATGAGAGAGTGTAGATAAGAGTTGTATCAGCTGAATGCACGGACTCTTACTTTGGACCGCAGGATGCTGGTGTGAATCCCGTTGTCGTTGACTTTTATGCTGATCAGTTTGTCCGAGAGGCGGGGCCTGATAAAGGGAGGCTGGATGGAGAAAGGGGATTTCTTCCTTGGATCTACCCCGGCGTACCTGTATCAGGAGAGATGACTCGTCATAATGCAATGTGTCTGGGTGCCACGTGGTCCGTCTGTCCTGTCCACTGTGGTTTGGTCATGTCAAAAGGACATTCCACAGGACAGCACCCTCATATGGGACTCTATATTGTATGCCAGGGATATTCATCTACTGTTGGACATGGGCTCCACAGAAAGTCGTATTTCTGATGTTGGATCAGGCTAAAGTGAAAAGTCATCCACTACGCTACATCAGACGTGAAACTCAAAGTGTTTTCGATGACACAATGCTCATATCTGTAAAAGCGTGACAGGAAACCATTTTCAGGGAACGATTTTTGCTCAACAGAGACAGTTTTACAACCAGTGGCTAAAATCCCAGAATGCATCTTTAATGAATCAGCGTTGTTTTACCGGAGACTGCGCGGTGGTTAGAGATTTACTCACGGCTGATCCACAATGTGACGAGTAGTCACTTTTGTTTGAACAATTGGGTCTGGGGATGATTAATTAGTCGATTAAGACTTGTAAGCCAATGCCTTTTCCAAAGAGAACTTGCTGACTAATTCAAGCTTTCTCATTGGCTAATGAAAGCCACTCAGCACCAATTGGTAGTGTCTGGAAAAGACATTACTGTGCAGATATGTGTACTGTTAACCTGAACAATGTTATATATCCCTGCTGGACGTGTGGATGTGTGTTATGGCCGTGCAAGACTTCCCCTTAAATGTTGTTCGACAAAGTGATTCAATTATCCCAGACATCTGTCTTCCACTGGGATCTGACTCCAGGCAAAACAGGACACATCTCCAAAAACACACTCTTTGTCACCTCCACGCACACAAACCATGTCACCTCCAAACACACACACACCTTGTCACCTCCAAACACACACACCTTGTCACCTCCAAACACACACACATTGTCACCTTTAAACACACACACCTTGTCACCTCCAAACACACACACCTTGTCACCTTTAAACACACACACCTTGTCACCTCCAAACAAACACACATTGTCACCTTTAAACACACACACCTTGTCACCTCCAAACACACACACCTTGTCACCTTTAAACACACACACCTTGTCACCTCCAAACACACACACCTTGTCACCTCCAAACACACACACATTGTCACCTTTAAACACACACACCTTGTCACCTCCAAACACACACACCTTGTCACCTTTAAACACACACACCTTGTCACCTCCAAACACACACACCTTGTCACCTCCAAACACACACACCTTGTCACCTTTAAACACACACACCTTGTCACCTCCAAACACACACACCTTGTCACCTTTAAACACACACACCTTGTCACCTCCAAACACACACACCTTGTCACCTTTAAACACACACACCTTGTCACCTCCAAACAAACACACATTGTCACCTTTAAACACACACACCTTGTCACCTCCAAACACACACACCTTGTCACATTTAAACACACACACCTTGTCACCTCCAAACACACACACCTTGTCACCTTTAAACACACACACCTTGTCACCTCCAAACACACACACCTTGTCACCTCCAAACACACACAACTGTCTTTGGACATTGTTAACAAGTTCCATCAAGTTCCACAGGGTCTGTCTGGCTCACAGGACCACCCACACCCCATCACCAAGAAAACCACGTCGCTCTTACCTGGGTGCCAGGGGAGCACACAGGACATACTTGATGTTGCCACAGCAACCCCGCGTGAAGGGATTTACTCCTCCGCGGAACTTGCCCGTCACCTGAGGAACAAAAGACGTCGTACGAGTGAGAGCAGACACCCACAGGAGTTATGCACAAGGTGACTCATAAACTGCACACTGTACTATTACAGAACATCCACCTGCGGGCTGAAGAGAAAAAACTATGCACAACAAAATGTAGAAATGGAGAATTCTTGTGCTGTTCATATTTGAAGGCTATATTGAGATGTTCATGTTATTATTTGTATCTGGCATCAGTCCAGAAAGGCATGTGTTGATTTAATAAGCCAGCGTTGACGCTTAAATCGTTAGGGCCTAACTGGACAACCAGAAAACCAGAAAAGGTGATTGCAGCCTCAAAACTCGACGAAGATATTTAATCTTCCGTTAGTGCCAATCGGTTATTGAATAAGTATTCTGCTATGAGCCCAAACAGGCAGTGGACTGATATGTCCGGATTTAAGTGAGCGAGTGAAGCCATAATGCTAGCATTGTGTCCGGTACGTTCCATGATAATGACCTGTACGTGTGCGCATTCTGGCGTGCTCACCTGTTCATTAGTGGTCCGCCCCCTGGCTACCAGAACCATATGGAAGCCTGTGAGGCCCATAACCGGAATGAAAAAGAGCCCGGCAATACACATCACCACCAGACTGGACTCACGGTCAGGAAATGAACAAGTGTTTCCTCGAACCGACAACCACATAGCTCTCTCCCTCTCTCCCTCTCTCCCTGTCTCCCTGTCTCCCTCTCTCCTTCTCTCCCTCCCTCCCTCTTTCTCTCTCTCGCCTTTTTTTACTTAGGCGCGAAACACGAAGGGCCACATTTTGTGACAGTAACACGGGGCGGAATAAGGCGCTGTCAGCAGGGTGGAAGGATACGTGACGGTGGTGTGTAGTGCCCCCAGCAACTCCATGTGGTGGAGTACAAACAGCAGGCCGAACGAGAACACGCCCACCATGTGGACGCTGAGAGACAGCAGGAACAGGAAGAAGTACCGGTAGTTCCTGCGTCCGATGCAGTTGTTCACCCAGGGGCAGTGGTGGTCAAAGTCCTGAGGACGGACACAGATAGGAGTGGATGGGTTAACGGCAGACCGTCGTGTGCGGAGATGAACAGGATTGGACAACGCTACAATACTTCTAAACAGACCCTCAACAGAGATGCTACTGATGACTCTAACCATTCAAGATGGCATGTCAGAATTCTGAGGCCTGGGATTTTGTAAGAGCGTCTAATTAAGCAGACTTTCTTTGATAATCGAGTAAATAACGCAGCTCCGGTAATACTGGATGACTTCCGGATGAGTATCTAGTAAAGAACGCAGCCCCGGTGATACTGGATGACATCCAACTGACATATAACAGCAGGCTACATCACAACCTTCAATTCAAAGTCAGATTTCACCTCTTTCATGGGGCATTAAGCCGTACATGAAAGAGCGAGGCACATCCACATCAGTAGACTGGTCATAGGAGAGACGCACAGCTGGAGGGCCGCACAGCTGGAGAGTCGCACAGCTGGAGAGCGCTACTTCAAAATGGGAAAAATGTATGTTCTAAAGTGTCCTTCCGAAAACACTGTTTGGATGATGTGACACAATGGTTTCGAGGGGTCGGCGTGCGAATACGTAGCATCGCTGTTGAGGTCGCAGGCACCCAGGCTACGGTCATATTGTAGTGTAAACAGCTGGTTGGCGGGGCAGGCGTGTGTCAGTGGTTTTACCTCCACACAGGTGTCACACACACTGCAGTGAGAGCAGCGTGGCGGCCGGTAGAAGTGACAGGTGGCACACCACTTCATCCGGACCTGGATTCCCTTGATCTCCACGTTCTTGTAGAGCGGCGCCCGGAAATCATCGTCCTTGTCCTCGTCCTCATCCGCTGCACAGGATGACAGACAACGCACACACACACACACACACACACACACACACGCGCACACGCACACACACACACACACAGAGAAACAGGCAGATTAATTACACACGCACATTACGGAATAGTTTTTCACGTCACAGGAACAACCGGAAACAGACAAAATAAGCCAGCTTCTATGATGACCCACTAGTTATGTTACCCTCCCCAATTGAATACCTTAGTCAGTCAGGGCTTTCCATTACAGAAGAATACACTACTTGATATTTATATATAAACCTGGTAGCCACATTGACTTCAGTACGTCATCGCCTGGTTCACACCAACGAGGGTGAGAAATTAAACCAAACGCCGCAGCCTCCATCTCCGCAGCAACAATGGCAGCTGACAGGAATTCTATTGACAGGGTAGGTCCTATGAAAACATCCTAAGGCCACACCCCTCCTGGAATAACGGGTGTTTAATTTGCAATGTGTTCCTCCCCGCACAGACAGTGTGGAGGAAGGAAGAGCAGGATTACGTATATATCTGGCCACAGGCGCTTCGACGTAGCGGACGTACATTTCCCCGTAACACTCTATTTGGTAAATGATTGCTGCTCTCGCCTCCGTCTCCATAACAACCACGTTAAGGACCAGAAGGACACTTTCACTTGGGGGATTTACAGTAACCTAGCAATGCCGTATGCGCCTTAGCGATTATTTCGTCTGTGTTTGAGCGGAGGGGAGTTCAAAGACCGGTGCCATGCATGTTACAGCCGTCAGGTGTAGATGGGTGACATTCATCGATGGTTACTAAACACCAGGGGGCCAGGGAAGTGCTTCAGGGACATAACGTCCTGCCACACAGACAATTCTAATATGGACAGGACACACACACAGTGAATCGTTAAGTATTATTAACAGCAGTCTGACATAGAGTGGTGCCAGATGTGTTCCTGAGGAGGCAGCAGTGGGCCTCGGTCGTCCCGTAACTGTGCCCTGTGACTCCAGCAGAACCTGGACATAATAGCGCTAACGGGCTTTCTTAGTGAGCTAGTGGTTACTGGGAAAACTGAGACATGAGAGGACCAGAGACACAGAGAGCCACAGACACAGTCAGAAACAGGCGCAGTCATAACCAGACACAGACAAAAAGGATATAACTGGGCTATTGGGAAAACTCCAGGTCCACAATGGTGATACTATACCTGACCTCGGGGAAAAACTCTGGCGTCCATAAAGGTAATAATATAACGTAGCTCTTGGGAAAACTCCAGGTCCATAAAGGTAATAATATAACGGAGCTCTTGGGAAAACTCCAGGGTCCATAAAGGTAATAATATTACTGACCTCTTGGGAAAACTCCAGGGTCCATAAAGTTAATAATATAACTGACCTCTTGGGAAGACTCCTGGGTCCATAAAGGTAGCCATGCTGAAGTTGGCCAGCACAAACAGGAAGACGACGCCATTGTAGAGCGGCACCACGGGGGAGATGGTTCTGGTCAGCCAGGGGCACCTGCCGGGACACCAGAGAGATAATAGCTGTTAGGAAACTCCAGAAAATACATGTCTGAGGAAAGACACGTGGATGTACATTAGGATGCACAGGATACACACACGCCCGCAAGCACACACGCGCACAGAGGGGATAGTGGTTAATAATGGTTTGCCTGTTAACTGCCTATTACATTAGGGATGGAGAAGAGGTGTGACAAGTCAAATGCCACAACCCCGTCCCCCTCATCCAACCCTTTTCAGCTTTATCTGAGACACACCACTACACACACACACACACACCACTACACACACAATTACGCACACACACACCACTTTACACACGCACAATCAGCAGCGGAAACTAGATTTACATCATCCCCAATACTGTGCAAATGGGGAAACAGCAGGGCCTTGGAATAAAACGCAGACTTTTTCTTAAGCTGGAATTGCTCCGTTGCCTCTGGAGATTCAGAGACAATAACGATGGCGATTCCAGCCATGCATGGAATGAGACTGATTTCCCCAGTCCCTTAGATATAGTATTCCACCAGAGATGGTAACCCAGTAGAACAGGACTCCAGAATAGCAGACTAGGCAGGGAGAAGATACAGGCCAACAGCTCACTGAAGCCATGTGTTGCTGTTATGCCACAGGCCTCACTTGCTCACACATTATAGCAGATTCCAAGGTTTTCCGGAGATAATTTGGGGGATACACGGATCTTCTTCCTTATTCCCTGTTGATTCCAGGGATCTCTTTCACTGGACTTTCTGGGAAACCTAGTTCATCAGTTTGCCGTGGCTTTAAAAAACAGTAACTGGGCAAGTCAATGTCACGATAGGCTGAATATATCGTCATCTATGGTTGTTTCGGCGATTGTCACATTGAAATGTTTTTCCGAGAGGGAGAACGTTTTAAGGGGAATAACAAAGAAAATCTAGAGTTTGTCATAAATACCTCGAAGACCGTGTTGGGCTCTCTTGACCGTGTGCCGGTCGGAGTCAGTATGTGTGTGTGATGCGTCACCGTGTTGGGCTCTCTTGACCGTGTGCCGGTCGGAGTCAGTATGTGTGTGTGATGTGTCACCGTGTTGGGCTCTCTTGACCGTGTGCCGGTCGGAGTCAGTATGTGTGTATGATGCGTCACCGTGTTGGGCTCTCTTGACCGTGTGCCGGTCGGAGTCAGTATGTGTCTGTGATGCGTCACCGTGTTGGGCTCTCTTGACCGTGTGCCGGTCGGAGTCAGTATGTGTGTATGATGCGTCACCGTGTTGGGCTCTCTTGACCGTGTGCCGGTCGGAGTCAGTATGTGTGTATGATGCGTCACCGTGTTGGGCTCTCTTGACCGTGTGCCGGTCGGAGTCAGTATGTGTGTGTGATGTGTCACCGTGTTGGGCTCTCTTGACCGTGTGCCGGTCGGAGTCAGTATGTGTGTATGATGTGTCACCGTGTTGGGCTCTCTTGACCGTGTGCCGGTCGGAGTCAGTATGTGTGTATGATGCGTCACCGTGTTGGGCTCTCTTGACCGTGTGCCGGTCGGAGTCAGTATGTGTCTGTGATGCGTCACCGTGTTGGGCTCTCTTGACCGTGTGCCGGTCGGAGTCAGTATGTGTGTGTGATGTGTCACCTGGTTGGGCTCTCTTGACCGTGTGCCTGTCGGAGTCAGTATGTGTGTGTGATGCGTCACCGTGTTGGGCTCTCTTGACTGAGCGCTGGGTCGAGGGAATTTGGAGGCCAGGGCGTGTGTGTGTGTGTGTGTGTATGTGTGTGTGTGTATGTGTGTGCGGCAGGGAGGGAGGGGGGGGGTGATAAGAGCACCCTTAGCTTGACATTTAACCATAGCCCTTCCCCTCAATCACTCTCTCATACAAAGACAGTAAATGTGGCCAGTGGTGAGTCAAACAGTATGACAGGGTGAGAGGGTACAGCTGTGTCTGGCTGGACCGTACAGATGCAGCTGACAAACGAAACAATCCAGAGCTTTGTCTGTCTGCAATCTGAAGGAGGAGTGAACACGAACAGCAGCCACGGTTGCAGGGGAGAAGCCGTTGCTCATTTTTATTCTGATAGATGGGTGCACAGTAGGAGGACTACAGCTAATGTGTGAACATCAATGCACTCTCCAAATTCTGCTTGAAATTATACAAATTCCAAAAATATTGATAAATATATAAAGTCAGAAATGTTAAATGCTGATAAATGTTAATAATTCACTTTATTTGTTTTGTTTCAGTACCTGTATTTTGCATTTACCTCGGCGTTCTCAAATAATAACCGCGATACAAAAACAGAAATAACATCATGGTAAATATTTTTCATACAAATGCAATCTGTCGGTAGTTCGACTTTTTCTATGCATTACTGAGATTGCTGTGCCAGCTGACATGATTAACATGGCCTCGATATTACACACGGCTCCCCAAATAATCATTCTGAAATGCATGACTGCATTTCATATTCAATACGTTTGGGCATCATAACTATTCACTGTATTCCAGTTTTAATCACTCTGCAGGCCAACACTGGGGTTGATTTAACTGATATTTTGTCAAACAGTTGCAATAGGACTGCGAGTTTGCTCAAACAGGTCAGAACCATGCTGTGGATAGAATAATGTTCTTGGAATGCCAAACACAACGCTTCTCATTTAAACCAAAACGTCACGTTGGTATTTTGCTCTCGTCCCACAGACAGTGTCATACTGGATTGTACTTAACCTTCTCCTCTCAATGTTGCTGTTAACTAACTAACTTTTTTAGCATAACCTGAGCCCAATGAGAGCCTTATTGGATATTCAAATGGGTATGTCAATGCATTTGAAACTGCTGGCAGGAATGCTGTTTTAGCTGGTTGGTTCTTATAGACGGCAAAGAAACCAAGCTTCCACCCAAAATGTTACAAATAAAACAACATAATACAAAATATCTTGTTTAGAGGGTTGTCTTTATACAAGAAAAGACCTCTCCTGGGATGCATGTTGGGCTTCATGTCACTCGCAGACCATCAATATCAAAACGCCATGACAGAAGTAAGTGTCATCTCTGTGCACAGTTGTTCAGTTGTGACACTCCAGGCTTTTTGAACATATGTCACTCCGCAGATGGTTCAATACTTCACTATGTCTCCTCAATATTAAAAAATAACTTTGCTTTTTTGATGTGCACTCACCTTTAAAAAAATAATTGTGTTACTTTGTTGGCTAGTAATATAGCTAGCTAATATGGACCCTTTTCTAAATAAGTATTGATTACCTGGTCAGTGATTGAATGCTTTGCAATTTGCATGTGTGCTGTTCAGGTAGCTGGTCATACAGGGCAAATAAAGTAAGATAAACTAGGTGCCATAATAAAAATACAAAAAAAATACAAACTTCTGTTAGATTTAGCCATAGTGTTTTCATTCAAGAAACATTCAAGCCTAATAACCTTTCACACACAGACCAAAATCCTAAAGTGTAACGGGAATAAACCCTTATCCCACACCCTGTAACCAGATGCTCGTAACGGATCCAAATGTCTTTCTGCGGTTCACTATGAAAATGGTTCTCTGCTGTTTCGCACAAACATTAATTAACGCTGTCATTGTTTCACACCTCCGTAATTTGAAGTGAAAACAGCCTCTAGGGTTCAATAAGAGCCATCGCCATCCAGAGCCCACGGATGCACAAAAGAGATACACCTGCAAAAGCAGTACACAGTCTCCCATTAACATGACTGCATAATTAACTTTGTGAGAATATTGACTCAGTGCAGCAATTATCTCTGAGGTACAACAGAACTTTGGCTTTGTTCCAAAACAGCATCTGACCAGGTAATAATCAACCAAACCAAACTGTAGTACGTGCATATAATTACAGACCACAACTACCACATCCAATTGATGTTAGAAATGCGCAAGATGACAAAATAACAGACAAAAGGGAATATCATTAGTGTCCCATTCTTTCTCGGGAGGAGAACATAAATTGCTATTTTAAAGGGAGATAAGTTCAGTTTACTTATGTTTTGTGTAGGATGACGCTTGTATCAAACATTCCAAAGCATTTTGACTAAACACATCTGTAAGCCAGTCCTTTATTAAGGTTTCTTAGATTTTACCAGAAAGCCAAGTGCTTTGAAGCTGCTCTTATCGGCAGATAAATCGTCTGTACCATCAAAGAGAACCACTAGTCCATTTTGAGTGTTTTCTCTTTCATCTAAAACATATATGGTGGTAGCCAAGTATAAATGGGCCGACCGGACAATAAAACGGGACACGTCTTTACCTGATGTCTGCATTGTTTGGGGATTGATCAGAAAACTATAATAACATTACAAAATAATAACTTCACCCAAAATAACATTACACATTATTTCAAAGCAAAACATTCCACATTTTCTCGACTGGACTGATTTCAGGGCCTGACATTGATTTAAATGCCTTTAAAATGTTCTTATATCCTGCCCAAGATCAGTGTTCAGCGCGGTGTTGAGAGAGAGAAAGACAGGGGAAGTAGTCACAGACAGTGATGCTAATATTGTTCATGAAAACCTCACCAACTCTTAGCACTCGGATAACTCAAGTCCATAGCGGCCCGTCGCTGTGGGCCACACATTTGCATGCAAAATCACTACTTTAAACATAATTGAGAATTACTAACAAACATTTGACTTTTTGTGTGTTTTCCTATGCTGTTGTGCATAACCCGAATAAACAACTTCTAAATATTAGCAGAGAAACTGGGCTAATGAGAAGCATTATGAATGAGAAATAAAATGGAGAAGAGTTTAGGGGAAACTGAAAATTAAGGCAAATGTCTTACATTGAAAAAAAACAATTGCCCAAAATGTGTCATGGTCTCTCTTCCCAATTGTGTGATTATGGCCAATCCTGATTGCAACAATGGGACAGCTAATTTGACAGCTAATTTGACAGCTAATTTGACAGCTAATTTGACAGCTAATTTGCAGGAGACAAACGAGAAATACATGCTATCACTATCATACCAAGATGGTTTCCTTCTTATTACAATGCCCAAGCTGTAATACCTGCCGGAGGAGAACACATTCCCCAGCCAACAATCACAATTGCAAGTTTTCCGACCAATCACAAGTAGTTGCACGAAGCTCGACGAGATAAGGCGACCCTGTCCGTCATGGAGGCAATTTGCACCGACATCTCTGGGGGCGTCTGGGCACCGTCGATATGCTGCAACCTGAATTCAAATTTAGATCTGCAATAGCATGGCTGTACTGTGAGACTAGCAAGGCCCGCTACATCAGGTAGCTTTGGAATGAGCCTGTGCTGCTGTATATTGCACCCTGTACTCCCGTCTAGTTGGCAAATGCAATGACATAATTACATAACAGCCGCATTTGAGACTAAATAAACGGTGTTGCACTTATGTCTTCTGTTGTCAGATTCACAGTCATATTTTTATAAACCGCAAACTCAAAAGATTTAACACTGCCACTTGAGTAAACTTCCATTTCCTGCAGAAATAAAAGCAATTCAGCAATACAACTTTAAATAGCTTAGAACGCTGACCTAATTGTCTTCGAACAATATTACTCACACATGATGTTTGGTTGGCACGGTTCCACAGTACAGACGGCCACATGACAAGCTGGAATGCATGTGTGTGTGTGTGTGTGTGTGTGTGTGTGTGTGTGTGTGTACATGTGTGTGTGTGTGTGAGAGCCATGATAGGAATGAGCCTTATAGGTGTGTGTGTGTGTGTGTGTGTGAGAAACACCACAGCACAGTTGTCTATGAGCCAGCCATGATGAGTACAGCTGCAGCAGAGCAGAGGAACACGACACAGCACAGACGCCCAACCACTCCCCTTAATCTGCTCTCCTCCCCACAGACGCCCAACCACTCCCCTTAATCTGCTCTCCTCCCCACAGACGCCCAACCACTCCCCTTAATCTGCTCTCCTCCCCTCAGACGCCCAACCACTCCCCTTAATCTGCTCTCCTCCCCTCAGACGCCCAACCACTCCCCTTAATCTGCTCTCCTCCCCTCAGACGCCCAACCACTCCCCTTAATCTGCTCTCCTCCCCTCAGACGCCCAACCACTCCCCTTAATCTGCTCTCCTCCCCTCAGACGCCCAACCACTCCCCTTAATCTGCTCTCCTCAGCCCACAGCACAGTCAGAACCAAGGGGAACTGGGACTAAACTAGACCAGCATCATGCCATTGTGATAAGGACTTATTTACACTACGATACATTCTCCTAGACATATCAGATGATTTAAGACTAGACACATTTGGTGGTGTAAACTTGCAGATATGGATACACTACCTTCTGAGGTAGTGTGTGCCACATTATTGATTGATTGATTGATTGATTGAGCCCCATGGACGTCTATAAGAGTCTGAGGCAACTGTGTCGGAACTGTATCACGTTTCTGTGCGGTGCACAAATGCACAGCACCTTCTGAGGCATGTGGACAGTGGCTTCTTTTGATTGTCTGAACGGTTTAGGAAATAATTCGCTTCCACAATTATTGACACTATTATTTTAGTTGCTCAATGTCGGAAAATGTAAGAGAAGACATTTCCCTCAAATTGTACAAACATCTTGGACAAAATCTACTTTTTGAAAATTCCCATATGTTAGGTAGAATATCTGTGCAACCACAGTCATACAGTCATTCTGCTTTCACAAGGACATGTCAAACACTTTGTCTGAAACACCAACAGAACTGAAACCTACATTTATCTGTCTGTTCCATTTACACAAAACTGCACATCAAATAAATAAATGAAAAAAGACATAAAGGTTATATTGAAACTGTACACATATTTAAACGTCGTCTTTAAACGTATTGTGTCTCTCAACGTTACTGTTAACGTCCTATGGCTTTTGATCCTTTATTTTCATTTCCTTTGGTGATGTTAAAATGTTTGACATGCATATAAACCACAGTTAAATGACAGAGAGAGGATGAGGGGCAGACAGAGAGAGAGAGAGAGACAGAGAGAGGGAGAGAGAGAGAGAGAGGGCTATGAGAAGCCTGGAGGTAAAGCATGACTTGTCTGACCTTAGCAGCTTCTCTGAGATCGGGTCCCCCTTGGCACAGTCCACAACCCCCAGCCTCCATTACCACTCCAAACCCAGGCCTTTGGTGACACAGACATGACTGTTCCATCTTTTTTCCCCTGCAGCCTCTCAGAGCGAGGTCAGACCATTCTATGTTAACATCCTGCGGCAGTCATCCTCTCTGACACCACTACGCTACAACCTTTTATTGCTTGGCTACTGGCTGGCTACACCGAAACCAATCAATCAGATGTGTTTTATAAAGCCCCTTTCACCTCAGCAGTTGTCACAGAGTGCTTATACAGAGAGCAGAAGCCCAACACCGTGTTTATGCAACGGTATCTCTGCCAACACAACGCAGATCCGAATGAGCTATCCCTGGACGATAGAGAGACAAGCTAGAGTGAACAACACCAAGCACTTTCTGTTTAGCACAAACAAACCAAGGCCACAGTGACCATCACACAAGGCTGCGTGTTACTCACTGGGGGGTGGGCACAGCAGAACTGGCATGGGGCTGGATGTTCCTCACACCACACCTTCTGCTAACACGGTATTTACAATACAAGCAGCAGCTTTCCACACACACTGATTAAACAGGCCTGGAGGGTGGGTTTTTTGCAAGCCTCCCACATACTCCAAACCTCCACATAACCCGAACACGTCAAGCACAACCATTTATTCAGCTAACACAATGAGATCATATTACATGCACACTTAAACCAAACGAATTAGCATCGCTAATCTTTAAATATGTCTAAAAGCCGCCTGTTTACAATTGTAACGTATAAACAGTACTTCCCGCTGTATGCAAGATCAACAGCTAAAAAACGACATTGACACATGTTATTTCTTCCTACATTTCTTCTTACATTTTTTCCTATTTCTTCCTATGTTACATCAAGCATTTCCAGTGCTATGGAAAATTCCTCTAAGGTGGCATTTACATTAATTACATTCAAGTCATTTTTGCAAAGGCTCTTATTCTGAAAAACTCACAGCAGCAATAGCCTATGGGCTAGGTGCTTTGCTCAGGGCCCAATATTAATTTGTTAGCTCAGAGAGTAGAAGCAGGAATCTTTTGGTTACTAGCTTAATTCTCTAACCACTATCTGCTGTCCCTTTCCATCAGCTTAATGAACTGTTCATCAATCAGCCTAAAGAATACACACAGCAGACTGGAGACGTGACCGGGTTGGGGTTTTACACACACACACACTCACACACGCTCACTCACACACACTCACTCACTCACACAAACAAGCAAGCTTCCTTCGAACAGAACATCCTTCCATCAAAACATTTTAGTGGCACGATGTTTAGACATATTGATTTCCAATTGCACAAAGGCAGGTGGGTTCCCCGGTATACGGGTTTCGCTTGCGTTTGTTAGTGAAATGCTTAGCAACTAATAGCGTCGTTTCGTGGAAGGCGTAATCCCTTGGCCTGCCGATTATATGAGGTAACTAATGGCTGATTGCTTGGCAAGATGTAACGTAGCTGTGTTTCGAAAGAAATGGATGGAGTGATGAGCTCACCATAAAAACTCCTTCAGCCAAGCTGAGTGTTTTTCTTGTTCAAAGTGTGGTCTTGCCACTGGTACATGAACTGGTACGGTGGTCTTGCCACTGGTACATGACCTGGTACAGTGGTCTTGCCACTGGTACAGGACCTGGTACGGTGGTCTTGCCACTGGTACATGACCTGGTACAGTGGTCTTGCATGTACTATGAATCTCTTCCACGACTGGTTGCTCTGTAATGGGAACCGCCTTCTTAACACATTCAATGGGAGATTCAGATTTACACCTGGAATATGGAATCCAGATAACAGTGTAATCTGAAGTGTTTAATCATATGCGACCAACAAGACCATCGCGTTCGTCCCCCGCTGTAATCCTAGAAGTGGAACGTATATATAATTCGGTGTCACGAACGGAGCACTAGGTTAAACCATTGATATTCTCATAGCCCACTTCGCTCTCATTATAAAACAATAGGTTCCGTTTTAACAATCTTTGGCAGACCCAGAACTGAGCGCTGGCTATAAACCAACCAAGCCCTTAGCCCGGCCTGGGAGGGTCTGGGAACGGGACCAAAGAACCTCATTCTCCATTCATCCACCTCTCTCTCCGCCTCTGTCTCACTCCTTATAGGAGTTCTGTATCCAGATGTGTTTTCCCGGGTTTACACCTCCACACATTCTGCCGGATCATGCCGGGGGTCTTTAGAAACCCCTCCCCCAGAGTTATTGTCCTAAACGCAGAGAACAGGCCCATGGTGGGTGTGAAGGACGAAACAGTAATTGCTTTAATCTGGACCCTCACTTCATTCACGTGTCCATTCGGTGTTGCCTCGTCATCCATCACGGCTCCTGTGCTAACGCAGGTCACCACAGACCCCCCCCACCTCCAGCTCTCTACTTTCTCCCTCTCCACACCCGCCCTCCCCCCTCTCGGAGGACATCAGTAGAGCCTTCACATCTGCGGAGATATTAATTGTATGGTGTTATACATAGCTCTTCCCTGGGGCTCAGCTGGAGGATAGCAGAGTGTGCGTACACACACACACACACACATGCAAACTTGTTACAAAGCGCGAGTCAGACATGCATGTGTGAGCAAACACATACACGGAAACCAACAACAAACATAAACACCACACATAAACCAAAAACAAACACCATACATAAACCAAACACAAACTAACACCAAGCATAAACCAAACACAAACTAACACCAAGCATAAACCAAACACAAACTAACACCAAGCATAAACCAAACACAAACAAACGCCACACATAAACCAAACAGAAACACCACACATAAACCAAACACAAACAAACGCCACACATAAACCAAACACAAAGAAACGCCACACTCAAATCATTGCTAAAAACGAACAAACACCACACATAAAACGACCCCAAACACAACCAGAAGGATGAATGTCATTAAAAACTCAAAATGACTAGCTTGTGTTAATTTTGCAGAGCTGTGTAGGGTTTCAATACATACACACACACACACACACACAGAACCTTCAGAGTGTGTGTTACGTAGGAACCATCCTCACATGTCAAGTGGTGTGACGTTCCACCATACCAGTGAAATATGGGCCACATAACAGAACAGAGCATCCTTTGAGACATAACAATGACTCCATTTAGTAATTAAGCCTGGCCTCATTGGGTTGGGTGAACTCCCAGGACTACAGGGATGTTCCCTGTTCCACAAAATGTCAACGCAGAGGAGATGATAGGACAGGGTTTTTTTTGGGGTAGTTGAGTGACAGAGGTTGTTGGCAGGGGCGACAGGGTGGGTCTTCCTCTGAAGCGTTAACAAATTACATGGCAACACCGATACGGCACGACCAGACACTTTCAAAGGAACCTATTTGTTCATGGAGTGTGAAGTGCTTCAATTTGTGACATTTCTAAAAAGCAAATATGCTAAATACGAAGGTGCCTGCTTTTAGCTTGGTGCAAACATCCACAGCTAATATATTTCGGACCCTTTTCTCATCCCGGGAACTAACAGGACAGAGCTGAATGTGTGATGGAGTTGACGGTGACCTCTGCTGCCGGTCCTGGGCCCAGATCCACTAAAAAAAGACCCTCCACATCCTCAGTGTTATTAATAGGTTATCCTCTGTCTGTTGAAATGTTAGCGGACTGGATTGCACACAGGAATCCCAATACGTTTCGGACGGGCGCTGTAGAAGTCGTGACACGGTGTTGGCAGACAGACCCAATCTGGTGCTTAATACGGACACAACAGGTCCTACCCTTTAGACGTGGCAGATATGTACAGTCTGGTGCTTAACCTGAACACAACAGGTCCTACCCTTTAGACGTGGCAGATATGTACAGTCTGGTGCTTAACCTGAACACAACAGGTCCTACCCTTTAGCCCTGGCAGATATGTACAGTCGGGTGCTTAACCTGAACACAGCAGGTCCTACCCTTTAGACGTGGCAGATATGTACAGTCTGGTGCTTAACCTGAACACAACAGGTCCTACCCTTTAGACGTGGCAGATATGTACAGTCTGGTGCTTAACCTGAACACAACAGGTCCTACCCTTTAGCCCTGGCAGATATGTACAGTCGGGTGCTTAACCTGAACACAGCAGGTCCTACCCTTTAGACGTGGCAGATATGTACAGTCTGGTGAAGGCAGTCGTTGCATCCAACGTGCAGAGTGGAAACCTGTGACCGGTACGTATCTATGGGTTAAGGCTGAGCCGCCACCACCCTGCAGGCTATAAGCACAGGTGGGTGGAGCAGCAGGCTGAGGCCTCTTTCTGGACGTGAACCCACCGTCTTTCTGTCACACCCCTCCCCCCAATGTGAGATAGATACCAAGCGGATACCCCCTTCGGGGACATTTCAAGCTGGCTGAGAGGTGAGCTTACGGTGTACTCGCAACTCTGTCGCAGGCGGACTGGGAGCGCCGCAGGAGAGCAATTGTTTTGAGACAACAGCAAATGTTCAATCAGTGGGCTAACCGTGCTCTGAGACGTTAGATACCAGAGGCAGTTATTAAGCCGCTGTGTGATGCCCGCTTTACAGCTAAGTATATCGGATGAATATCTGGTATGAATTTTAATAAATGTCCTGGAGTACGTGACAGTCCACGAATATGAAGACAGACGATCTTCACTAAGATGGTCTGTCACACACACAGACCAACAAACAGGCAGTTAGAATGAACATCGCCCCCTAGTGACAGACCAGCCAACTATAGGTACTCAAATAGCTCAGCAGCTTCCTTTAAATCCCACACGAACAGGTCAAAGCCCTCTGTCCCAGTCACTGCACGGGCTACACGTTGAAGACATGGTTGATGCAGGGTTAGTGGAAAACATCAGCAATCCCACAATCCCGCGGGGGAAATCTGTTTGGGAACGACGAGTAACCGTCACCCATCCTAACGGGATGACCCGGCAGGTGAGTCACATCTAGCGTAACGGACCACAGCCTAAACGCTTTGACTGACCTCTGGTTAGAGGACACACCTGAATCCGCTTAATAGAGACTACAGGTAGAGTCTGAAGCTTGTACTGACTTGTACTTGACTGGCTGAGTGCTGCGACTGACATCTCTCAACGACAGAGGGAACGCGCCACATGTCAGCATCTGATCTGAGCCATACACAACGTCCAGTCACTCTTGTATTTGGTGGCACAGCTTGTCTTTTTCTGTCAGCCTTAATCAAGCCTCGTTTTATGATCGCCAGTCCGGGCAACCAATGCTGTGTCGGGTCAATGGACTCTTGAGACCATTTACAGTATCGTCTTGAGAGTTTCGGCGATTCACAAATGACACAATTTGCCAACAATTCAATTTGTCTCCATTTCAACCCCGCCATGTGTTCTTTTAACTCCCGATCTGACAGAAAATAAACGATTTGCCTGCTCTCCCGCAGGGCGCGTAGGGAACACATGGACATTAATTATACTCCGGTCTACATTGGTTTTGTCAGTGCCATTGAGAATAAGGTTAACAGGTTCCTCCGGGGTAATGTGGAAAGTGTGCAATTCACACCAGCAAATGAATGACCCGATAACATTTGCACTGCTGTCTTTAGCTTGCTTATCCCAAGTCAGAGCACATTAAGGGCACCAGTTGGCCACAACCGCCCAACAAAGGTGTGTAAGAGATCTACAACTACTGTGTCTGCAGAAACACAGCGCTCCTCTTTAGCTCTTCAACTTAAGTCTTTCACAACATCGCTGTCAGTGATTGTGTAAACATGCTTAAATTAGAGTCAAATTATACACAACATGCCAGGTCCACGACATGGTAAGCGTCTCAAAGATTTTTTTTACTCCGATGTTCCTTATAGGCATTTGGCCATTTAATGTGTTCAGGTCATCTAAATGTCTGAATCTTACCGTCACCACCTAAAGGTTGGAATGCTACCGAATTACCCGGTTCCAGTCAGAACATTGTAAAAATGACCAGGTTCCAGTCAGAACATTGTATGGCCTTCTCATGTGAGGAAACGCAGCTGTACAAACAGCACAAACCTGATTTGGACTTTTTCTCAATGTATTCATATATTCAATAAAAGGAAAGGAAATAAATCTTCTTTATTCTTCTTCTTCTTCTTGTATTATTTCAAGATACTTTGTTCACTGTATTTTAGTGCTGAATCACTGTGACACATGACCTGTGAATGAGTGTCTTCAGCGACAGCCATTAGATTGACAAACGGGGAGAACTAATGGTAGAAGATCACCGGTGACATTGATTATCCATTTGGGAAGACAGAAGGGTCTGTCACTGATCTCTCACCTCACCAGTGCAGTAAAGCTCACCGTTCGTTTTCAAAGGTTAGTGGAATCACGGGCAATGAATAAGTTCACTATTACAGAACACGGCAATTAAGGTCATTTATGTTCTAATAGATATACGAATGTACAGCATATGGGATTCTGGTGAGAAAATAATCTTATTCATGTGAAAGTTTGAGGCCATCTTCATTAATTTCTCATTGTTCCTAGTTAATATTTTTTCCTGAAATGCCAACCTTTTTTATTAATGAATGGTGTATGTGTAACCCAGATTAAAATAGTCGATTCATATTATGTTTAATAAATAGTAATTAAATAATTATAGACAAACTTCATAATATTAGTTTAAAAAGTTCATAAGTTAAAGAGGTTAAATAAGATTTAAATAATCATCCAGCCTGGTCCTAACATTTTCCACTATAAGTGGTATGTGCTACATATGCATATATATATATACCGGTATGTCTGTTTGTAAAAAAAAAATGAAACCATAACATAAAAACAAATACCAGTGATTCTCTAAAAAGGCATTAATCTGACATGATCTACATTTTTACAAATTACTTTTACACTCTTTATAGGTATACTTAAAAAAAATCTGGAATATATTTTCCCTTTGTAAACTAAACGCCATAAATCATATAGGCAGTAAAAATGTAATACACTGCTGCTGTCATGCCCAGACAAACATATCTTTGGGAAATCTCAGCAGAGATAAATAAAAAATAAATCACAATTCCATTCCTATACGCTTGTGATACAGCAAAGCACTCAACAAATAGAGGTGGGAACATATAGACACAGAACATTGCAGATGTGTTCAAATAAGGCCCGCATATACATATTTTTTTATTAATTACATTTACTAAATGTACTAAATTATTTTTATATTTTTATTAAGATTGAAATTTTCCTGACCTTGTATTCTGTTCTCATGACTAATACATATTGAAACACCATTGTGAAACACACACACAAGTGTAATTTAAAAAAAAGAGGAATAACAATAAATATAAAATGTGAGTCTATCACTCGTGAGGAGCAGAGCAATAGTGTGAGCGCTGACTCATCTGCCCCCACGAATACAATTTATTCTGTCACAGCAAAATCACAAAATCAGTTGGTTGTCAATTGGTTGTAAAGAGAAAACTCCAGGGAGACTCTCATTTAAAAACGAGGTCCTTGACGTCACAAAATTAAAAAAGTCTTACAATAAATTATAAAATACTTCGATTACGGTGGATGTAGAGAAATCATTCAGTTTACTGTGAGGTCTTATGTGCTGACTGATCCACCTTAAAAAGCCACCTTAATCTCTCACACAAGGAGGACCGAAAAAGGGAGACAACATTTATCACCATCCCATTTCCCATGACAACAGGGCTGCTGTACAAACCATGAAACAGCTGTGTGAAAATAAAACTGTCAGGGGAGTCATTAGGCTGACCCGGGTTTCACCCTGCCGCGCTGGATCTACTGCACACGCACGGACGTCGAGCCAACACAGTCGGTCTCTGGAGCTTTCTTTAAATTGTTAGAGAGAATAAAACTCTAGATGGACTTATCCTAGTTCGCACAATCACTCCCCGTAGCGTGGTAATTTACTCTGACGAGTTCGAGATGTAGGCTACCATGCAGGATTGTGGCCTTCAATCGTAGGAAAATCAAGCGATGTGCGCGTGCGCACTGTACAGAAATAAACGTAATACGGTTCCGACCTCACACATGCAAATCTCCACAGGGGCTCCACCGTAAATGTGTCTCGCGCAAATTAGAAAGCTATGGCGTCTCCGTCTATTGCCACCCGAAGTGCTTGCTGACATTAAGCGACATTTCCCGAGTCAAATCAGAGAAGACTTGAAACATTAGATTATTTTAGACTTGCAGATTGATTGCGATAGGTCGAGACGCCACCAGCAAACAAGACCAGATGAAAACGTATTATCCCACCGGTCACAGTGGCATGGTGGGAAGAACTGATCATCTCACCCCGCTTCTGCGCCCGCTGATGCCATTTATGCAAATGCTTAAAATGAGGAGGAACAATAGGGAAATGCAGTGGATGCTTTTTTAAATCTAGGCTAAACGAATTCAGTTGGATATAGGCCGAAAGCTGTCTGAAGATCAAATGCATTTAGCGCAGGTTATAGATGCAGCAATCTGTCATCACTATGAAAATGTCTGAATGCATCACTACAGGGGGCAAGTTTCTTAACATACTTAGAAAGAAATTAGCGAGCCAGAACGCCAAAACGCCCACTTCCTACTGTACCTGGCAAGTAACGTGTAACCAAAAAAGTATTTTTCATCCATTCATGTTTCATGTGTTATGTATCATGTTTGATTAGTTGCTTCCATAATCCTACTGGCTGGCAAACCATGGGAAAAGTATTTGTGGCAGTTCAAATAAATTCCCTCAGTTTGAGCGATAGCTTCTCCTGGAGATTTCTGCGCTGACAGCCAGCCGCCTGAATGATCGTATGGAGTTTGAGAGGTCTTAACTTGGTTGTGGTGTTACATTATTCCACTCTACAACTTTATGCACAATATTGCCTCTGCCATAACGGCACTATTTTTCAGATGGAGAAATTACCGTGAGAATCAATTCGCATTTCAGTGTGATGGCTGCCTGGCCGCAGTCAGAGCATCTTTCCCAGGCATTCTGTTCAAAAGGGGAACAACTTTATGACTAAAGCCCAGGTTTTAAATAGACATCTGATTCATCTACGTCCAAAGCTGGACCTGCCTCAACCCAGGCTAGTCTGATTGTAAATAATCCCAGGAAATTGGCAGGGGAAAATAATATTTCCCGTTGAGCTAAAAAAAAGTCTCGGCTTAGGGTTCACTTTTTCTTGTGTATTTTGATGTACAGATATATCCAGCTGAACAGTGATAGACTATCAGAAGGGTTACTTGGCCTAGTTACACCGATGGCCACTGTCAAACACCTGTTCCACTTCTAGCAATAGTCAGAAATCTATAAGGCGGACAACAGGGACGTGCCCGACTTAAAAAAGGTAAGAAGGCAATCGGTTACTGTGTTGAACTGATACTGCTTGGCTTTATCCCAAAGGATACCCCATTTACCGTGTAGTGCACTAATTCTGACCAGAGCTCGCACCTTTAAAAAAGAGACTGCCGACATCCCTGCTGAAAACCTAGCCTGTGATGGTTAGCTTGGTCCTAAGAGTGCCTGGCTCACGCCACTGCGTCACCTGCGAGTCCTAGACTGGTTATTTTAATTGGCCACAACGGCATCCCGTTTTTCAGGCAGTTCACAAAGATCCCCGAAAGAGCGTTCAAATCGAGTAGTAAACTAATTTCCGAGTGATGAACAAACCAAACGTATATATACGCTAACTCTTCATGGGTCAGAAAATAGACCATTTTTTATGTCCACACCTTTTCGTCACACGGTCAAAAGCACAGCCTGTAGTTGTTTCAGTTGAGCTCTCTGGGCCCTGCCCCCAGGTTCGGAGCTCAGTCACGAATGAATGGAGCTCTATTGAGCCCGAGTTCAGGGCCACGTATCCGTTGCCTCCTCAGCCCACGGTGGAAACCATGACTGCCGTCCAGCGGGCAAGAGAGAGAGCGAGGCCACTGGCCTGAGTTCACACCGGCACGGGAAGGCCAGGTTACAATCACCAGCACCCACACGGGCCTTCAGATATACAGACGCGTGCATTTCTCACAACCTGAACACACGTCCCGCGTCAGGGAACAGGGAATCAAACGATGGCGTCGTCAGTGTTAGTGTTTATGACAACGTGCAGGAGATACATGTATCCAGTGATACGGTTTTAATGAAAGAGCAGGCGACATGGCTGTTCATTGTGGGTTTTGGCAGAGCAGACGAAGACGACAACCAGTTCTCCAGGGCTTAGAGCCAGACACTTTACCAGACACAGCCTCTAAATGAGCATTTGCCTTCATCGGAGACGAGCAGGGAGAATTTCTTCAGAAATGTCTGCATGTTGTTTTTAAATGAGATGGATCTTGTATTGGTTCTTATGACTTAATTTAATGTAACGTAGGTGACCAAAATGCCCTCGTTTATTGCAAGACGCTTCAGAAGCCAGTGGCAAACATAATTTAACATAATTTCTCTCGTTTTCAGCCTTCATGCTGAGGAGCTGCTTTTAAAAAAAAGTTTATTCCGCTACAACGACATGTGACCCTGATGTGAGGTTGATTTTTTTACTGACAAATAATTTCCGATATGACATATGGCTGACAGACTATGAAAAACCCTACAAAATATCTATAAATACCTATAACCAATCAAATGCAGCCCTGGCATTGTGTCTTGGGCGTACAACAGTTGGTCACTGCCAGTCTGGCTTCAGCCACAGGATAGAGTTTGATCAGAGGGCACCAGCCAGGCACACGTGCCTAGAAATAGAGCATATTTCCCAGCCATATGGCACCACCGTACCCGAAACCCTTCCATACATCCGGCACCACGACCCAAAATAGCATTTTTGCAATTGTGCAGAAAGGGGATACATTGTGAACAGTGTTAACAGTTTAGTGTTGTCCCCCCTGCTAGTGTTGAGGACATACTGCTAAACCCGAATTAGCGGAATGATTCCAGGTCAGCTCAGAGAAGCAGGTCTGAGCTGCGATTCTATTTGAGTCTGTCTGACGGGGCTATTTAACAACATGCTACACACTCTGAGCCAGGCCTGCCATGCCCTCCCAGTTGGCATGTCCCTAGTGTGGCGTGTTTCTTCCTCCATCTGGCCCTCCTGTCCCTCTGGCCCTGTTCTGTCCTTCCTGCACCACCGCTCACTCTCTTCACAGGCCTGGGAAAACAGGTTCACTGATACTCAATTAAATTCCAACTGCGATACCATCCATGAAGCGTATTGTGTCTAAACATTTACCTCAATTGCCACCTCACTTTTCACAAGATCAGTTATATGATGCATGTCCATTGAAATCCACTGGCGTCTGAGGCTGAGCGACACCTGGCACAATTAGGCATCTACGGGAATCTACAAATGTCCAGAGTATAGATGGACGAGTACGTGTAGAAGGTGAACCAGTAGGGTTTGACTACACCAGTACATTAAGTGTAGGAGTAATGAGAATAGAAGGAAACGTACGGAGAGACACCAGCTGCAGTCTGCAGCCACCTAGTCAGCTGTTTCCCCTGGAATTCAAAGGCTCTGTCGCCTGGCAACACAGCTATTTGTGGAACCCATTTAAATGTCATCGTAAATTCCGTACCCACTACTGTTGTCAGATACTCAACTTCCCACATCGATTAAGTCAACCGCAGGGAACCGTTCGACGGTTAACTCCATTATTGATCGTTTCGAATAATCGGTCTCGGACGCTACTAAACACTGGCGGACGGCCATAGCGTAAACCTGAACATCACAAACATGTAAACAGAACTCTCCAGTGTTTAATCAACACCGTGTGTGAAATTTAAAGAGACTCTTGCATAGTTGGAATAGAGTTCTGAAAGTACCGCACTCTTGAGTGGCTAGAATATTTACATGTTTCTGGAACACGTGTAAAGAATGTAGGCACAGTCTTTCACATGGTTGCAGTCACGATCTTCCCTAAATCTATGAACCTGGCCATTTAACTCAATATTATTTGTCTTACTACCAACAGTATTGAGACACAAACAGCAACTAAACTGATTTTGAAAATGTTATTTTGAAATGAATAGAAATAAAACAAAAAACGCTAAAGCAAATCTATTAGAACCCTGGTGGGATGCCTTGAAATAAAAAAGTGGTGCCCAGAGAGAAACATAACTTATTTAATTTTCCAATAGGTACAGTATTCATTCAATTGTGAATCTTAAACTGACCCCTGTCCCATACACACTTGCTTAGAGTGGCCTACATTGTCCCTTGTTGCTGACGAAACTCTGAAGGTTACTTCCATTTAGGGGTTTCCTAAAATGCATCTTGGGAAACACACAAGTTGAATGATGCAATTAATGGTTGATTGTTGCTTAAAATACATTCTATTTCACAAATCCCTCCACCGTTTAAGAACAACGTCCACCGTTTTGTTTCGGTGAGTTCTGTATGTGTCATGTTTCGAAGCCTCGATGTAAACCACCAATGCGCATATTCTACCGTATTCTATCGGAAAGACTATCCATTCTTTCATGTGAAAGAGGGCAAGCTCCAAAATACTGGGCCTTATGGGATTTCTCCTTGTTGGCAAATTGCTAACAGAACCTGCATCAGTGAACACTCACTAGTGCACGATTCCGGGGAGGCTAATTAGCCCGTTCACCATTGATCATTTTCCGACATCGCTCACTAGATTTTTTGTCTAATCTCATTTAAATGCCCACTGGATTTTATAATTAACCCACTTTCGGGTCTATCACACTAAACTGGCTAAGATCCGAGATGACCCAGAAGCTAAAACTACCATCTCAGTAACCGTGCAAAAAGTCCAGAGATTTTTTTTATTCTGAATATATTTTTTATTTATAACATATTAATAAACAAATTACATCAGACAGAAAACCATATATATGCAGTAGAGTTTATAAGTTCAGATATACATGTATGTTGAGATAGTTTGGTCAGTGTTGTAAGAGTGCTATTTTCTCTCCCAAATACCTTTTATTTTTAGGCTGTTTATTTATGACAGAGTACAACTGACTTCATACAGAATTTTAAGGACTGTTTGCTACATCACTAACCATCCAGAATTAGACATGTTAAGGCACTGGCCCTTGAAAAACCTGGCAAAACTCTTGGCAAAAGAATACATGTGTATTCTTTGGAAACAGTGGCTGCCATCATTATGTGTCTGAATCTTCATTAGTTCCAATTTTTATTCTTTATCTAAACCATGAAAGGTTTGCTGCCAACAACCCTCTGTCTTAACTGCTTTCAATTAGTGAGTGAAGAATTAACAGTTAAACTGCCCCTCTCAGGCAATAAAGGGTACAATTAACTCAGCTATACGGGAACCGTGGTGGTGTTGGCACAAGACCAGCCCAAGGACTTCCAAGGATTTAAACTCGTAACGGGTGTAGCTGAAGTCTGTTAACCAGGAGGAAAGACGGAGTAACAGATAGATGTACAAAGATCACCCTGTTTCTGTGATTATAGCCCCCCACACACACACACAGAGACACAACCCCCCATTATTTGGGTGAGTAAACACACACAGACCCATAGGCAACCATTCTTTTCTTCTCCTGGTCCACAGTGAAGGGGGTCACCCTATGGACCAGCTGCTGTGCCAGCCAATCACTGGAGAGACCGCACAAAAGGGAGGAAAAGGCACACAATAAGTGGGTTCAATGACATGCGGAGCTCTGGTGCTGTTGCTCTACCTTCTGCGGTTTATATTCAGGCATAGTGGCAACCAGACCTCCAGGGATTACCCAGAGAAAACTAGGCCCCGGTTCAATCACCTTGTACTGCCTTCACCGTATACTGGCAACTGTATAGCACCAAGGACTCGCGGTTTTACTGTCTACATATAAATGACTATATTGCCCACAAGCATAGGATGTTCTTGACTGCACTATTTAATGAATACAGTAAATATGGAGTTTACGTGGAGTGTATCCTAGTTGATGTCCAGAAGACATGTAACATTGAGAGAGACCAGAACTGGGGCAGTGAGAGAGAGAGAGACAGGGACTCGGAGAGTGAGAGGGACATGGACCCAGAGAGTGAGAGAGACAGGGACCGGGAGAGTGAGAAAGACAGGGGTGTAATTAGTTACAATTCACTGACGGTGAAAAAGAAAGAGCTATATGAACCTTTGTGTTTGAATGGCTGTGTTTGGAGTTCACGCTGCAGAGGACAGGTCTATTGTGATTATTTTGACTTGTTTTCATACAGCTGACCCACGGTTAATGTTCACCACTGCCCTCCAGGGCCTGCCTAAGCAAACCTGACCTGACCCTTACCCCGAGAAATGAAGTCATTGCATGATGGGTATTTTCTACAGACGATAGATAATTGTTTACAATACAATGGACGAAAAGTCCACTAGCAGATATGATGTGGTGTTTTTCTACTCTGGTCCCTGATGGGAAACAACGTGCACGCTAAAGTGCTGACATGCATGCATTTCCCAGTCCAGCACAAACAGCCGTGAGGCAAGTCGGTCACAGTAGCTTCTCAGAACGGCCATACAGTTGCACAAGCTTGTTAAAAAGTTGCAAAAGCAGAGATGACACACTATTGTTACTTGGAGAACTGCAAAAACTTTGTCACTAAACTAACATTCATACTTGCGTTCTGTGGATAATATCGAACGCTATCTTGTATTAAGTAACACTTACGTTTTGTTCTTTTTCGTTCATACTTTCGGCTTCGTATCACATTACAAATAGACAGCACAGTTATCTGTTGAACAACACATAACCTATTTCAGTCTAGGCTTTTACAACATTAATTATTTCAGAGAACAGAGTGTGACATAGCAACAGCACCTATTTCAGTCTCAGACAGGCTGGAAGCTGACAGGGCAACAGTGTTGATATAGATGCACATTATACATGCCAATGGAGAATACACACGATGACATCTGGCTCTGTACCAGACATACTAAATACTGATTGGTCGATGAGTGGCTTCTTTCATGGCGCACTACGCTCGGGGTAACATTACAGCCTCCTATACAGGGTTCGGGGAACCATTACATGTTAAGTGGACGTAAAACACCTGCGTGGTTTATCAAACCAGCATCACGGCTGAGTGGTCCAAGTAACGTAAATGTTAAGTGAGATGCCTAAAAGCAGCTGTGATTTTAAACAAGTTCAGATCGGTGAAGGCTTGGAGGATGCAAGAAAGAAAACAGAAGCATGAAAATTAAACGCTGGATACTTACCGGTAGTCAGCGAGACAGGATTTGGGGATTTAACAAACCACTGCCTTTCAGTTGTCAGCATAAGGTGCCACGTTACCGGTCAATGATTTCTCCAGCTGCCACTGTTTTTCCCAATAAAGACCACAATGAATAAATTCATAACCACAACTGAGCAACAGGACAAGTACATAAGTGCGTCTAATTTGAGAAACAGATGACTCACTGGTTTTCGATTGGCAGCTTTTTAGAATAGTACCAGCAAAACTCCGGTCCCAACCAAAAAAGTGAAGAGGTGTCTCTCAGGTGTCTTCTAGGGAGTGTTTCCTCTGCCGGTGTCTATGTTCTTTTGCCCATTTTAAACTTTTTATTTATTAGCCAGTCTGACTGAGACTGAAGGTTTTTGCTTCGCAGCTCTGCCTAGAAGGCCAGCATCTCGGAGTCGCCTCTTCACTGTTGACGTTGAGACTGGCTACAATGTTCGTAGCAGCTACTGCAAGTCCCTCCGAATGGGAACGCACGGTGCGTTAATAAAATGTGTCATAGACGGAGGGCAATGCTTTGAAATTCTGTTACAACGGCTGCAGTAATGATACCACATTGGGGCTTTACTCTGGTCAAGTCTACAATCATCCTGAGTCAAACAATACATGTGCGAGCCAAGTTTGCGTACACGCCATGCCTCATAGCGGACCATATCTAACATGTAGAGCTGCAGTGAGTCATTAACACCTCACTGAATCTCACTTCGCTAATGGATTTGGATCCATCTCAACTCAGTGATTAGTTTTCCCTAATTTTCCTGTCCCCTGCCCCGCGTGCCATTCAGATGGAAGCGCTGAGTCAGGGGTAAAGTTTGTGTTGGGCTCTGCCGGCAGAGATAAATTGGAGCGGCCCACCTGGCGTGCACATGTGTCATCTGACGGGTCCCCACTCTTAGAAGTACTCCATCTGTTTCCTGCCGAGTGGAGCTGGACCACAGGGGACACCGTTAGCAACAAGGACCCACAACGTTCTGGTCAAAGGTAGAGCATTTTGTGAGGATTAGAGTGCATGTGTTGGCTGCAGGCTGGATGTCAGTGTGCTGGCGAGCACCAAAGGCAGGGACAACACTGTGTCAATACTGAGGTAGAGCGACAACATCTAGACATCACTATATTATACTTTAGTGTAGGCTACACATTCTCATTTATTCTCAATTTACTTTGTATTGCCTCTAACCCAATCTGCATTCAGGCCTAGATATAGGGCTGTTATAACACCTATTTAATTGGAGGTTGATGACAGCTGAGGTCATTAAGGTAACATGCTCTGCACACTTTGATCACCACACTGTTCGGTTAAGCTAATTGGCTAACGATGTGCCTAGCCAAGTAGTTAGCTGACCCAAACAAAGAGTTCTGTCATGATGACGTCGTTCTGATAAGGTGGCACCAGCTGCCATGAATGTTTTTGACGTCTATTAGGTAATGTTTACAACTTTGTAATACCTCATGATAGACATTAGACGAAGTGCTCAGAACAAGTTCCACCTCCACAAAACAAAATGATTGGCTTCCGAAAAAGCATTATTGATTGGACCAATATTAAACTCTTGAGTGTGCACACCAGAAGAGATTCTACAATGTTGTTTGTCTATGTTGTGGAGATAAAGGCTGGCATCTAGACAGCTAAGCACTGATTTCAGACAACTGTTCTCCCACGGCCCGACCAGCCACCCTCTCTGAAAACCCCGTGCATGGGCTTTGCTATTGTTGCTAAAAGCCACAATCAATATTTCCGACATTCTGAGGGTAATTTCCTGTGATTGTTTGTCCAGGTCAAACTGTTGAAATGGAAGGTTTTGGTTTTAGTGCAGGTTCTAGAACGTATCAAGACGGTGGGAGGACTGAGGAGAGTGTCGAAACGGTGTTGACGGGCCGAGGAACCAATCATCACAGGGATATGCATTAACTCCAAACTTATGCAAAAACTCCAAGGAAAATGTGGTGCACGAGGATTGCTCGGAAGACGACAAAAAAGCGCAAAGCCTGTACACGTGGCCCTCCATTTAAGCCAATGCAAACACTAGAAGCATTTTAGAGATTTTAAATAGCATTTTTTACTCAGGGTTGGTTACCACAGGGGATGCTATTGAGTAACAGGGGTTATAAAACATGCTTATCTTCTGCATCAGGGGTCTGGATATGGGTCAGATGAAGACGTAACATAGTAGCTCCATTGTTTCATAAAATGTGAATAACAGCACATTTTTTCAAAAGAAATTACAGCACATTTTTTCTCCCTAAACCCCTTTGATTCATGGTTGGACTGTCTGTCAAAGTAGAAACCTGCCTCAGTTGGGAGATTGAGGAAGAGCAAGAGTTACTTCACCGGGTTAATCACCCTGACGTTCTTCTCATTCCAAATGCAAATGAACACTGATTACCTGATTAGCAACATTTAAAGGACACAATTGTTAATAAAAATCAGTAACACCAAACGTGTGAATGACTATATTTCATAATTTAAAAAACTCATGACCGTTTTCATGCAGACCAAGGACATCTCTCCAACTGACCTCAACCAGTCGTGTATATAGCGTACGTAATAAATAATGAATACTGGTGTTGCTTATTAGAGTTCAGATGTAGAAAAAGCTATGTTAACGTTCATAAAGATTGTGATGTACTTGTGATGTGACACATTCAGTGTGAATAATTGTGTAGATACAGATAACAGCCAGCAGGTATTGAATTTATTCAGAACTGTTAACAACATTTTCCACCAGAGTCATGTTTAACCTTCGACTGTGTTACGTGTATAGGAAAATAACAGAGGTATTAATTAAATATAGATACGATATTAGAGCCTGATCTCTTAAATATGCAAGAGAACATCACGTTGACATTTTCTCCTCGTTAAATCTCCAATTGTATATGAAAAACCAATTAGCTGTCTCGTGTATAATCCATAAGGTGACTAGCCAATCAAATCCGCTGTTCATTCTAAGCTTTATTCATCAAACCACAGGGCCTCGCCCCTCACAGACAAACAGACAAACCGACAGACGGGGGCATGACGAATGTCAGTTGAAATTTACATTTCTCTCAGACAGACCAGCTAGCCCCGCATGACCGCAAACGCCATAAACAAGGAGGACAGGACGTCCATTTTAACACCATGTTACCTAGAAGGCCGGGTTGATTTATAACAGGCCTGGTGTGTGACTGCTCTTTCTAACCCCGAGCTAACTAGCACTGTGTTCCCACCCGGCAAGCTAAGCAACAGCCATTAAAGCACTAATGACAATACCAATGAGTTGTGTAAAAATCTCCTCTGAAATCTCCTCTGATATACATTAATATACATATTGCTAATATCATATCATGTAATAGGTTTTTTTGGTCTGTATATCAGTTTTTGATCTGTATCAGTTTTTTAGTCTGTAGGCTATATCTGTTTTTTGGTCCTACAACCATGAATATGAATCAAGAATGAATGATCCCAGCACAGTGCCTTGAGACCAGTGGCAAGGTGTTGTACAGCTGTGCCAAGGCAGGAAGGGGATGTGACAGCAGGACAGAGGTGGCACACATGGAGCAGGCCAGATACGGGACCACTAAGGAAATCTCCACCAAGCTGAATCGCTCCATTATTCTGACGGATCAGGTTGCACAAATGTTTATGCTCATGTACTTAGCATATGACGCAAAACATGCTAATTTAATATCTAGGACTTATGAATGTTTAATGAGGTCATTATGTCAGCATCATTAGGTCTTCTTCTTGGAGAACCCCGGTAAACTAGCACAGAACAATTTGGCTGGCCTCTTCTGCTGCTTGGGAATTCATCATCCATTCTTTTCACTGCTTATGACACACCAGAATATAGGGGAGAGGTTACCATTTTATATGTCTTTCCATTAGGAACCAGTCTAGATGATTCAGGGCTGCTATTGGCAACGCATTATCAGCCACTCCTGACCTGAGACCTACATGGACTTTATATACCGCAAAGAGCGAAGTCAAGTTCCCATTGAATAATCAGAAATATTAGCTAGCTATGCAAATCTTTTTTTAAATCTGCACCAACTTTCAGTTGTGCAATCTCATTTGGTAATTCCCTAGGTATTAGTGAACAGCAATAACATATGCTTAGAGAGGAAGAACAGCAGACAGGCCAGAGGTACAGATAAGCTGCACGAGATGGACAGACAGACTCTCAAGGTGAGACCGAACCCAGACGCACCAATCACAGAGGCTTTGAACGGCTAAGCACCTACCAGAGGAATTCAGTCTTTAAAGATAATTGCCCTAGTACAAAACTGAATACAGGACCTAAAATACAGAAGGGGATTTAGTCTAAATGTAAAAAGGCATAAAGACGCTTAGAAAATTGAAAGTGTATCCAGAAAACGGAGAGCTGCTTTCTTCGACACCAGCGCATCAGGAAAACCAACAAATGTGTCAAATGGTGCATCACTCTCAAAGACAACGTGCACGAAATCCCTTTTTGTCCTGAAAAATGTTGTGCACATTACTTTTGACAAGGTTCAGAGGAAATAAGGCCCCATTTGAGACCTACATACCCGAAGCCCTCTGCCCCAGATGAGATTAACCTGTATTGTCCCTGCATCGTTCAAGCCACGCTGGCTGGAGATCTTGCGGAGATTACATTCCGAGACATAGGCTTTCCATGCAGCATGAATGGGGGCAGTCACTGACCAACGTTGGAATGACACCGAAAGCGTTAATGCTCTCCGAGATGTGGAGAAATCGAAAAAGTCACGGGCTGGCCTGGTGTACTTACATAACGTTTAATAAAATAAACTAATATCCTTATCGCGCCGTACATGCCCGTTTACATGTATAGCAGTACATGGCTGGCTGTGGCCTACAGCTAATGTCAATCTAGTTGCAGTCGCCGTTTCTGTTTGTCTCCGTCTAACAAATAGTATTGAACCATCATCAACCATGCTGTGAAAACAGTAATACAAGCCTACATTCAGTGGCATCCCTCAGATGTTTATAAGTCAGTAGCCTCCAGTCTGGTATTTGCAGTACAGCTGGTGTGTCAGGATACAGAGTGACAGATGTCAGACACCCCATTACATCTATGACACCAAAGCACTAACAGAATAGAAAGTGGAAACTTACTGTGCCACTTGGAGCACAGACAGACAGGTTCCAGGCCAATGGCCAAGTCTGATGGCCTGTTATATCATGGAGACAACAGGACCACAGAACACCCAATCCCAGATCAGGAAGACAATTCTCTAGAATATTATATTCCTTAAAAACCTTTGGACATCACTATATACTGTAAGCCATGCAGGCTTCAAACAAAATAAACGTTGCGTGCGTCGGTTTGTGTTGTGATTTGTTTAATCAACTTAACTGTTATTGAAATAATTAACATTGCAAAAGTCACATTATTTATAATCCTAGTCTCTTAAAAACAATAAGCTTGTTGTTAAATCAAAGGACTATAGAAACCTGGTCTCGTTCTGTAAATTTATTCAGAGCACTCACAATGCTTAAGCACACAATAAGTTTTATAGTTTCATGAAAAGCCTGTCCCCTAGTACCCACAATGCACTTTCAGTACTTCAAAATAAAAGTATTTCTGTATACAATAGACCAGAAGCAAATAGGCCATAATAAAGCACACTGTTATAATCTTTTATTATGGCAATCCTGCTCTTCCCTAACATGACGCATGAGTATTCTTTCATCCTAAGTCTCCACAGTCAAATCAGGCCATTTGCATACATCTATCCCATTGCACACAGTCAGACAGACAAATGCAAGGTGCTGTTTCACCGCTCTCATCGTGCAGAATCTCCGTTCCAAATGTCAATCCATTCCCGAGGCACTGAATTCCTAAGTTGTGTATTAAGGGAGATGTGAGGCAGACATTCGTGTAATCGTTTACACGATTTGGTTGCTCGATGTGCTTCGTTTTTTTTTTAGTTCAGCTCCGGCCACAGAAAGTGCCAATGAATAATAACAATGTACACAGCAAGAGATACAGTCTGACTTTTACTGAGGGACTTTTTTCACGAGGAGACTACGGACGCCACAAGCAAGGGCACAGTGTAGCAGCATGAAAATGAGATGTCAAAATAATAGAAAAGATCATGGCAATCTATCTCGCATTAGGCTCTAGGTTAATCAATATCTTAATGGGCTGGAACAGCGGTCTCCCAAAGAGATATTGTGTTTGTTTTGCAGAGGTCACCTGTATGCTAATGTTCAATCGCAAACACAACCCCCCCCACACATGACCGCCCCACCCATGACCCCAGAACACCCATGAACCTAAAACACCCGCAACCACCACCCTCGTTCACTTCCTGACGGGGGTCGGTGACCTTTGAACTTGTAAACTTGAGACCACAGCTTTTTAACTAGACTTGTGTTGTCCTTTAAAACACAAGTTGCACCTCAGAGATCTGTTTTTCGTACTCCGAGGTTGTGCCATAACAGAGTAGCCTATGGGGTGTGGCGGGGGGTCCGGTGTGGGAGTGACTGGAGGTCTAAATCAATCCCAAATGTTTCCACTACCAGGCTCCCAGTCTTGGGTGGGACAAGGAAAAAGCAAACACCCTCTCCCAAAACCTCCCTCTGCTTTCCTGCACTTCTCAGTCACACTGCTGCATTGAGTGGCTTTGACCATACAGATGGCTTCATTTAGTAAAGTCATGGCATCACAAGGCACAATTTATTTTTGACATGTTGAGCTCAGAAAAAGATTGATGGCGCGTGGAAATACATTTACGAACATTTCTAAAAAGGCAATGAGCTTTAAACATCGAATGGGGAAAAGCTCTCATCTGAGACTCGGACACAGACAAAAGACTGGAACAAAATAAAGGATTTTTACCGTACTGCTTGGGTCATTGTGTTTGTCACATAAAAATAACTAAAAACATCAAATGAAAGCACCAATCCAACTAAAGGTTGTGTCTTATCTCTGCATGTCAGAAATGGTACAATGCGAGTGAGATATAACAGCCAGGGCTTAGATTGAATGGAGTAGTTCAAAAGGACAGTTCAAAAACACAGCAAAATAAATAAACATTAATGCTATGGTCCAGGACACGGCATTAACAAATGTCCACAGTATTATTAAGGCACAGGACGTGTCTTACACAGACTGAATTGTTGAACAAAACACATAGCCTTGATGACCATCAATTAAACACAGCCGTCTACGCAACGATTCCATATCCCTAGGATTGCGCTGCTTTGGTGCAGAACAGATTTTTTCCCCTTTGAAATGTACACTACGCCAAACAAAATCCATTGCTTTAAAGCATCTCTTAGCAAAAAGACCACATTAATGTAATATATATATATATGTACACAGAATATTTAAACACAATTACAGAATGGCGGCTTGCGCTGTTGGTGCCATAGATCTGTTAGTGCATTTGTTTGTTCACTCAGGATTCCAGACAGCCACCAGGAAAAGCAATTCATTAGCATCGTCTTAACCTAGTTGTCAGGCAGCGCTAATGCCATTAAGTTATAGATGACCCTGGCTTTTATTCACACGCCTCATTCCCTCAATGAAGGGTGACGACAGAAGGCAGTAGGCTATGTAGAAGTGGCCGGTCAAACACATTTATTTCAGGGAAATCAACAGCTGGACATGCCAGGGTTCTGCAGGAGAAGGGATCTGATGAGATGAGATAATGAGGGGAATATCCCCCTCCCCCCTGTGAGAGGGTTGGGGAGTGTGTGTGTGTGTGTGTGTGTGGGGGGGTTGGAGTAGGTGAGTGAGCGGGAGGATGGGGTTGGTGAGTGAGAGGGAGGGAGGGTGAGAAGAGGGGAGACTGGGGATTTCAACAGTTATTCATGAGCTCCAGGGGCCTCATTTATCAACGCTGCGTACGCACAAAAGAATGCGTACGCCGCTCTCTACGCAATAGTTGGGATTTATCAAAAGCAAACTTGACGTGAAAATGTGCGGTCCTCCACGCAAGCTGGGACCAATGCGTACGCACAGAAACGGGTGAAATGAGAAATGGCGACATCGTCGGCAGATGGATAAAATACACGAAACTGTGTTAAAATGTAGACCGTTGTGTAAAATAAATAATAATATTAAGAATTCACGAAGCCATTCTTACAATTAACAGCCTACACAAACTGTTTGATCGATCTGCCAAAACAAATCAATATATATATATATAAAACAACATATATATATATATAAAACAACATATAACGTCAATTAAAATGAATATTTATTTCCAAAAAATAACTCAAATATGTTGTGTAATTATATTGTCATGTTGTGCAATTCATCCTCATAAATACGGCGAACAGAACAAAACCGTGTATAAAACTGATATTCTTGTCGATGTCTCCGTCTGAAGGAGCGGATAGATGGATATATATATAGATGGATAGATAGATGGATAAATGAATATATATATAGATGGATAGATATATAGATGGGGATATTGATATAGTGTATATATAGTGTAGTGTTCATGTATGTGCCTTTAGTTGGTTCTATTTTAAATGTGTTTCATCGCATGTCTTAACCCATATATATTTGAAAGGTGCAACACATATCTCAGCCAAGCGTTATCCGGGTTATGTCAGATGTGTTAGTATGTATAAAAGGTTTGTCTTGTAATTACATAAAGTTTCACTGCGGGTGAACAGGCAAACCAAAAAGCGCAATATCCACCTCCCCAACAGGAAACTTGTCACATTGAGTGACGTTATTTTTCCGGGTTTCCTCCCAGTTTGTCATGTCGTTTCAATCAATGAATATTCATTTGGGGCGTTTCTTTGACTATTTATGGGCAAATATGGTCGTGATATGAAGCCGCAAAAGCTGCGCCACATTTAGAGTTCAATGTGATTTATTAAGCGAAAACCGTTTGATAAATCCCAATATTTTTGCCCGTACGTGCATCCTACGTTTCGTCCGTACGCCACTTCTGACGCAAATCCTACGCAAAGTTTGATAAATGAGGCCCCAGGTGAGCATGCCTTTATCTTATACCGAAACTACTGGCCTGAAATGTACATTAGATCTCATTACTGTCATGTAGCCTGCGTCTAAAAATATGGGAACATGGACAGACCGATTTAGACACATCCATCTTGGAGTGTGAATGTGTGAACGGCCCAGTAACGACCTAGAGAGCGAGTCACCACACTGTCTATTGTTTGAAATAAATCTTTGGTGTTTTGTGGCATCAGTGCAATTTATCAACTCTCATCTCTAGCGGAAAAAGCTTTTTTATGTTTGCCAGCACAGACTAAAACTTCACATTGTGACAGTATCTGATACAATATAAATTTTGTTAAAAGCCTTTTGTGTATTATATTGAATCTCTCAATATTGAGTTGCGTTGTCAGTGCAGACTAAACATAAACCATAGCTAGCGTAGATCAGTGCTACATCCATGATTAATCCATATGTAGCCCATATAAACCCAAATAGCAGGGGACAATACACAACACATCCATATTATTATATGGAATCAGAACTGACCGAGATACTTTTACCTTTAAAGGTACAGACACGGTGACAGAAAGAAAAGATCTCCAAGTAAAAGAGTTGGGTGTAATTCCTAAATGAATGAGCGTGCAATGCAATAGTCAGATAATGTACAATGAAACCAACATTCGTTCATATAAATCGGTGGGTCATCTTGACCGAAGGTGCTGCTTGTAAAAAAACGAATACATGATCAAATGCATTGCTATTTAATTCAGACCTGCAGCTAGCCGCAACAAACTCAGTCTTTCCTAAGGCCTCATCCGTAACAAAAGCTGCAGGAATTTCTCCAAAACCAGTGAACGGTTTTGCAATAATTTAATAAATCAATTTAGGATCTGAATGAAAGCCACTTTTAGAACTGATCATTATCTATCCTCTGTATGATTCAGAAGGTTTAAGCGTTCTCTATTGTGTCCCCTTCAAACCGAAGTCCCAGTGTTATTAACAGGAATGCCAAATACGTTATCTTCCTCTTCTTAGCATTGTCTGAAGAAGAGCTCTAAATAATCAATAAAAGTCCACTGGTCCCTTTTACACAATGCAAAAAGAGTAAAACAGCTTTTTCTTAGATGGTCACAGACTAGAAAAGCTGGCTGGTTGAAGGAGAAGGAGAGACGAAAGGGAGATATATATAGAGGCAGATCGTCAACTGTCTACTGAAACCCTGACAAGACACAAGAAAATACACAAAGAACATGACCATAGCAATTTTGCATACCAGTCGGCAACCTTAATGACACAACATAATCAGACAAATATTCACTACATTAAGTCATATCAAACAAACAGTGCTGATATCAGTTTAGTCAAAACAAACAATACAGATTACATGACTATTTTAGCAGAGCATAAAGAATGAAGGAGGACACGCCTCCACAATAATCACATAGACACTAATGAATAGGACAACCACAGTGAGACAAAAGTGAGAGAGAGATAAAGGGAGGACAGCTAAAGTGTTTCCCGAATATCCAAGATTGATGAGGACAGCTGAAGTCATCACAAGACCTCCAAGAGTTAGAGAAAAGCTGCAATGTTTACAGAAAGTCCAAGAGAGGAGACAGCATCAGTGTTTACAGAAAGTCCAAGAGAGGAGACAGCATCAGTGTTTACAGAAAGTCCAAGAGAGGAGACAGCATCAGTGTTTACAGAAACTCAAAGAGAGGAGACAGCATCAGTGTTAACAGAAAGTCCAAGAGAGGAGACAGCATCAGTGTTTACAGAAACTCAAAGAGAGGAGACGGCATCAGTGTTAACAGAAAGTCCAAGAGAGGAGACAGCATCAGTGTTTACAGAAACTCAAAGAGAGGAGACAGCATCAGTGTTTACAGAAACTCAAAGAGAGTAGACAGCATCAGTGTTTACAGAAACTCAAAGAGAGGAGACAGCATCATTGTTTACAGAAACTCAAAGAGAAGAGACAGCATCAGTGTTTACAGAAACTCAAAGAGAGGAGACAGTATCAGTGTTTACAGAAACTCAAAGAGAAGAGACAGCATCAGTGTTTACAGAAACTCAAAGAGAGGAGGCAGTATCAGTGTTTACAGAAACTCAAAGAGAGGAGGCAGTATCAGTGTTTACAGAAACTCAAAGAGAGGAGACAGCATCAGTGTTTACAGAAACTCAAAGAGAGGAGGCAGTATCAGTGTTTACAGAAACTCAAAGAGAGAGTTATTTGTTGTCCCTAATAGTGTTTACAGAATACTCCTGATCTGGGCCAATATCCAGTCAAAAAGATAGAAAGTGGATAGAGCTGTTTTGTATTAGAACAATTTGTAGATTTAATTTTTCGACATTATGGACCCTTGTGTTGATGGCAACAACTCCTAAATACATTTTAAATTAATTTTGTAACAAAAGAAATGTGGAGAAAAGTCCAGAGGGGTTATGGTGAGAGCCACTGTTAGCAAAAAACACAATGTTAGTATTGTAACAAACAAAAAGAGCAATTTGGGAAAACATGCACAGAGCGTCTTATTCAAAGGTATCAAAAAGAGGAAACAGATGTGAGAGAAAAGATTAGATTTCTCAGTCTGCCCTCTCCGCATCAGCTCCCATGCCAAGTTGTAAATGTCTGACATATTGTGGCTCCAAACACAATCTGCAACCTCAATAATTACCATGTTGAACCCAGCTTCCAACCTCATGGTCAATTGGTGGTCTACATAAATCCCCATTCATTTCTCTCTCAAACGTGGGATATTGTTCTCGACAGCAAATGGTAGTAGAAAATGTAGCAGATATTTGGTGAAAGGAAGTTGTTGTTTTTTCGCATCAACACACACGATCTAATGTTACACCACACGTTGTTTTTAAAAAAAGGAAAATTCAACAGGAACAGAGTAATGCAAAGCCTCTGATTTCTACTATAAAATGTTTACGCGACCACGGTTTCCAAACGCTACGATCGAACAACTTGAATCAGTTATCGAACAACGGCATGAATCATCATGTGGTACCACAATCACATTATATCATTCCATAATAACAAGCCATAACTTCAAGTTTAACAAATGCGCGCCTTTATGTAAATATGTTTTGCTCCTAAAATATATAAACTGTTATCTATCCTTCAACAACCAATTTGACGTTCTTCTGTCAGCGTTACATGTTGGTGCTCATTAGGCCTTTTTAGTAATTCCCAGAAACACCAAAAGCTGGACATATTTGGAGGAAAGGAGGGTCCTTGGTTGTACGGCTTTAAGTCTTAACTGATGAATAATATTTTTGTGGCAGAAAACAGACATCCTGTAAACACACTAGCAGAGAAAGCGGACACATCAGTCAGTCACAGTAACACAAGACGAGAGCTCTGCCGGCACTCTACCCGTTACGACATTAGAGTGGTACAATGAGAAACTGCGGCTTAATTCTTTAAGAAGAGTTGAGCTGTAGGTAGTCCTCCCAGTGAACAAGTTAACTATTAATACAGTAGTTGTAATAAAAAGTTACATTTCCTCCAAACACACTGCATATCTAGAATGACATGTCTTATTCTAATGGTTCCCTCAATACGGAATAAAATGACCAGATCAAAAAAGATTCCCGATATACAGTAGGTGAACAAGACCAGGCCTTTAGTGACGTACCAGGTGGGAAAGTATCCGGAAATAAACGGGCTCGTTAGAGCGCTTTAATATTTCAGTGATGGCTAGACAAACGGGAATTGGGAAAATGTAATCTATGTTTGCTACCATCTTGGGGAGAAATACCTCTGATCTGTGTTAAAAGCTATAGACCATCCTCCTCATGTGTTGGGGTTTAAGGAATGACACAATGAAGTATAAAATAGTTCGCCTGTAATAACTTAAAAATACCATTTGTAATGCAAGTTAGTACATTTTGCATACAGGAAGTAAATAGAATGAACTTGTTTTTTTGTCAGAGAACAACAGGACATGTTATGCAAAGAACTCAGCGAACGATATGCAAACACAAAAACTCTTGTCAGAAACCTTTGTTTCATGCCTGCTCTCTAAAATCCTGACCAGTGCATAGTTTTCTGTGACACACACCGTGCCAGAACGTTTGACAGCAATCACATTTTTTATTTTGCTTCTATCATGATAAGTACTGGATTTTGATCTTATAGATGCTGTCGGGTTGTTCTAAGCCAAACAACGAAGACACGGTCTACAACAGCAGGCACCATTGACCCATTAAATAACAGACCACAGCAAATCAAATGAAACGCAATTAAAATAATGGTGCATGAGTGCTAATTGTATCAGTTTGGAACTATTTCAGAACAATCTGAGATGGTGGATATCACGGTCTGCTTCACTGAAATGGAATCACCTAGACAGTTTAAACCCAACCAAGGCCTGGACGATTGAGGAAGGACCAGAGACATGTTTCCTGTACAGTCTCAGTTACCATGGTGCCAATGGACCCGACAAGCAAAACAGTACCACACCATGAGACCTCTTCATCTGACCATGTGTGTATATATACCATGTGTCTCTTACATGGAGGGAGAGACCCAATGAGAACCCCTGAAATACAAAAGCGATACCCCTCACGTGGCCTTACTCCTGTCTATGCAGTTGGGGAATCGCACTGCATGGGCAACATATAAAACAATTGCTTTTGGGTGTTTTTATAGATGTTTTTCAGAAGATACTTGTACATGTGTTGTCTAGTAATAATTATATGCACAAGGTTAACTTTTAACAGTTTTTTGAACACACTGCATCAGAGCTAAGATTTATATCACAGTCACGACCGAAGTGTGTGTTGCATCACATTGTGGCAGAACATCTGCATCACGATATCACATCGTGGCAGCACTAGAACATCTGACTGTCCGTTTGGCAAAATAACATGAGTCACACCACCGCAGCAAAGTGGCAAAGCATCACTCCACAGTACCTCTAAACCGGGCAGATTGAGCATCACTCCACGGTACCTCTAAACCGGGCAGATTGAGCATCACTCCACGGTACCTCTAAACCGGGCAGATTGAGCATCACTCCACAGTACCTCTAAACCGGGCAGATTGAGCATCACTCCACGGTACCTCTAAACCGGGCAGATTGAGCATCACTCCACGGTACCTCTAAACCGGGCAGATTGAGCATCACTCCACGGTACCTCTAAACCGGGCAGATTGAGCATCACTCCACGGTACCTCTAAACCGGGCAGATTGAGCACACCATAGACATAAATCACACCAGTTCAGTCAAACCACTAGTCCCCAAAAGCCTACCGACTCAGCTCAAATTTGCAGTGTGAAATTCAAATGTGTGTCTTTCAAATGTTGCAATCCGATTGTCGGCCGATGTCAATAAACAATGCAATTGAGAGTAGATCACAGGATCAATCACGAATGCAACCGATAACTGGGAAAAGTGTCTCTCTCTCTCCCTCCCGCCCTCTCTCTCCTCTCTCCTTCTATATCCCTCTCTCTCTCTGTCTCTCTCTATGTGCGTGTGCACGTGCGCGTGTAGAACATCTGTTTAAAAAACATCCATAGTAAACCAGTCCGTGATTGTCCTTCCCACTCATTACCGTATTGAACGTCCAGGAGGTTAAAGCTCTTAAGACAGACAGATCCTCAGGGCGCATGTATGCATTTGAGTGACAGCCGTAAGACAAGTTTCCTGTTTAACACTTTGATGCCATCATCCGAGGCGAGGTGATGACACTGTTTCTGTTAAATTATAGTTGATATTAGATCCAAAGTAGAGCACCAGTGGGAGCGGTGTCTATAACCACCCGCTGATCGTTTAATCTGCTGGTAGAACTCAAGAGGGGGGCAACTAGGTGGCCAGTATGGCGGCCTATAGGGGCATTAAACCAGACGTGCCCACACGCACACAAGCTTGCGTGGGATGTCCAACTTTATTTTAGGAAAAAAATAATCATTTTAGAGAACAACAACCATATGTTCAGCCATAACGATTCGACAAGCCGATACAATTATACAACTGATCACCATTGCAATGGTAATAGCTTCGCCTGCGGGCAATGCAATGCCAAGTGAGTGTGAGTTTATATTAATAAAACCATATATAACAGCATACAAGATCCGAGTCGGGAAAACAGTCTAAAAACTTCAGCAAAGGGCATATTGGTGAACAGATCATCGGACCTCAGAATAAGAAACTCTTTATATGCACGGCTATTAATAAACCCATAGCCAATATAAGACTTAATAAATAAATTAACAAATTCATAGCCAATATAAGACTTAATAAACAAATAAATAAACCCATAGCCAATATAAGACTCAATAAACAGTGAAACTCACGTGAAAACGAAGAATAAGGTGGTGGATCCCACAAGCAGAGTGGCAGCAGTGGATACCGGAATGTATTTGGTGGGTTTAAATCTTTTTCCAACGCTGCTGGGCATTCTGTAATGTCCACATTCCTCAATTATTTATTCCAATCGGAGACATGCAACGATGATGTAAAGATCCAGTCTAACAGTCTATACATGTAACTATTCGGCCAACCCGTATTTACTACAGTTAAACGCAAGCAGCAGACCCAGAGATAGACAGGCTCGGGTAAAACATCCAGGCTTGGAAATCCCACCCAGGCGATCCAGCCCACGAGTGACGTCACAGAACCTCTAGAAAGGTGGAGCAACTCAATGCAAAACCAGGAAAATGTGCTGTTATACTTGGACTCCTACAAGGGGCCACAGTTTTAACTCGGAAATGCACTCGAATATTAGTTTGGTTGCAGTTAAACGGGCTTGAATTGAATAACGGGATTCATAGTCCTATATATGTTTCATTTCACACACGTCCACCCCTCATTTGTTTCAATGCAATACATTTAATGTGTTAATTTGAACTCGGGCCGTACAATGAAAGTGTATATGCTTATATTCAGAGCCTTTTTTAACGGATCTTCGCATACGGATCTGTTTCCACCCCTGCTTAATTTATAGTGTCTTGCTTTTCCATCAGGTTTTAATCCGTGCGCGCCATCTAGTGGCGAATCGCATTGTCGTCTTTTTCCTTTATGTCCTATTCGAATCGCGTGTGGTAATATATATCCGTACCTTGGTCCTTTGGCACCTGTGAGACACCGTAGTTTTAAGCCCCCGGGGTGTTTACTCTTTAAGGTTGCTTCTAGCTTGCTAAAGCGTGATTATAAGTAGAGTCCTAATCTATCACGTGACTTATTTTTAGCTGGTGATTAAAGCGTTGTTGTAGGATTTTCAATTTGTTCCTATAGCAACCCAGAACCGTGTAAATCCACCATGACCAGAGGTTGCCCTAACTAGACCAGGTACTAGACCGCACTTGAACATCATTGCCAATTAGCTAGATTGCTACGTATTGAACACAGGCTTCCGGGTTCACACTACTGGCGTTATAACGTGATTTATGCGACATGTCATATCGACGGACGGTTAAACTCGTGTGTGGACTCGCAGCTGGAGGATCCGCGGTGCTGTTGTGCGCAGCCGCCGCCGCAACTGAGTCCCATCACGGTCATGTCAGTGAGACGCACCGGGATCAAGCCGGTCGGTGGGTCCGGTTCCATGTTCTCCAAGCTGCCCAGCCTGCAACGACATGGTCAGCGGGGAGACACACCGGTGCGTCTACGGGGCTGGCCTGGGACGTCAACTGGGATAAGTATGACTCCTTATTTACTTTAGTGTGATGGGCATTGGATCTGGTATGCATCATGTATTGATTGATTGATTGATTGATTGATAGTAGTGGTCAACACCAAATTAACAGTCTCTTTACCGGGCATTTGACAAGTCTACTATCTAAATGAACCACTACACTGGCACATCACCTTTCTCCTCTGCCCTGTACTAGGCGGGATCCGTCCACACTGCAGACAAATGAGAAGAAAGAGAAGGCCAGTGAAGATCCCAGCACAGAGCAGGAAAATGGCAAACCCACAGCCACACGGCACATCCTTCTCATCAGACACTCGCAGTACAACCTGAGCGGGACCGTAGACCACGAGCGGGTCCTTACCCATTTAGGTTCTGCCCCCTGTCCATCTGTTTACTGTGGTTATTAAAAAACAAGAGGTTTCTACCTAGTTCTCCACTCGGCTAATGTCTGGGACTATGTGTATGTGCTCTGCAGGTCGGGAGCAGGCTGGGTTTACTGGTCAACGTTTGGCAGCTCTAGGGATAAAGTATGACATCCTGGTCCACTCCAGTATGACCCGGGCTACAGAAACGGCGAAAATAATCAGCAAGTACATCCCAGGTCAGAACCATACACCCGCTGACAGCTGAGGTACATTCCTGTAGTTAATACAGTAACCAGACACAGTTGGCTTTTTCCACGAGACTAATGAGTACTGTACATCAGAGGTGACATAATCTCCTCTGGAGAGAAACTACCTTGGGGAATTTTCCACCCTCAGTCTGAACACGTCTGATTCTACCTTACAGTTTTGACTTTAGAATCCGTGGACCGTTTGGGTAACTAATTTTTTTGAAGCATGAGCTAAAGCCTGTAAAGCTGTTCATGAGGGCTGGCCACCCTGCAGTTATATTGTTTTCTATATATACTTTTGTAATTCCTTGTTTTTAAGAGTCACTGTGTGTGTATGAACACGCAATGCCTACTTTTTTAAATGATCATTATTTCAACTGTTAACTGTCAATTTTTCTTGATTTCTAGATGATAAAAAATGAATCAAATCATTATACAGTAAACTAATTTGACCACTCCCACACAATTATTTTTCTGAACTGCTATTGGTTTAGGGGTGGAGCTGGTAAGCTGTGATTTGCTGAGAGAAGGAGCGCCCATTGAACCCGAGCCCCCAGTCACCCACTGGAAGCCAGACGCTGTGGTGAGAGACGCCTCTAGATAGTCAACAGGTTTTGTCTCTACAACATTACCGTGCTGTTAAAGCTCTTCATCACTCATTGCCACGTTATTTTTGTCTGTATCTCTCAAAGCAACGAGACTACATTATTCAATGCGTTTGTATTCCAATGAGTGTTCATAGGTGAGCTGAAACTCCTTTATCTGACATGACCACTGTGGGCCTCTACCGCGTTACAGCAGTACCATGAGGACGGAGCTCGGATTGAGGCCGCCTTTCGCCGCTACATTCACCGGGCTGACCCCAAGCAGAAGGAGGACAGCTATGAGATCATCGTCTGTCACGCCAATGTCATCCGCTATTTCGTGTGCAGGTGTGTCGGCTTCCCCACGCAGGCGGAATCTGGAGAAAGCCTCACTCGTTACCAGTATTCTCATCAGTAGAAATATGTTTGTACCGATACTGTCCTGGCATTTTTATAACTGTAATACGATGTAAGGAGCACACGACGGATGTGTATGTTTTTACACATTTTCCCGGTAATGCTGTAATATTTCATCAAGCTCCCTGAGTGTTTGTTGTTTTTCTAACAGCCTGGTGTTGCGTTTCAGGGCTTTGCAGTTTCCTCCAGAGGGCTGGCTGAGGATGGGCCTGAATAATGGCAGCATCACCTGGCTCACAGTGCGCCCTAGTGGCAGGGTGGCTCTGAGAACCCTGGGAGACTCCGGTTTTATGCCACCAGACAAACTCACACGGACCTGACCGCAATGTACTGTATTTACTGGTTCTTTCTTGGGCAGGTTCAGATGTTGGTCACAGGGTGAACTTGATTGCTCTAAACTTGTCTTTAAAGTATCTTTTGGTTATTTTCCACCTACCATGTGTGAGAAAATATATTTACTTTTGTTGTGACAAAAACCCCTGTGCCATTATTTGCCAACTAGTGTGAAAGGGGAACATATTGTCGGATCTTTCAACTGAGAAGGAAGAAGGTCTCGGTGAAATGCCTACAGTAACCAAGCACTCACCTCAGGAAGCTACCCATCTGATTAAAGCTGCCACTGCCCACTCTGTATGAATGTAAAAAATATGAACACTTCAAAGACAATGGTATTGATTCTCTGTAATCCAAAAACCTTCTGAATTTGTATGTTTTTTTTAATTGCTTCTCATGCTCAGTCTTGTATTTTCACCAGGGATTCACCTGAGGGTTGATAATAGTGGTTTAGTTCAGTAGAAACATGCAATAAAGGAGACAAGTTATTATCAATGTTTTGTGTTCCTCGTTAGTACTCTGACAGTTATTAACACAATGGGTTAACATTGGTATGCAGGTTTGAATTAATTTATAGTGACATTAACAAAAAGGGAACATAATGCCACCAGAAATTTAAACGGAAACATGGAATATAGGACAACTCTTCAAAGGTGAGGGACATGTTTTATTGACAAGTTGGAAGCAAATGAGGAACTTGACATAGAAGAGAATATTTACAATGTAAAATCGTTTTTTAATACAAAGCACAGAATGCCAAAGCACAATAAGCATGTTTAAGTATTTTGGAGCAATTAACAAAACTCCACATTCATATTTTTTTGGGGGGGGGAGAACAGAGTAAAGTCTGTCACCTGTGAGAACCATACAATCCTGTCCATGAAATTTGTGCCTTGATCAGTTTTAATTCACATTCAATATTACTCATGATTCATCCTGACCCAGACGGACCATCTATATGGGTGATTTCTTTTACATTTGGATTAACAGCTGTTCGTTTTCAGGTTCACCTCAGCTGGCCAGCAACTAAAGACCAATCTTTTGGCAGGTGTTTCTAAACTGACTGTGCTCTGACAGCAATAGCTAGTTTGGCAGCAGCAGATCCCGGCAAACTCAGTCAGCCATTATTAACACGACTAAACACGTCTTCGTTGCACTCTGCAGTAATCTGTTATGTACTGATCGGTTTACTCTACGCTCCAATAGACAACATTACTTAAATAAGCCATTAGACATTTCATTGGGCTGTATTATGTTTTGGCATTTGGGCTCTGCTCTTTTTGAGGTATGTCACGGCAGGAGAATGCATTCATCATTGAACTATATACACAGTGAAATTCTGAATATTTTACATCAACACCTATGACGAAGCCCAGCAGACAGAAACTGGTGCAGTCCCAAATAACAGTGAGGAATTTTAGGAGAAGAGCTTTAACATTGCAAAGGTTATGGCCTAATGTATTCAAAATAAACAGCGTTAACTGTTGTTTGGAGGGGTGGGTTGTGTTCCCGACTGAACTGGCTGCTCTTTACACACGTTCAGAAAAGCCAAGAACAGCTGAAGTTCAGCGTTAGAACCAGACGTTAGATCAAATGTCATGACAACACAGATCAGGGTGAAAGAGCAATGGTACCTGGGAAAATAAACACATTTCTATTGATTGATTAATGAAATTGACAATACATTATTCTTCTCTTCATGTTTGCAGCAATTGGGTTTTGTGAGCTGGGATAGGAAAAAGGTTGCTATGATGTTTTCAGAATGCATTTATTCAACTTGTGGAAAGAATGTGGTTAATTCTGACTGATCAAAGTTCAGACAATTAAGGCATTTGCTAAACTGTGGAAACAAATAATCTGGCAGTTGATTTAATACACACACACAATAAAAACTTGACTTGTGCTATTTTTTGACATACCAAAAAATATGTCTACAATATTGAAGTTTCCTTTTACCTTTAAAAAACATCACATCTTTTTAGCTAATGAACCTTGGATTATTCTGGGATTTAATTAACGCCTATCCAATCTTTCGGGAAGTGCAGCTGTATTACGGGTTATTCAAAGACACATACTAATGAATACTCTTAAAGTCAATTCAACACTCATACAGTACGTAGGACAGAATAAAGAACCTGTTTTCCTTGTATACAATATTGTATAGAACACAGACGTAGTACCATACATCATACAAATCTTCAAGACACTTGTGCATATTTATTTATGTACGTGTTTAGGAGCTCCAGCATACATTGCCACGGGATGTAGCCTAACGTTCCCGACTAGGTGGGGTTAGAGGTCAGGCTTGTGGCTGGCTAGGGTCATTGAAGTGCCTGAGGCGAATGCGCTGAATGTAGCTGGCGTGCGCAGGGCTGTAGCGACTGGGGCTGGTGAAGTCTGGAGAACCAGTGTGACGGGCCGGACTAAATCGATCCCTGGCTGGAGACGCCAAGCTGCTGACGGGGGAGTTGTGTGCGAGAGGTGAAGCCTGATATACCCGTTGCCGGCTTTTTATTACTGCAGGGGTGGGCCAACTGAAAGACAGACAGGAATTAAAGCTACAAGCGGCATTTCCAGGTTTCATCAGTTTACCACCATCAAGGCAGATTAGACATTTCCCCATAATGACCACATCTACTCGTAAGCCAAAACATCACATTCCAAAAAAATCACAAATAACCCGTAGAGAATATTTCGTCTTTTTAATTTACCCATTTCTCAATGACATTCCGGGAACAATTTGTATATAGTATATGATGTATATAGCGTCAGTGTGCTCACATTAAAAGCTAAAATTTCCAGCGGCCTAGCTAAAACAATAAAGACACATTGAGCCAATGGGCATTGACAAAACATATGTTGTCATTTTCACTGTAAGGAATCGTCATACCAACCTCAGCATGTCAGTCGGGGAGTAGGTCTGCATTGTGCTCTTCCATCTGTGAACGCTGGGAAACTTCAAGGGGTCAATCTCTATGGCTTCGATTGCTAACAGGACCTCCCGGTCCAACTTAGTTGGTGAATCCCTGAAACGCCAAAACAAAACAAGGAAAGGTTTGGTACACTTGAACTGAGCCCTTTAACCAAGTGAGACCCCAGTGTGAGGCAGCATATAACCCAACACTGCAGCCAGCAGAACAGAATAGCCAACCTGGTCCTAGTCACTCACCCTTCAATAAAAAGTCCTCGTCTGAAGCGAGGTGGGGTCCGTGTTAGGAACTCCGGTGAGTTGTCCAGGGACTTGTAGGAGCTGGATGATCCGGAGCTGCTCAGATCTCTCCCGCCGTGATCCCATGACTTGGACCTGGAGCAGAGTGTGCGCCCCAGAACCGTCCCGGGGCCCCTAGTCCTCTGGCCCGTGGCCTCAGAGTTCTCCTCAGCCATAAAGAACTCCTCAGAGCTGCTGCTTCCCGCTTCAGCGCTGCCCTCGACTACTACCGACTCCTCTTCCTCCACACACGTACCCCTCCATGCGCCTCCTTCCCTGTCCCCAGGCTCAGAGCAACAGCCCCTCTCAAACACGGAGTCCTCATTGGTGTCAGCCCCCAGTGCAAGACGACCCACCCCATGAGCCAGTTCATCCCTATGAGAGCCTCCCTCCCTCCCAGTGTTTCGAGGTCCCCCGCTCCTCCTCCTCTCCCTGCCGGGGCTGTCCACGCCCTCCTGCAGGGACATCCTTTCAAACTCCACCATGAGGTTAGAGATGGGCGACAGCAGGCAGGAGGAGAATGAGGAGGTGCGGGAGGATACATTGTCCCCATTAAGAGTCGTGTCTGCCCCCTGGTGGTTGGTGCAGTTGGATGCCAGGAGGTGCTCGGACACGTGGGAGCACAGATGGTCCCGCTGGGCGGCCGTCTCGATGAGGTCGTCGGCTCCATGGTGGGACACAGGCAGGATGTGGAACTCACGGAGGCCCAGCCCGCCCATGGCACCTCCTAGACTGTCCTTGGAGCACCCAGAGGAGGTGATGCTGGTGAGCGCCGCGTTCTGACGGTTCTTCATCTCCTCCAGGCTGATGTCATCTCCCTCATCCAGGAAGGCCCCCACGGAGATGGAGTTGCAGAACTTCATGGGCTTTCCTAGAAGTTGTTCAGAACGATTGTGTGAAGACCTGATTGGCTGAAACAACGTTCCAAACCATACACATCTGAAGATTCATTGGTCTATTATAATGACATTCACATTGCAACGTCACACAGTTCACCAAAAGCACCATCCCACCCAGACCAAAAAAGCCAAACACGTCCCACTTTTCCATGTCAACGTTATAGTGTGAAAAAAACATCCAACATTAAATCCCCAGTAAACGCATTTACAGGGCAAACGACAAAGTATAGGAGAGTCAATGCATGATCTTCATGGTTGAATCGTAACCAATTGCTCTCCAATCTCAAACAGGATTATTACAATAGACTTTCCTACAGCCAGAGTTAATGAAGAGTAACGGGTGAGGATAATGTCACCTGGAGAAGGCGTCCTGAAACGATTGCTGGTTTCGTTCTCTCCCGCCTCTTCGTGTGCACGCTGACTGAATCCTTTCCTGTTTAGGTACTCTTCCAGCTTACGCAGGCCGTCTGCGGAGGACAGGTCTGTGAAACTGTCCAGGAAGTCCCAGTACTCAGCCCAGGGGTGACCCAACTTCCGGGCCAGGTCCCTGGATGGAGGAGAACATTACAGCGTGTGAACAGGCTAGTCCAGCAGCAGGGGCGTTTCATGAATGGTCAAGGCCGACTTTAAACACACGTTCGTATGCATCTACTCTGGCACAACTGACATTAGACTAGATAGATCCCTGATTTCTGTAAGACCTCTGGACATACCGGCCCACCCTCTCTGCACCACGCTCGGGATCAGACTTCAGAATGTTCTGGAAGTGTCCCGCCCTTTCCCTGGGCGGTGTCTTCCACACCCGGCGGAACTCCTCTGCCTGCAGGAGGGACTCCAGTTAACACTCCATACAAATTCAGGACAACGTTAACATTGCTTTTGTGTTCAACGTCATATAGCCGGCCTCTTCACATCATTTTATCCTGTTTCAGCCCTCTGGGACCACCATATAATACCCTTGTCGTACAGTACAATGAGCAAAGTAGAAAAAGAACAGAGGTAGACCTTAGACGGGCTGAGTGGGCCAGCAAATGCCCGGACTGTCATCACGGGATCCCTGGGACTTTGTGTTAGCCTGGGAGACCGCGAATGAGGAATAGCGTCTAATGGGTCAGGTGACCAGAGCCCACCAATGACAGGCTGGATGGAGTTGTCTGTGGCCCTCAGTAAAGGTATATAACAGCGGTCTGTGAGACAAGAGAGGGTGTTATAGGGTCAGTAGAATAACATAGAAAACAATTCCTGTGACCGGGAGTTGGTACAGTTACCTTCCAAATAATCCAAGATCTTCTGTTTAACCTCTGGGCTTTTGTTTTTTCTCTCACAAATTACCTGTTGTGGGGAAAAAACCCCATGCAGTTAATATCACGCGGTCTTATCAGTCGTTAACTAGCAAAACAAATGTCAAAATCTGGAGCTACTCACATCAGAAGGCTTCTGGTTGTACTTGTTTCTGCAGTTCTTATCTGTATCTGGGTGTGAACACAGAACATTCACCACTTCTGGACACCCAAACTTGCAGGCGAAGTGGAGTGGAGTCTCAAAGCCCTGGAAAGACGGGTTACAGACAGACAAGTTACACACATACCGGTTAAACAAAGCCAATTTTAAATCCCACTCAGAAAGAAGGCTAAGAGATTTCTTTCCATCTGCACGGGGGAATTGTCTGAAAGCCTCGTCTGTGCCAGCCAGCCGTGAGCCTAAAAGGTGTATTGGGTTACAGCGGGCCAGAGGCTCACGGAGAGAGCTGTATGGTAGATACACTCACTGCTTTGTCTGGGGTGTTGAGGTATAGGTCCACAATGTAGTGGATACGTTTCAGCAGCATGGCCTCCAGGTCATCAGGGTACATGAGCCGCATGAAGTCAGGGTTCTCCAGGGTGTCCAGCAAGAGCTGGGAGATCCCCGGCTGGTTCTCCTTCGCCGCGACATGCATCACGTTATACCGGCATCCCTCCTGGGGAACATGGGAATTTATTTAGTCCGCAGAGAACCTTTAGGATGTAGTCTTCGCACAAACTACACACGCAATGATGTCTTTAATTTGACATAAAATCCAGTGCCAGTCAAACGTTCAAAAACGATTACTCATTCCGAGGGTGTTTCTGAATGTCTACTTCCACATCGTGGAGCATTAGTGAAGACATCAAAACGATGTAATCACATCGCGAAATATCGAGTGACATTTAATAGTGTCGATTATCCAGAGTAGCCACCTTTCCCCATGACGACAACTTTGCACCCTCTTTGCAGTCCCCCAATCAGGTAGTTACCACATGATTTCATATGTGTTATTTCATATGTTTTAGGTGCCTACTACTGTTCCACAATGTGAAAATATATAAGATAATGACAAAATACCTTACAATCAGTAGGTGTCACTAAATAGGACAGGCACAGTATATACTCATCATGACCATGTATTTATCTAGTTCAGTAATCAAAAAACCTATACATACAATGATCAATTTTTATTTTTACTTATTCAACCAGCTACGACTGAAAACACATTCTCTTTCACAGCAAGGAGAGCAGTTAGGGTTCACCATGTTCTTCTGGGACTAGTCACGGTTCAGAAGATGTAACCACCAGGCTCCCTCATATAAAAAAGCTTATTCTGTTTTAGTTACCTGGACTACAGTTGGGTTGTCTCCAGAGCCAATCAGATAGCGAGGGTTGCTCCAGACCAGCTCGCTGAAGGCCACCTCGTCTCCCTTCTCCACAGCCTTCCTCAGCTTTGCCGTCAGGTCCTGGCAGCGAGGGCTTCTGAAGCTGTTCGCCCTCTCCCTGCTGATTGCGTCTACCTCCATGACAACAGCGTTGTCTAAGGTGGGAAAGAACGAGACCAACTATTGATTAAGGGAGATCATCAGAACATGAAAACTCACTCATGCTTTGTCACTCCTTTTCACTGTACACATTAACAACAGTGCGGTTACAATGTTTCAACCTCTTCGGTGAACATATTATTCAAAAGAATAGAATTTTCTTACAACATATAAAATAAGCTAGTCTCAAACAAACCACTAACCCAATAGAACATGTTCAGTCTGAGATCTGAGCCCAATCACAAAACAGACATCTGTGCCATGGACTCAATAGCACCAATAATACTGTGTCCAATCACTGAGCAGACCACTACAGACCACTACAGACCAAAAGAGTCCCGATAATCATAGGTTTAAGTGCAATTCGACACGAGTTAAAAAGATGATCTCACCACAAAGGTTGAAATATTCATATCTGACGGGCACTGCACCATGATTGTTTTGCGACGTTAATATTTAAACACACTATCATTTACGATCATCAAAATCCATTCCCCAAACCACATGTCCGAGTCCTGTTCCAAACAAATACTCCTGAAAGGAACGGACATGGTGTATTTAAGGAAGTACTATGTGTTCTTTTCTGACCTTTACAGAAGACCAGGCCAGGTTTGACCGGGGACAGACAGGCGACAGATTTACTGGGGGAAGGGTAATAGTCACAGATCCCCTTGGCAAATTTCTCGGCATCTTCTCGACTGGAGAAAGCTTTAAAGCGAGCTCCCTTCATCATCTTCACGGCCTGGAGAGCGTCCTTCTTATCGCCATACACGTGGGCCCTCTCTGGAATCACAAGAACAGATAAACACCAAAGGACAGACGCACCATCTCAGTCCTACCTACAACACAATAAAATTGACAGAACTCTTCCATACATCACAATTGAGCTTAGTTATAGGAGGTATTTATAAAGCCAGAGGTGTGGTAATATTGGCCAATATATGATGGCAAAATTAAACCTGGTATATTATAATTAAAACAGAACAAAGACCTTTGTTGTCAGACACAACATACTCTCAAATACCTTGACACCCAGCTAGCCAAGCAGCATGTAGACTGTAAACTACAAAGTCTATAATGTTTGATATACCACGGCTTTCAGCCAATCGGCATCCATGAGAAATTTGCTTGGCTTAAAGGCTATTAAGACTTCACAGGCAAAGCAACTCAACGTCTTAGAACTCCTAAACATTTTAGTCACCTTTATATAAGCAGAAAGGTCCTAAGGCAACATGTTTTCTATGAATCACAAAAACAAACCCTAGACTTTGATCCTGATGGCATAACATGAGGATCCATGTTTGTGGGTGAAATTCACAAGACAATACTCCACTCAGTGCAACCAAATATAAATCAAGACATTAGTTCTCTTTTTTTCTTATACTGAAACTGAAAACAAAGGAAAACTATTAAAGTCTTAACTTTACATCAGCCCAGCAAAACAAAATGTTTCTTACCATTTCTAGCCAAGACATCATCCCACAATGGACATACTCCATAGAAGAAGGTTGGTGACACTTGTGCCGTCTTTGATGGAGTCTCTGCTTTAGCCTGAAAACGGGGGTCTTCCACACTGACATTACAAAGGGTCCGTGACTTTACGGTCAGGCCTAGCTCATCTTCCTCGGGGGGATTGAGCCCCATTCCATAACCAAAGTCTCCCTCGTCACTGAGTGCCTTAGGAGCGTCAGTGCCTGCGGGTGCTGACTCCATGACACATGATCGCACTGCGTTGGCCTGTTCTGCCGCACTGGTGCCTGTGGCAGAGCCTGCAGTAGTAGTAGTGGCTTTACTGACCCTCTCCGTCTCTGTGGCACTGCTGCTGCCCTCGCCTCCTACAAGGACGCGGGCCAACTTTCTCTCGAAGATGGAGCGCGTGGTGGCCGTGATTGGGCCGCACTTCAGGTCGGCCCTGGTGAACTCTTCCCGCAACTCGTCCGCACTTAGCCCTTTCAGCCTGCTCAATACCGCCTCCATGCTTCAGCTAGGCAACCTGCACAGTGGAGGAGGTAAACGGGAAAAATAGAATACAAACATCTGCTGGAACTACACCATAATGGATGCAAAGCTAGGGAATTGAATAGGTTTATTTATTAATATAAACAATGAAAAACCTAATATTCCCATTTGATTAAACTGCAACACAGATTACACCACGAGTCTAAATATAACATGTCCCTAATAGACACACTTAACCAACTATATTCTGTCTATGTGCTGGTTTGTTTTCAAGATGCTCAACAAATAAGCCAGGAAGGCAATCGGCAATTCATCTTTAGATGGGGGGAGGATTCTCACACCATAAGCTATGTTTTGGGTAGCATAAAGCACCTTTCAATTTGCTTTGCGTTCGATGCATTTAAACAATTAGGATGTCTGAGTCTTTGACCGATTTCTAATCTCGGTCAATTCAATAGCATGCTGTCACGCCCAAGTGCCATTCCTGATAGATCTACGTCCGTGCATTACATTTCATATCTCACGTCTCTGCATTAGGATTTTACCGATACAATCAATTAAAACACAGGCTCACATCGGATGACAAATGTCTCCATCTACTTACCAGACATCATCTTAATTGCACATCTTTCAGGATCTGAAATGTCTCTCAATATGCAGCATAGAAACTGTTGAAACGGACAATGCTCAAGACCGTCTGGGATCGCCTCATTGTTTACCAGAGACTGTGCGCATGCGCACTTCACAGGGAGTTATCACGCTCTCAGCTGCTAGCGGATGCTAAGTAGTTAGCTTGTAAACAAACCACGCTAAAACGGTGTACCGGGAACCAATTCCCAGCACACTTAATTTATACTAAAAGTCCACAACCAACGGACACGTGTCCTCTATATTTACAAGCACACGGCTCATTAATTCGGTTTAAGCACGTGGGATCTACTGTAGCAACAAGCTAAATTAGGTAGCATGCTGGCTAGCTAGTTACACCGAACGTTTAGCCACAGAGCTAATTAACAAGCAACACCGACCTATCGTGTCGGGTTTGACAGTGACGTGACCTGCAATCTATAAACGTACGGTTGTGAAAGTAGTACTACAGAAATCCTCGACCAATTATCAAAGTAGTTACTTTAACTCGGAAGCCATGTGTGACTTATTTGCTGTATGTGACGAAGGAACCAACTCGTGCTGCTGCAGCAGTTAGACCAGTTGAGCCAGAAATGTACTATTATTGTACAGTAAGAAGAAGTACGGTTGTTGTTAAGACAATACAACTTAACATGTCTGCTAGGTACTTAGCAATGTTACATTTCGATTTGGTAAACACAGGTTGGGAATTGATAACTGCATTTTAATGTTGTCTCTCTGGTGTGTTTGGTGTTGCAAATGTCACTTACTTCACAGTATTTCATATTAACGTCTAGCACCCACTCCTGTTTTTCTACACCGCGACGGTTTCAAAATGTGTAGAGGAAGGACCCAGATGGTTGACTAACATAATGCCTGATTAAAAATTCTAGACTTACTAGAACCAGACACCTACAATGTGTCCATGTAAACAGGATAGACTTTTTTCAATTCGAAACACCGGTTAACATAACATATTGTCGTGTTCACATCCAAATATAAAAATGTATATATGTTTTAAGTTTAAGAAATATCAGGGATGGTTAATTGACTAATTACGTCATTTTATCAATACGTTATTCAGCTCGCATACATATATCTCATGCTAATGAAACAAACAAACTGTCAAGAGCCCAGATGTACAGTGCAACATTGATTGTGCAACTTTATGACATAAATACAATGACATCTTTTATGTATTTTAATTCATCGGTTCAGCATGGTTTAGCATGCCAATTATAGGATAAAGACTGACCGGCAATACCACAAGGTTTCTACATGACTGATTCAAGTATATGTAAAATCAAATGTCATGTAATAAAATATACAGAAAACAGTGACAGGTTGTTTGGAAGATACAGTCAATAAGGTCAAAATTCACCAAGTTCCAACAGATTGTTACAAACCATTCTTTCCCTTCATAATGTGGTTACAGACAGCCTGGTACATTTCTTTTTTACTTGGTAAGACAAAGCTGTCTGGAATATTGCATACAGGCAAAATAAAGCATCTGTTATGTCACATCTGCATTTACAAGTTATAGAGCATGTGGTAACCGTCCTGTTCTGCCCTGAGTCAGTGTAGTCTGGGTCTCAGTATCTGAGTGGGTTTGAGTACTAGATTAGAAGACGCCTTTGAATTATCTCCAATTACCCTATATCCTCACTTCAAATAATGCATTTTAAAATGTCACTCACATCAGCAGGTGGTTCTAAAACCAGTGAATGAGAATGAACAGTAGTTCTTTTCCCGGCCACAACTGGTAACAACTGATTATGACAACAAAATGCAAACACTATAAGTTGTATAATCTCAGTTAGCATTTTCCATTACTCACTGTGAAACAGCTGGATGAAGTCTGAACAATTTTTTTAAAGCTTTGACAATGTGCGAGCTACATTTTCAAACTATTTTGCTTATCACACTACTAATTAATTAACAAAGACAGTAGAGAAAATCACAAACATGTATGTAAATTCTTATATATTATCTCTGCAAAGAATAAAAAGTCTCCCTTCAAAGCAAATCAAACAAGGAAGATGAACAGTTGTAAATGTGCAGCCATTGTAACATCAACAAAATGAAAACATCTGAATGCATGTTGTTCATAGAAGTAGTAACATTTAGCATAAACGTTGTATTACGCCTTGCCTTCGCAAAAAGTCAGTTACAGTAAGGTCTTATTAATTGTGCAACATCAGTTTAGAATACCCAAATATTTAACATCAAACCACTCACTTTGGATTTGCAAACAGCACAATCATACAACATAACATATCTTACATGTTGCACACACAGGCTTTCAGTAGAAGTAATACTTTCATTCATTTAGTCCTTTTAAAAGTTTCTATTTTAAGGCTTAGCAATACACACCAGAGTCCAAGCCAGAATTCATACTCCCAATTACATACAATGTTGAGAAGAATCATTTTTTCCACACAGTTGCACATCCCACAATGATATGTTAATAGCAAGCTTTAAAAAGCAACACTACCTTTTCCACAGGACAAAATCAAACACATATATATATGAACCTTAACGTCACAAAACAACAGAAGATGTTCTTAATGGAGAATTACAATTATTCACCACAAACCTTTGACCAGATGAATACCTAAATCCCAAATCAACTCCAAGATTACATCCCTACACACACTTGTGCCGATCGAAGAGACCAGAGTTGACGAAACGTTGTTATTTAGAGTGTCTAGACTTTGTAGAATGCTTTTTGCTATATCGTGTAGAGTAATCAAACTATTTCAAGTGTACAGGAGTGCCGAGCAAGTTTCGGGGGCAGTCTATGGGCCAATTAAGAATTTTAATTGATGGAATGAGCGGCTCCTCTCATTCGTAGGCACAGAGGAATGAAAGTTCAGATGTTTCCGCCTGTGTTACAGCCTAGCTAATAAACACATGGACACCTTTAGGTAACTCAGAATGGCATATTGCAAAAAATAATATCTGCTAGCTCTCTAGCTAAGCAATTATGTTATCTACCTGGTTACAGCCTGTTTTAGCTGCTTTAAATACCAGAATGGTCATGTGAATAAGAGCGTCCCACTGTCATTTCAAATTCAATATTGCAATGTAAATAAAATAAATATGAGAAACAGCGGCCGTAAAAAAAAAGATACAGACACAGTCCAAAGAAAAAGAAAAGCTACGACTTACACATTAATTACTTTAAACACATACAAGCAGTGTCTGTGCTGATGGTATAACGATCCCAAATGTTGGCAGCAATTTATAAGAAATGGAAAAGAAACAAAACAGGTCAGTTAAGGATGTAAAAAAAGTGCCCTTGTGGATAAAACTCCACTTTGTCTGCCTGCCTGAGAAGGTTCTGCATCATACTGGCTGTGGTTCCACATCCACTCCTCCACTACTGTCCACCTGGTTAAGAGGCGTAGATGCTGCTGTGTCCTGAAGCACACCTAGTTGAGCCAGTTCCTCCTCCGCATTAGTCCATGACGACATGGACGCGTGAACAGTGACCGTGTGCTCCTCCATCTGCTTCTGAAGGCTGTCCATCTCATGCCTGCCGGAAACAACATTCTTGTCAGTATCCTGGCAGTAGATTCTTACTAAATCCTTAACAGCTGTCTGGGACAGCCCTAACCGACAATCTGGGACAGCCCTAACCGACAATCTGGGACAGCCCTAACCGACAATCTGGGACAGCCCTAACCGACAATCTGGGACAGCCCTAACCGACAATCTGGGACAGCCCTAACCGACAATCTGGGACAGCCCTAACCGACAATCTGGGACAGCCCTAACCGACAATCTGGGACAGCCCTAACCGACAATCTGGGACAGCCCTAACCGACAATCTGGGACAGCCCTAACCGACAATCTGGGACAGCCCTAACCGACAATCTGGGACAGCCCTAACCGACAATCTGGGCTCCCAAAAATCTAGAACCTTCTGGTGGTTAAACTGGCTTCTGATTGTCTTCCTATTTTTCTTTACAGGCATCAGAAAGCAATCATGCTTCAGAGGAACATTGTCATTTTCCTGTAACTACACAGGAGAATGAAGACATGGTGGCGTACTAACTTGAGTTGACGCAGACAGCTGTGCAGGTTATTCAGGGGCTCCTTGTTGACCGAGGCGGAGGGTTTGAGCAGCTCATCCAGGAGGGATGCCGGCACGGGGCAGGCTGGAATCTTCACCGGTGTCACCGGATTAGACGTGTTGGATGGATCCATTCTCTGCTGCTCAATGAGAAACGCAACGACACGTCAGCACAAGAAGAAAGCCTGAATACTGTGATGTATGGGGATAACGTTTCATATGCTGTCAGCAGGCCAGGAGATAACATATCACCTCGTGCACGCATTACAAGCGTCTGCTCGATAGACATTAGATACGCTGGATGTTGCACCAATATTACCAGAACATCTCTAATCGTTTTAAAATCTATGCACATGTCGTTCAGACGTGGCCCCAATGTGAACCACCACCAATAATAACAATTCTCCGAACCAAAGTACCCCTTTCTCCTCAGGTAGCTTACCTTCCGCAGGCGGTTCTGTTTGAGGTCCAGTTTGAGCTGCTGGTTCTGGAGCAGGACAGTCTTCATGCTGTTCCTCAGCTCCCCCACTTTGGCCTGCAGCATGAACTTGTCCTTCCTGGTGGTGCTCAGCTCTTCCTGCACCGACTCCAGTTCCACCTTAATGCCCTGGAATGCAGAGCAACGCAACGTCAGGCCCCAAAATGGCATCATAATGGAGTTACGGTATGGAATTGTGGTGTGTGTGTGTGTGTGTGCGTGCGTACCTGTAGAGTTGACTGTAGGCTGTCCAGTTCCCTATGACTACACTGCTCCACCATCTCCAGCTGCTGTCTCTGGCTCTCTATGTCCCGTTGTCTCTGCTCCACCTCCCACTTCAGATCCTCCACCTGCAGACAGAACACAGCGTCAGTGAGCCATATTGTTTCCTCATTGATTTCCTGTGTCATGTTCAGTGGGGTTTAGGAAGACGAAAACATGTGTTCTCCCTAGTGAAGGCGACCATGGTTGGTGACAACAGCATAGTACGATCTGGTATAGGTAACGACCCACCTCCTGGTTGGTGAGGGGCTGCTTGCTGAGCTCCTCCTCCAGCTGTTTCTGGAGAATCTGGAGCTGGGAGTGGGCCTCGGACAGCTCCTCCTGAAACCTGGACACCTCCTGTGACTGTTTCTCATCCTGAGCTCTGTGAAGGCACAGATGTTTGGATGAGACACAGGCTCAAGTGAAGGAGAGACAACACGTGAAGAACAATTTTACTTTGGGTAATCTCTGGACATAAAATAGCCGAACGTGCCCCAACAATTCCATCCACTTATAGGCTAATTAAAATGATACTAAACTAACTTAAACACATTGTCTCCAGGCACTGTGTCAGTAATAACTATAAGACTTACTGCAGTTTGTGTGCCTCAATGTGTAGAGCTTTGACCAGCTCTTCTTTGGCCTGCAGGTCCTTCTTGATCTCACACAGCTCCAGCATTGCTGCCTGGTAGTGCCTCCTGTTATGAGCTGCCTCGACTTTGGCTGCTGCCACCTAGTGGACACAACACACGTTCACAGTTTGGCTAATAACTTATTCCGATATATTACTGTGTGATAACAACAGCACAATTATACGTCGCGCCCGGACCAGAAGGTCTCCTTCTAGGGGAAGTATTTGTGTTCAATATGTTGAAAAGTTGTTTTTGGCTGGTTTAGGCATATTTACCTGTTCTTTCAGGTCTTTGACTTTGGCCTTTTCCTTCTCTAAGGCGTCCTGTAAAGTTTGGACAAGCTGTTTCATCTGCTGATCTTCCTCTTCTTTGCGTTTCAGTACAGCTTGCACCTTTGAAGAAAAGGCATGTAAGACCATACAAAAGACGACGGTTCCATGTGCAATGGGCACACAGTGTCATCTTATACAATTGCTCAATGTTTTCAATAAAGTAATTAGGAATTTTACAATGAGGACTTTTACCTGCAGGTTGAGCTGGACCAGGTCTGCCTCTCTCTTGGCTAAGGCAGTCTCCAGGATATTAGAGTGTTCCCGCAGTGCATTGTGGGACTGCCCAAGTCCTGTCAACTTCCCTTTCTCGTGCTCCAGTTCGAGGGCCAGCTTCTTGTTGGCATCTTCCAGCCTCCTAATCCGCCGCTTGAAGCAACGTGCCTCCTGCAACTGGAGACGAACGAAACAGCAAATGTTAGAAGAACTTTGCGTAGCACAAATAGCCAGAAAATTGGTACTAAAGTCACCGGCGTGGAGGTTAATATGAATTAGACATTTTATAGCCCCTTGTGTCGCCTAGAAACTCTCTCACAAAAACCCTAAATATGTGCCGATGTTTTCCTAAATATGAATTGGACTCTTTAGAACAGTGGTTCCTTACTCCGTTCCTACAGTGCTCTGAACGGCACCCGTTATGTAGTAGCCACAGACAATGCGTGATATTTAGTTGACTAGTTGAATGCTTGACTGGGCCTTTGAGAAACATCTAAACTGTTGGGGGAATTCAAGTTGCGGAGTTGGGAACCACTGACTTAGAGCCCAGACTAGTAGAGAAGTTGTGAAGGGTTAGCAAAGCTAAGTACATTCTGGGACAATTACATCTTCTGCCCTGTTATTCTAATGGACAATCAAGTACTCTTCTTTTACAGTCAGTGCCTTCAATTAATGTCCACAACCGACCTCATCTTCAAGCTCCATGACCTTCTCCTGGTACTCCTCCAGCTCGGTACTGGTGAGGGAGATGACCTCCTGAAGCTCCTTCTCCAGCATGGCCTTGCTGTGGCTGACAGCCTGGAGCTCAGTCTGCAGAGTCTCTATTTTATGCTGGAATTAGAGCGACGACCCATTATGAGCAGAGCCACGCGGTTTTCCCCGACCGCCCGATCAGTAAAAACTCTGGCGTGAAGTGACCTATGAAGGTACGTTCAACGGTTCTGTACCTGCAGGGCCTGGTTGTTGCCCCCGTCTGAGACCTGGGCCTTGAGTTTGACCAGCTCGGCCTCTGTGGTTTCCTTGTCGGCCAGGGCCTCTTGAAGCCTGCGACTCAGGATTCCCACGGCATTCTCATAGGCCTTGTGCTTGGCCTTCATATCCTTCTGTGCGCTGGTCAAATCGGTCCCCAGCCTCTTCATTCTCACCTTCTGCTCCGAGATGGCCCTTAGAGAGGAGACGCCCACACTTAGACACACGCGCGCATGTAAACAATAAGACCAGGAGCGATTGTGTTCCGAGACGGATTCCTCCGCCATTTATAGAGATTCCTAGTGAATCATATGGGCCATTACTATGGCAACCAGGCTGATTTGAGAACCCCGTCTTACTGCGGAAACTCTGTGACTCACTTTTTGGCTTCTGACTGCATCTGCTCGACCTGCATCTTGAGGCCCTCGTTCTCCTCCGTTACAGCAGCCAGCTGACACTGGTCAAACTGCAAGGACTGTGGAGATGCATGAAACAGACACTGTTTATTATCATCCAATGTCAGTCAATAGTAGAGAGTACAGACGGGATAAGGAAACAGGCGTACCTGTATCTGGGTCTCCAGCTGATCCCTCTCGGCCTGCACCGACTGCAGGTGGTTCTCCAGGCTGTTCATCTGCTGCGTGACCCGAACCACCTCCTTCTGCAGACGACTTTGCTCCAGCTCGGTCTTCAGCTTCTCCCCATGGGCCTCCACCAACTCCTGCTTCAGCCCCTTCACCTCCGACACCAGCCGCTTCTTGGTGGACTTCAGCTCGCTGATGAGCTGCTCCTTGGAGCTGGCATCCCTCCTATAAGCCTCCACCATCACCTGAAAGACGGGAGACGTAGAGAGATGAGGTGTGTGATGTAAAGAGATGGGTTGTGTGTGTGTGTGTGTGGGGGTAAGCAACCCTCCCAATGAGCAGATATACACAGTATACATGTTCAGTCAGTGACAAGGACCTTTTGCTGCATAAACTGCTCTTTCAACTTCTGCGTGTGTTTCTTCAGTGAGCTGTTATCCTGCTGCAGAGATTCAATCTAGCAGAGAATAAAGAACAAGCAGAAGGCGTTTTCGTTCCCATTGAGCTCAAACACGCTCACCAAAAACCCACAGTAGGATTGTGTGTCCATAGCCGGATTGTTCCTCACCTGCGAAGCCTTGACCTGAACCTCCTGCCTGAGCTGATCCAGAATGTCTGAGGCCACCAGCACCTCCTCCCCCAGCCTCTCCGCCCCCACGTCCAGCTGACTCTTGTCAGCCTTGGCCGCCTGAAGCGCCACCTGCAGCACAATCTTCTCATTCTGCAGGTACTGGATGGACTCGTCCTTGGCGTTGGTCTCGGTCTGGAGCTCTGATAGTGTGGCCTCAAGCTCCAAGTAGCGGGCCTCTAGCTGATTGATTGACAGCTCTTTGGTGTGAAGGCTTTCCTGGGTGGCTGTCAACTGTCTCATTAGATCCAGGTGCTCTTTCTGAAGGGCCTCCAGCTGCAGGTCCTTCTGGGATAGGGTCAACTTCATCTGGAGGACCCGAGAGGTTATATTAAGTAAGTGTCGCTACCAAAGAGACAATCTGAGCAGACTCTTTTTCTCTGTGCTTTAGAACTTCTACTGTCTAGCTCCTAGTCATTTTTTTGGGATATAAATTAAACCCTTACCCTGTCAACGCCACAGCGAACGACAAAATGGCTGCCCAAAGTGTTTGCATTGACCCAGAACTAGGTAATCACCTGCTCTAATTCCCTCTCCATGGAGCTGGCTGCGTCGGCCAGTTTCTGTAGGTGCTCTCGCTCCTCTTCAAACTGGTTTAGTTTGTGTTGGAGGTCGTCCTCCACCATGCTCTTGGCATCCTGGATCTGCTGGTATGCAGCTTCCTGAGTCATCATGTCAGCCTATGTAGAGGACAGAGAGCCCAGCTCACATACAATGTGCTTAATAGCCACACTACCATCTCAACAGATTCTTTGGCTATATTATTGTTCGGTAAAACATGGAATAATCACGGCATCACCAACGCAAATCCAAACAAGGATTAGAAATGGGACAAACCTCGATGCTCTGCAACTGTACAGAAATGCGCTCCTTCTCTTTGATGGATTGATGCTGGGTGTCCGACAGCTGCTGGGACAGGATCACATTCTCCAGCTTCAGGTGTTCCAACACACCGATCTGGTTCATCTGGCCGGCCTGCGAGGGGAACGCTCGGTTAAACGGCGCGCTATTAAACTCCGTAACACAAACCACGCCGAAGGGTTCCTGTACGCGTGTGTCTGGCCCGACTACCTCACCTGCATGTTTGCCATTTCACCCTGCAGCCGGACCCGAGCCTCCTGGGCCAGCGCTAGCTGCTGCTGGTACCACTGGCGCACCTTCTGCAGGGAGTCGATCTCGGCCTGGGACGTGTTCAGTCGGCTCTGCAGGGTGCTCCGCTCCTGCTGGACCTGCTTCAGCTGACCGTGGAGACCGGCCATCTGCTGACGCAGCTCCTGCACTGCAAGAAGGGCGACACAACGGAGCGTTGAGGAGACGTTTGCATTGGGCGCCGTACAAACCACACACGCACACCGAACGTCACGTTCTGCGGACGAAGAGATGCGCGTTAATGGCGGTGAACCCAGCTCCCCAGTCTTGCCAATTTACCGGTGTTTTCCCTTGTGGTCACGTTCTGCTGCATCTCCTCCACTTTCCGCATGAGCCTCAGATACTGCTCCTCGGCCACCTGGAGGTCATTGCCCAGAGAGGCCAGGCCGGCGTTCTTACTCTCCAGGTTGCCCTGCAGCTCGACCATGGCCCTCTCCAGCTGGGAGCAGCTCTGGCGCAGCGTGGAAACCTCCCTGTTGAGGGTGCTCTGCTTCTCCTGGTTGGCCTGGGCCTGCTCCATCTGGGCCTGCAGCTGGGCGTTGACAGTAGCCAGCTTGGCCTGGAGCTCCGTCTTCTCTTTTAATGCCTGGAGAGAACAAAGAAGGGGATTGTGAGAGAGTGAACTCCAGTTTTCTAAATGGTCTGTCCATAGAGGTATTGTAGGTTAGAGGTAGGGTATAGCCAGCTACTCCAGTATAAAGATCGACAGGCAAGAGGTGTTAATTGTATTCATTGACCCTATGTTTGGTCAAGTGTTAGCCAATGAGGAGCTACGGTGTAGGTTAGCAGGTTAGATACCTGGTTGGCTTCCGAAGACAGAGACTCCAGTTGGCCCTCCAATCTCATTTTCTCTTTCAGCACCTGGAGCATTTCATCATGGCCCATCACAGAGCTCTCTATCGACACACTGGAGGAAACAAACAATGCATGGGAACTAGATCTGCTTCAACTGACTGGAGCATTATAGGTGAATACAAAATGTAACTGAACGATCAGTGTATGCTAATGTGACATTTAACAGCAATGGTTGAGAACAGTGGATCAGCTCGAGAACCGAGGTAGCCTTGAACTAGCTCATCTGATTCACCTATTCAAGTGCTTGAGGATGAACTGACAAGTTAAATTAGGTGAGTGAACTGTAGAATAGATCAATTACATGGAACAGCTGGGGGTCCGAGAGAAGTGTAATGACAACCTCTGAACCAGATCAGACAACTGTTTCTAATTACGATGGTGTTATTGGATTGTACCACCTCACACTGTTCCCATGTGTAATTGCACAAGGCAATATAATGGTGTTTACCTGCTGGAGAAGCTGTCCCTGCGACTACGTGGCTCTCCAGTCTCCTCTCGGTCCTGGTCCAACCCCAGGAGGTGCTGCTCATCACTGGCTGCCTGCAGCACCTCCTGCAGCGATGGGAAGCTGCCAATGGCCTCTGGGGCGATCTCCCTGCCCTCCACCATGTAGTTCTCTCCTCTCTGCCTACCCACGGCTGCAGCCAGAAGGCCATGGGACCTGGCGCCCCTGGTGGAGGTGGACACACTACTGTAGGTGGAGCTGTCGCTGTCGTTCCCATCCCCGCCGGGTCGTGACCCCATCCCCGACTCACTGCCAGCATCCACCTCCGAGATGTTGTCCTGGAACGACACCGATGACCCCACCGGGGCCTCCCAGGAGGTAATCTCCGAGGGGTTTATCTCTGTTGACATCATGCTGACCTCTGACAGGGTGGACACAGAGCTCAGGTTGGACCCCAGGGAGCCCATGGAGGAATCGGCAGATGTCCTGACCACACCTCCATTACCAGTAGCGCCCCCTGCTTGCTCGGGGGTCTTATAGTCAGCCAGGGAGTGGATCTTGCTGGGGCGGGCAGATCGTGACTTCTCCTTGGCTGGCGGGATTCCCAGGCTTCCCAGCTTTGGGCCCCGGGGAACACTGGTCCTCATGAAGGAATACTCTGTGGTCATGGAGGTGGTACTGGCCCGAGGGAGAGCCTCTGGGTGCATCATGAGGTCTGGGTCCAGAGTGCTAAACCCAGTACGGCTTTTTGGCATAGTGCGATGTGACTGGAAGGGGTGAGATGGTTGTAGGAGAATGAACAGAGGATGAAGACAGGATGTAGACCAGTTAATCGCAGACTTAAGCCATATTGTTCACATGTGTGGCACAAAGTAGCATAAACCGTTTAACTAGAACAACACAGTAGGTGATGCAACCAAACTTGGCAGGAAGGCCAACTCACAGACGCGCGCACACTCACAGACGCGCGCACACTCACAGACGCGCGCACACTCACAGACGCGCGCACACTCACAGACGCGCGCACACTCACAGACGCGCGCACACTCACAGACGCGCGCACACTCACAGACGCGCGCAGACTCTCACAGACGCGCGCAGGCTCTCACAGACGCGCGCACGCTCTCACAGACGCGCGCACGCTCTCACAGACGCGCACGCTCTCACAGACGCGCACGCTCTCACAGACGCGCACGCTCTCACAGACGCGCACGCTCTCACAGACGCGCACGCTCTCACAGACGCGCACGCTCTCACACCCTCACAGACGCGCACACACTCACAGACGCGCACACTCTCACAGACGCGCACACTCACAGACGCGCACACTCTCACAGACGCGCACACTCACACCGTCACAGACGCGCACACACTCACAGACGTGCACACTCTCACAGACGCGCACGCTCTCACAGCCTCACAGACGCGCAATCCCTCACAGACACAAACTCACAGACTCCTTGTGCCTCTGCACCCGATACTGTTTGAGCTGCTCCTCCAGGCGTCTGCGAGCATCCCGCCGGATCCTCTCCTCATTCTCCATCTCCAGCGACGGCTCATTGACAGCTGCAGCAAAAAAAGATTTAACGCAAGAAATAGAAATTGCTCCAACATACAAACCAGAACCTTCCACCAACATCATACACGTAGGGCTGTCACAATTATTACATAATCGCCTGATTGCAATTTCTTTATGGCAACAATATTTGGACGATCTTTAGATTCCAAAAAGACTTGTTTCCATAAGTCAATAAAAGACTTCTTCATAAAGCTCATGTTTATTATTAAAATATTATTCATATTATTTATTAAGCTTAGGACACTACTAGTGTACTCAAATTAACATCATAGATAATGAAATCGTTAATGGCAATTATTTGCATGACTATTAATCGTCACCTAAAATGTCATAATCGTGACAGCCCTGCATACAAGCATGCCATTTAATTGATAAATAAAGCCCTCTATACAGTCATATGGACGTGCTTGATTTAAATTGTTATCCACTCAACATGGTTAGTTACCACCAAGTTAAACAACCCAGCCTTCACAGTCAAATGTCAATTGACCCCATCCAAATCCACATAAATACCGTTAGTAAAGTGCAACAGAAAACATAGATTTGTATCCTAAAATGTGTTTTTTTTTAACTTGCTGTGTTTAGTTGGCAGACAGTTGGTCACATGCCTTGACATAAGACTGACTGTAACTGACCAAGTGTGCTGAAGGAACAAAACAAACAGTGTGACACTAAAGAGTGACACGATCCAAAACAACAGTCACCACAAACAACAGAAATTAGTTCACACACAGCAACAGCCGACAGAAGCACGCACGCACGCACACCCAAATCAAGCAATTAGCACAAATGAAACCATCTCAAACAACCAAAGCAGATACCCTCTGGACCCCCCCCACACACACACACACACACACATTCTGGGAGTGTTATTAGCTTAGGCGACGGAATTCATATAGGGTAGTACGGGGGTCGGCCATATTAATAAAAAAAGTCAGCCTCTGAAAGAACATCCCACAGCAGAGGCTAGGGCTGGCATGGGGGCGGACATGGGGCGGGACATGGGCAGGGTGTGGGCGGGACAGGGGGCGGGCACAGTACAGGTCACAGTATGCTTACACAATTCAGTCTCCTGCATAGGCATACTCAGTCTGAGCGACTGCAATGTGTCGCCCTTGTGAACAGGGCTCTCAGCACTAGCTCCCTCAGACTTCTCTAGCATGGGTGGTGGGAAAGCGGCCACACCTTGGATGGGCTCTTCAGGCTGGGGGCTGACGGCGGGGCCGGCGCCCGGGGCAGCGGGGGGCAACGGAGAAAGCACAGGGCCATTCGGTCGGCCGTTGCCTCCGGCGCTTGGCCCCAGGCTCTGTGCCACTTGTTTTCCCCATGGCACCTCATCTACCTTGACAGAACCTGCAACAAGGGAGTGAGGCGAGTTGGGGGTTGACACGGGAGTAAGTCAATAGTGGGTGAACTCTGGCATCCACCCAGTTTCAATATCACCACACAATGACTGGGTATTGTGAATTAATTTACATAAACAAGACTAAATCAAACAGAATTGAAGGCCCGGCTTCTTTGCATGACTTGTGTCTATTGTGCTGTTCATGGTAACTGGTCAAACAAGCTTCGTGAAGTCAAAACACTCTTTAGAAACTTGCAGAATGAGCACTCAACAATAACGTTGGATACCAGATAATTTTGCTGTTATTTTTCCTTGACTTTTACTCTACAAAGCTGTCCATGCAAACCAGAATTCTTTTTTCAAGGATTATTATTTTTCAACAATTTTATTACCATGGCTGTTGCAAAATTATTTCTGTTATGACGTTTGTCTCCTTTCAGCAGACAAATAATCAACTTTGTTTGGAACATTAACTTGCAGGACATTCATTGCCACTCAATTATTCTGAGGTATCAGGAAATGCGCAGACCTATTCCACAACAAGCATGTCAATATAGTGAAAAATCGATACTGAGATTGAGATTTGTAGAAATAACAATCAAGTTTCAGGTGACTGTGAAGTAACAATGTCTTGCAGATATGTGACATTAGGCAAGGTTAAGAGTTCAGACTTAGGCATTATCAAGAGGTACACTCACCATTGAGAACACCCTCCGGGGCAGTTGGCTTCTCCAGCCCTTTCTTCTTCAGCGAACAAGTGACATTTTCCACAGAATCAGCACCAATCGCTGTAGATTCTAGTGTTGGGTTGTGCCGATGGTCTTCTCCATTCGAAGTCTCCATCACAGCAAGGTCGGTTTTGTGGTTTTCCATTTGTATACAGAATCAAATGAGGTAGCACTGGAGCCCATGTGGGATTAAAGACGCAGGTCTCTGGGCGTAGCTAGAATGTCTTCAATACATGCTCCTCACGTTTCTGTAGTCCAAAAAAGGTTGAATGCTATTCATGCATCCAAGAAAGAGGCAACAATGTCCTCCTCTGAAAAAGTAAACATCAAGGTTGAGTCACAGTTGAGTTTGAACTTCAGCCCATCTAATTTGATGAGCATCAACTAGACAATTCTGTCTAATCAAATAAATAGTAACCTAAGTGCAAATTTTGTGTTATAAACTAGTAAAGGGTGGACCATGCAAAAAAGCTGCATTGTAAACAACATTTGTAATGTATAAGCAAGGGAAAGTATAAGCATTTCAGCGAAATGTTCTAACCGATTAGGTTTTTCTAGCTTGCAGAAAACCCGATCGTAGTCATTCCTAAAGCTGTGTAGCTTGCATGCAAATTAGGTGGATTGAGTAACTAAATATAGCTAGCAAACTAACTTCATTGACTAGACCGCCTTACATTAATGCAATCAAGTATCATTAGGTTAACCGTTTGCGTCCAAATGTGTTGTATAGTTAATTTCTCAAGTCGTAGCAGGTTAACTACTGGAAACGTTTAGAGCAAACTACAGTTATAGAAAACCTTCTTAGTTAGCCAACTAGCCAATTGCAATGACAACAGCTACAACAAGCTAACGTTAGCTAGGTAGCTAACCAGCTAACATGAGACTAAACAGCGACTAGCTAACGTCATACATGAGAGGTTTGTGAAAATGGGTCACCGAGTCGCTAGGTGTTCACTGTATTTGCCGTATCAACCTGTCATGCAGAGAGAGGCTCCGTTTGCTCGCCGACATTACCTAGCCGCCCATCTAACAAGCTAGTTATGCTAAGCTAGTTATGCTAACTAGCAGTGTGTTGTGATCCTGCCAGACTCACGTACTGACAGCCAGCATCAGGTATATCGTATCAGTCTACACACCCTGATAATATCACTCTAGTTCAATAAGTTGTGTCGCGTAGAAACGAAACGATAATGTCAAATCGAAAAAATATTCAATAATGACGCATAACTAATACGAATTTGTGGCATGACAATCATTTAAACACACAGAAAGTGTTCAGAAAGCGAACCTTTATTAGATGCCTTCTCGTTGAGCTTCTACGTGGCTAAAAGGAGTCCATCACTTTACTGCTCCGACTAGAAACAAGATGGTGGACATGTTTTGGTGAAATAATACATTGCAAACATATATAGAATTATTATGTATATTATTAATAAGTTAGTAATAATAATAATAATAATAGTTGTTATTATTATTTCATTATCTAATCAAGCATATGTTATAAGCCTTTGCTCGGTTATTTTGATTTTAAGGAAAAAAATCCCAGACATGTATTTGGTCGGACGGTAACGACAAACGGACCCATTACATTTGTTTCTAGTGCAGGGAGTTCCTGGCAAGAATAACTTTACTCCCTCTAGCGGACATGAGGTGAACTGTGCCCTATTTATCAAAAAAATTACACTGATTTTCTGTAAGAAAAAAAATCTTTAGTAATAGTAATTTCACCCTGATCCAACTTTTGAAAAAAAATATTCTGACTATATAAAGTTATGCGTATTGTTTCTTTAACCAAACCCAGCCATCAAATCAAATAATACATTGATCGAAAATATAATCGACAGATTATAGCAGATAATGTGAAACCAGTAAAGACAATGTTTCATGAATATCAATAGCTAAAGCAAATATATTACCTATTATTTTAGTCATTGGTAAAAAAAAACATCCGAACTTTAACGACATGAATTTATTTAGCATCTTTCCAGCTTCAGATATTCAGGAAAATAACCTTGTCAATTGAGAAGTAACAGACAAAAACCTTTGATAAGTAGTGTACATTGCCATATAAATCGAATGTCCAATGACCTATGAACTATAGTATAACACAAGTCTGTCCACATGAGATTAAAGAATGCTCTTGTCTGCATATGTAGCCAAATAAAATGTTCAGCATATTGTTTCACCATAGGACTCGTCCACTTAAAGACCTGCATATCGGAAACACTCGGAATAACTAACATTTAGAGGGCAGAAAACAACATATTTTTAAATATACTTTACTACACTATCATCACCGTGTATTTACAAGTTCGACTTTTAAAAATGCATCAAGTAAATGTATGGTAGGTAGTCGTTCTACATTATTGTTTCTACCCAAAAGCCTGTGCTCTTAAATGGCCCAAGTAGCAGTGCACTTGACCTGCAATCAGGGGGCACTTTAGTCCTCCTCTGATCTATCTTTTCCCACTCAATTTTGCTGTATCATGTTACTCCAGGTCAGTGGTCTGTATAGATACCTACTGAAAGAAACATATTGAACATGTTCCCACTCATCGTTATCAGCATCGGGCATTTGTGATAATGTTTCAGTGTAGAAATAAAGCGAATGCCATATTCATGAGCGCTTCAGTTAATCCCCCCTGTGATTTCTGCATGCGAGTGCACGAGCGATGTAAGCGCGCCCCCGAGACTTCAGGTGAATGGAGAGTGGGAGCAAGACCCGGGTTACGGTTCTGTGTGCGTTGGGGAGAAATTAAAGGACCAAATTAAGAAAATGACCTGCACCAGCTCGTTCTGGGCACACGTGTTCATGACAGCGTGTCTACTATGGATCACGGGCTGTGTTGCACAGAAAGTAAGTTTTGCACCGGTGCTCTTTGTGTTTTGTCTCTTTGGTCTCACATGAAAAGCGCAATGAATTGTTGGACCCGTCTGCTGACTTCTAGTTTGGCCACTGTCTGAAAACCTTTAAGGGGGAAAAAGGAAACTTTGTTTCCTTGTTGTTCTGTAGTTGTTTTCTCCACTGTTCAAGGCAGGTCGTTGAGTTTCCTACAGGGTAATGTTTGTTATTCTCGTGCGCATTATTTACATGTAGTTTATGTTGTAGTATGTAGTATGTAAACACAACACCAGTGCTTATGCAGTGCTCACCTGCAGGCATTTCAATAAGATCAATTATCAATATAATACAAACCTGGTCTATTATTCTCATGAAAATTATCTAGTGTAACTAATTGTTATTGACCTGCAGTCATTTGTTTGGTCAAACCAACCCATGCAATGCTGTTTATTTTTTCTATTTTATACATTGTGGAATACAGTGAAGACATAGAAACTATGAAATAACACGCATGGAACCATGTGGTGGAAACGTGCTCAGCGGATCCAAAAACAATTGATATCATCGATTATTTAAAGAATAGACACCCTTTGCTTCCTCTGAACCGAGGTTAGTCGCATGAAGTGCATTTCAATTGCATGGGTGCTTTGTGAGAAGTCCCCTTGAGTTGTGCCATATCGAGTTGTGTTATGATGATGATGATGACGAGGAAGGGTTTGTATGCAAAGGCATCGTTACGTACTACTGTACTGTAGTAGTGCATCATGTCAGGGAACTAAGCGAAAGTGAGCGAAGAGAAATGACAGATAAAGACGGTCAGTCATTCCAGGAAAATGTCCAGAACTTTGAGCGCTTCTTCAAGAGTAGTCGCAGAATCCATCAAGAAACAGGCTGTCATGAGGAGCCCCACAGGGAAGGAAACCCCAGTGTCACCTCGGCTGCAGAAGATCATGTCGTTAGGGTAACCAGCCTGAGAAATCTGCAATTAACTTCGCCTCTAATAAGTGCTTTACAGAGTTCCAGTAACAGACACATATCGACCACAACCGTTCAGAGGTGATTGTATATGGGGGGGTGAAAGAGGACTTTATTAAAGCTCCTGTTGTCTGTTATGTATTGAATCTTGATTGTGGAATTGCCGCTAACATAACCACTATTGAAGACAGCAGTTACAACATTACGATCAAGGACATTTTTTTATTTCGGTCGGTTGAGTCTAAATTCTATTTTTTGTGAGAAGCAGAGCGTGTGGGTACAGATGATCTCGGCATGTGTTGTTTTCACCGTGAAGCAAGGAGCAGGAGGCTTAATGATTTCGGGCTGTCCAAGAAGGAGACTCGTGGTGCTGCATCAAATGACTTGGCCCCCGAAATCACCCGCCCTCACCCCAATTGAGATGGGTTTGGACAGCTGACTGAAGCCAAAGGCGCTGAGAAACGCTCAGAATATGTAGGAACTCCTTCAAGACTGTTGGGAAAAGCATTCTAGGTGATATCCTCATGAAGCTGGTTGTGAGAATGCCAAGACTGTGCAAAAGCAATCATCTATGCAATGGGTAGCTACTTTGAATAATCTCAAATATACGTGTATTTTTTATTATTATTAGTTTTTCTCTTCCAACATAATTCCATGTTTGTTATTTTATTGTATATGGCTTTACTCTCATTGTACAATATAGAAAAGTACAAATAAAGACATTCCCGTTACAGAGTAGGTGTGTCAGACAGTACTGAAAAAGGCAATATTTCATTATGTAAAAAATGTACACATGGTTTCGGATAAATCTGCATTTCTGAGCAATGCATAAACAGAATGTACACCAAAACTACAAAATGAAATATTGGAGTCCTAACCCTCTAAACAGCATAAGCAAGTATATGGTCAAGTTTTGACAGCAATCTATGCTTTTGTTTTCTTTCTTTTTTCTTTCCGGTCTTATCCAACACCTGGTAGAATTATTTGTTTCGGACTTACAAAAAAATTTAACGGGTCTTTTGAAACTCTACAAGATGATTTGAACCTGATGTTAAAAAAATATATAACATCTGTACAATACCATTTTTGCATACCTACATAGATTTTCTTCACACATTTCATACAAATAGATAACGTCCAAGTAACTTTTTAAAGCTACAAAATTTGAGATGGGATTAATTAAACCTGAGGCTTAAAAACATGTTACTTTTATAAGGATTCAGATGGAATTTGTCACAAACGAACACCGTTAATTAACATAAAATATTATGTTTCTGCTAATAGGCTAATGTCATTTTTTCAATTTGTGCAAACTATCCCTTTTACATCAGCTGGCAATACTCTGTAAAGCTTCATTTTACAACCACTGGGAGGAAAACGTCCTCGACGTAGCCCACAGTATGCAGCCAGCCAGCCAGACAGACAGTGTGCAGTGAAATGAGAACCACATGGATGGGGCAGGGCATGGTGGCCCTCTGTTCCTCTTTTGCTTGGCTCAAAATGCACCCGTTTGTCCTATTTAATGTATTTACTTTAGTAGGTATGCATGGAGTTTTTTTTTTTACCTGAAAAGAGTCCGGTGGCACTGACTAAATGTCTGGTTCCCATCCCTTTTTCAATTTCTGTACCACCAACTAACAATTTTAGACTATGGTGTCATGAGCGTTTTCAAGAACCCCCTGTGGAGCGGTCACGTACCCCCCGGGGTCCTAGTACCCCTGATTGGGAACCACTGCTATAGAGAACCTGTCAACTAATAACTAAGTCTTTGATTCAATCAGATGAGCTACCTAATTGTGAAAAATCAGGTGGTCGATAATGATAGAATCTAAAAGTCATGTAGATTGTCCTCGTGATATTATAGTTAAAAAATAATAAAAGCTGTTTATAGGAGGAAAGTAAACCGTTTTGTTGTGGTAATTTAACACCTAATATTTTGAGTATTACACCTCGAAACGGTAATGATTTTCAAGGTATGACTATCAAAAGGTAACCGGGTTTGTTATAGTATATTCCAATACTGTTTATTATACATTTGGACTTAATAGCATTCAATGAAATTGTAGTCATCCATTTCTGTATGCTTTTTCTATCATGGTTAACATCATGTAAACAAGCAAGGTGATGTGACAACATAGTGTATCAAATGATAGCCAAATCTGTTAGTGGTTATGGAAAAATCTGGTGCGGTTACTTCAAGTATTCTCAAACCTCTTTGGAATGGAGAAACCATTGAAAATAAAATTGAAATGTGACCATAATCTAGAAAAATGAGTATTAATAGATTAACATTTAGTTCATTAATTAGAGCCATGACAGTCTGTCACAAAATGTATTTATATTAAATAATAATTTCATCTGAAAACACTGTCAAAAAGTACGGTTTGATATGCGTCGGAAAGATTTAGAGTTTCAGGACAACATAAAGATCATCAAGCAATAATTGTTTATGACCTTGATGTAGAACAGTACATGTTGATACTCCTGCAGTCAGTCTTATTTGCTCCCTGGTTCTCTCCTCGGTCTTCTGGGGACTTCTGAGGGGAACTTCGGGGTCTAATCTATCTATCTTGGATTGGAGTTATATTTCACAGCGTTAAAAGTTAGTTATGTTAGTAGGAAGAAAACCAAAACCACTCTATTTATCACAACATTTTGTGGCTACCAGAGAACTCTCATATATCTGGTTGTATTTACGTAGCTCACTGTTTTTCCATTTCCTTCTTTGACCCCGTTTTCAACTCAAGCCCACACCGGGTCCTAATCCTTGGTTCGGTAAACACAGACTCAGTGTTTCACAATATAAATACTGTAAGAACAATATATATCTAACAATAACATAACGTTTGAGCCAGCCCTGTTCCAGATATACGGATGGAAATGTGTAACCAAATGGTTCGATAGGACCCGACCGTGTAACAAAGTATGAATAATTTCTGGACTGAACACATAGCAATGGTCCATGAGTTTGTCCCGGGTCAAAACATGCACCGTCATTTGTTGCCACATTCCATGTCTTTTGGAATGTTTTTGATAAGTGATGGTACATAATATGCATTGTACATATAATTGTATAATTACAGGTTGCTCGAATAATCTACGTCGCCAGCCACCACACCCTAACACATTTTTTCACTATATATATATACTTCTCCAATAGAATGTGGACATAAATATATATATATATATATATATATATAAATAAACAAACATTTTAATCTGAAGTATTTTAATACTATGCAAATGTTTCAATGCAGCATAATTTAAACTACAGGGGATGAAGTTTGCACATTTTGTTGCTCATTCTTGTGAAAATATCATAGTTTATTGATATACGCGTCACATCTAGAAATATTACCGCACATATTTTACCGAGACATTCTTAATCATAACAAATGCATTTAAAGTGATCAACAACTGCTTTTGTAAATCCATTTCAGAGGGAGCAAATGTCTGAAGTTAAGATGTGCTGAAGTAGTATCAATAATATGAATATTAGAATATTTTGGATTCCATAACACTGGAAAAGCATACTGATACAATATTCCATCCCAGAATATGTAGCCTTCCCTACTCACTCCCTTTATTTTCAAGACTTTACAACATAAGAACTGCTTCAAGTTGTTCTTTATTGCTTCTTGGAGCATCTTTATCACTAACACTGTCGGACAGCTGTGTGTGGATAAACAAGGTTTGTGAGACTCCTGTAAAAGCCATAACCCGATAGACCGAAACACATCTTGCTACTTGCTGCACAAAAAAACGGAATGCATATTCTGATATAATAAAGACAGTTCGGAAAAAATTACGAGCATAATAACAAACACGATTTCATTAGTGTGGAATCGCCTGCTTGCCATTATATGTTTTACGATCTAATGGTTATGATAGTCAAAATTGTCACCTTGAAGGCCAGTTTGTGGTTTCTGACCAACTCAATTGTCATTACATGTGTCGTTGCGTATGTTTACGTTCCGTCATTTCTGAAGGAAACGATGGGCGACCGGCGCTGCAGCTCTAGGACGGAGAGTACGTGGAGCTGTGAGCTGTCATGAGCTGTCACGACTCGTCCACATCCGCTGGGACTGTGCGAGCTTGAGCTGCACAATTCTTAGAATTGAACAACAAAAGCTCTTGGCATATTGAATTGCCCGCGTTCCCAGCTTTGGTTTCTGTATGCGTACGGTGCACACTATCTTTGCAATTATCTGCCTGAGGGGGCACTCTAAATGATGGCTTTGTCCTCTCGTCCGCTTTTGTATCGAGTTCATTTTTGGAACGGCGTAAACAAGCTTGGAATTCATTGCGTCCAACCCCCGAAAAAGGAAGTGTTACTTTAACTGTGAGGGAGAGGGTTAGCCTGCTAGCTGGTGTGGCTGTGTGTGTGTGTGTGTGTGTGTGTGTTGTTGTCATTCTGAATGGTGGGGCAACTCTCTCAGCTGCTGAGAGATTAATTACTTAGGATGCATCTATTCGCTGCCTGGGTCACATTCCAAATCTGGAAATGATTTTCTTCCAATTGGTCCAAACCACTGGGAGACAGATAACACAGACTGACTGCCTCTCGCCCACATTCTTTCCCACCTAGGCTAGTCGTATTTAGTTAATGACTGTTACTACAGCTTTCATCCATCCAGTGAGGCAACTATAAATCCGGCCACGGTTTCACCACAGTGGTGAACTTTCCTCATTCTCATGCAGAACAGTGAGAATTTGTCCCCTTGACATTGACAACCAGAGAACCTCACCGTATTGTTGGTGATTCGTAATGGTCAGCGATTAGGTCATGAGGACCCTGCACTCTGAGGTCAATCGGGGCGACTTCAGTTGAAGCCCAATCAGAAAGTTAACCACGTGTTTCTTAACTCACTCTGAGTTAATCTGAGGGCATGGGATAACCTTTTAGACACACACACACACGCGCACACACACATTCTATGCGAATTGTATTTCTCGTCTACATTCTGTATGTCAGCGCCGAGCTTCTATTATGCGCAGATCTACGCTGAAGAGTTCTGTCCGTGACTTGACCAGCATGGTGGCAAAAAAAACGACAGACATAGACAGAAAAACAGAGGGTCCGCTGGCCCCCGGGCTGCACACATCATCTGGGGGTTGGCACGGCTGAAGTTTTAGCCTGTGCAGCAGTGTCACTTTTCTACTCTATTAAATAGCGCCAGGAAGGACCCCCGCCGACCCATTCCGAGGTGCCTGTCTGGCAGTTTATGGGCCAGTCAGGGGCTGTTTGTGCCTGTGTGCGTAGGGAGCGAGGGAAGGGAGTGAGTGTGTGAAAGGAAGCGCGATTGGCAGTCGAGCGCCGCGGTGTTGCACGGTTTTAGCGGTGGGTTTCTTCATATGAGTGTGTGTGTGTGTGTGTGTTTATGCACTCTAACCCGTTGCTATGGTTCAATTCGACGGGTTCGTCAAATGAGGCGTCCATGTCGACCAGGCGAACATTCGTCCTTTCGCCGGTTTACGAGGCGTTGCGTTGTCGTTCCTTAACTCATGTTATTGTTACAATCAATGTGGACATGGTGACTGTTTAATTTAACATTCCACTGCACAAGTCATGTCACTCAATGATTTGCTTGGTCGCTCTACTTTGTCCGCTGATTGGGCACAACTAGGGCACGGGGGCCAATCAGCAGGGTCTTATGTAAACGTTCTGCCTGCTCCTACCTATTAGCGTCACCTCGTTCAAATGCTAGCTCTATTGTCACTAGGATGTGTGGTGCCACCAAATGGTACTGAGTGGATCCCATGAGGCCTGTGACTCTGGTGTAACCAAACGGGGAGGTTTGGTATTATCAGTGTCCCATTTAATACACTGTGGCACATTGAGGCTCCTTCTACCATCTACGTCACATCATGGTGAGGTCTGACCTCCAGATCAGCCAGACCAATTGTGCTGCATTAAAGGGCCCTGCTCCTCCCAGTGTCTCCCTGTCTCATCCTGGGCCTCCTTGTCACTCCCTGTCACTCCCTGTCTCTCCCTGTCTCTCCCTGTCTCACCCTGTCTCACCCTGTCTCACCCTGTCTCACCCTGTCTCACCCTGTCTCACCCTGTCTCACCCTGTCTCACCCTGTCCCTCCCTGTCCCTCCCTGTCCCTCCCTGTCCCTCCCTGTCACTCCCAGTCTCACCCAGTCCCACCCTGTCCCCCGTCCCCCTGTCATCGTGAAGCTGTTCTATCAGTTTGTAGAGTATTGCACAACATCAGCACATTGCACCACATTGTCAAGTGAAACTGATAATCGTCTTTTTCTCTGCAACCTATCCAGTTCAAATGTCATCTGTGGAATTATGTGTTGTGGTTGGTATTTACAACAACTGTTCCTAGTGGGTCAAAGTCATTTAGTTTTGCCATTACTGTAACCAACGTTGGCTTGACATGTGTAATGTATCTCTGTAACAACAGCCTCCATTAATATCCGCTTGCATTTACTGCAGCAAAAATGATCATCCTTTTTTATTTGATTTTGGATGTTAAGTTCATATTAAAGTTCTTCAACAAACGATGTAATGTTAATAGTATTTTCTACAAACCAAACACATACAATGGTTTTATTATAACACTATTTGCTGCTTAGATCCGTTCTGTGCACATAATATGTTTTCCCATGGGCAGTGCAAATAGTCTGGGAAAATATGCTGTAGACACGGTTGTTCCCCAGAATTACATAAGTGTGAAGTTATTTAGCACTCTGGTGAGGGAGGTCTGAAACTAACTGATCAGGATTAGACAGGTGGCCGTATTCAGAGGGGTTTCACTAATAAATTGATCATATAGACCGATGATTTAATACATGTGACACATTTACAAACCACACATCAAAGCCTTGCCACTCCAGTGTGAACTAAAATATATACATTGACAAAACTTTTAAAAAAAATGCGCGAATCTATTTCGGGGCAGGAGATCTCTTGTCACATATTGCACTTCGTGGGCAATAGAGAAATGTCAAATAATTAGCTACATTGGGGTGGGAAAGTCTAATCGGTTTCAGTCAAAAACAAGAAAACAGAAGTTCTTCTGTCTGCATATTTGTAGCACTCTCCTCGGTCACCAGGAGCACATGTGGGCACCTCGTCCAACATGTATTCGTAATTCATTTTGAACTGTTTGCTGAATCTGGTAGGGATGTCCCGAATAATAACAAGTGTTTTTTCACGTTTTTAACGCATTTGAGACAAGAAAAACACAATGACATCTACTAATTATTTATTAATATCATTTTGAATTTGTGTGCCTGTTCTTTATTCTCCCCTGACTGTGAGGCTGCCAGCTGTATCGGCGGTATAGAAGCCTTTTTATACTGTCATGATTGTAAAGTACATCTAGATATGGCTACTTAAACTGCCTGAGGAATGTCTTCCATGAATGCATACATATGGAGTAAGATGAGATGGAGCGGCAATCAAAACATTTGTGTGGTGTTGGTCAACCGCTGTGGAGCTGTGTGTGTGTGTGTGTGTGGAGTGCTCCTAAACACACACATGCACACATTCAGGGGGATTCATTGAACTCAAAACCATTTTACCCAAAACCTTTCCCTGAACCCAGACCTAACCCCAATTCCAACTCTAACCCCAATTACAATTATAACTCCAATTGTAACTTCTTCCCTAAACCCAACTGATGAGGCAACAATATGCTTTTCTCTGTGCTTGTTTTTCCATCCTTGGAACTTTCTTCACACAAACTCACACACACACACGGATCAAGTGTCTCAAATGTGTTTTAAATGTGTTGTTGACCTGTTCAACAATAGTTCTGGTGTAGCCTGGGACATTGGCTGGTGTGTTACCTGTTAGTGCAGGCTGTACTGACTGAGCCCTGTCTGGGTCTTCACATGGTTCCCACCATCCAGAACCTGAACCTGGGCTGAGAGGAAAGCTTGTAAACACATCGGCCCCCCTACAAAGTCCTGGATCTGAGCTGCTGGCCCGCTTGCCCCTGAAACACATCTGTCTCTGTTTATCCTGACCAAGGTTCTCCTTTATCGTCCACCGCATACACACACACACACACACACACACACCTGGGAAACATTACAGCCAGCTCAGTGTCTTTGAAGAAATCCCCAACCTCGGGGTTGCCCGAGCAGTGGCAGGCAACACACCGCCAATCGCTTTGATATACTGGCTGGCGACGCGGGAGGATTGATTCGATAAGGTCTGCATGCTGTTGGTGTTGTTTGAACTTTTAATTTGGCTCCACTGTGTTGTTTGTTTAAAAGACAGCCATCTTGTTCTTCGCGTACACCAAAAACAACACACCAGATTTGGTTATCCGTTGTGGAAATTTGCTGCTTTTTAGCATTCGAGGCTTTCCTTTTTTTACGGGGGATTAGCTCATGCGAATGGTCGACACTCACCCATTAATATGTTTGGATTGCAGGTGTACTACGACTGCGGGGCGAAGGTGGATTTGGTGGATGTCCAAGGCCTCATCCTGTCTCCAGGCTTCCCGTATAACTACACCTCAGGGACCCACTGTGTCTGGCAGTTCTTTGTGCCCGTTGGCCACCAGCTGGCACTGGAGATATTTGACTTTGACGTGTTCGAGGGCCAGGAACCCGTGGCCCAGTACTCCGCTGACTCCGACACGGACGAGGACGGAGCGGATGCGGACCATTGGACGACTGTCCCACCGGGGAGTCTTGTCACGGAGAAAGATGCCACACGATCTCCAGCTCAGGGCGGCTCCGGGAATAAGCCCCGCTCTCTACATGTTGTCCAGGGCGAGCACGGGCTGGTGCAAGAGCAGTCGATCGAGGTTGGCCAAATCTCAAACTCAGCTAAAAAGCCTACCTCCGACACCGCCTCCGCACAGCAGCTCCTGCCGGCACCTGCAGGGAAGTCTGCTAAATCTGTCGCCTCTCCCGTCCATCGAGGCAACCTTAATCAAAGGGCCCAAGGCTCAGTTCCAAGCCTGGCTCGGGGTGAAGGTGAGCACACCGCATTGACCTCCCCGGTCCCCACAGACACTGATCCGGTCAGCCCGGAGACCCAGCAGTCGGTGGTGGACGCTTGTCCCCACGACGTCCTCTACATCTCGGACCTTCTCACATTCGCCTCGCGCTTTTGCGGCACTAATCGTCCCTCCAGTAGCCAACTGGTGTTTGGCTCTAGCCAGGAGATGGTGGAGGTCATTATGGAGCTGATCACCACCACCCACTGGGGCCGTGGCTTCGCCCTGCTCTTCCACTACCACAACCAGACGGAACTAGGTGAAGGTTACCGGCGGCACGCCTTCACGCCAGCCGGGGCCAGCAAGGTGGACTCTCTGCTGGCCGCCGTGAGTGGAGCGGCCTTCTTTGCCGTGGTGCTCACTAGTGCGCTATGCATCATATTCAGGTATGTCAAAGCTTGTGAGGTACCGGAAATACAGTAGGCTTCCCAGACCGGATCATAATAGCGTTTGGTGCGGGGGGTTGCTCCTGTGGGTGGCTAGTTAGCCTCTTGGGGGGGGTTGCGTTCATTATTGACTGTCATAGAGACTGTTGTGTTCAGTACACAAACAGGCAACACTTCACTGTAGGAATGTTTGTCCCTTTATGAGCGTTGTAGTCAGAGTGATGCGGTAAATTAACATTCCAGCGACTATCTGAGGCACACAGAAACAAGAGCGCGCTCATGGGCGTGTTAGGGCTTTTATGAACACCTTGGGTTTTTATTTCCTCGTCGTCTAAATGTCTGGCACCGGATCGGGAACTGCTTTTCCTTTAAGGTGGTACAATTGCTGGATCTTTGATGTTGGTCGGAGTCACAAAGCTTCCTCTCATGAATGAGATGGTAGCAATTAATGGGGAAGTGTGCCAGTCACTCCTCCTCCACACAGTGTTCTCCTCCTCATGTGGGTGGCCACTAGTCACTCCTCCTCCACACAGTGTTCTCCTCCTCCTCATGTGGGTGGCCAGTCACTCCTCCTCCACACAGTGTTCTCCTCCTCATGTGGGTGGCCACTAGTCACTCCTCCTCCACACAGTGTTCTCCTCCTCCTCATGTGGGTGGCCACTAGTCACTCCTCCTCCACACAGTGTTCTCCTCCTCCTCATGTGGGTGGCCACTAGTCACTCCTCCTCCACACAGTGTTCTCCTCCTCATGTGGGTGGCCACTAGTCACTCCTCCTCCACACAGTGTTCTCCTCCTCCTCATGTGGGTGGCCACTAGTCACTCCTCCTCCACACAGTGTTCTCCTCCTCCTCATGTGGGTGGCCACTAGTCACTCCTCCTCCTCATGTGGGTGGCCACTAGTCACTCCTCCTCCACACAGTGTTCTCCTCCTCCTCATGTGGGTGGCCAGTCACTCCTCCTCCACCCAGTGTTCTCCTCCTCATGTGGGTGGCCAGTCACTCCTCCTCCACACAGTGTTCTCCTCCTCATGTGGGTGGCCACTAGTCACTCCTCCTCCACACAGTGTTCTCCTCCTCATGTGGGTGGCCACTAGTCACTCCTCCTCCACACAGTGTTCTCCTCCTCCTCATGTGGGTGGCCACTGGCCACTAGTCATGTGGGTGGCCACTCACTCCTCCACACAGTGTTCTCCTCCTCCTCATGTGGGTGGCCACTAGTCACTCCTCCTCCTCATGTGGGTGGCCACTAGTCACTCCTCCTCCACACAGTGTCCTCCTCCTCATGTGGGTGGCCACTAGTCACTCCTCCTCCACACAGTGTTCTCCTCCTCCTCATGTGGGTGGCCACTAGTCACTCCTCCTCCTCATGTGGGTGGCCACTAGTCACTCCTCCTCCACACAGTGTTCTCCTCCTCCTCATGTGGGTGGCCAGTCACTCCTCCTCCACCCAGTGTTCTCCTCCTCATGTGGGTGGCCAGTCACTCCTCCTCCACACAGTGTTCTCCTCCTCATGTGGGTGGCCACTAGTCACTCCTCCTCCACACAGTGTTCTCCTCCTCATGTGGGTGGCCACTAGTCACTCCTCCTCCACACAGTGTTCTCCTCCTCATGTGGGTGGCCACTAGTCACTCCTCCTCCACACAGTGTTCTCCTCCTCCTCATGTGGGTGGCCACTAGTCACTCCTCCTCCACACGGTGTCCTCCTCCTCATGTGGGTGGCCACTAGTCACTCCTCCTCCACACAGTGTTCTCCTCCTCCTCATGTGGGTCGCCACTAGTCACTCCTCCTCCTCATGTGGGTGGCCACTAGTCACTCCTCCTCCACACGGTGTCCTCCTCCTCATGTGGGTGGCCACTAGTCACTCCTCCTCCTCATGTGGGTGGCCACTAGTCACTCCTCCTCCACACAGTGTTCTCCTCCTCCTCATGTGGGTGGCCACTAGTCACTCCTCCTCCACACGGTGTCCTCCTCCTCATGTGGGTGGCCACTAGTCACTCCTCCTCCACACGGTGTCCTCCTCCTCATGTGGGTGGCCACTAGTCATTCCTCCTCCACACGGTGTCCTCCTCCTCATGTGGGTGGCCACTAGTCACTCCTCCTCCTCATGTGGGTGGCCACTAGTCACTCCTCCTCCACACAGTGTTCTCCTCCTCCTCATGTGGGTGGCCACTAGTCACTCCTCCTCCACACGGTGTCCTCCTCCTCATGTGGGTGGCCACTAGTCACTCCTCCTCCACACGGTGTCCTCCTCCTCATGTGGGTGGCCACTAGTCACTCCTCCTCCACACAGTGTTCTCCTCCTCCTCATGTGGGTGGCCACTAGTCACTCCTCCTCCTCATGTGGGTGGCCACTAGTCACTCCTCCTCCTCATGTGGGTGGCCACTAGTCACTCCTCCTCCACACGGTGTCCTCCTCCTCATGTGGGTGGCCACTAGTCACTCCTCCTCCTCATGTGGGTGGCCACTAGTCACTCCTCCTCCTCATGTGGGTGGCCACTAGTCACTCCTCCTCCACACGGTGTCCTCCTCCTCATGTGGGTGGGCTGATTATTGACTCAGCTGAAGGGCTTCTTGTTTGGTCCCTGATTTGACCCAGTAAACAGCACCGTCGGCTGCAGCTTCCTGGATGTGGCCCATTCTCTTCATCGTAGACAAAGAGAAACAGGGCAGGTGAAGGTGAAGCACCTGGCATTGATTGTTGGCCCAATAATGCCCAGGCCGTACACAGACGTACAATAGGAACCTGCCGTTGTGGAGGCTGTGGCGGCTTAATTGAACGGGAACACGTCACAAGGTGTAATCCACGGGCTGGTCCGCTGGTGTCAATTCCAACAAGTTGTAATATTATCCATGCCTGATGACTAAAGGAGCATTGCATATAACCCACTGGCCCGATTCACATTTCTAGATCCCTCCAGGATGGTGCAAATTCCCCGTGAGGTGAATGTCTATTCAATATAAATTCCTTTCAGTCTAGTTAATCCAGACACAGGAGCAATGTTTTTTGTGAAATGGAGTTCGTGAAATGGATTTAACAGTAAAAATCTGTCATTGGTTATTCTCAGAAATGTGTGTGTGTGTGTGTGTGTGTGTGTGTGTGTGTGTTCGTGGAGCACAATAAACCAATTGGTGTAGCTTCTGGTTTTAATGAAAAGGAAATGGAAAACATTGACTAAAATGCAGGTCGAATTACCAGGAACGACAACAACACACACATAAAACATAAGGAAGCCTAGGAGGGCAGTGCCAACTAGATTACAACTGCATGGTTGGAGAAACCCCATATTTTAATATATATCGAGAACATTAACAGATGTACAAGCGCCGTCCTGGGGACGTGGTTTTAATTGGATAAACGGAATGGACACAGACAATATTTTCCTCTCAATTATTGATCACAAGACTACATTATTACCACTGTAATTTTGATACTATTCAGTGAAAGACTTTTATTATGTGTGGGTTTGTCTATAATTATGGGTGTGGCCATGTTTAATGACGGCTTTATGGAGAGACCTCCCCAGGTAGTGTCTTTTATAGTATTACATGGGTTTAGCTTCTGGAGCTGTCCTTAAAAGGGACAACTTGGGGCAAGTTTGGGCTGCTTGAATGTAGGGAATCGGATAGCTAGACTTGTGTCTGGAAAATACCTTCAGTCAAGGCATTTAGTCTGTTCCAGTTACTTGTTAAAACTTGGTTCCAGTGCCAAGAAGACACAACTGGTAGATTTGGTTTTACACACAAAGGGAACCCTGTTTTTATTCTCTTGTCAAGATAAAAACTGCTTGAAAAAATGAATGGTTGCTCTGCCTTTGTCAGTATACCTCTTTGCATTTGAGACTTCCAGAATTACTAGTACGTCCGGGTCTGCCAGAACCTCTCAGACGTCTTATCCCAAAGATTTTAGACCAGGTGTTATTCAGGTTCACGTAAAGAGCGAAACTGTGTGTGGCAGTTTGAATTCCACAGAGTGACACTACGTTGTTAAATTGATTTGTATAGTTTTACTCTAAGCTTGCCGAGTCTCCCACAAGAATTTCAGTTCCCTGTGCTTTTCTCGCTTTTTGGCTTGATAGCTTTGTGGAGGATGGACTTAAATACAGACAAGATACACGTGTGTTTGATCTTAGGCTCACATCATTTGGTACACCCGTCAAAGATAACTGGCCCCGTTTCTCTGTAGTTTGTCTGAAGATAACTAATTAAGTTATTTTTAGGAAGGTTGTCATTTCCTGTCAGTCGTTCCAAGTATTAATCCCCTTTGGTATTTATAATTCTCCCTGGCCATCAAAGTAATTATCTACTTTAAGTCGAAGGAGAAGGAAAGGTTCCTCATTCGAAAGTAGATAAAATATATGTGGGATTTTTACTATAAAGCAACTCATCAAGGCATTTAGGATATTATCTGTATATTGACTCTCCACTTGATCCTGTATTATCTGTATATTGACTCTCCACTTGATCCTGTATTAACTGTATATTGACTCTCCACTTGATCCTGTATTAACTGTATATTGACTCTCCACTTGATCCTGTATTATCTGTATATTGACTCTCCACTTGATCCTGTATTATCTGTATATTGACTCTCCACTTGATCCTGTATTATCTGTATATTGACTCTCCACTTGATCCTGTATTATCTGTATATTGACTCTCCACTTGATCCTGTATTATCTGTATATTGACTCTCCACTTGATCCTGTATTATCTGTATATTGACTCTCCACTTGATCCTGTATTATCTGTATATTGACTCTCCACTTGATCCTGTATTATCTGTATATTGACTCTCCACTTGATCCTGTATTATCTGTATATTGACTCTCCACTTGATCCTGTATTATCTGTATATTGACTCTCCACTTGATCCTGTATTATCTGTATATTGACTCTCCACTTGATCCTGTATTATCTGTATATTGACTCTCCACTTGATCCTGTATTATCTGTTTATTGACTCTCCACTTGATCCTGTATTATATGTTTATTGACTTTCCACTTGAACCTGTATTATATGTTTATTGACTCTCCACTTGATCCTGTATTATCTGTATATTGACTCTCCACTTGATCCCGTATTGCCTTATTGTGTCCCATTGCTATTTGCACTCCTGTGTTCTGTGTATTTATTGAGTAAATGCGTGCTGTCCTGCAATTTCTTTTCGCTGCAGCGTTGCATGCGCATCGATGACAGTGCCTCAAACTGCCTGAAACTGCCCAGTCCACGATAGCATTTATTTTATGAGTTCGAACACATTGGAATGGATCTTAGACCATTCAAACCGCAGGTTTACAATATATTCAGGTTCAAAAATCACTGTGATGACTTTGGAATTAGATTGTTTTTATGACTTTTTACATTTTAATTTAAGGACAGCATTTTTTTTAGATCAATTAACCATCTCGTTGTGGATTTACTGGACAGTTCCAAAGCATTTAGCCAGTGACATTGTTTTGGCTCTCTACGCCCAGCACATTACATTTAAAGTGGACGCCAAATGGCCCCGTTCCATCTCAAATCCATCGTGTGTCATGGAGCTATTTGGGTTTGGGTTACTATAACACTGGGATATAAACTTTAATGGAAATTAAAAAAAAATCAATCAACAGCTTGAACTCCAACATCTAGATGTCATGGATGATTCATAATGTAGTTTGAAATTGGCTGTTCTATATTCTGAGAATAAGTATCATGTAAAGGAATGTTGGCAAAAGTCAGCAAAGTAAAGGAATAAAGTAATGAATGCCAAAGGTTTTCAAAGATGTGTTAAACAGCCCAGAAATGCAACTGCAATGTTGTGGCTCTTTTTTTGTGTTCCAGGCCGAAGTTCTGTCCAAAAAGCTCCAACTCCGGCTCAGCCAGCAACTCTGAGGTAAACGTGTTTGTATGTCGGTCTGTCTGTCCATCCAGACATTCCTCTGTAAGCTAGCTTCTAACTGGGATCAGGGAACATTTACTTGAAAAAAATGAAAGAAACAAATAGTTCCACACAGGTTCTGGCAACTCTGAGAGGCTCACTGCTGCATATCCCGTTTTATTAATTTTGCAGAACATCTTCAGTTCATATGTCTGTCTTTATGGTGTCGTGCACCCGGATTCCCTTCCTGTGTGCGGTAGCTAGCAGTGTGTAGGACAGTCAGACTGACTGTGCTGACTTCTGCTGACTGTGTTGACTGTGCTGTAGGTGCAGCAGGGGGTGCAGAACTCTGGTGCTGATGTCAGTGAGCTGCAGCTTGTGTCTCCGAATCAGCCCGACCAGGTGGTCCCTGCCGAGAACAACAAGCACTCCCTCAGTGTCCCACACGCAGGTCGGTATGCACCAGCACTGATATCCACCCTCCACCCGCCTCTCCACCTATCGCCTGATGTTGAACGCAGGTGCGTAGGATGTGTGTCAGAAATCACCACAACTGCTCAACATCTGGGAAATGGCGAAGGTGTTTTCACAGCGTTTCTGGGAACGGCGTTCACACATTAATAATGCATGTCTTATTCTGTGAAGGTCCGTGGGGGTGAGTGTGTGTGTGTGTGGGAATATGCACGACCAGCTTGTAGTGGGTGTAGCTCAGTGGATGTAAAGTGGGAGGTGCCGAATCAAAAATCTCAATGGAAAACGGCTTTAGCCTTCCGGAGTAACACTGTGTCGATCCAGAACAATCTGAAAACGCTCGTTCTAGCTGAGCCAGCGGGGCGATTTTCGGGCTGTGGCCTTTAACCTATAGAACAGGGGGAAAGCCCTCTTGCTGCGTTAACCATGTCACTAGGAGTTAACCCCAGTACCAGTGGTCGGGCTTATACACGACCATGAAACCCTGGAGCCTGAGCTGCGCTATACAGTATCCCAGTGTTTCCCGATCCGGGTCCTGGCGTACGGTTCTGTTTTTGGTCCAACACTCACATACTAGATTCAGCTTCTAAGCAAGCCTTTATTTTGAATGAATATGTTTGAGGGGCGGGTTAAAGCCCAACTGGACTGGTCAACACTGCCCTGGGCGTTCTGAGACCAGTCTGTAAGATTCCACACTTTGGGCCGGTTCTGTTTGTTTGTTTAGAACCTGACGAAGGTCCAGCTCAGGTCGTAGAGTTAGTGAAGCAGTGAATTGGGAGAATTGAGTTTGCATTTTAAAAAACCCATCTGTTCCCCAGGGTACCCAATCGGAGTTGGAGGTGATCTGTCCCAGAACGCCGAAGTGGACCTCTCATCCAATGGTCTCACAGAACTGGACTTGGGGGCGGATGAGGTGTTTATCATTTCTTCGGTGCCCAGTCCAAGCAGCCGGCTTCTGTTCCCTGCCCATCCGGTAAGGAGATGGATCCGGCAGATAACCTAGAACCCAGGCTAGGACTCTGAGGGTTCCCTCCTCCGGGGTTTTCATTTCAGGTGACAGTGGCTTGGATTGAATGAACTGGTGATGGCTATGAAACCCAGCGCATGGTGGTCATGGTGTACGGGACACATTGACCCAGGATTTGGACGGGGGCTTTGAACCAGCGTTTTTGCTTGTGCTCTATTGAAATAAGAGTTGGCATAAGGCAGGCCTGGCAGCTATTAGGGAGCTGGCGAGAGCTGATGCAGCCTAACCTAATGGATGCATTATGTGGAGCCAGTTTCCCAGCTTCAGTGTGAGTGTGTGTGTGTGTGTGTGTGTGTGTGTGTACACGTTTTGGTGTGTGGTCTGTTAGTTTGCTGTGGTGTGTGTGTGGTCTGTCTGTGCATGTGCATTTGCCTGTTTGTGCAGAATGTGTGTGTAAATGTTTGTGCAGAATGTGTGTGTGAATGTTTGCGCAGAATGTGTGTGTGCAGAATGTTTGTGCAGAATGTGTGTGTAAATGTGTGTGTGAATGTGTGTGTGTGAATGTTTGCGCAGAATGTGTGTGTGCAGAATGTTTGCGCAGAATGTGTGTGTGCAGAATGTTTGTGCAGAATGTGTGTGCAGAATGTGTGTGTGAATGTTTGCGCAGAATGTGTGTGTGCAGAATGTTTGCGCAGAATGTGTGTGTGCAGAATGTTTGCGCAGAATGTGTGTGTAAATGTGTGTGTGAATGTTTGTGCAGAATGATTTCTGAGGACGACGATAATTCTAAACCTGGCATTTAAGGACATTCACATACCAACCTAAACTATTGTGTTACCATGATATCCGTAATGTGTTAACGTGAAGAAGTGATGAAGTTTAACATCCGGATGTTTAACATTCGGCTTCAACCAACACCTTTTGTGCCCGAACTACAACAAGTTGCCGTTACAAGTTGCCATTGTGTCAAGGGCTTTTTTCACAAGCAGGGCACATCATTTAAAACCTCCCTAATTCTTGTCTAGACTAAGTGAGCTGTGCGTGATTCCGTGCGCGGATTATCTGGCTCTGTCGGAGGGGTGACCCTCTAAACCTTCCCCTGACCCTCATTAACTAGCTAACCGCTAATGGGAGGATACGTGACGGAGTTGCCCTTCAGCTCTGACCTGCCATTACCATCGGTGAGACTCACCACACAGGACCCTGGGACCTCCTTCACCACGTTTCCCAAACACAGTGAGACTAGTCGTGGAGATGATGGTTCAATGGTTTCTTGTCGCCCATTTAGGTAAACAGTAATTGGAGATCAGTGCTTTAATATAACCTCTGATACAAGAACGCTATTTTAGTGTCTCTGCCATGCCAAGGCCTCATTCACACTTTTGCACTCGGGGGCAGGAAAGCTGTGGGTGCCAGTCATTTGTCCATTTATGCTGCGACTCTTTTTGCTGTGTTCAGATACAATTAGAAGGATCACAAATCGATGCTTCCGGTTTTCAGAATAAAACGCGTGCATGTGTGTGTGTGTGTGTGTGTGTGTGGAAACAAAGGCCCTGTAAACATTATTATTTTGCAGGTTCACTGGGTTCCAGTGGTAATCCTCTTTGATGCCGTCCGTTTCCAGAATATAGAGTGTTTGTATAGTTGTGTGTGTGTGTGTGTGTGTGTGTATATAGAGTGTTTGTATAGTTATGTGTGTGTATAGTTGTGTGTGTGTATAGTTGTGTGTGTATAGTGTATATGTGTGTGTGTGTGTGTGTGTGTGTGTGTTTTTGTGTATAGTGTGTGTATAGTTGTGTGTGTATAGTTGTGTGTGTGTGTGGTTTTGTGTATAGAGTGTGTATAGTTGTGTGTGTGTGTGCACGGGGAGTAAGTTGTTGTTTTTCACACAAGGACAGAGCATGTATGTTGTCTCTCTCAGCAGCGGGAGAGATTCCTGAGGCATAGTGACACCTGCGCTGGCACAGTGACTGGCTGGCCATCTCCAGACCCGGCTGCCTCCCCCACTGGGTCCCATGCTGCCCAGGATGGCCTTGCCAGCTGTGCCCGACCCCGCGCCTGGAGCGTCCGAACCTTCCAGGACTTCCTCCACCCACTGCCCCAGTTACATAAGAAGTGGTGCAGTTGGAACTCCGCCAGCCCATTCACTAAGCTAGTGGACAGCGTCAGTAAAACTTCACTGATTTTCATATTTCCACGTTGGTTATTTAGCAGACTCCGGGCCCAGTGTGGCTCAGTCAGTCATATCATGTAAGCTCTTATGTTTGTCTTGACTCTTAATTGGTCATTTCGATGACTCTGGTGTTAAGTGCGTTTGTATTTTGTATTTCTAATGACTCCTTAACTTTTGTTATGGCATTATGCATTGTGTGTCTGGTTGCATTCGAGGGAGATGTGTGCTGACTAGATGTGGTTCCCCTCAGGCCCCGTCTGGTTTGGTGTCAGATAGCCGTGAGGAGGACAGCAGGAAGATCTTCTCTGACCCTCAGCTGGACGTCCAGAACAGCAGTATCACCTCCGACTCCTCCATGAGTAACGCCTCGTATCCGCTCACCCAGCCCGCCCAACGCCAGCGCCGGCTAAACTCGGCCAGCAATCTGCGGCGCTCCCGCTTTACTGGGCCCTGTTTCGGCCTGCTGTCCGCGTCTGGCCTCTCAGACGGCACCAAGGCCACTGGGGGACCCCATCTGCAGGCCACACCCCCTGAGACCGGTAACACCTCCTCAGGGCTGAGTGGAATCTCCTGTGAGTTCCCAGCTGAGAGTGACCACGTCAGTGTCCCCGTGTTCGCCATCTGCGAGGAGGAGGACCGGCAGCCTCTGGTTCTAGCTGAGCACCTGGCCCAGCGTTCCATGATGAATGAACTGAGTCGGGGGCTCATCGACGGGAAGGGGCCTGTCAGTGGAGGTCACTACCCTGGCTCCCAGAGCCCTGCTAATGGCCCTCTCCTCCAAAGAGGGAGGTCTGAGTGGAGGCCGTGGGGGAGTCAGGCCTCAGGAGGAGCCAGTCCTCACCTCCTACCCTCTGACTCACTGAAAACCACCAACAGCACGGATTTGAAGAGTGCCTTTGCGCACGGCACAGCCAATCAGATCCAGGTACCTCCTCTCAGCCAATCAGTGCCATGCAGTGTGACGGGCAACATGTAGCCAGTTACAGTCCATCATTCGGCCCACGTGACGGGAGCGTGAACAGATCGAACGGACTACTCGGTTGGCCCAGCAAAGCAATAATGAACTGTTTTTAGTGCCACATTTGTGAAATGGAAACCTAACCTCGTTGATTACTAAAGTCACGTTTCATATCACATATCTACGTTCAAGTTTCCCGTACCCAGAATTTTATGAAGTAGAAACGTCGTTATCATCGTCCGTCTATTATACAAAAGCATTATCAGCGTTCCTATAATTTGTAACAGAAAATGACACCGGTTGACTGTTGCAATCCTTTAAGTATATTTTTTTACCCCAAGAGGATTTAATTTCGTTTTTTTGTTGCACTTTTGTACTAGTCAATAGATCCGATTCTCGCCATCGAATTGAAAATCTTTAAACGTAAAGCACTTTCAACGGAATAACCCGCGCGTGCTTGTGTGGACTGCACCAAATTGTGCTTTTCGTTCTTCTGCGAACCATAATCCCACCACAGAGATCCGTGGTGCGTTGCTGCTTGGTCCTCCAGTGTTAAACACAATTTGGTATAACAAGTATATCACGAGTATATTGACGTCAACGCCGCGACACTATATGTATAAACGTGTATTCTTATGTCTGATCCTGGATTATAAAAGGGAAATGATTATTGCAATAACAAATTAACACATGCCATGGTATTTAATAGAAGTAGGCCTGTCAGATACACACGTAGAAGTTGTAGCAGCAAAAACATAGGCTCAGTGGGAATTTATGTGCAAAGAAGGTTTTAATAAAGGTTATCTATGTCATTTGTTGCTTCCGTTCTGGATAATTTTACGTCAAAGAGTATTTAGCAGCAAATCATGCATCTTAAATGGATATATAACAACGTTTTATTACTGCAGAACGTAAGCAGACCAACTCGGAACATTTTATTGATTTGTGTTATATCTTTCTTAGCTTATCTCAGTGGTCAAAAGATCAATCCCTGGAAAAACCTGCATTTCACCATCTGTGTAAACGCAGCCACTGGCAATTGATTTCTAATACAGAGTATGGGGCATATAACTACGAAACACCAGTCCTCAAATCAAAGTCCTGGTTGTTTTCAACTGGACCTAATTAGGAGATCAGGCAGGGGTAACTACGAACAATCCTGCTATTAACTAGGTGATGGGCTTCGTTCAATCCATATCACAAAGGTTCAGTGACAGCATGAGCCACGTCATGCCAATTATACCACATCCACAGTGAATATCACAACTGTTAGTTAAATCTAAATGATAATGTTATGCTGAACTTCCACAGTGCAAACTAAACGGAGTCCCGAGTGCCGCCCTACTGCCCCCGCGTGCCGCCCTACTGCCCCAGCGTTTTTAAATATCTGACTTTCAGCAGGTCGACCTGAACTTCTACAAGCCGGTCATACCGTTCGAATCATGCAGCTTGGTCCAGGCTCTCACTAAGCAAGTAAATATTTTCCCTAGAACAGGGCCTTTCCCTTAGCACCCACCAAATCCTCCTTACCACCCACTCTGGATTGGCGGCTTGCACGGTTGTTGGCTTAGGGCGCCCCAATCCTCCTGTTCCAAATAATTAACGCTGAGCTCTGCTCTGAGGAGGGTTGTACCGTGCTGAAGCCTGAGCCTCTCAGGAATGCCAGTGTGAACCCACAACTGGGAAAACCACAAAATGAAGACATGAGCCCCGAGGGCAGAAAGCATGCCCATGCCGTGCCCGTTTTAGACCCAACAGGAAAACTGGGACCAGATCACGCCACTGGAGTGGCACAATGAGAGCTACCCGCTTCCTTCAGTACTTAGTTCCACTTGGCGCCAGGATTCAAACCTACCCACATGATTGACATTTAAAGGTAATTTCTACATGAGCCCACAGCCTTTCACAGCTAATATTCCCTACCGTTGCCATTCCTTACACGCCCGTCAAAGAGAATGACTTGTAGTATATCGCGATGCCCAGGTGGTTAATTTCACTCAGCCCCACCCACAGTAATTGAACTTTTGTGCATTTCCAAAAGTACGGTTTGACAACGATCACAGGTTATATTATTTGCCCAGTTCAGCTGACAATGCAGCTTTTACCATCACCATGTCATCGTCGACGCAAAAACCAACAAGTTTACCAGCAGCAAAATGCCTGAGACCTTTATCACGTTGAATTCTAAGGGCTCTTCGGAATCAGACCCAGATATACACTTTTTTATTGGTTGATATTTTTCCAGTGGTAAAATAAAAATCACAGACATTCTGGGTCATGGATAGGCTACTGTTTCCTCTCAATTTTATTTTCACTTTTTCAAAATTATAGTATGTATGTATGTTGACAGTAATAGTGAAGACAGGAGCGTGCATAAACATTGCTGTGGTGGGTTTGAGTGAATCCCAGCTTTAGCATTCAAATTAGTGGTTTACCCTCATCAATATGCACAAGCTGAATTGGAAGCAAATAACCCCAAAGCTAAATGGGACATTTCATTTAGGCATTCAACATCTTTAATCGGTGTCCAAATTTAATTTCACAATGTCAAGTCACATTTTATAGTCTGATGAATGAAAACTCAACTATATACTCTAAAATAATATAAAAAATATTGAAATAGGGAAACAATCTATTAAAATTAATGTGAATAAACTCTTCATTAGGTTGCTGTATATTGTAATCTACATCAATTAAACATGACAGGATTTCTTGTATCTATCAGAAAAGTTGGATTTCTAACAACTAATAATCTCAATGTGATTCTGAGGTATCTAGACCTCTTGATCTCCAGTGTTTAGACCTCACAGACATTCTACATCACATCTCCAACCGCTGTGTAAGAACATTTTAAATTTTTAGAGGCACCAATCTCTTTATTGACTTGGTCAGGGGGCTTTCATTTCCAGACAAGAATGCCCAAATGACAAAAATGCAAAAGAACGAAAACAGAGAACCCAAAACGAAAAGAATACACCTCTAATAAATATTCTAGATGATATTTTCAAAAATGCTGCAAAGAGACACTTGTCTATGGTGACATAAATACCTTGAAAAACATGTCCTCATCGTAAGAACCAGAACTTAGAGCCAAAATAGAAATAATATATTGTCAGGTGTACCATATTGGCACTAATTCCTGGTTGCTCTACAAAATTAGCCTGACTAAAATGGAACAGTATTCCCTATTTATGACAACCAGATTACCCAAGGTGTTGGTTTAATCTATATGTTTAAGCAACACCACTAACCCAAAAGAAGAACCATGAAAGTTGGCCAAATTCTACCCTCTAGTCTAGCAAACCAATGTGCATTCAAAAACAAAGAAAAAGCACTGTTGGCACTAATCTAGATCTGAGATCATCATATTGTTTTATCCCAAACAAATGGACAAAAGTGACAACTAATTATCACCCCAAAACCCTTACGTCCACCTGAGTTTTGCTCGAGCCTATATTTTGCTCTGGTTGGGAAATCCACGACAAACTACAAAACCCCTAACTATAAAACAGAGTACCCACTTACCAAACAATAGTGGCTGGGTGGGCATTCCAGTTATTAAATGTAAGAGCAGCAAAATACTGTACTCAAAATGGTTCCTCTATCTTATCTTCCATATGAACTACAAAAAACACGACGGCTGTATGTGCATAGAAGTCTTCCGCAAACACTCTGCTTCAAACTATTTTATTTATAGAGCCAACGTACGAACAATATGTTGACGTTTTGAACACGGCATGCCGTTTTACTTTCACAGGAAAGTGGGAAGCTCTAGATTCTAAATCAAATACATAATTCTCCAAGACAACGGAAACAGTGGTTCTCAATTCAAAGTGTCAGAAGCAATAGTGTTGCTGGTTTTCATACTAGCACTAATCAGCGAGTGATAACAACCGTAGAAAACCAGTAGTTTTTCACTTATTTAGAGACTCTGGAGCAGCGATTGTAAAGGTCTACATTACAAACTAAGACAAACAACAACAATACGTTTCGCCTTTTATCTTTGTGTTAGTTTTTCTATAAAGTTATCTAGAGCTAATAGCTAGCCTAACTACTATCTTGAGCCTTAAAATTGATCCAAAGTCCATTTTGATTCACAACTCTATACTTTAAGATCCCGCAAACTATTAATTTGTGTACCCAATGTACACAAAAGGACAAAATACAGGAGGAATAAATCGAAGATATCAGTCTGTCCACATTATGAAGGGGTATCAGCTCCTACTGTGTGTGGCAGGACTAATATACCCCAGAAGATATCAGTCTGTCCACATTATGAAGGGGTATCAGCTCCTACTGTGTGTGGCAGGACTAATATACCCCAGAAGATATCAGTCTGTCCACATTATGAAGGGGTATCAGCTCTTACTGTGTGTGTGGCAGGACTAAACACCACTAATCCCTTAACACCATGGTTAGACTACAAATTAATCTTCTTAAATGAGTTTGATTGTAATTTCTGCAAATAATGAAATGCATACAAATATACAGCCTTTACCCTAAAAGAGATATCAAGCAGCTCCATATCTGGAGAAAACCTAAGGGAGTCAAAATGTTCCCTTAGTATAAAGACAGACAGTCAAACAGATACAGCAGATCCCTTATAGCGTTTTGGGTCCAGTTAGAGGAGATCCGAGCCCATCAGCTCTTGAAACGGGTCTGCTCACATATGTGGTTGAATTTTCTGCAGCAGGGAGAGAAGTAAAAAAAAAAAGAAAGAGGCAATGTGAGGACCTGTAAAGGTGCTTTTGTGGCCTTTGGCTATCAGCAGGTGTTAATGGCCAGGTTTACACGACAGTGCCCTCTGCTGGCAAAACCCATGTACAGCACCACCATGGGAATATAACAGAGAGCATATCAACACAACACAATTGAAGAGATAATGGCAAAAGGTGTCACTCACGTGGCGTGGTGTGCCTTAATCTGGGTACGACAGTTACGTCCCCAATAACAGTCAGGCCGCGATGTCACAGCAGCTGTGAAAAGGATAGAATAATTCATCATTCAGACACGATGCTCTCAGAGTCTGGACAGTTGTTGATAGAATAACACCATTCAGACATGATGCTCTCCCAGTCTAGACTGTTGTTTTGTCAGTGCTGCACACACTCTCACCTGGAAGCTCAGAGGAAGGGATGTTCTGTCTGTATTTGTAAGCCAGCTCCTTGAAGGCTCTCAGGCCACAGCAAAAACACAGTATGGCATTACTGTTGATACGGTAATCTGAGAGAAGAAGCGAGAGTTATTTTTGAGTCCCAAAGCCGGGCGAAAGATCACTCAGCATTGACAATAACACTTGTTCATCTGTGAATTCCCATGAGATGTCATGTCAGTCTCTTAAAGTTCCTTGTGATCTTGGCAACACAGTAGTGTGACTTCGTTCCACGCTTGAGGACTGCATAAGAGCTACAACTTAAAACGAGCGATTTGAAAATGTATCTTTGCAATTGCCTCAGATCCTGCCTTTGGTATTTCGGCATTCCTGAGAGCAAATCCAAGTTCTGATTATGACGCAGGTTGGCGACGTGGTAGCGGGGACATAACCACAGATTTAGATAGAGACCAGCTGAGACTGGCTACTTTGAAAAAGTTTCTCGTACAATTGACTTAAGACGGGGTATTCAGAGCAGATATGTGGACTACACAGGTCAGGACATCGATCCGGGACCATTTACAGGATACTATAAATGTAATACATAAGATGGAGTTATGAAGCACATAAACAGAAATAAATGTTATCTTACAGAAGGTAAACTCCCAGACAAATATAACCAATACGATGTGTCCATACAGAACAGAGTATTCATCTCCTGTACAGAACATTCCCTATCCCAAGGTAAACTCGTTTTCTGTACACATTTTGTGAACGTTGTCTCTGTAATATAGCAACATAAATAGGTAATGAATTACGGCTGATAAAGGCTGTAATGCGTTGTCCCAGACCTTTCGTCATTCGCGTATTTACCACGACCGTGTGCATCAAAGTACCATAAAAAGATCTACACAGGGGTGAAAAACACCTCTTTCTGACAGGTTACCGTATTCTAATTTCATCGTCTTGAAAACCTTTTAATACTGTAAATCCTTTGACGCCTCAAAGCAGAATAACATTAGTTCTGGCCCAGGGACAAAAGACACCAGGGGTCTGGATTCCATTCCAAAACACAGTCCAAGAGCTGTAAAATGCAGGATAATAGGCCCGGCTAAGTGTTCTGTTCTTTACCCGTTATCATAAAGTGACCAGACTGGTTTTGTTCGTCACCCTGTTGCTGGGCGAGTACTAAAACAGCTGTGTGCTGGTTTTATGGTGGACATTACATTATCTTAACGCGCTGTTGTTTTGGGGCTGAACATCTTTAAAAGATTTAAACTCCACACTGAGAAACCCCCTGTAGTATCCATGTGAGGCGAACAGGATGGTGCCACACTGACCAGACAGATAGAAGGTTCCCTGTTGAAGGCCCTGCAGTCCTTCCTGTAACATGTCTCTCCATGACATCCCTCTGGTTGACAAGTATCTCTGCAAGGAAGAAGGTTATGAACGCTGTTAGACATAAAACTAATCCCGGTAGTAGACAGGTTAAAGACATCCACGAATGAAGTTCAGTAACCAGGACCCCTTTGTACAACTGATCTTGTTAAATCAAGAAAGCCACAGGTACCTGGAGGATCTCTGACTCGTAGTTGTTGCTGTTCAGAACGCCGTCCAGGCATTTGTCTGTAAGGTTGAGCTCTGTGGAGGTAGACAAGAATATAATGTCACACACAGGTCATACGGTGTCACACACAGGTAATGTAATGTCACACACAGGTAATGTATAGCACATAAAGGTAATATCACAACCAAATATCACAAGAGGCCACACTTAAAATAACCTGGCCCTGAAAATGAACACCAGAAATCTAGGCTTTAAAAGTGACTCGAGCAGAAACACTTAAAAGTGTAGCACACAAATTCCAAAAGCAGAGAGAGAGAGAGATACCATTAAAACGTGCCAGGCAGCCATGACAGCCGATCCTCTGGCAGCCCCAGTACATGTGGCAGAAGGGCCTCTGGCATGCCACGCCTGCCAACACAAAGAGTCATCAGCATATCAGCCAATCAGCACATCAGCCAACTCAGCAGAGCCAGGGGCTCTATTCGCATTGATTGACTGTCCCGCGGTCCACTCACATTGTTGAGCGGAGACTTGCTGGCCAATCGGCTCAGCGCGCCGGTCTGGCATTGGCTGTAGGCAGCAGGTACAGATGACATGGCTGCCCTGAGGAGGACACGAGTAATCCTGAGGAGCTGCAGACACAGACACATCTCAACGGTTACAGACGGTACACTGTGTCTCCTCTGGGTCCAGGTTGTAAAGGAAGCACACTGGAAGGTTATTACTGAATCTACAGATAGACATAACAGATCCAGGGACTTCTCTCTCTCGAGCCCCCGTGGTTATAGTTGCTACCTTCTAACAACAGTACCTCACAACGTTCTCGAAACGTTTTTAATTCCTAAATCCCTTGCTGGTTGCATCAGCTGCACAATTCGGGAAACACGGCCTGCCGGTCGCATTTCGTCGATATATTAAATGAGAACTCAAGACAAATAAATTTTCAATCCCCCCAAATCAATTAAAAACCTTGCAATGCAATAAGGATGTGCTGACACGCTTCGGTTCAACCGTTCACTTAAGTAGATTTGTTGTTCCTATTGGTTTAAATGTCCATCGACCTTGAACCTGTCCAAGGTGTTCACAAGAGTCCCTATCAATTAGAGTGATGTGACTGGTTGTCCAGAATCCTGGGGGTGGAGCTTAGCAAAGAATCAAAGATTCAGCAATTGACCCATTTCTGTTATTTTCAAGAATACCGTGACATATTGATAACCAATTTGCCCAGAAGAGCATTATGTATAACAAACAAATAATACAATGTAGAACACTGACATTAAGTATAAAAGTATTTTACAAACGCAATGATTACGGAACAAGGGTTCAGGAGGTACCTGTGGTGGGAACATTAGAGCTCGATGCTGCTGCTGATGAAGATGATGATGGACCCTCTCTAGGCTGTTTTCCAGCCCTGTCCTGCGGTGCAGGTGTGCCAGGTCCTGAGGGGGCTGGTCCTGGGCTCCACAGTACCTGGCTGATCTCTTTCCTGTAGCCTGGACACTGTCTGCACATAACAAAGGGCTGGCTGTGGACACACCAACGAGAAGAGAAAGTCAGTGGGTGGACACACACACGCAGGCGCGCACACACACACACAGGCGCGCACACACACACACAGGCGCGCACACACACACACAGGCGCGCACACACACACACAGGCGCGCACACACACACACACACACACAGGCGCACACACACACACACACACACAGGCGCACACACACACACACACACAGGCGCGCACACACACACACACACAGCGCGCACACACACACACACAGGCGCACACACACACACACAGGCGCACACACACACACACAGGCGCACACACACACGGCGCACACACACACACACACACACACACACGCGGCACACACACAGGCACAGGCACACACACACAGGCACAGGCACACACACACACACAGGCACACACACACACACACAGGCACACACACACACACACAGGCACACACACACACACAGGCGCACACACACACACAGGCGCACACACACACACAGGCGCACACACACACACAGGCGCACACACACACACATGCACACAGGCGCACACAGGCGCACACACTCTTTAACTTCTGACCTGATATCAGAAGTGTCACTGTCATTGTCAGAAAGCTCAAAGAGATAATCAGAGCTCCCCTCCTCATCAGAGAAGGAGCGCTCTACTTTTGGCTGCAGCATGTCCTGGGTAATCTTGTTCTGTCTGTCCATGTTCCTCAGATCCTCCTCACTGCGACACTTCTCTGTGGACATACGGGCAAATAGGGGTTAATGGGGGGGGTGTAGGTAACCTAGTGCAGTCACTCTCCGACCTCACCCAACCCCACCCCCCCCATGGGATCGAATCACCCGAAATGAGTCAGTGAACAGCGGGACAGTTGGTGGACATATTGATTCAAATGTGCAGGAACACATTTAATACATGAGGAGCGTTAATGGGTGTAGGAAAGTAGAGGGAGGCAGAATGGAAACACCTGGATGATGGGTAAGGTAGGGTTAGGGTGTAGGGGTTAGGGTGTAGGGGTTAGGGTGTAGGGTGTGGGGTTAGGGTGTGGGGTTAGGGTGTGGGGTTAGGGTGTGGGGTTAGGGTGTGGGGTTAGGGTGTGGGGTTAGGGTGTGGGGTTAGGGTGTGGGGTGAGGGTGTGGGGTTAGGGTGTGGGGTTAGGGTGGGGGGGGAGGGGGTGGGGTGAGGGTGTGGGGTTAGGGTGTGGGGTTAGGGTGTGGGGTTAGGGTGTGGGGTTAGGGTGTGGGGTTAGGGTGTGGGGTTAGGGTGTGGGGTTAGGGTGTGGGGTTAGGGTGTGGGGTTAGGGTGTGGGGTTAGGGTGTGGGGTTAGGGTGTGGGGTTAGGGTGTGGGGTTAGGGTGTGGGTTGTGGGTGTGGGGTTTGGGTGTGGGGTTAGGGTGTGGGGTTAGGGTGTGGGGTTAGGGTGTAGGGTGCAAGGTTAGGGTGTGGGGTTAGGGTGTGGGGTTAGGGTGTGGGGTTAGGGTGTAGGGTGCAAGGTTAGGGTGTAGGGTGCATTGAAACACACCTGGATGATTGGTAAGGTAGGCCTCCACCAGATTATTGAGGATGTGGTTCTTGCGGATCCTCTCCACGGGGCAGCGACAGGTGGGACAGAGAGAGGAACGCTCCATCCAGCCGGAGTAACAGGCAGCACAGAAGGTGTGCATACAAGGCTGCAGGCTAGCGAGAGGGGGGACGGGGATATTAAAACCAGACAACATCACAGGCAGCTTGATGTCAAATATATGGGTTATGAGAGAGATATAATATAGAAGCACTGCCATTGTGTTCTGCATGTGGCTATTAGTTCTACTGTAGCCGTAGTTAGACTAACTGTACCTGACACAGTCATGTAATAAGTCCTGGCAGACGATACAGGTGAGGGACTCCTCCATCTTGTCGATCTTGGCTGCCTCCGCAGTCACAGGAGCTTTTCCTAACAGATCCCTGATCAGATTTCCCTTGGCTGGGCTGCCGACCACGTCAACGCTGGATGTATGTGGCAACCCGAAATCATAGTCTGTATCTGGAGAGGTAAAAAAAAACAAAAAAACAAAACAGGTCAGACTTCAGCCCGAAGATCGTTAAACCATACTGAAATGGTTTTTTTTTTAAAAAGGAAATCCGGAGAACTCCTCAAAATGAACGTCTCCCCAAAACACATTATTAGTCATTTCCTCTGTGATTACTATAAGTTGGCTTATAGACGCATGGGAAAACATGACGTTGTGAGAATCTCTTCCGCATCTCTCCCTCTGGCTCGCCGGTTCCTTCTACTAATTACGCGAGTCCGATTTAGACGGTCCCGTGAGTAATATCCAAGCCTAGTTGTCGCTAATAGGCCCTGATTAAAGCAGCGCGACAAATGTGAGCCAATAAATTGTCAGCTACGGCATTTGATTACTGGAAAATGTGCCAATTGGCAAGTGCGGCGGTTCTCAAACTTCCTGTGGCCTGGAGGCCTTCTGGTGAAAGTGAATTCATGGCGGAGACTTCATTAAGGGCAATGCAACTTGAGTGAGATAAAGTTAGAAATTAAACCATGCTTTCAGCAGTGCATGGCTTAACGTGACAGGAACGGCATGCCTGACCCGTAAACGAGAACATATTTCTTAATGTGATTTCCTGCTATTCTACAGATATCGTCACAGGGTCGGCATTTTGTTGTTGCAGCTGCACGCCTGACATCCTGCCATCCATCAACAGGTCTGACTGCATTGTCTCATAGTGGACACACAAAACAGGACAATTCTGCATCGTTAGCACATGTCGATATAGGAGCCCCAATCACTAGAATGGTACCATTCTGAATACATCCAGCCCGTCGTTTACTGAGCTTTCAAATCTCAAAGAGACTTTTAATGCCATTCAGCGCTCCTAGCGAAACCTACAGTTTCAATTCTGCTTAAATTAAGTGCTTTTTCAACCGGTCTCTGCCCACACAATTTGTGCTCACTAATGACCTGCCTGCTAGATACACTTTTTACATTGTGTATATCGACTCTCCTTTGTATTTTATATAGCTGTTATTGCCATATCAATGCTGATCAACAGACCTAATTATACCTCATCCTGTATTATCTGTATATTGACCCTCCACGTGATCCTATATTGCCATGTATAATCCCACTGCTATTTGCACTCCTGTATTCTGTGTATTTATTGTGCAAATGCATGTTGTCTCGCACGGTTTCGCCTTATGTCGGCCAGGTCGCCGTCGCAATGAGAAGTTGTTCTCAAAATCGGCCTACCTGGTGAAATATAGGTTATACAATAAATGCACTGACCGGCACTGTCAGTTTTCCTTTTCTTTCTCTTCGGCTCCATTTCCCCCTCTGCCTTAACGGCGAGCCTGCTCTGGGCTTCAGTCTGGCTGTTGGTACCGCTGGGCTGCTCTGCTTGGCAGTCAGCGCCAGCAGTGGAAGGGAGAAGAGACAAGGCACACACAGGACCGTCAGAACCTGAAAGACAGAGAACCCATGAGACAGAGAACCCATGAGACAGAGAACCCATGAGACAGAGAACCCATGAGACAGAGAACCCATGAGACAGAGAACCCATGAGACAGAGAACCCATGAGACAGAGAACCCATGAGACAGAGAACCCATGAGACAGAGAACCCATGAGACAGAGAACCCATGAGACAGAGAACCCATGAGACAGAGAACCCATGAGACAGAGAACGGAATTTGCACCATTGCCTGTATCTTGGAGACATTTATGAGGAGAAGTCACTGTGAGTCCTTTGATATCTGAGCATGTCTGGCATATCAACAGGCAAGTGTCCTTATATTGTCTTCTGAAAGTGTGAAATTATGAGCAGCTGGGCAGCAGGCTTCACTATAAATTACTGATGTGCATCTTTCACCTTCAAGGAAACGCAATCCACGGGGCCTTCAGAAAGTATTCCCCCGCCACAAGGTCGACCAAAATCAAACTGTTCGGCCCGTCTGACGGAAACAAGGTACCGCTCGTGGGAAGGAAAAACAGAGCAAGATACCGAGGTATTTGCAGAAGGTCAAAATGAGAGCACACAGGACCTTGGACTGTGGTAAGGATTCACCAGTCTGAATGAAAAGTACCATGTTTTCTCATATTGGAATATAGTAGAGGTAACAAGTTACTGGTAGCATATAAACACACCCTGGTAGTGCAAAAGGACTGGTAAGATCCAATTACAAGCTCAATGCATCACCAAAGGCATTTGAGCCAACACTTCCTATAGTTCAAATAGATTTTCTGACCTATACATTTGGATGAGTTTCCGGTCCTGTGGATTTAGACCTGTATCTTTAAATGCAACACCTCGATTAACCTCCCAGTGCCTGCTCACGTTAAATAAGCGCCATGTCGAAAATAACGGAGGTCATGCGTCTACCTGAGGCAGAGGTGGAGTAGTGGAGAAGGGAAGCCGAGGAGAAATACGCTGTGGAAGGTGACACCCTGTGGAGGAGGTGGGATGAGGAGGAGGAGGTGGAAGGCCGGGGCTCCTCCAAGGCTTGCTCCCGTCGAGGGCCAACCAGGACGGGCTCCACAGAATGACACACCTCTGCTGGAGCAGGGTAGTGCGTCTGGGATTTCTGCTGAAGATCAGAGCCTCTGCTGGAACTTCCTAACAGGGCAGAAGTGGTCGGCGACAGTTAAGATGTGCCGTTATGAATCATCCCAGACACGTTATTCATCAAACCAGCGACATCATTGTCCTACTTACCAACTGGGCGATGTGAGGAAGTACGCTCCAGTTGTATGGACTGATACGTGTAGGCGATGTCTGTAGGCGTAAGGTAGATGTATACATTACACGTTTGAAACGTTTTCAATGGCAACTATGTCCTAGACCAATGAGATGAAGAATTTCAAGGGAATATATTCAGACCAGTGTAAACACGCAGATTAGACAACGCAGCGAAACGCCAATGAGACCGCAGGCCGCACACTACAATCAATAGAGAGAAAGACCTACTTTGCTCCGGTTCATTTTTCCTGTAGACAAAGTAGATCACGTCTCCGTTCTGCAGCATATGGATCTGCTTTTTCACCAGCTTGGACATGTTGATCACTGTGCCATTGGTGCTTAATGATGGAGAAAAAAATAATATAATAAACAGGTCAGTAATTACAGTATAGGATGTATCAGCGGTCGTATCCAGCCTAATGTGAGACTGGAGCAAACACAATGGTCTAAGGTGTAGGACGACATTAAACCACAGGTTACATAGCAACGACAAACAGGGCATTGAATAAATATTTGCTGCTCTTCACAGCATTTACACAGATGAGCCAAAACATTACGACCGGCGACAGCTGAAGCAAATTACATAGAAAAGTGCCCATATTAGGCAATGATCAATGTCTGGCTAGATTAGATTACAAGCTGATCTCGCAGTCAACGTGTTAGATACACGAGAAATGGGCAGAAGTACAGACTTCAGTGACAACAGCCAAATTGTTCTGGTCAGACAACAGGAAAATCATCTCTAAAACAGCAAGGCTTGTGGGGTGCTCCCGGTCAGCAGTAGTGAGAACCTACAGACAGTGGTCTGAGAATGGACAAACCACAAACCGGCGGGGGAGAGATATTTTGCTATATCATCATATCAGAATGTTCCCAATGTACATCTCCTTGCCCCACGTCATTACCAAAGTGGTTTCACTTTTAATACAGCTGCGCATCACAGCACAAAGCACCACCATTGTTTTAGTTCCCGCTTTACAGAGTAGATAGCGATGCCACAATACTTAGGAAAATAAATATACCTCGATGGTAAGGCCAAATTCGACATTTTAATGAGCGAGACCTTATTGGGCAGTGTTTTGCAACACATCACACACTGGCACTAGGTAGGCAGACATCGAGTATCTGGATTGCAAAATGTCTAAGGTCATTCATTTCAATAGAAAATAGAAAATGTGGGCACTTGAAAACAAAGGTAATGGCCTTTAGGCGTAGACAGAGGCGCGCGACACACAGACAGACACACACACACACACAGACACAGAAACACACACACACGGAGTACAGTTCATATAATGTTGAACTACAGGAAATACCTCATGTCCTCCAGCCAGACCAACCCTGAGCTCTCATCCTGGATAATCTTACAGTGGTCCCCTGACACCAGTTTGTTAGCAGGGAAGGAAAGATCACAGCCTGGTGAAAGAAAAAGTAAAATTACACAGAAAATAACCGCCTAGAGAAAGTCTGTACCCCATTTGTTACGTTCCAGCTCCCTAAAGGGAGGGGAACCAGATAACCCATTGCTCAGGCCCACCGATGCCAGCAAAGGGAGTATGGTGTTGTGGTGCGAGAAAAGGACAACAACTAAAAATACCGTAAAACAATGCTTTTATTTAGCCACGGTATTACGTAAATACTAAACTATACTAACGTTCTTGGGAAATTGGGGAGGGCTGGACAGACCAAAGCAAAGAAATAAACAAAACACAACCACTAACCTCCAAGCAACACAAACACATAAGAACCCCTATCTGGCACACGACCAAGGTGCCCTAAACAAACATACAGCTGGTGGTCCGCCCAGGTCTAGCTAGTGGTTCTAGACAGAAGTATACCTACGGGTGATGTATACCCCGGGGTAGCTCTAAATCTACTCCCCAACTCCCTAAAGAACAACAAAGGAGAGAAAGACAATTACAAATTATAATCACAAACAATCACCAAACAAAATGCTCCGTCCTGCCAACTGGAACACAAAACAGGGATAAACTAATACACACAAAACAAGGCCAAAGGTGCTAAACAAAAATGTCAGGGAATCCATCCCAAAACCATAAAGATCCCCACATGTTACAAACCAACCAGTCAGCAGGAACCGAGAGAGCGAACTGATCCAAACCTGGGCTTTTTAAAGAGCCCAGGCAGCTGCAGCCACTGATGAATGGGCGGAGTCCTAAGTCCCAATTACCCATTGCACCACCAATCAGCTGCCGGAACAGTCTCTCAAGCTTCTTGCCTGAAAAGAACACAAACCCAACCACCAACAGCAATACAAAAATCAAAATATACGAACCCAGAACACTGGGGACGTAACACGCCCCCCCCCAAAAAAAATTGTGCAAACCACTGTTTGCACACAATTAATTCTGGTACAGGGACACAAACAACGAGCCAGCGGTGGAGGGAATACAGACAACGAGCCTAAAGACAGAGGGATACAAACAACGAACATAACGAGTCTGCGTCACCACAGACATGCCGAACTCTATCAAGAGCAGGAGCGACACAGAACGAGCTCCCGCAAGAGCAGACACAACCGAGCTCCCGCAAGAGCAGACACAATCGAGCTCCCGCAAGAGCAGACACAGAAGTGAGCTCCCGCAAGAGCAGACAGAACCGAGCTCCCGCAAGAGCAGACAGAACCGAGCTCCCGCAAGAGCAGACAGAACCGAGCTCCCGCAAGAGCAGACAGAACCGAGCTCCCGCAAGAGCAGACAGAACCGAGCTCCCGCAAGAGCAGACAAACCGAGCTCCCGCAAGAGCAGACAAACCGAGCTCCCGCAAGAGCAGACACAGAAGTAGCTCCCGCAAGAGCAGACACAGAGCTCCCGCAAGAGCAGACACAGAGCTCCCGCAAGAGCAGACACAGAGCTCCCGCAAGAGCAGGCACAAACAGAGCTCCCGCAAGAGCAGGCACAAACAGAGCTCCCGCAAGAGCAGGCACAAACAGAGCTCCCGCAAGAGCAGGCACAAACAGAGCTCCCGCAAGAGCAGGCACAAACAGAGCTCCCGCAAGAGCAGGCACACAGAGCTCCCGCAAGAGCAGACAAACAGAGGGACCACGAGGCCTTACTCACACCCCAACACCACACCCCAACCACTGAGCATCAGGCGGTCTGAGCAACGGGCATCCAAATCCTGGACGAGCCCCCATTTGTTATACCTTTTACAACTGAACAATAAAATGCACTGAAAATCAAAGCCATTTAAAATGCTATATATTTAACATGACTGGAAAAGGTTTGATGTTCTCGTTCGGTACGCTACTGCGTATGCCACTTTTGAAGCTGCTAAGATAAATAATTCTTAAAAGCACTAAAGTAAACAAGAGCAATTAAGACATACTCAATACAATACATAATACCTGGAAAAAAAGTATTTTGGTTATGGGAATATATTTCTTTGAGTGGGCTAAGAATAACAAGACCATAAGATTATACTAGCATGTCGATTGATGATAGATAATACACAGCTTTTATTCTTCTCTACTTCTATACCATATTGTGGGCGCTGCATAACAGACTGCCTAATTAAACCAAGTTTCTGCATTTGAAAGCAGACACCTCGTACTCCATATAATATAGCCGACACAGACAGAAACCTAGGAGACATAATAAACCTTTCCTTTGGCAAAATCCATACAAAAAAACTACTTAATATTCTGCACACATGTCCTCAATAGACGCCTTTGTTATCAACAGAGGGGATGTCTAAGTTTGGTGAACTAGGGCATTGTGCTTTGAATTAAGTGTTTTTATTAAGAAGCCCAGACACAGACTGGCACTCATGGTCTGGTATTCAAAACAAGATGCACATGTCTAATACAAAATCCTTGAGTGATAACGATATTTAAAACAGGTTGGCAAGTTGCAAAACTATTTACAAACAGTTCTAACACAGAACTTTAGCTTTCTACTCTACAGTCCATATTTCATAAAGTATTTACACCTACCTTTCCTTCGGCCAACAGTACATTCCCTGTTGACAAGCAACACTTCAGACTCACTGTCCACTTTCACCAACTTCCCCCACGGATGACTTCTCCCGTGCTTCTCCATGTCCGAGGTCGACTCTTTTCACTTGTCTATATAAAATAATGCAAGTTAATAATTACAAGTATAATCGAGATGCAACATCTGCTTCACAGGCACTATTCACAGCGGCGACAACAACGTTTCCCATGAAGGAAATGTGCAGATTTTCCTCGCCAACTTAACTATCTACTTAGCATGTTAGCTTAGCTGAAAGATAAACAATGCAGCATGTCTGGTTCAAAACATGGGTTAACTTCAAAACGCTAACTAATGAATGTACCCAACGCGTTTAATTAGAAAAGTTAATAATTAGCACACACACGTATTTCTGAACACATGCAACCAAACGACAACTATTAGTTTGGCTTTTAAAATAACCATACCCAGTTAGCTAGCTGGCTAACCCCTGCTCGTCTTATAACTGGCTATTGGTACCTACCGTTAGCTTGTGTTGTCACACAACTAGCCTGCTATCCTGCTATCAACTAATTATAGACAATATTAACCAAATCTATGGTTTTATTATAGAGCTACTACTATACCCGATAAAATGCAAGTGTTTCTCTCGATTATTTTTACTTGGTGATGCTTTGTCCCTTCATTTTCCAGCCTGGCACACACACATACTTACTAGCTCACTTCCTGGCAACCAAAGGTATTTACAGGCATCAGCTGATGTAGGAGGGGCGGAGGAACAAGGAGTTTGAGGGAATGAGGATTTCTAGGAGATGGAACCTAGTCCATACACAAATAAATAAACATGACAAAATCAATATTTTAATGATTATAAATAAAATAATTAATACCTTCAAAAATGTTTTTCTGCTCAAACCTTAACTGTGGTGACCTGTTTGACACAACACAAGGGCAGGTTCGACTAAATCGAGGATCACAATTACTTTTAAATGGAGATGTTATCCAAAATACATTCTACTTTGTTCCAATTTAAAATAAAGAGCACCATCTGTCACGTAGAACACAACCAGTGTACATAGTCTATCTCTAAAGCAATGTAAAGTGAATGAATCCAAACCAAGGGTTGAAATGGTTTCGTGAAACTATTGCCACCTCTAGAAATGTCAATGATAAATATAAATAATTGTTTTACCAAGGCATAATGTTGTAGATTTTTATTTAGCTTTATTTCCACACTAACTGCATCTTTCAGTGTATTCCAAGCAGAGACAGACCTTCTCACTTGGATCAGGTGGTTGACTGACAGTCCATGTCAAGCCTGTCACCAGGGAAAACTGACAGTTAGTTGGCCAGCAGACAGTAGTGACGAGCCTTACTGGGTCAGGCTGAGGCAGCAGCAGTCAACTCACCTCACTGTGACGGCCCTAAGATTGGATGGAGGGTCCCTGAGGGTCTACTGCCAGGTCAATGGTTGTCTCTTCTCTGTCTAGCCTTGATAACAGAGTGACAGCCTCTTTAATCTTATTTCATTTCTGTTTATGTTGCCTCCGCTCCTGGTTCTCCTTGTCCGCCGTTTTATGTTGTCTCCTCTCCTGGTTCTCCTTGTTTGTCTGTCTTTACTGCCTCCTCTTGTCCTGACGCGATTTCCACGGTTATCTGAAACACAGAAAAGATTTGAAAAATCCTTATGAAATAAACCACTTGTGAAATGTGAAAAGAACCAGTATCACATTTTGCGTATGGCTTTTATGGGGATTATGACACGTTGACTATTTCGGTATAAGGGATCGACGTACAATAGAGAAGACAGGCTGTTTGAACGGTGTGTCACTGCCGGATAATTCATGCAGAGTGAAGATGTAATATAGTGAGGAGCGCGTGTCATTAGACTGGAACTCATTGCAGGTCTCTCAAAATGTTTGAGTGACAGCTCTTGTGCTGGTTAGCCGTGAGCTCTGTGGAGTATTCTCTCTCTCTCTCATTGTAAATTTGTTTGTCTCTGCAACGGTTGATTGCCTGCCTGACCATTATTGCCTGACCAAAGAGCTTCTAGTTTTCCCAAAAGACTTTGACTTGTCTATCGAGGGACAATCATCCGTCTCTCTTTTGTGAAGCATCAGCTAACTGGTTATACAGTATACCAAGATACGTTGTATGATTTAATTATTTAACCAGATTCATTCGACAAATCTTTTTTGTCTAAAGGGGCCGGGGAAGAATGTGGCCAGCCAAAAAATCCGCCGCTGACAAAAACGCAGGAAATGGGGGACTACAATGCATGGGTAAAATGACACTAGCTCTGGGTTTTTCCCTCAACAAATGTTCACTCTTCAGTTTATAAGTAGGCCAAAGGAAAATACTATATGTGAAAATGTAAGTCTAACTAATGCAGAAACTGTATACAAGACTATCTATACTGAAATTGATTTTAAAAATTTCAGACAGACCTCTTTATTAAAGTTAGAAAATATAATTTCCAATCATGAGCTCCGGTTTTTCAACAATACATGTGTTGGCCTTATATAGCTTGCAGTTTGCAAACCGTGTGCCCAGTGTACCATTTAGAGCAGGTTACAAACCCTTACTGCTGTTATAAACAGTCATCAGATGTTAAAAAGTAAGGAGGGCGTTTGGAGCTGTTGTGAATTGATTGGTTCTCTGTTCAGTAGCCCACACATGCCTTGGTTGTGTGTCAGACTCATTGACTCTTAATGGAAACAGCATATAACATGCTGTCAGACCGCTCCTGGGGTCCGCGGTCCAGAGGGGACTACTAAAAACTTTGATACAGGATTTTCATAAACTTAAATTACGAGTGTACTAATCTTTCCTGTTTAAGAAACACCAAAGCGGCAGCGTAATAGAAATAGCAAATGAGTCCTTAATGCAGGGCTAATCTCTGCTATTCCCCCAGTTCTCTTCCCCTCGCAGACGCTGAATTATTAATGGGCAGAGTGGAGACTGATGAGTGCAGGGGCCTCAACTCACTAATGCATTCATTCCTCATTGTTTGCTTTCTGTCTGGAAAGGATGACAAGGCCCCCGGCGGTCTCTCACACACACATGAAAACAAACACACATGCACGAGACACACACGCACATAGATACACACATGCAAGACAGGCGCGAAACACTCACTAATGTATGTGCTACTGACACATATCTGCTCCTATACGGCCTCCGTACGTCTGGGTGGGCTTGCAGGCACGCATGAGCACCACTGACACAGACCAGAATGAAGTGTCCTTTGAATGTGAAGAAATCACTTAACGCGTTAGTGAATCTTTGGCACGTTCTCAGATAACAGGGATGTTGATTACAACTGGGCTATGAGACACATCAAACACCCACAATGTCAATCAATATCTCCTAATTGGATCAAAGATTACTCGTGGCAGCTGTATAAAACATCAAACAACTAATTAAATGAATAAATGGGAAATAGACGCTTAATGTTGCCAAATGGGACCTAGAGGATCAGACTGGAGCCCGGGAAAAACGGTTCTTTCCTGCCCTCTGAAATTATCTCCCTGACTCTGGCTAATTGCTGGAGGATGTCCTCTTAACTAACTGTGAAAAGCTGTGTCTAATTAGTGAAACATTAATCAGGCATTAGCATGTTATCACAAGGTTAACTTATCAGTAGGGGCACATACTGTGCATTGGGTCTTCCCTGCCACCAGGGGTCGTTCTTGTTCTTCGCATTAGTCATTACAACGCTGATCCTGCAGACAAAGCTGAAGGAGTGCACTAGAGGAAGCGTATAACAGGTGATTTACAGAAGCAGAATGCAAGCAAGACATTTCCAACTGCTAGTAGCGCAATGTAAGGATAAATACGAATTAATAAAAACAGATTGTATTGCGAATAGACACGCATTGACCTGAACTTAAACGAGTTTTAATGTCAGGAACATATTTTCATCCCGTACAGTCAATGCAGATCAATTTGTGTGCTTGCTTTTGCAGTTGACTCCACTGTAAAAATAAAGACAGACTAGTAGGTGATTGCATTCCAGTTACATTAGGTGAAATGTATCTAAAACAATACAAAGACTGAGTATTGTTTCTGAATACTTTGTCAGGGAAGCACTTCTGTTTTTATACAGAAACAAGTTGGCACAAAATGTAATATTTTATGTTGTGTGTCGTTTATCATACGGTAGACAATACATATTTGTAGTGTACAAAAGGCCACACACTATGTGATGTCTAAATATATTGTAATCATTACATGTACTGGATACATATATTGGCCATATCATTTCAGGTTAAATACACTTGTCTCTGGGAGCTCTCACTGTTAGTACAATTCCTAACAAAACTACGACTTAAAGACAAATTAATATTCAAAGAATATATCCAGAAAAAAGGTTCTCTCCAAAAGCACGGAGTATGTAGGGGTAATGTAGAAGTCACGGAGTATGCCAAAAAGCACAGTAATGAACATTATTAAGAAATGTCGAAAATATAACGTGACTGTGAATCTGTCTAGAACAGGGCGTCCTCATGAACAGAGTATTTGGGAAAGAAGAGCCACTAGTCAGGCAGGAAACCAAGAGGCCTACGGTAACTCTTATGTAGTTACTGTCTTCCATGGCTGAGCTGAACAGTAGCCCGGGTGTTTCACAAAGGTGGCTATTATGGGAGTGAATATGGAGAGCCACCTGGGAAACCATGAGTCCAAATGACAGATTATATGGTCTGATGAGACCAAAACAAAGGATCCGGCCTCATTGCTAAGCACTATGATTGTCGCTAGCCGCACACCGGACTTCATCCTGAGAACACCATTCTTGCCGTGAAGCACGGTGGTGGAGGCATCATGTTGTGGGGATGCTTCTCCACGGCATGGCCTGGAAAGCAGGTGTAGAGGGCACCATGTATGACATAATTCTGCAATGAAGATTGGTTTGTTCAGATGTGCAAAACTGGTGAGAGACGTGGATTATACTCCTGACTGTATTTGCTGCCAAATATGGACTAGAGTGCGTGAATACTACAACCAATTATTTACTGTTTTGTATAGGTGATTAATTCAGAACAACAGCCACTGTATCTACTAACTGTATCTATTACCCTCACGATAATAATAGTCTTCCGAGACTCATTCCACATCCCGTTTCAACATTCAAAAGAACAAGAGCAATAGTACCTCCACCCCCTTCTGTAAAAGTCACTCATTTGTCAAAGGGCCTTGGAGATCAGAGGCTGACAAATCTCCGGGTGCCTCCCAACCTGTCAAGCTCTCTACCTGCAAATCAAAGCCCGGTGAACAGAGTGCCGGGAGAGCAGTCACAGCCATTTCATTTAGAGACGCCGCTGTGCCATTTAAAGCCCAGAGCGTGCCCTTTGATAACGCCTATTAGCCTGGGTGAGAAAGATTACAGGCAAATACAATTAAATTAATTGTGATATTGGATGTCATAATTCCCCCAGAATTGTAATTACGCCGCACTTATACTTTTCATTTAAAATCATTCCGCCGCAGCAAATAAATATTAGGAAAGGGGAACGAGCGGGTTAGTCATTCTATCTGGCGAGCACAAATTAGGCCTTTTTTTGGGGAACGAGACAAGAACGAAGGTAATAATCAGAATCTAATCATGTGTGCAAGCGTGGTTTATTAATGTGAAATTGGAGGCATTATTTTCATCAGTCAGCCCTGTTGCAGCTCAGAGAACGCTGGGAAATGCAGAACGGGGAACAATTCTATAACCTTAGCATTATTAATATGAACGGATCAAATTCGCATCTCTCAAATGCAACGTATCTGCCAGTGGCTGCTCTCGCCCACGTGCCGAGCCCCACAATGCAACATTTCTGGGAACATCGCTCTTGGCATACGTGCCTGGCTTAAACGCGCACACACACAAGCGGAGAAAGAGATAAGAGACATTCCTGGTCGGCGCAGAAACCAGACCTGTGGTGGGCGTGCTTGATAGCGGCACTCGTTGTTCTGATGTGTCAAATAGCTGGCCTTTAACACCCCAGTCAATCGCTGAGTGAGGCACTATGTAGCCAAGGGTTTTATGAGATGGCCAGATGGCCCAAGTCAATAGAGCTTCGCCCGGGCCCCTTTGTGTCACACTGAGATAATTATGGACTTGGCTACGCGGGCCAGTCGCTGGCCTCAGACCACACGTGAAAAGGATTTGGATGAATACATCCACGTCAGATGTAGTCAACGCTTTAACCGTTCATCTTTGGGTCATGGCCGGCATACACACACACCCATGTTTTCAGTTATGTTTTCTTGTCGTTTTTTCGCGTCCCAAAAATAGGTAAAAAAACCATCTGACGTTGAGCACGACTTCAGTAGGCCATTCGCTATATATTCACGCCCCGCCAGCCAGAGCATTGTGTTCGATTCAATCGCCCGAGGAAAACAGGAGGCGATTGAGGCGGGCAAAAGAGCGCCTGGAAGAATGTACGACGGACAAGGAAAGCTGATTTTAGCTTCAAGTCCGCAGAGGCCCCTGTAGACTAATTTGCATACAATCCGGTCAGCGGCCCCCGTTGCAAGTCGAGGCCCTTACGCTGTCACATTAATGAACAGATAGATATAAGATAGAGGGATTGTTATCTTGTGCATTGGCACTCCTTCTCAGAGTGCTGCCTGCCTGCCAGACAGAGACAGACAGCCCAGATAGGCTCTGGCTCTCAGAGGAGGGGTGGAATGTGGCACCTTCCTGCTAAGGCCAGATTCATAAAGGATCTGCACTGGAAGCCTCTGTATCTATGAGTGCACACTGTACACAGTGTGCAAAGCAAACACAACAAATACCAGAAGAGAACCGGGTATTAAACAGTTCCACTGTGCCATGGGTTTTTAGTTTAATATAGCGATTTCAACTGCAAAATATTATCGCACAGCAAAACAACGACACTCAAAATGCACACGACTATGTGATAATGTAACATTCAAATCACTGTAAAAAATATGTTGTTTTGCAGGGACAACGCGGGATGGCCAAAGGCACTCCATGTTTCTGGGTTTAATATACCAGAGAACGGACAGATATGTTTTGTACACAAAGCTTAACACACGATCAAGCCATTCGTTATGTATTCATGTAGATGTATATCTTAAATCTCTACTGTACATGCGTCATGTATACAGTACACAACAAACACACAGTACTAGAATGATGTTGTATCCGAAACTTTACAATCTAGCATGCAGACAGGACTGAGTCTGACCGTCTTGACAACAGGCCCGCGTGTTGACAAGCTGCTAAAACAATTCCAACACCTCATTGTACACACGGGGAAACATTTAATTAATGCTCCCTACGTGCCCATGGCCACCATGCCAGGATGCTGGCACCATCCGTGTAGCTCGCTGACTGTAATTAAACCTGAGGTGAATAGTTGAACGTACAGGTCGTGACTGCGTCCCAAGTCGAACCTGTTTCGTCGCACCCCTCCTGTCCACAATCCATAGAGCTCTGGACAGGATAAGTGCACTGTATCGGGAACATGGCGCTTACTGGGACACGGCACACTGCGTCTGCTGGGGTTTCATACTCCGCCCACCGGGAGAGACACTGGTTACCATTCCCTTCTGTGTGTTTGTACGTGTCACAGTCTAATGTCAAGGTCAACCCAAATATACGTCGTATGTAATCATATGTAATGCCACCCTATCGAATGTAATGATATATACGGTAGTGCCATCAAATATAACCATATACAGTTTAATCCTATATTATGTGATCCTAGCCAACCGTATTTATTCTCTAGAACAGTGGACAAACTGTAGGCGAATGAGCGACAAACGTCCCTGTTCGTACAGTCGCTTCTCGTTAGAAAGCAAGCCTGCTACCGTGGCAGCCAAAACAGCAAGTGCATGCCATAACAATGTCTGTAAAAAATGACAAACAGAAAAAAATTAATACCAAACATCACTGGAGGGGAATACAAAGAGAGAGAGAGAGACAGTAAATCCTAATTCTCATTTTGCTGCTCGGGAAAAAACTTGTGTCCTTGTTTGCCTGGTGCCAAACAGTTCAGAGGCAATCCCCGCATTGATCCAGGACACACTGGAACTCAGCTCCAGGGGGTCATCCTGAAATACACGTTCAGATAATCTCGGCTCTTGGCTCGAGCAAACACAAGCCATGTTGTCAGCAGCTGGCAGTAGCTCTCTCGCTACCCTCTTCAAACACAGAGCCACTTCTGATGAACGTCTCCACGGCTAATCATGTGCGTTCGGCGTGCCAAATTGGACCCGGCCATGTATGGGAACCGTTTGTCTGGAGATGTTTTTCCCTCTCCTTGTGTTTGAAAGAACCCTTATTTCATCCGTAAGTATTTATGGAACTCTCTTGCCCACATGAAGAACAGCGTGGTGGAGTAATGTCAACTCGTGGGCTCTCAACCAGGGCGGACCACCTCAGCTCAGCCACAAGCACCCAGCTGCAGATATGCTATTGGTTTTTATGGTTTCTGTACATAATACCATCAGTATAGGAAAGTGCAAAGTTCCACTGTGGAAAAAGTGGAAACATGATTTGTTTTCACTGCCTGGTTAATCGGATCAATCTGGACCTCCCTCTCGTTCATCCTGGTCCTGCTTCCCCCTCTGAGGCTCTACTGTTTTCAAATGAGATGGTCTATGTGTCCTCACTCTCCCAGGCAAGGTTTGTCAATGCAAAAGCTAATAGCGGTTGTCAGATGGCTGGCATATTTGCCATTACGCCAGAGGTGCAATGACATTAGACAGCACTTTGTCCTTGGGACCTGGAATCAGTCTCAGTTAAGTCCTCAACTTAACTCCTGGCTCTCCTGGATACTGTCAGCAGACTGTTGACGTTCACAGAGCTGGAAAAAAGCTGAATGGTATGATGCATGTTTTCAGGGAGCCTATTTTGGGAGGGGGGCATCTCGAGGACACACGGACACAGTAACAGCGCTATTCAGGGCACGAGGTGTGATTTTGGACACAGGCATATATAATGTAGCAGTGAAAACCCTTGTGGACGTTGACAGTTCCCCATCGGTGAAACGTCTCAGAACTCTACCGAATCACCGGGCTTAGTGGAGTAGAAGAGCCCGACCCCCCCTGCACACGGTAGTTCAAACCTGATAATGGGGCCTCCGGGTCTCAATAGCGATCACCATTTCAAAACAACACCCACCAAATGGGAACTAATGAATTAGGCCTGGCGATGGAGTGTCGCATAGCTGCTCGGAAAACCGTTTCATAGCCGCCAGGGGGAAACGAGTGGGAGGGAGGAGGCCTGATCCGACCCATTCATCGGTTGCCCATCTTATTCTTATGGCACACGGCGTTATCGGGCGCCATTGTGACTATGGAGAGGCCCCGGGCCTGGCAGTGGTACCCGGCACGCCGGCTCAGGGAGGAACTCTGTGCCAGGAGCTCTCTGGAGCGCCAATGCCAGGCTTCAGTGTTGAGGTTTCTACCCGATAAACGCATGGGAATTATCGGAGTGAAGAAACAATGTCCCGCCTAGCCTATATACCGTTCCTTATAGTCATCGCTCTATCCTATTAATTGGAACTGGAGAAAATGCATAATGAGCCATACTCCACAGGGCAGAGGAAAGCGGCTTACATTGTCATGGGAGAGGCGAAAACACATTTCGCTATGTATCTGCAGAACACTGATATTGTGTATGGGGGTGAAATGCTATTTTACATTCTGAACATGCAACGCTAACCCTAACCACGGAAGAAACACGCAAATTGCTCGGGACGACGGAGAAAAAAGGCTTCGTCTGCGCCCGAAATGACAGAACCGCGTAATAATAATCCACCCGACTGCGTTGGATACGCCGGCGAAGAAATGTATCAATTGATTCCCACCTGCCGACGGACCGTGTGGTGGAAATGAACGTAGGCCTACCTGGCTGTAGACAATGAGTACAATTGATGGAGCCTTTCATCTCCCACAGAACCTCTTAACGTTCGCCCATAAAATGAATTGAACAAAGCCCGGATAAGTGACAGAGAGAAAATGGGAGGGATGGAAGCGGGAAAAAATGGAAGTCGTTTTTTCCTCCCTCGCACAATAGCTAAATAAAAGCCCCCCCGGCCCTCTCACTCCCTGACATCAGTGTGCTGTAGACTAACAGGTAGCGGGTTAAGTACCTGCTGTTGACTGTCTGATTAGGAATAAAGGCACATGGCGGTGGAGTGAAGCACACAGCCAACAGATGCTCCCGGGTTCGCCACGGCGGAATACGTGGCTCAATTACGGCCGACCCGAATTGAAAGTGATAGTGATTTAAGTCTTCCCGATACACCGGGGCCCCGCTCTGACAACAGCGGCCTTTTCCAGGAGCCCCCCTAAAGTGGCCCCGCCACGCTAGCCGGGGCGAGTGCGAGTCGGGAGGAGCGGCGGCATCGATTTACAATAACATCCCTTAATGACCTCGCTGCGGTTTGATCCGAGCTGTCATTACGCTCGGCAAGCCCGGGGGACAGCGTTTGGTGTGACACGCGGCCAGGCCATATAGAGAGGTGGAACGGTCCCGGGCGGTTGAAGGTGGAGTTATCCGAATGAATCGCCCATCTCTGGCGAAGGGGGGGGGAGACTTGTCGATAGCGGGTAAGAAAGACCCCCCCCTCTCCTCGGACCATTACATAGGATCTCCCGGCTTCATTAGAAGCGCTGATGAGTGTGAGGGTGGAGGGGTCTGGGAGGGGGGAACATCTGATAGTTTGCTGCTGCCCTCCTAGTAATTGGCCCTGTTAATGAGTCCGGACTGCGGGTCAATATTCCACTCGGCCGCCAGTCAATAGCGGTTACCTGCAACACAAACACTCAAAACCTGCTTTCTCACAAAATCAATGTCCTATTAGTCCCACCCTCTACAGCGCCCCTCGCCCAATCGGATCGATCCCCCAGGAGAGAGGGGAGGGCTCTGCAGTTGATCCGTGTGAGATTGCATTGAAATCACCGGAATTATAACCGAACCCCACCTGGTCATTTGACACCGGGCGATAGCACGGAACGTTCTTCATCGTTTGTTGGCAGTGAACATGACAAATAAAACGAGACGAGACACAGGAAGTATGAGCAAATCTAAAAAAACTGCATGTTTTTCTTCAGTGATCCGTTTCCATCAATTCTTGTATTGCTAGACTCAGATAATCATCGTAATCATTTGGAGTTATATAATATATACGTATGAAATTAATAATTTATACATAAAAAGCAATGTACTGCAGTCGTTAGGTCCAAACTTTATTCCGTACAATTTTAAACCATGAATGTTCGTTTTCATTTTTTTGCACGTCTAAAACTCTACAGTACTTTTTTGTATACAAGAGTCTAAGAAAAACAACTGCACAACACCACAACTGTCGACAGAGAATGTCCTATTGCCGCCCAATCAAAAGTGTCTTCCTTTTTCTGTCCAATCGTTTCACTGGGGCTGTATGTAAGCGTCTGGCATAGTTTATCTGTAACCGCGAGGTCTATAGTTTTTTGATATCCCATCATTGGAAAGAAAAACATGTCGAGTTAATCAAAGTGTCTCTCATTAAATCAACATTAGGCATCTGTTCATTCCATTCCAGGTTACTTTCCATCTGAGTGTTCAGTGCCTCTTTGCATAGATTGCAGATGATCATTCCAGCCCCACATCTGATGATGCCGCCTGCCTTCATCCCATTGGACAGGGTCGTCTGTAACCATGGTTTCCAATCTGGAAGTGGTTCTGTTTTGATTTCATTTGTTTTTCTAGAAACATTTAAAAAGGCTAATAAATGTACATTGTAATTTCGCTGCAAGGAATATCGACAAGATATTTACACAAATGTTTTTTACAGAGACCGAACAAAGACCTCATAATATATATTTGTCTGCGTATCTCAAAGGCAAAACAAATAAAACGCAACAAATTCTGTAACGTAACTTTGTACATAATTGCTGATAAGCATTTCCAGGTACCGTGAGGTTAAATTACTATTGTAAGGTCCAGTCTGTTCTGTGGCACATGTGTTTCACAATGAACTGGGATAAATATTCAAAAGAAGCAGCTAACGCACCAAATACAAATTCATAAAAATCCTGTCTGTACACGGAACGGAGATAGGAAATGTACAAACTCAACTCAAGCGGAGTCTAACAACGCACGCGGAACCGTCAAAAGGTATTGGATTAATATATTAATATCAAATATTCAGTCGGAAATCAATATACACCCTATTGAATCTTGTTCTTCGTCCCGACATTCTCGTCGGCCTGTCCGTACGGTTCCCGGACCGGCGCCTTTCTCCACTGAAAAGCAGTGCATGTCGTTCTCCCTACGGGGTTCCAAACGGGTAAGTGCAATGTTCTAAGCATCCGCGACGTTCTCCCGTGAAGGGGAGCTACCGCGCCTCCACCTCTTTAGGGTTACGGGAGGGTGAGTAATCCCGAGGATCCTGGGTAGTGAGGGGGGTAGTCCTTCTGGGGGAGGCTGGTCTGGCATTACCCGCCGGCACTAGAGGAGGCGGGGCACTAAGGGCAGCCGTGGGGGGTGTCCGGTTGAGCAGGCCGTTGTGTGCGGTGGACGGGCTGAGCCTGGGGTAGGGCATCCCCCCCAGGTGAGACATGAACGGGGGCATGTGCGCCAGGTGGCCCTCGATGGGCGACTGGTGCAGCTGGTGGAGCCGCGCCCGGTCCAGCTCCTCCCTCAGGTGCTGGCGCTCCCTCTCCTCGGCCTGTTGCCTCATCCGCTCGTGCTCCCGCCGCACCTCCAGCATATGCTCGTGGTGGGAGTAGTCGTGGGCCTCCCTCTCCCGGTAGGCCCGCTCCTGCTCGTACATGCTGGGGAAGCGCTGGGCCTGCTCCGCCCGCAGCTGGAAGTCCATCCGGCGCTGCAGGTCCAGGCTGCGGTAGGCCTCCCTGAGCGGGTCCCAGGGGAAGGCTTGGTGAGGCAGCCGGTCCCTCCCGGCAGCGGCTGCCAGGGGGCTTACCCCCATGAAGGGGGCCATGCGCGCTCGGTCCAGCACGTTCAGACTGCCCATCTGGTGCATGGCGCCCATGGAGAGGGGCAGGGAGTGTGCCATGTGGACCCCGTGCAGGGAGCCGTGGGTGGGCATGTCACTGCAGCGCGGGGAGGGTGGAGGGGGCTGCTGGGACAGGGGAGGGTGGTGGTGGTGGTGGTGGTGACCAGGCTGATGAGGTGGGGGAGGTAGGGGCTGAGGTGGAAGAGCAGGCTGCGAAGCAGGCTCCGAGCTCACCACCATCACCTCCTGGTCCTCCTTGTGCTCCTCCTTGATCTTCATGTCGTTCTTCACTTTATGCTGCATCAGGTCCCCTCCGGAGGTGGGTGGCCCCTCCTTCCTGTCCCTGTCTCCGTCCTTCAGTAGCGTGGGCAGGGGGCCCCCGGTCAGCTTTGTGCCTGTGTCCGAGAGCACGGCCTTGGAGTAGGGGGAGGGCGTGCGATGGGCTGGTTTGATGGAGTCCTCAGAGGAGCGTCTGTCTGTCAGCTCCTTCCCTCCGCCTCCGGGAGAGCGTCTCTCCTTCACTTTGACATCCCCGAGCATGACGGCCTCCCTGTGGCGCTCTAGGAGCTCCTTCTCGGCCTCCCGGACGCGGTCCACGCTGCCGCTGTTGTGGCGACCCGAGTCACTGGAGTTCTGGCTGTTCGAGCGAATCAGGCTGCTGATCTGGTAGCTGGTTGGGGCGGAGCCGGGGGATGAACGGTTCGAGTGGCGGTTGCGTTCAATCGAATCTCTGAGGGACACGAAAATAAAAGATGCATTTATCGAAAGAGAGACAGCCTCGTTTTTTTAAGTTTAAATGGAAATCAGTGTGCATTAAAATAAACTTGAATAACACATAAACGTGTAACAACCAGTAGTAGTGGTCACACACACAGTCTACCTGACGTACCGGTCTTTATCCTTCTCCTCTTTGCCGATGGACGAATCTCTTTTCTCCCGCTCTCTCTCCCTCTCCCTGTCTCTCTCCCGGTCTCGCTCTCGTTCTCTCTCTCGCTCGTGGCTGTTGACCGAGTTGCTGCGCTCCGTGTCCGCCGCCTTCGGCCACTGAGGCGGCGTGGGGAACGAGGGTGGGGTCCGGTGGAGCCTGTTCCAGGTGTCGTGGTGGGGGCCTCCGAACCCTGGCAGGCCCCCGGGGCCCTCTTTATGGCCAAAGACACTGTTGGAGCCTTGAGGAGAGGAGACATAGGAAAGGGAAGATTGTGAGCAAACCAAACTAAACCCTCTCCTAGACCTCCCCGTCATAAGACAGAGACTAAAGACAAAGGGAAAGAAAGGAAATCAACACAAAAGCAGCTTTGTCTGAAGTCCTGAGGGCCCTGAGTGGGCCCCTTCTACAAACAGCTCTACTTTACAAAGACCTGCAAGGTTAATGGTTCCCCCCTCAGCTTGTCTCCTTGGACCAAGAGATCTACTCTGCTCTGCTCCCCCATTCATTCCTCTGATTCTCAGCTCCTTTTTACTGGCAAGGTGGGTGGATGAGGGGGACTGAACTGCCCTCGGTGGGGGGAGGGGCGTGGCGTTCCACAGCGTGTCTATTTCACTGACATCCATTTCGCTTCGGGGCGACTGACTTGGCAGACGAGGATAATGCGGGGAGTGGGACGGACAGGGAGAAACGAGGAAAACCAAGGAGAGAGAAACTGAGAGGACGCCTCCCAATGTGGCCGTGAAGGGGCCTGTAGAATAATGAACCCATGAATAACAACCAGCCAGCCAGCCTGTGAGTGTTGTGTGGTTTGGCAATGTTGCTGAGAGACTAAAGCCAAGCTACATGGAACGAGGGGAGGGGAATGGAGAGAGACAGGGAGACGGAGAGAAAGGGCGAGAGAGAGTGAGAGCTGTGCTGTTCTGTCCCTGTGCTTCCTTCCTGTTTATTCCTCCCTGCGCTGTTTTCATTTTGGCATTTAATGCGGCTAAGCTAAGTGCCTCGATTTGATTCCTCCCTGGCCCTTCCCAGTGGCCTGATCTGTGTCTGTCCGTGAGGGACGGGGGCCGGCGCTTACCAAGCGAGGGGTTGCCTAATCCTCCGAAGGCACTGGTTGAAAGGTTGCCGAGGCCGCCAAAGGTACTGGAGCGACTGAAAGGATCTGCAAAATGCCAAACAGGGATTAGCTGAGCTGGCTGGAGGAGACCGACCACTCGTTCCACTCGGCTTTTCTCTTACAAGCGGAGCTGTGGGTTTTCTAGCGCTTTCACCCCTGCTCCCGCTAATCCTACTGTGTGTAGCTAGCTAGCGAGTACCGCCGCCCGTGCTAGCCACCGGGTTCATTCCAGCGCTGTCCCGTAAACGGAGCGAAATCTTTCATCTCTGGCCCTGACGCTAGGGAGGCCCTGTCTGATTTGGGAGGTGGTTTAGGTGGAGCTGGACCGCAGATAAGACAGGGGAGATGGAGGAACAGGGTCTGGACAGTCAGGCACAGCCTCTGGACGGGTGAATCTTTGTGGGGTTTAGAGGGATGTCAGCGTTTCAGACTGACATTCATACCGCTACCTTGACGAATAGGCAACATCCGCTGTACCTGTAGGGTAATATTTATAATTCCAAGTTTATTTAAAGCTCTGAGGTTTTACCTGATCCTATGAAACCTTTGTCATTAAAGATTGCAAAATTATAACGGGACAGTCATCGAGTAGTGTCTTTTTCAAATCACAAATCCTTTCAACTCACCTGAAGTAATATTCAGTAGAGCAACGGGATCTGTTTCAGCTCCAACTAAGGTGTTGTTTACATTTCAAGAGACACAGTAAATCGCAAGCTGGACTTATCTAAGTTTGCATAATCATATCCGTAGCGTTTGAATTTACGCTGGTATGACTTTGGCCGTCGGTCACGAGAAAATCTGGGTTGTATGCGTGTGAGCTGCACAGAAACGAGATCCGACACCCGGAAAAATATGGTGCACGCCGTCTCAAAATATGCCGTGTCAGGCGGTCCGATTTTTGTTCACTAACTAGTTTACGCGACAACGTAATCTAGTGCCACAAGTCTTCTTCGATATATTTCGAAAGATGTAGCATAACGTAAACCAGCCATAGGGAGCTCAAATATATACATACGGTAAACTCTTCCAAACAACTAACGGAGACATCATCATAAAATTCGGTCGTGGTGAGTGAAACAAAAAAAGGTAAGAAGACAGATGAGACAGGTGGTAAAATGCGGTGCTTCTTAACACTTACCTGCCAGGTGACTCGGAGGCAGGAAGCCACTGTGGTGGGGGGAGGGGCCGTAGGGCGAGGCAGCCGGATGGCCAGAGCCTATAGGAAGAAAGAGAAACATGTACCTCAGTGTGTCCATGTTAAAATGGAGGAAAAAACCTGAGGAAAACCGCGTGAAGCTGAAGAAAATACAGAGAAACACCCTAGGGTCGGCCATTTTCATCCTTGTGTTTCAATCACAGATGCCAATGGGAAAGAAAAAACGATGCTTAGTGATCAAGTGAGAAAATCCCTAAGAGCCTGTCACTCGTCACTCTGGGCCCTGTATTGGTTGGTACTGACCTGTGGAGGAGAACATGGGTCGGGCTAGGTCATGTGTGTAGGGGAAACCAGGAAACACTCCCGGGGCAGGAGGGCGACTGAACAGGTCCAGCTTCCCATTCATGTCCAGTTTGTGTGGGTCCAGCTGCATCTGCTGTTAGACAGAGAGAGAGATACAAAGAGAGAGATACAGAGAGAGAGATACGGAGAGAGATACAGAGAGAGAGAGAGATACAGAGTGATACAGAGAGAGATATATATAGGCAGATATAGAAAGAGATCACCCAGGATAAGATGAACGGAAAGGTGGGAGGATGAGAAAGACAGACAGAGTGGCACTGTCAATGTTTGCAAATGTAGTAATTAACAATAATTGATACCAGCTATTTCATAGTTCAAGGAGGGACCCGTAATCTGCTGTAATCACTGCCGTAATCACCGTGTGAGAGATCAGAGGAGTGACAAAATAACTAATGCCTCCAGATCCCGACACATACCCAGTGTGTCATAACAACATCAGTGTAAGCTGATTAGGCCAACTAAACCCTGTGAGGACCGGGTGCCTGAGACAACGGCAGAACTACAAACCAAAATGGCCGCCGCTAAAGACACACCGGCTGTAGATACGGAGAGACGGCAATCCTTGGGAATGGAAAACATTTGGCAGAGGCGCAAGGGAGGAGCAGGCGCTTGACCTCCCCACAGGGGCGTTTTCAGGATCTGACCTTTAGGGGGGCCTGAGTCCCTAATGAGAATATTTCTCATGAATAATTTTTCAAGCCCTTTCAACTTGTAATTGTTTCTCCTCTGAGACGGTCACCGACAGACAAGTTCGCAAACTCTAACTTGAGAGTACAAAATGATTTCAGAAATTAATAATATTTTTAGGGGTGCTGAGGTGAATTTAGGCGCGCTTGAGCACCCCTGAGAAGAGTCTAAAATCGGCCTGATCTCCACCCGCCACCCATGATGCAGACACACGTATAGACGCACACGCGCACGCACGCACGCACACACACGCACACACACACGTACACACAGCTGGCTCACCTTCATCTTCTGCTGGTGGTGGTAAATCTGCCAGGCGATCTGGACGTGCACCGCACACCACTTCCCAGGTTTCTGAGAACGAACGACACGAACGGTTACACTCGAAGAAACAAAACGTTGGGAAATGTTTAAGTTTGACACCGGGGGACAAATGAAACTGTGTCTTACTCTGACTGATGTCCTGAACGGATCTGACACCTGCGTTGGCGAGAGAAGAGAACGGGAGACACAATGATCAGTATGCCGTTCGCCGCCATTGTGAGGACAAACTGGGATAAACTCTGTGTCTACTCACCCGTGGGTCCTTCTGGAGGAGGGTGTGAGGTACTACCCCCGGGCGCGATCCCACATCGATCGGATTGGACGACTGAGGGAGGACATGGGAGGACTTAGTGGAAACACAAACCCATAACCATGACAACAGGGCATCTGTAAACGAGTGTCGCTTCTGTATAGATTCACCTGCCTACAGCAGACGTGTATGATATGAACATGATATAAACATGATATGTACATGATAAGAACATGCTATGAACATGATATAAACATGATATGAACATGATAAGAACATGATATTAACGTGATATGAACATGATATGAACATGATTTGAACATGATATGACCTGCTTCACAATGAGTAATCCAGGACACAATCAGAAGGCAAAGACGATTGTGGTTCACTGAGGTCCAAAAGAACCAGAATAAACCAGTGACCATAAAACACCCCACTCCCTGTCCGGGTCACCTCTGGTACTCCACCCTTCTACCCCCCCCAGCAGTAGATTAAGGTGGTGTATCACGGGACCACCCCCACCCCCATCACCTCCACCCCAAACCCTCAGTGGGGCTCAGCAGGGGATGTGTGTGTGTGCCAACTGCACTGTTCTCTAACCATCTGGAGGTGGACAACAAAAGGCCTTCATAATGGAGCCTGTCAGGATTCAGACCTGGGGATTTAGGACAGCTCTGATTGGTGGCTTACAACAGGGTCAGAGCCTATTGAAGGCTGCCAGGCGCTGATCGTCACACAGCAGCCAGCCACGCGCACACACACACACACACACATTCTGGAGGAGGGTGTGAGGTACTACCCCGGCGCGATCCCACATCGATCGGATTGGGCGACTGAGGGAGGACATGGGAGGACTTAGTGGAAACACAAACCCATAACCATGACAACAGGGCATCTGTAAACGAGTGTCGCTTCTGTATAGATTCACCTGCCTACAGCAGACGTGTATGATATGAACATGATATAAACATGATATGTACATGATAAGAACATGCTATGAACATGATATAAACATGATATGAACATGATAAGAACATGATATTAACGTGATATGAACATGATATGAACATGATTTGAACATGATATGACCTGCTTCACAATGAGTAATCCAGGACACAATCAGAAGGCAAAGACGATTGTGGTTCACTGAGGTCCAAAAGAACCAGAATAAACCAGTGACCATAAAACACCCCACTCCCTGTCCGGGTCACCTCTGGTACTCCACCCTTCTACCCCCCCCAGCAGTAGATTAAGGTGGTGTATCACGGGGACCACCCCCACCCCCATCACCTCCACCCCAAACCCTCAGTGGGGCTCAGCAGGGGATGTGTGTGTGTGCCAACTGCACTGTTCTCTAACCATCTGGAGGTGGACAACAAAAGGCCTTCATAATGGAGCCTGTCAGGATTCAGACCTGGGGATTTAGGACAGCTCTGATTGGTGGCTTACAACAGGGTCAGAGCCTATTGGAAGGCTGCCAGGCGCTGATCGTCACACAGCAGCCAGCCACGCGCACACACACACACACACACACACACACACACACACACACACACACACACACACACACACACACACACACACACACACACACACACACACACACAGACACACAGACACACAGACACACAGACACACAGACACACACACACACACACACACACACACACACACACACACACACACACACACACACACACACACACACACACACACACACACACACACACACACACACAGCTTCTGCTTATCTCCAGCTGAACGGCAGCACAGTGGCTGGCAGCTTTGGCACAGCTTGCTTAGAGACATTGTCTATTAGCACAAACAACTGTACAAAAGGAGCAATTTATAAGGCTGTTTCAAATCAAATTGATCCTCTACGCTGTACACAGACTGTAAAGTAACACCTACGCTGTACACAGACTGTAAAGTAACACCTACGCTGTACACAGACTGTAAAACAATTATTTGGTGAGCAAGTATTTGTCCTAATAAACCACAGACATACATATGTTTCATATTAGGAGTGTGTGTGTGTGTGTGGGGGGGGGGGCTAACCTTGGGTTGGAAGGCCCCTTGTAGTGAGCTGAACGGTCCTGAGTGAGGCAGTAGGGGGGGCATGCCTGGCATTGTGGGGGCGTAGGACGGGAAGAACTGTATGGAGAAGAAGAAACACACAGAACCAGCTTATAAAACAGCGTCACAACAAGTCTCATTCAGACTGCACTGGAAAGGGTTGCAGAAAATACATTGATGTTTCAACACCTCTGCCTATTTCTTAGACGAAAGTTGAAAACCAACAGGCGTACTTACATTCGAATGCCTAATGAACGGATTGTCCAACTTCGGAGCGTATTTGTCGAACTGCGGAGAAAGTGGGAAAAGCAACTGCGGGTTAACGATGTCAAACTGAGCGACAACTGAAGCTCCGCATCTGCGAATCAAACACATCAAAGTAACAGCGGAAAACTCATCAACCCTCCAGTGATACGAGAGACAGAAGGGAAAGTTCAGTTGGACATCTGTAAGATCAGAAGCCTTGAACGTCTGGATGCAGCAGGCTCTGAGGAAAAGCAGAGCGGTTCGGGTCATTGTGTTGGTGTCATTTAGCACGTGGCGGTGAGTTACATCGGCAGGGACACGACTCCTCAAATGGAGCGCTAAAATTAGGCAGATGTGATATTTCAATTTGTCTGCGAAACAGAAAAACACTATTAGAGATAACCTCGACCTGGAAACAGAACTATACATGGAGATGCATTGGAACAGGTCCTACAAAAAGGACCCCTGCGTAAAACCTGAAGATATAGACACGATTCTTACTAAGTGGAGTATTTGGAGAATTAGTGAGCACTAGTGAGCACCAGTGAGAATTAGTGAGCACCAGTGAGAATTAGTGAGCACTAGTGAGAATTAGTGAGCACCAGTGAGAATTAGTGAGCACTAGTGGGCACCAGTGAGAATTAGTGAGCACTAGTGAGAATTAGTGAGCACTAGTGAGAATTAGTGAGCACTAGTGAGAATTAGTGAGCACTAGTGAGCACCAGTGAGAATTAGTGAGCACTAGTGAGAATTAGTGAGCACTAGTGAGAATTAGTAAGCACTAGTGAGAATTAGTAAGCACTAGTGAGCACCAGTGAGAATTAGTGAGCACTAGTGAGAATTAGTGAGCACTAGTGAGAATTAGTGAGCACTAGTGAGAATTAGTGAGCACTAGTGAGAATTAGTGAGCACCAGTGAGAATTAGTGAGCACTAGTGAGAATTAGTGAGCACTAGTGAGAATTAGTAAGCACTAGTGAGCACCAGTGAGAATTAGTGAGCACTAGTGAGAATAAGTGAGCACTAGTGAGAATTAGTGAGCACTAGTGAGCACTGTGGGAGCACTATTGAGCACGGTAGGAGCACTGTGTGCCTACATGTAAGCCAATCCTGAGCCTCTATATTGAGGATAAGTGCAATGGACACTGACTTATTCCTACTGAGTAAATACACAAACCATTTGCAAGTACTTTTGCAAGTGTTTTTACAAACCGTCCTTGGCAATCCTTGGCTGCAGGTTTGGGTTTGTATGAAAGAGGAGAAACCAGACCCGCGGCCAGTTTGTGTTCTGGCTCGCTCCGGCAACATGGGCGGCAGAGGAGGCGTTTCTCTAGCTCAACACGCTCCAGGCACAGCTTTCCTCTCTCTCTCCGACTGGGCCGGTCTCCCAGTGTAACGGGCAACTAAACGTCCGCCAGGGAGAATGCCCACAGTGGCAGGCGGTACGTTTGTGTCTGTTAATTGGCCCAAATCAGGCACAGACATCCCATTGAGTGTAAACGCTGAGGCAGCTCTTGGGCTCATTAAGCGGGCCTGCTCCACCTCTCCTCCCCATCAGAAGCACAGGCCTGTTTTATGTTTTACACTGGGGCAGATATACTCACTGGTGGCTTTATGGCTGTCTATAAAACTCATTCTTTGTAATTTACGGGGCCTGTCAGAGGTTTATTGTAAACAGCTTCAGATAATTAAAGCTCACTATTTCATCTTTAAACAATTAGGGATATTCCTTTTCCCTAGGAACACAGTGTGGAAGAGAGACACTTAGAGTTACCATTTGGCACGCCAGCTGCTGGAGAACATAGAATAATAAACAAATACACATTCATAATTTCATTAATTACAGCTATTAGCCAAGGGCTGTTAAATAGTTGAGATGACATGGAGCGCTCGAAGTGAGCACAGCTGGACCGACTCTACTCCAACAGCACACTTCATGACAAACAGAAAAAAGCAACGACGACGTCAACGTTATTCCTGCCTCTCAAAACAAGCAGTGAAACGTACGCGAGGAGACAACATTAATAGAGAAGGGGGAGAGAAAAGGAAATATGGGTTAAGTCAAAACAGGCTCATTAAACAGAATACTCTTATATTCCATTATAACAGCTGTGTGCGTCAGTACAACTTTGAGATTTGTGTGCACACAGGCGGAAAACAGCGCACACAGTGTCAGTACTACTGGCAAGATGAGGAAATAACACAACAAGCCTTTATGTCTTCAAACCGAGTGTGTTGGCGTTATGCCGGGCTGTTATATTCAGGTGCCGTAGACGAGCGATGAAGGACACCTAAAACGTGTACGTTATCAGATAGCTGCTCATCAGAGAACTGGTTCAATCTGGAATTAGTGGAATTTTCAGATGTTTTCTATATTTTGTGTTTATAGAAATATTGTGGTACATTGTGCCATTTTTTATTAACTAATATGGTAGCACAAAACAAGGCGTTAAGTATTTTTTCCTACTTTTCCAATCATGTAGTATTTGCAATTAAGTGAACATGTACCCATAAAGCCATGGCTTTAACAACAAAGTATGTTGTTCACAATTTCAAGTATTTAGATTAACTAATTAATCAACCAAATCCTCTAATGTTAAAACGGCGTGATGAGCCATTTGTTTTCTAAGTTATCACTTCTCCCTAACAAATTTGTAAAAAAGCAGACGTAATAAATTTAGTTTTTTTATTTTAAATCATTTCCCTGGGGCTAAAGTGGAGGGACTGCAGTTACAACGGGAATTCCGGAATGACCCAGCGGTGCGCCGGACATTAGCCTTTTCCCGGGAATTCCGAGGCACAGGGATAATGCTTCATTCCAAATCTCGGCACTCTAAACGGGCCCTCGCGTCTTTATGAGGGATCGTGACATGACAGATGATATCTATTAGACTTGACGCTGAATGGGAGCAAATGGGAGTCAATTTTCTGATGGATTTCTAAGATTGCTGCGCGACGACCAAATGATGGATGAGCACTCAGAAGTGTTCTATTGGAAATGTTTCAGATCCAGGGCTGCCAATTCTTCGCCACCGGCTGACTACACGGCCTGATGCCTTGCTTTAGGGCGGTTGAGAAAGGCACGGAAGCAATTACGCATTATGAAAACAGCCCGGGTGACGTCAACCTCTTTCATGTGCCGTGAAATCATTGACTGAAACCACGGGCTTTGGAGTTTGTCATGGCAGAGCCTGAGCTCCCGGTGCTGTAGTCACGCCACACATCTGTTTGGAAGGCCTTCAGGGTTCTCTTGCGGGGAAATCGGAACATTCAAAAACATTTAAAACGCATCCATATGAAAATAATCAAAACACTCCCTTCAATCGCTCTCCTTTGTGCACGGCCAATACGGTAGAAAATGTCAGTCATGTTCCGGGAGAGAGCGGTGAATAAATTGAATCGACGGTACTGACATGGGTTGAATGGCTTAGGCAAGCTTGCTGTGTGTTGGAATAGAAAGGGGGAGTTCAGTGAGCCTCTGAGCAGTGTAATGTGTTTGAAGCTTGGCCCTGTATGTAAAGACTACATGTACACCACCACATGTACACCACCACACGTACACCACACGTACACCACCACGTGAAAGCACCGGGTAAAAGCACCCCATGTAGACCACACGTACACCACCACATGTACACCACCACACGTACACCACACGTACACCAACACGTGAAAGCACCAGGTAAAAGCACCACATGTACATCACACGTACACCACCACATGTACACCACCACATGTACACCACCACACGTACACCACACGTACACCACCACGTGAAAGCACCAGGTAAAACACCACAAGTACACCACACGTACACCACACGTACACCACCACACGTACACCACACGTACACTACATGTACACCACACCATGTACACCAACACACGTACAGCACCACACGTACACCACACGTACCCCACCACACGTACACCACACGTACACCACACGTACACCACATGTACACCACATGTACATCTCTGATCTCAAGGCATTACATGTTGTGTCACTGTAACAGTATGCAGACAACCATCTGAGGAGGCACCCATTGTCATATGATTGGATAGAGGAGGGCAGGCTCTGGACCTATCATGCTTCAGGGTACTGGAGAGAGGACAGGCTCTTGACAGATCAGAAGGGAAGGTACCTGAGAGAGGGCAGGCTCTGGACCTATCAGAAGGCAGGATACCTGAGAGAGGGTAGGCTCTGGACCAATGCGAGGGAAGGGTTCTGTAGAGCGAGCAGGCTCTGGACCTATCAGAAGGGAGGGTACTGGATAGAGGGCAGGACCTGGACCTATCAGTAGTGAGGGTACTGTAGATGGAACGAGGCTGGTTATTTGGCAGTTTTAGTGACGGGGGTCGGTAGGGAGAGGGGTGGGTCAAGGCGCTGTATATGGGAGCTTTACTTATCCTCACATTTCTGGCTGGGGTACGCACCATGGGGGGTGCAGTGGGCGGAGTTATGATGGCGGCCGGGGGCAGACTGGGCGGGAAGGGCGTGAAGGTGTGCTGGTGGGTGTGTTGGTGCTGATGCATGTGCTGGTGTTGATGAAACTCCCCCCTCAAGAGTGACACGGGGGCCAGCGGGGACCCCGCAGAGGACGGCCCCCGGTTCCGCCTCTCTGAACTCTGAACTAGGAAGCGGTTGTTCAGCTCCTGCCGCAGGAGGTCATGCTCTGTAAAAAAGGAGAGCGAGAAAAGGGGGGGAAAGGGGGAGACACAAGAAAGGCACGAACGCCAGTCAGTTTTAACAACCGGGGTAGAGAAGAGAAAATAGTCACCTGGCATTCTCTGTTTCTCCAGCTCATGCTGTGAGGGTTTTCTACGTGAGGACTCATTGGTGGCGGTAAGAGAGTTGCCTGTGACAATGTGCCAATCAGAATCCCCGAATGAGGCTGGCAATACATGATTGGTTGGTTGAATGATATCAACAGGCTGGTATCTAAAGACAAGAGAGAACCAAGAGTCACCTCAGCAGAAAACACAGCAACCTAATCCCTGCACTCAATGCTACTAATGCGAGCTACATTGGCTACTATTACTGTGAATGTCTATTACATTACAATAAACATTTAAAAAGTAACAATGAAGAATAATTGACAAGAAACAATTATTCCCTCTATACAGTAACAAACGTATTACGTTTTGCTACACTTTACATATATCATGATATGCAAATATATATATTACAACAAGAACATAATAGAAGAACAAAAAGGCAGCTTTAATAAGAAAGTCTAATGTAATTTTGTCTCGTCTAGCATGATTTCCCCGACCTGGCATAACAGAGCAGTCAGCTGACAACATGCAGTGTTACGAAGAACTAAACATCCTCTGGCATTTCACTTCCAAGTTAGTCTTCCACTTGAAATATTGAAATAAACACATCATAGGGGTGCCTTATATATTTTTTTAATTAAACCAGCATACTTATAATGTTCAAATTTAAAAATGTCCACCATTGTACAATTACTTGTGGACTAAAACGGGCATCAACATATTCCAAATGGAGTAGTAATAGAGTGTTGGTACTTCAGATCGTCACCTATATGGCTTTGATTCTCTGTTTCTATGTGCAATTGGAATAAGTCAGTTCACTTACCTACTGCATCATCAAATGCAGAGCTTAGAGGGCCAGCGTGTTAACCGAGCATGTTAACTTTGATATAACATCACATATTGCACTTATTGACTTTACTTTTCTATTTGCTACGAATGAACTTGAAAAAGACGCCCTTGTATTGTTACTTATTTTAACTGCTACATGATGTGATTAATGGCTCGTTATCTCATTTAATGCCAATTGGATGTTTTATTTTTATATTTTCAAGAGAACAGGACACATAAAACTATTGAACATATCAGTGCTACAACAAGAAAACATCCACTACTGCCATGTTTTCACTGACTAGTCATTCTCACTGGCTTTAAACAAAAACGGTCCAGCTCAGATTCTACATTCAAGACCGACAGAAAGATGGCCCAGTCTGCCCGCGCCGACAGGACCGGGAGTCTCACCTGGGTAGGGGGTGCCAGTGGGGTGCCCAGGGACCACAAGGCTGTTGGTGGGTAAGGTCGGAGGTGGTGGGAGTGTGGCGGGGGTTGCGAACATGGCCGGATGGCGATGGGCCGGACTTCGCAGGGAGGAATAGTGCGAGGTAGAGAGGTTGGCTATAGACAGGGGGAGGGCAGGGGTGGAGCTGGGGAGGCTGTTCAGGTGATGGGGGGACGGGGGTAGGTGGTGGTGTTTGGGGAGGCCTGCACTGGAGCCGCTGTGAATAAAAACAATAGAAAAAGCACCCGGTCAGAGTTAACTTATAGACAGGGGATTTCTGTTTGTTCATTACGTGACCGTAACCTGGTCTGTATATGTGCCACGTTTAGTCTAGTTTAGAAAGGCTGGATTTGATATACATCACAACACAAGAGACATTTTAATTAGAATCACGTTATGTCATAACAGCCAGGAGTAAACCGTAAATGGCCCCCAGGGGTCCGATGTGTCCCAACAGTACCTGATACTGTGTAGGCTGCTGTACTGCAGTGGGTGGTGCTGGTGGTGCTGGTGGCTGATGACAGGCCGCGAGTGGTGTTGGTGCTGGGAGAGCGGTAGAGAGACTGGGACCCGGTGGTCCTGTAGAGAGTGCGACTGGACCCTCAGCAGGGGAGGCGTGGGGATGGGCGGGACCCGGTCCTGCTCTCTCTTGACGAGGACGGGGGACGGGGAGGCGGGCCGCGCCCTGGGGAGGGGCTGTGGGGGTGCGGCCTGTGCGGCAGGGGCGGCCGGAGGTGGCGAGGCGGGCGCGGGGCCGGACACGGGCGGGGCAAAGCACACCGGGTTACTCTGCTCCTGGCTACGCTGGAGCCCTGAGACTTTAGCCGAGCTGACAGACTTGGACTCGGGATTCTCATTCGTCGACACGCCTGCAGAGACGGAGAGAAACAGGGAGGCAGACAATTAGGAGGCGTCCTCCAAAACCAACAGGACGTCGACTTCGGTAGATCTGAGCCTGTTTCTAGGCAAGGATCGGCATAACCGGCAGTGAAGAACATGCTTGTACGTGACCGACTGCTATGAGAACTACAGTATCAGAGGGCCCGGAAGACAGAGCTCACCGCAGGTCGCGTGGACGTCTTTAATCAGGTCATTTCCACCCTTCGCCACAATCGCCTGATCTAATTTCTGCGAGCGCGATCAGGTCAGTATGAATAAATCACACGTAATTAAAGTTAAACGGGCGCTCCGATTCGGGGGCTTCGCCGAACACACAGTCTGCCGTGATGTAATTATGTTTCAATTGTGCTGAGAAACGAGATCACGCTCCCCCCGCTCGTGGGTTTTTTATGCATCATCCACTAGATCTTTTAACGTACGCCCGTTAGGCCGTAGCCGAGGCACTTTGAACCCCGCCAGACGCCGTATCTCAGGCAACTCATCCGGACGGCACCCCGGGGAACGCAAGGAGATTTTCTGACAAGGAGCATTCCCCGGAATTGTCGTGTTCGGCACGGAGAGCATGACGTTTTAATGGACTTTGATGTATCCGCTAAGTAACTAACGCGGCCTGGAGAAACCTCGAGGAGACTTCAACTGAAACGCACTGACAGAAAGCAGCGCTTGAGAAAATGGAGGACGACAGAGCAAGTGCCTGTGATAACGGCACAGTTCCCCGTCTCTCCACGACCACAGACATCCAGCTCTATTTCATAATCCGAGGTGAACGCGGGTTCACTAAACAAGACGCACGGCGTTCGACATTAAAACGAGAGCCGAGGAGGAGGTACAGAGCCCGTGGCATTCCGGCACTTACCAGAGAGAACAAAGAGAGAGCAGCGGGGAATAGAGTGTGACAGATGGATAGACGGAGATAAAGAGAGACCGCCGAGAAGAGAATGGCCCTTAAAGCATCTCTAATCTCTGTCTCTAATGCGGCAGATATTCGAAAAAAGGCTTACTGGGGACCCGATCAAACATCTCCACAGGCACGTCTCACCAGAGTGCAGCCAGTTGACAAATGACAGCTAGCCTCTAGCAGCTAGTGACAGCTCTGCTTTTTAGCTCCTTTCAGCCCGGAGACTCGGAGCAGACAGACATCTAATGGAATATCCAGGGCTTATTAGAAGCCGCTTCGTCTTTCCAGGATCGTGCGGCCCTTAAAAGGCTAATAAAAGGCTGCGTGAGATTTTAAACATGCTCCCCTTTGCCTCTACAGGAGTGTCGGGGGAGGAGAAGGTGTCACAGCTATCCAAGTGAAATCAGGCACGGGTATAAATAATACGAATACATTATTCAAATTGTATGAAATAAGGATTTCATGTCTGGATGGGGGCAGGTCTTGGAGAGAAGGGGGGAGGAGGGGGGTGAGAGAGAAATAGAGAAAAGCGAATAATTATTTGTTGAAATGTTGCCCTTCGCTGACGTTGCCGTGGAAACCGCTCTCTTTCCCAGACACGTTTGTAGAGGAACTGAAGGCTATGTTGTATGTGTGTGTGTATATATGTGTGCGTGTATATGTGTGTGTGTGTAATAACTAGCCAGTAGGATGGCTCCGGCTGGCATAGTGACGGCACAATGAGTGCCACTGGGTTATCCAAATGATGATTAGAATTGGGGATAATGAAGTCAGGGTGATGGATCAGCTGCTCTATCTGCTCAACACAGTGTGCCAGTCTGCTCCAGGACCAGCCGTCCACCACCCACACACACGCACGCACACACACGAAACCACACACACACACGCACACACACACACACACACACACACACCAAACCACACACACAGTGTTGCCATCTGCCTCCCCATTCTAATAAAGGGCACCAGGATGCGATTGTAAGAGGAGTTATGTTATTGTTATTGGATGAGAATGTAGCCACCCCGCAGCTCTGTCTGGCCGGCTGATATCCGACTGACACCAATTCATGTTTCATTAGAGGGCTTTAATGCTGTTACGAGAACATCTCAAATGTTAATACCACCCTCAGCTACGGCAGCAGATGAAGGAGATCTAGATGCAGGACATTCCTTCTGTGAACCTCCATGGCCCAGTTAGTTCAGTTTAGTTCTCTAAACCGAGATACCGTGGTTGCCCCTTGGGGAATGCCGGGCTTCACTGTTCCCCAGATGACATTTTAGGACACGGCCGATCGTTCTATAGTAACTCCCGTGGCGTGAATACTCTGGGGAGTATTCAGGCCTTGTGTGCACGAGGCTGGCCTGGCACAAAGGGGAGGGGTTTATGAGGGGAGAGCGAGCTTGGGGGGAGGTGGGGTTGATGATGGAGTGATCCAGGGAGGAACCAGAAGGACAATACCCCCTGAACACTCCCCTAATGACCGATGTTTCCCCCGGGGTCGCTGGTGACCTCGCTGAACTCTGGTGTAGCGCCACAGCTGTCCCGTCTCTGATATCCTTCACACCTGACCCCCTCTGAAGAACATCTGGAGAGCTGGCCACCACTCGTCTTCTTCCCACCCCGGCGTAACTGCTCCACAGCAACAGGGCGCGATCCAAACGGCGGCCCGTTCTCTTTCTAGTGCGCTCGTTTAGACCAGATCCCTATGGGCCGCAGCGCACTATAAACACCTTGGGGACAGTGGGCCGTTTGGAAAGCATCCGGAGACCCTGAGAATGCCAGATGGTCTGTGCCGCCAACCACCAGAGGCATCAATAAAGAATGAGGCGGTCCATCATGACACCAGCTCTTCTCCTCACAGAGAGACCATTAACTCTCTCAGCAGACTGACAGATAGTTGAGGTGGACAATCGACACGTAAATGCAGGTCGTGCGTGAGCTAGTTCACCTATAACCCATTGGCCCCTGGGAGCCATGAGTTGTGCATTAAAGGTAGAACATGACATGACCAATAAACAATTCACAAGTATTTCAGTAGAAAAAAACTACAACCATTGACGGTCAAATAACCTGCGTTGGTGACTGGGCGTACCCAAAATCATGTCCACCTGAAACGTCTGTTTACTTCTGTAGACACCCGAAAGCAAAAATGACTCGCAAGTACGGAACTCATCGGCGTGTTTAGTCGTTTATCTCAGACACACCTGGGATGACCACCTGCGAGCGAACCCAACGTCCGCGGCGGGTCAGAGATTTGAATCAGCGTCTAATTCAGTTGCCGACAAAACCATCGACCGTGCAAACCAAAGGGTTGTATGAATAAGCTGCTTACCGCAACGAGTACAGCCGAGATACGGGGGAAAGGAACCTGTATGCAAATCCGTTTTTAACTTTAGACGGTATGCAAATTCTCCCCGTCGCAACCAGGGGCCGTTGCAGCCTGGTGCTGAGAGCAGAACGCCAAGTCCTCCAGTCACCTCGCCCACCAGGCCTCCTCATTTACAAGGCAAACGCTGTGGTTCGCTCACATATCTCTGCCAGAACATAAACAGTCTGGGACTCGCAAAAAAAGAGGGGACGGAGAAATAAATAAATAAACGGATAGAACCAGGAGTCTCCTGAAATAAGTCGGAGGAGACAGACGGTCGGGTAGGGAACGCACTCCGCCTTGATCTCTCATCCAGCCTTGACTCTGTTCAACAGGAAACTCTCCTGTTCCTCTGTAGTGACTTTCACAAGGATGGGCTCTTCTTTTACCTCTCAGGTGTCGGCCTGTGCCAGATCCTAGCTGGTTCTAACTCGTAAATAACCGTAGCCAGACGGACTTGGAAGTCGACCACACGTTGCCGTTGGCGTGTGCGGTGCTGCCAGCAGCAACAAAGGCGGGGAGATTTGATCTGAATGATTCTGAAGGATTGTGAATGAATCGCGAGCGGACTCGCGCAGTGACGGCCAACTGTCACGCTAATAATCAAATCACAGCTAAGTGTGTGGTGGTCAGTGTCCTTCCCCTCACACCCGTTTAGTCTGCCTGGGAGCGTTTGACTCGGTGATGGGGAAATGGGAAATGAAACGGGAGACGGCGGCCAAGATAGCTAGAAAGTGGGAACAGCTGGTGTGTTTCAATGAGTTCTGTCCTTCGCCGCTGACAAAAGGACTCAGATGGAGACAAAATGGGATGGGTGTTAAGCTATAACGCGTCTACTGTCAACGCCTGCGCGTCAAACGTGAGCGCCTAATGTTCATTTAAAAGAGCTGAACGCTGGCCTGATTCGGTTTCCATATGATTCACCCGACATATGGCGTTTTCTTCCTGCAGCATGTGTGCTCGCTGTAAACGTGGCCGCTGTGGACTCAGATTCGTGAGGACGGAAGCCTGTTTGGTCCAAGCGCCGTGTTTACCCACTTCAGCGGTGGCCAAATCAAATGTCCCCAGGGCCGTTCTAAACCCTCATTAATCCCATCCTCATTGGTCCCGATCGGCTCCAAACAGGATCCCTCAACCCATCGTCCTTCCTCAAAACACAGCAGGGTTTATCCCCTCAGTATGTCTTTGTTGCAGAGTGGCCCAAGTGCTACTGCATCCTGTCAGTCTCCGCCTCCTCTGACCCCCCGGGGGTCATCTGAGGTCAGTGCCACTGGGACTTCCCGGAAGAATACAGGGCAGATGACATCTTTGAGCTGTTCGCCATAAAGCTCCAGTCTATTGGCTCTGCAGACACACGGGCCACCCTGCAGCCTGGAATGTGACCCCTTTTCACCGCCGGTGACCCCTGAATAAGGCAGTTGCTCCGAGGACTGCGAAGGCCGACCGACAGCTATCACCTTCAAGGGTGAGTTTAGAAACAATGTCAGGGAGTCGTTTGTAATGCTCTGAGCTCACTGGCCTTATTGGTCCATTAATTAGAGTGAGGGGCGGGCCCACCGGACTCGAACACAGCCGCAGCAGCTGTCTCCGTCGGTTACAGGAGAGAATGCAGCGTTGAAAATTATCTGCACGACTGGAGACCACGACTGCCACTTCTGATGAAGACCCCCGGATTCTTTGTCATGGCGCGGAAATGATACACAACCAACGAAGCAACCAGCCTGTCGACCAGCCTGTCGACCAGCCTGCCGACCAGCCTGTCGACCAGCCTGCCGACCAGCCTGTCGACCAGCGTGTCGACCAGCGTGTCGACCAGCCTGTCAACCAGCGTGTCAACCAGCGTGTCAACCAGCCTGTCAACCAGCCTGTCTTCACTCCAATACCTTCAAGACACGTTCAGAGTTTCTCAGTGTTGGCTGTAATTCTTTAACAGCACGGCAGCTTTATTTAGGCTAACACAATGCCCGAACACTTTCGGCAATACTTCCTTGTTTTCATGCAGGAAAGCATAACCATCTAAGGCGGGCAACTCATCTTCAAGCCAAACAGATGGAAGATAAGAACAGGGCAGAAATTAGCGAGAAAACAAGTCTCCTACACGTTTCAAGTCTCAGCAGAAATCCATTTTCTGTGAAATAGAATAGGTTTTTTTTCTCTGGTGGGTGAACAAGTAAATAAAGGTCCTATATTGATTCAGTTGAAGCAGGAACCTGTAATGAACCCTCGTGTCACTAAGTGGATATACGATTACTGATCACATATCAATGCTAAAGCGCGGTTGAATGAATACTAGCTCCCAGGTGGCGTGGCTCTAAGAACCTGCATGTTTTATTCGTTGCCAGCCCGTTCCCTATTTCCACACTCACCGTTCACACCTTTCGACCCGGAGATTCAAGCAGCAATAGGACTCTGGCATATTTCGCTATTTTTAATACATCATTCAGCGTTTTTTCTTCCACATTCGCCAACGTAGTCGTTCAGATGCGTGAAGTGGGACAGATACTTTCCGCAAGATCGGATTTCATCATGTGCTTTCCAGGTGACTTCTCAGATTCACTTAGAATTAAACTGGGAGTTTTAACCATTATCTGGGCTACGCTTCCAAACAGTTTTACCTCTAGGAATAACAATAGTGGAATATTATTTTCTTATAAAACAAAACCCGGGAAAAGTTATTATTAGAATCATCTAGAAAAATGTGTTTTTTTATGGAAAATCTGGACGACTAGATAAAATCAGATCACTCCTCGACCGTTTCATATCACTGTCATGTGATACAAGCTGTACCTTCATGTTACGCTGTTCTCTTCTTTCGGGATCAAAGCCTGACGTCTCTCTGCACGGATACCTGTATTCTCATTAGAGCTCGTCAACGGTCGTTCCTTCTCAAACACCGGCTCCCAATTAAAATTCCCCGCAGATGTCTCAAATCACACGGCCCGTATATCATGGCGTGTGCGGCCGTCCGCAGTTCTGTCCTTCGCCGGATAAGCCCAACTCATGAATGCAAACAACCGACTGAGGCTCGAGTAAAGCGCATGAGGCAAAACAAAGAGTAATGAAATTAAATTAATATTAAAACCAACAAGCCAAAACTAGAACACACTTATTGATTTCGGATAACAACACACACACACAGTATGTGGCGTCCACGCTAAACACACCCACAGTTCTTCCTCCCCTGTGAGAGGAAAAGAAGAGCCGTGGAAAGCCAGCAAATCTAAAACAGAGCGGCGCAGAGAGTTGAGCTGCCTAAAGCCTTAAACCTTTGTTGACTGCTTGTCTATAGATAGTGCCCCCATGAGATGTGATTTAAAGTGCCTGAGGTTTGGTTCCCCCAAGGACACAAGCTGTCCAGTAGAGACACAGCTGTCCAATCAACACCAGGCCTTCGGGAGGATTCTGTTCCGGGAACAGTGTTAAGGAGTTTGGCATTAGGCTAGGACTGCAGATAGACAGGACAGCGGGTGAAGGTAAGAAAGACAAATTAAATGGTCCACAACCTCATAATTGCACTCAAGTAAATCTCACCAGAAAGTTTCTCCAAATCTCATTATTCAGAGCTAAAGATATTCCAGCAGAGGAATCGTATCTAAAATAGAAGAAATGCAGACATAAAGAGAGCCCTTTCGGCTTTCGGCGTCAACGCTAATGACATAGTCACCGACATCTGTCACTCCATTTAGGAACCCTCATGTTCTGCACACAAACCACCAGAAAGAGTGACAATACATTCCCAGTAGTGCTCCCTAGCAGCCAATCCATCATTCTTCATTCGAGTGCTGCCATGGAAGACCAGAGAGCCAGAGACACACAGTCAGGGAGGAGGGGAGTTAAGATGGGGAGTTAAGAGGAGGAGTGAGAGGAGTGAGAGGAGTGAGCGAGCAGAGGGCTGGGAGTCAGGTGAGCAGAACCAACAGAGAGTAAAGCCCTGACCCGTGGACCTGCTGAAAGCCACACACACACACAGCAATGTCGGCTCACTGACACATTCTCACATTAGACACACACACACACACACGTTCACACACACACGTTCACACACGTTCACACACGTTCACACACACACGTTCACACACACACACACACACACACACACACACACACACACACACACACACACACACACACACACACACACACACACACACACACACACACACACACACACACACACACACACACACACACACACACACACACACACACACACACACACACACACACACACACACACACACACACACACACACACACACACACACACACACACACACACACACACACACACACACACACACACACACACACACACACACACACACACACACACACATATATTGTTCTCACAAGGGCTGAGGAACTGGGTGAAGACTTGCATCAAAGAAGACAAGCCAAGGGGAAGCAAATGAGCAACCGCTGGTAGGTTTTAAACAGACACCTAAGCATGTATAATTCCCCTGTGCTACTCTAAGTGGAGATAAGAAAGGGTTTGTCGTGAGCACAGTGAAGGTGAGACCACTAGATGTCTGTCGGACCAGGAACAAACAGTGAAACCACCCAGATGATGTACGTAGAGCAACAGCTGGAGAGGCTCCTATAGGCCCTCTGATAGGCTCTATGCCAGTTACAGAAGCCTCTGCATGTAGGCCCTCCTATTGGCCCTCTGATAGGCTCTATGCCAGTTACAGAAGCCTCTGCATGTAGGCCCTCCTATAGGCCCTCTGATAGGCTCTATGCCAGTTACAGAAGCCTCTGCATGTAGGCCCTCCTATAGGCCCTCTGATAGGCTCTATGCCAGTTACAGAAGCCTCTGCATGTAGGCCCTCCTATAGGCCCTCTGATAGGCTCTATGCCAGTTACAGAAGCCTCTGCATGTAGGCCCTCCTATAGGCCCTCTGATAGGCTCTATGCCAGTTACAGAAGCCTCTGCATGTAGGCCCTCCTATAGGCCCTCTGATAGGCTCTATGCCATTTACAGAAATCTCTGCATGTAGGCCCTCCTATAGGCCCTCTGATAGGCTCTATGCCATTTACAGAAATCTCTGCATGTAGGCCCTACTATAGGCCCTCTGATAGGTCTCTGCCAGTTACAGAAGCCTCTGCATGTTCTCCTAAACCTCTAGACACGCCCCCGGCAAAAACAAAATGCGCTGCGTGTAGTCAGAACACAGACGGATTCCTTTACTATTCCTGACAACAGACAAAGGTTCTCCTCCGGTCTCTCTCTCTCCACCCGCTCCACCTCTTTGCACCATCACTGTCTAAATGCTTGAGCCCAGGGACACGCCTGTGCCTTTAAACCTCTTTAAAAGGTTGAGGTTCAGATGGCTCACAGCCTTCGAAGAACCAGAGGCCTTTACCTCAGTCTCAGCTGCACCCGCTCCAGGATTAGCCTAGTGCTACAGTTAATACACAGCATTATTCTGTAGGCTCTACTGTAGGCTCTACTGTAGGCTCTACTGTAGGCTCTACTGTAGGCTCTTTATATACACCCTATACAAAGAAATATAGACACCCTGTCCCAAAAACATATACATCCTACACGTCCATTAACAAGCATTTGTGTTTTTCTGGTGCTAATACACACTAAAATCCACTCAACCATTCTACTATTTTCAAAAGCATACAAACCCAACAGGGTCATTATAAGATTAATAAAAATAGATTTTCAAAAATAACAATCTTGGCTTCGCCTTTTATCTGTGGATTAATTCCTTGGAGAGGAGATAAGGTTTTTGTACAACTCAGAGCCTTTTTGTGTGAACAATAAAGAAGAACACACTAATAAAAAATGTTAATCATTGTAAAAAAATATGAGTAATTTAGCAGACACTCCTATCCAGGCCAACTTATTGTGTAAATGATTGCGTATATTTTTGCGCTGGCCTCCTGGGGTAATCAAACCCACAACCCTGGCATTGCAAGCTCTATGCTCTACTAACTGAGCTACACAGCACCGTTTGTTTTGGACTAAAACATTATAATGGGAAAATATTGTTTAGTTAAAGGGGAACTCGGTAAATCTCTGCTGGGTGATTGGTGAGGCCCTTAAGGCTTTGTTGATAAATACCCAATGACGTGAGGAACCCAGATCGGCACATCTGGCCCACATCATTTGTAATGAAAGACTAGAAGCATCCAATGATCTAACTAGGATGCATGTGTGTGTGTGAGTGTGTGTGTGTGAGAGTGTGTGTGTGTGTATGTGTGTGTGTGTGTGTGTGTGTCTCTGTAAAACAGACCCAAGATAACCACTGGTCAATTCTCCCTAGGTGGTGAGACGTGCTGTCCAATCCCGTCCACTCCGTTCCCAGCCAAAGCAAACAGCAGTGGTCTCCCTGTCTCCCAGTTTCCTCTTCTCCACAGCACTAGAATAATAAACTCCCGGCTCTGGTTTGATCCCAGGCAGCGCGGCTCTGTATGTCTGAATGGGGCAGTAGAGCAGGCAGCCATTAGGGGGCCAGTCAGAACCAACCGGGGCCCACAGTCGCAGAGCGGGGAGTACAGCTGGTAGCCAAAACCAACAGCTAAACAGATGATGGCTTGTTTATAGGGGGGCGGTTTCCATGTATTTTTTCCCCCAAAGGCGTAGCTCCTGCGTCTGAACAAATTACCGCTTGTCTCCGCTAACAAAACACGGGCAACGATTAACGACGGCGGGTGCCGGCCCGGTCGGGCTTAAATCTGGGTATGAAGACAAGGATCCGTCTCGGTGGTGCGTGCGTACCTCGTAGTCATTGGGCCTCGTGCCGAGTTCTGGGGTTAACTGCCAGGGTTTTTCGCAGCTAACTCGACATGGACGTGTGGTACTGTGTGGAACCGAGGTGTGATCTCCCCCGTAGCAGACAGAGAGGCTCTAAGTGACAGCCACACATACGGTACACTGAGGCGACCACCTGACACCCCTGCTGAGAGGGTACGGGCAGACAGCTTGACAAACACCAGAAGTGTACCACCCTGACTCACAGAAAAATACTCGCTATGCCAAAACAGATACCCCTGTTAGATTTGGACTCTGGCTTCCCTCTGGCATGCTCCGGCCCCACACCTCACTCCCATCTTGGCATGTACCCCCAGACCCCACGTACGCAGATGGCTGTCCTTCCCAAAGTTGTGGATGTTAAAGCCGTCCACTTCCATCCAGTTCTTGGCTGTGATGAGGTCGGCTCTTTACAAGCCCGTGTGAACTGCTGCCCAAGAAGAACGTAAAATCCATTACAAACATGAGTGTAATATCAATCTATGCTGCCGCCGGTCCGCTGCCAGCGATTGTATATTATCCAAGCTCCATGTTTGGCCACAACCACCCACCATCTGGCTCTGTCGGTGAACATTACAGCCTTACAGCCTCACCTGCAAACAACACTGGCTCCGGATGCACAACAAAGACAGGCTGAACGTAGAGAGCTAGAAGCTGGGATCTTCTTCAAACCAAACACAGCGGCAGGAAAACCTCACACAGCTCAGCTCACACAACGACTGTAGCTGGGAGGGAAGGATTGGAAAAAACGACAGGCTCGAAAGCGGATTGGGCTGCATTCACACACACTGACACACACACACACACACATACAAACACACACACACACACACATACACACACACATGTGTATCAGTAGACACACGGACACAGCACACACACACATATCCGTACACACACACACACACACACACACATGTATCAGTACACACACACGGACACACACACACACTTAAAGGCTGAATAGCTTCAGTGAAGCGGAGTGTGCAAATGCATGCTAGCAGACAATATCTCACCCTCTTGTCTTGCAACGACAAGGTGATGCCGGTTTAAACAAGTCTCCGTATTTCATATCTTGCGCGCCTTATTGCTGCCGTACGGCGGCGTGTGCCGTGCTCATCCGAGCGGGCCAAAGCCATGTGAGCACAAATAGAAATGTCAGTCGAGGTGTGAGGTGAAGTGTCACCTCAAGGTCACGGGCCAGGCGACTACGCCACATCTGTTTTTCTGATTCGTTGCGCCGCGCCGCTGACGGCAGAAGGTTCACACATGGGAGGTGTAAAGGTGATGGGAATCACACGGTGAGAACGACAGACAGGAGCAACCGTGCTGCCCTTCATCATTTAACCATGACCCTGTTGTCCTGTTATCTGACCCCTGTTGTCCTGTTATCTGACCCCTGTTGTCCTGTTATCTGACCCCTGTTGTCCTGTTATCTGACCCCTGTTGTCCTGTTATCTGACCCCTGTTGTCCTGTTATCTGACCCCTGTTGTCCTGTTATCTGACCCCTGTTGTCCTGTTATCTGACCCCTGTTGTCCTGTTATCTGACCCCTGTTGTCCTGTTATCTGACCCCTGTTGTCCTGTTATCTGACCCCTGTTGTCCTGTTATCTGACCCCTGTTGTCCTGTTAGCTGACCCCTGTTGTCCTGTTAGCTGAACCCTGAATGAAGGAGGACAGGAGGTGGAGGAGGTGAAGGAGGTGCAGGCTGCTGAGTGGCTCTAGACAGGGAGGTTTCTACATAAACCCAGTATCATGTATATAAAACCTGTAATAAACCTGACTCTCCCATTGGTATTGAAACAGGAAACAGAAAGTTGTCGGTAATCATAAGCTAGGACGGCCGTATGGTCCCACGTCACACAGAACTCATGCAGAACCGGAGAGAACCACCCAGAAAGGATCAGCGGAGGCCCGCCAGAGACTTCCGAGTAATTGCTCCATCAGCTGTTGTCTTCGGCAGCGCTAAAGATAGATCCATATTCAGTCAATGAAGCACACAGCGACAGCTGCCTAATGGTGGAGCCGTCATCTACACTCTCACTTGGTGTCAGGCCGGCCCTGCGTCACCCACAGCCAGAGATGATGGATGATGGAGAGGTTCAGGATATCCTGTCAGCCTGTCACTGAAGACAGGGAGACTGGCATCGAACTGGCATGACCGGTTGGCATGCTACTAAAACCAGGATGCGATCAATAGGGGCAAATGTTAAGAGCTGCTATTGAAGACTGGCTCGAATACATTTTGAATTGGCCAATCGCGGAGAACCCGGCTCTAATTTTGATGTTTTTTCCGTGCTGTGCCCACTGAACATGACCACGTTCGGAAATCTAGAATACTGTGCTAGCCAGGTATGTTTGGGGGACAACTGCCAACATCACATAGCCCAACACAAAAGAGAAACTATGTTAATAATTCAGTCAGATCAGACATGTTTCAAATGGAACTAATAGCCCCTCTAAAGGGGGAAACTAGCAAAGTACTGTGGACTTTGAAAACAAAGTATATATTAATGACCAAAAGAAAAACAGGACCTACTTAGTCTGACAATTTCCTGAAGTGTAAAATAAACCTAACAAATCGATCCAGCTGGCTTCGAGCGGAGCTGCCACCAGGGAGGAGCCACCAGGGAGGAGCCACAAGAGAGGAGCCACCAGGGAGGAGCCACCAGGGAGGAGCCACCAGGGAGGAGCCACCAGGGAGGAGCCAACAGGGAGGAGCCAACAGGGAGCTGCCGCCAGGGAGCTGCCGCCAGGGAGGAGCCACCAGGGAGGAGCCAACAGGGAGGAGCCAACAGGGAGGAGCCAACAGGGAGGAGCCACCAGGGAGTCCTGTGGGCGCGCCTCCCAACCCGCATAACACTCCTCATAAATAGAACATGACAATGTCATCGTAATTTAAAACGCTATAAATATTGAAGAAGACTTAAAATAATTTATGGGATGAGGCGGTTAAACAGGGTGTGTTTCTCCGCTCGTGCTAGGCGGCGCGGCGGGCAGCTGCAGTGCTTGCTGGGAATTCTGTAATTGCTTTTTCTCTCCCTGAAGCCAGCTTCCTGCCTTAAATAAAAAAAGCAATCTATGCCAGTAATGGCTCAATTAATAATTAAACATGTGTCTTATCTCCGTCGCGCTGCTTCTATTTATTTCCGTCTCTCTGACAGGGACGACTGCACAAACTGCATTGTCGCCATCAATAAAGACACACTTTCCCTCGAAAAACGAATCTCGAGCCAGCTCATAAGCTCTCATACGACAATGAACGATGATAACGGAGATGATTAATAAAGCAACAAAGTCCAACACGTTTGTGTTTTCCACGGATTCCAGTAACATTGGTTTTCCCCTGGATGGCACAGAGAACACGGCGGGAAACGCAGGAAGGGAGAAATCTATTAAGGGCTTGGGTTTTCTGAAAGGAGTTTGTGCTGTTTAAAATTTAAATTGAATCAGGGAAACAAATGAGCTTTCGAGCCAGCTTGACAACAACCACTGAGGTGATGCCGGCTGTCTGGGGATATCAGAGCTCCTAGCAGATGTTTTCAATCAAAAAGATTTACAGGAGCAATTAGGATTAAGATTCTTGCTCAAGGGCACAATGACAGTTTTTCATATTGTCAGTGACGGGATTCTGACCAGCAACCTTTTGGTAACAGGCCCTGTCTGTTTGCCTTTCTCTGTCTGTCTGACTGTCTCTCTGCCTGCCTGTCTGTTAAGCCAAACCCGGTCTCCAGGATATAAGTGCTCTGTCACTACAGGCCACCAGGCCCTGATAAAGAAAGCCTTTCTATTGAGCTGTGCTTTGTCAAACCAATCAGAGCTGGTACCAGGGTGAGATTTACCAGGATCCTCTGCAGTGACCGCTGCTTTTAATAAACCCCTCTAATGTGAATGAGTAGGTCACAGAAAGCCCCTTCAGCCCTTCTTGTGTTCTCTCTATTACTCGTCCTGTCCGCCCCCAGCCCAGGCCAACCCAGCAGGCACCGCCCAGTCCAGCCCAGCCCCATCAGGAAGCACCACCCAGCCCAGCCCAAACCAGCCCCACCAGGAAGCACCCCCCAGTTCAGCCCCGCCCCCAGAAAGCACCGCCCAGCCCCCCAGAAAGCACTGCCCAGTCTAGCCCAGCCCCCCAGAAAGCACCGCCCAGTCCAGCCCAGCCCCTTCAAGAAGCACCGCCCAGTCCAGCCCCCCGAAAAAGCACCGTCCAGCCCTGCCAGCCAGTCAGGCACTCCATCTCCCACTCCTCCACTCAGACTCAACAACCCGATAAGCTGATTATCTGGTCAAACGGGTCAACCTCTATTCATTACTGAATGGGCAAAAGGCCACAAACACAGAGCCACAGTGGCACTGCAGTTAGCAATACATTCAATGACCCGGACCAGGGGAGAATATGCCAGTGCATTCCAACCAGACCACCCCCCATCGCCACGTACAACCTCCCTCTCCACACTTGCTTTCTCCTTCCTCTTTTGTGTATGCAGGAGGCATGACGGACCCTATTCCATATTCTGGCAGGGTGTGTGTGTGCGTGTGTGTGTGTGTGCGTGTGTATAATGGACCTATAGGCTGCTACACCCAGGCAGCAGAGCTGAAGCCCTGGTCTGAGTATTGACGAGCAGCAAACAGCAGCCTCCAGGAACAAAGGGCACTCAGCATCTATTGAGAGGCAGAGCTGCCGTGGCGACAGGCAGCTTGATTAGTGATTCGACACAGGGACCCTGGGCTGTGTAGCACATAATGAGAGCTTAGAGAGCAACTATGAGCTCATGGGGGTGGTGACTGTGTGGTGGCTGGGTGGTGGTGGTGGGGGGTGGGGGATATGAGAAATTGTACTTCATACCAATCCTTGAGATGTTGACAATAGCACTGTATGTTGTATATGTAATAAATCCAAGTAAATCCTCCACTGAGATAACTAAATGTTTATCCGTTTCTTTGTTCCCCACTGCAGCATGTAAGCAGTGAGCAAGTCTTTGTCATCCATGAAGAGTTAATCTCCATATGAAAGTACAGTGGACTCCACCGCCCTAAAACTCCACCAGGAAAAAGGCTATTAACCCATTGAAAACAATGTATTTGAGCTACAGAAACGTTAAATAGAGCCATATTCTCACAGCCACATTGTCACAGCAATATTCTCACAGACTTATTGTCACAGCCATATTCTCACAGCCATATTGTCACATCTATATTCTCACAGCCATACTGTCACAGCCATATTCTCACAGCCATATTGTCACAGCCATACTGTAACAGCCATATTCTCACAGCCATACTGTAACAGCCATATTCTCACAGCCATACTGTCACAGCCATACTCTCACAGCAATATTGTCACAGCCATACTGTCACAGCCATATTGTCACAGCCATACTGTCACAGCCATATTGTCACAGCCATATTGTCACAGCCATATTCTCACAGCCATATTCTCACAGCCATATTGTCACAGCCATATTGTCACAGCCATATTCTCACAGCCATATTGTCACAGCCATACTGTCACAGCCATATTGTCACAGCCATATTGTCACAGCCATATTCTCACAGCCATATTGTCACAGCCATATTCTCATAGCCATATTCACACAGCCATATTGTCACAGCCATACTGTAACAGCCATATTCACACAGCCATATTGTCACAGCCATATTCTCACAGCCATACTGTCACAGCCATATTCTCACAGCCATATTCACACAGCCATATTCTCACAGCCATATTCTCACAGCCATATTCTCACAGCCATATTGTCACAGCCATATTCACACAGACATATTCTCACAGCCATATTCTCACAGCCATATTCTCACAGCCATACTGTAACAGCCATATTGTCATATTGTTCAACATTTCATATATGTTAATGACTGACCACAAAATGTAACTTTATCACTTAAACTCATAAATGCAATTTGTTATCCAATAATGTTTTGCGTCACTTGTAGCTGTGCCCCCCCCCCCATAAAAAACAAAAACGCAAAACCCCTTCAAACTGAGGCTAAATATGAGGGGAGGGCCAGCGGATAAATGGAATTAGCGATAAACAAGCATTTCTGCTTGGGTCCTCGGGCCCATGATGTTAACTATGGCCCCGGTTAAAGTTAAACGGAGAGTTAGTCGTGTCTGCCGGTGGTTGGGTTTATCCTCCCGTTCTGCTCAACTCTCCTACAGCCTTTGTTCCACTCTCCTAATCCAGTATGTGTGGGCCGGTAAGTTTAATGGAAACAATTTATTAAGTCCGGCTTAAAATGCCATCTGCTGCTAAGCCCTCCAAAGCCGCTAAGCTCCTGGTTTGGCCCAGAGCTCGCCGTGTTCACGCTTACTGTAATGCGCTGTTTAAAATGAGCACGACGGGTCAAAATTAATCAGGATTACAAGGTCACAAATCCACTTCAGAAATGGGTTTTCACCAATCTTTCTCCCCCACCTATCCCACGACGCTCCAGGTTTGCCCCGGGAGGAAATTGGGTTTGTCGATCCACTCACAGGAAAGCCTGGGTGGACTTGACAGAGCCAAAATGGCCCCCCAGTTGGAGTCAGAGTATAGTGCCGTTCCCCTCACACATTTCCTGCTCATACTAGTGTCTCGGTTTTCTGCCCGGTCGATAGGTGGTAGGTCGCCCTTTCCTCTTCTGAAGGAGTCGTCTTGAGTTTTGTAAATACCCCCAAAATGTGTTCATCCTCTCATGGCGGCACAGCCCACATACTCAGCAGCTACATTTGGCTTTATATTTGCCTTCAAAAAAACACAAGTCAACTTTGCACTGAAACCTGATCTCTTCCAATGAATGCGACGCCCACACGAGACCTAGCACTGTGTCTCTTCTTGAAAAACGCCAACATCCAGGAAATCAATAATTCTCTCAAAAGCTAAAGACAATTGTTAGGTAACATCACTGCAGACCGTACTAAAGCAGAAATGGTGGACTGTAGCTAGCATATCCTTGAGGAACCGTAGTGCCTATCCCATTAGAATACCCCGCGCACGTGCACTAAGCTGTTGCACAGCACGAAGAACTGGAGAGAGACAATGCACAATACAATGCAAAGACAAAGAAATGGTCCGGCCAAATATGAGCAAAAGGATTTCTGGTGGTTACTCAAGACCACGTGGGTTAATGAGGCTTAGTGCAACAACTGTTTGTTGGTGAGCCCTGTCTTCAAATAGGCTTAAACGCTGTCATCAAAACAAAAGCTCAAATCTGAAAAACTCAGAAATGAGCAAAATGTCATAACAGGAAATGAGCAAACATTAGCACTTTTTGTGCTACGGCAACTGTGAGCGTGTGACTGTGTGTGTGTCTGTGTTTGTGTGTGTGTGTGTCTGTGTGTGTCTGTGTTTGTGTGTGTGTGTGTCTGTGTGTCTTCGGTCTCATCAGCTGATAGTTTCAAGTGCCCAGTGATCAGAGGCTGAGAATAGAGAGCAGTGTCATGTAGACAGTAGATTGGTCTCAGAGGACTGAGAGGCCAACTGGTGATTGGATACATAGACACACTGCATGATAAACTAGCAAAACAGCCCTGAGGCAACTAAGCACTGTACACACAGACCTGTTTACACACACGAATGCACACACACCGGCCTGTTTACACACACAAATGCACACACAAATGCATACACAAATGCACACACACACACTCAAATGCACACACAAATGCACACACACGCGCGCACAGACACAAACACCGGCCTGTTTACACACACAAATGCACACACACACACTCAAATGCACACACAAATGCACACACACACACTCAAATGCACACACAAATGCACACACAAATGCACACACACACACACACACACGCACGTTGACTAACAGAGCTTCATCAAGACACAGCTAGGCCCTCTTCAGTTTGGAGACAGTAGGCTTGTGTGTATGTGTGTGTGTGTGTGTGTGTATGTGTGTGTGTGTATGTGTGTGTGCGTGTTTGAAACAGCAAGTAGACCTACAACTACAGGGTAAACTGACAACAGTGACAGCTCTGCAAATGACACGTATCTGGGTTCATTATGTCTTTGTCTGGAAGTCGTCCCCAGTCAATCTTTACTGTTGCTCTTCATAATACGATTGGATCTTAATCTATCCGAGGCTTTTCTCGACTGATGAAAATGGCCCTGTTTGATAGAAAAAGCCCTCCTGCTGCATCTGTTAATGGGCCCCGTTTCTTGCCCTGGGGGACACCTGCTACATGCTGCTATCCTTCATCAGCCAGACGACTACACCTCCCTCCACCCGTCGCCCCACTCAGCCTAAGTACAGGTGTAGCACGGCCCCCCCATTACAGCTCTAGCCTCTGCCTGTTGTCTCCCTGTGGACCTGTGATTACGTTGCCTGAGAGGCTCTGCCCCCCCTCGGTCCTGGCCACCATTACTGGCTGGCCTGCTGTCAGGAGGCTTGTATAGCCTGAGGGGACCTCACCATTTGTGGACCGGGAGCATTGAGCCTGTAAATCCACTTTAATGAGCCTGAATGTTGGATATTGGAAGACTAGAGACATAGGTCCATGAGTGGAGGTCTCCAAGCTCACAGCCAGTGGAGAAGCAAATGTGGATGTTCAGGTTTGTGCTCAGTAACATCCAGAGTACTCAGTAACATCCAGAGTACGCAGTAACATCCAGAATACGCAGTAACACCCAGAATACGCAGTAACATCCAGAATACGCAGTAACATCCAGAATACACAGTAACATCCAGAATACACAGTAACATCCAGAGTACTCAGTAACATCCAGAGTACTCAGTAACATCCAGAGTACTCAGTAACATCCAGAGTACTCAGTAACATCCAGAATACAAAGTAACATCCAGAGTACTCAGTAACATCCAGAGTATCAGTAACATCCAGAATACAAAGTAACATCCAGAGTACTCAGTAACATCCAGAGTACTCAGTAACATCCAGAGTACTCAGTAACATCCAGAGTATCAGTAACATCCAGAGTACACAGTAACATCCAGAGTACTCAGTAACATCCAGAGTACTCAGTAACATCCAGAGTACTCAGTAACATCCAGAATACACAGTAACATCCAGAGTACAAAGTAACATCCAGAGTACTCAGTAACATCCAGAGTACTCAGTAACATCCAGAGTACTCAGAAACATCCAGAGTATCAGTAACATCCAGAGTATCAGTAACATCCAGAGTACTCAGTAACATCCAGAGTACTCAGTAACATCCAGAGTACTCAGTAACATCCAGTAACATCCAGAGTAACATCCAGAGTACTAGTAACATCCAGAGTAACATCCAGAATACAAAGTAACATCCAGAGTACACAGTAACATCCAGAGTATCAGTAACATCCAGAGTACACAGTAACATCCAGAGTACTCAGTAACATCCAGAGTACTCAGTAACATCCAGAATACACAGTAACATCCAGAGTACTCAGAAACATTCAGAATGCCTTAGTGCAATGTAAATTACAAAGGACAAATGTTGACTACAGGAGGCGGCTTGTACAGTCCAGATAAATAAAATGCTTATTGGCGTCTCACCTTTGGGTGCAGTGAGGGAGAAGAGTTTTTCGGATCCTACGTCAGAAACCTGGAAAGACAAGAGACCGGGGAACGTTTGTTAGACGGTTAGAGGTCAGACGGATGAGCTCATTGTACATCGACATGAACCGTTTCTATAACACAGGACACACAAACATCAGTACCAATGCTTCTGATTAGGCTACAGCATTGGAGCCGACGAGACGGCCAACAGTCACAATCGTTTCTAGGGAACATTGATCCGTTTATCACCGTGTCGTATCACCACAAGGGGGTGATGTTTCAATACAGCTCTACTTCAACCTGTGACATCGAACACGGTGAATGTATGACTTGTTGAATCTGCCGTATTACGAAGCCCGCTCCTTATTTGTACCGGAGATCCTCGTTCTTTCTAGGTTGCTTATCTCTGTCCACACGGAGGTAACACCAGGGGGCACTGTTGTGCCACCTGAGTGACAGCCCGCTAACAATCAGAGCACACGAAGAGGAGAACGAAGAGGGAGGGTAGTCCCGTATGATGGAACGGCCACGGCAGGATCCGCGGAAAAGCCGAGAACGCACAAAGGCCCTACGCACAAAGCAAGACACCCACACACACACACACGCTAACACACCCACACGCAACCACATCAACTAGTGCCGTTCTTCTTAAAACGCCAATTGTAAATTTAAGACAATTCCATTTCAAGCCACGCGACGCGGATATGACAAAATTAAAGTGAAATAAACGTGCATATTGAATGCATTTATTCGAGCTGTGATTTCACCAGAAAATGAATTCATCACTGCTATATTTTTTACGTGTTATTTTCAGAGCAGTTCATGGTGAGAACAGCAGATTGACAATAATCTGAATAACGACCAGAGACACGGTGAGAAGGGAATTAGGCTTCTGACTACATAGTGACAGCAGGGACTTGTAGACTAAACACTGGGAGACGTCCTCCCAGATGTACATGTAAATTCCTGCAAACATCTCCAGAACCAAAACACGCCATACATTTGAACAGAAACACACGGTGAATCGGTTGTGGAGACATAGAACCATTTAACCACATTTAACCACTCAGACGTCCAGACGGCGAAACATATTTAAACTGTCACATAAACACCAGGCATAATTCTAAGCCTTAATATTGTGTGACCGCTGGTCATCAGATTAAAACTGGACATCTTGATCTCGTGCTTCAGACAGAGGGCCTTGCGCTGTCTTTAAACGAAATCGCGGTAGTTTATGCGTCTCGCAGGGGACATATGAAAAGCATTGCCAGTGAATCTGAGGACGTGACAAAGATGGCGACAGAGAAAAGAGCACAGACAGCGACGAGTGAGAGAAGGAATGAGAGAGGAAAACAGAGAACAAACAGATTATATGCACAGATGGCACTCCACGGCATGTCACAGTTTGCCGAAGTGTTTGGACGACTCATCTTCTAAGACCTGCATATGTAGACAACGCTACTCCCTTTACCAAACACTAGACTACGTGAAGATGCCCTCTCATTTAATATCAACAGTGCCCCTCGTGGCTTTCAGGTCCTTCAATAAATCCACAGGTCAAAAAGTCCCTACTGGAGGACACATTAGGACAAATGGAATGGTTGAGAACGGCTAGCGTAAAATGCTAGCATACCACGCACAAAGCTAATCAGTAAAATAATTAATGTATTTATGAAATCAAAAATAACCAACGCATTTATTTATGGTTTAATGAAAAGTGAAATGGGGTAGATCCACGTTAGCATTGACATGTAGGCTTCAGAGAGCAGCTGTTTAGCAGTCACACGCCACTCACTGTGTGAAAGCAGGTGTTTTTGATTAGGCTAATAAACGTCTCCATGCTGGTAAGTGGAAACATTTGATTAAAAACCGGCGCTGACACCAAACAGGCTAAAAGGATATTCACATCCTCTCATAAAGCATATCCACCGAAGAGACGGGAGGAGACACTTTTATATTAACCACACAAGTCATCATACATTCACTGGCGCATTGACATATTGTCATAAGTCGCTGTACAACAACAGTTTGTCGTCTCCCAGGCCAACCGTTCTACTGTACTTCTGCTGGATGTGGCGCTTGAACTTTCACACTCAACACAAAACATTATAAGTATGATGTATTTTCCGCGAAAGAAAGAGCCAGAAGTGAACGCTCACTTTAGCAGCAGCGTTGCGTTGCCGCGTGCACTCCTCCACACGGACGAGCGAATCAGAGAACAGAAAGACAGACTGTTCTGTTTTGCCTTCCGTCATTCTCCCAAAACCAGGGCATCTACAACACTACACTCTTTGTCTGCTTGTGCTCCACATTAAACGCTTCAATACCAAGCATGGCAGACCACTCTCCTGTCTGCCTGAATCACCGGCAGTCCTGGTGGGCCCCGGGTAAAAATATGGGCCCGAAGCAAAGAAGCTTGTCAGGTGGACATGGGAGCGGGGCCTTGGTGAGCATATTGGCACACTGGGCCCGGTACCAAACCGGTGTGGTCCAACTGTAACCTACTAGGAGAAGTGTTACAGAGAGTATCTGTCCGACAAAATGTAGAAAATAACATAAAATAACTGCCATGTCCCAGAATATTTTAGGCCCACATATGTCTTCAGTAAGGGATTTATGTGACTAACTACTGTTTTTCATATTAAAACAAACTTAGCAGTTTCAACGATGATATTTGTCAGTCATATAAAGTCACTAACAAGGCCAACATACAAAAGGCATGTCAAAACAGAGCCTGCTTTTCCAAATGGTGTTTTATCTTTCTGACGTTCTGGGTAAGTTTGGTCAAGTTGCCATTTATCCAGAGGGCTGTTTGGTTGGCAGTTTCCGCACCGGCGGTTATGGTGTGCAGAGGTCATGTTTAACAAATTCCTCACACTCACTTTGTTGAGGGGAGCCCTGGCCATCGTTCAAAAAACTGACGAACGAGGAATACCAAACGAGAGGAGAGGGGAGGTGGGGGAAAAGTGGAGAGGCAAAGACTCCCAAAGGAAACAGGGAAATCTAACCATTTCAAAACTAAGGAAACTCAAGCCACATTGCTGCGAGCCAAAAGCCCTCGGACTGGGCCGCAGGAAGCCCGACCTCTGGGGCCGTCTGCTATTCGAGCCTGAGGCTTCGGGGCCTGGCCTTTTCTCCGGAGAGCCGTCAGCAGGCCTCGGCTTTCCTTCCCCATTCTATTCATTAGCCATGCTTTATGATTCAGCTTCCTCTGGGCCACACAAGGGCTCCCTGAGGAAACACGCTGCCCGCCCGCCCCCGCCTGCCCGCCTGCTTCGAAAGGAAAAAAGAGAACAGGAGAGATGGAGGGAGGCAGAGAAAAGCCACATGGAGGTCATAGGCCTTAGCCAGGGCCTGTTCACGGCAGCTGTGAAACCCTCCTGTTTCCTCGGTCGGCCCCCGGTGCACGAGGAGAGAGACTGATGCTTCTGGAAACCCACCAGTGGAGTGTGAACTCCCCAAACAGCCACGTCGATAATTCTGGATTCGGGGAAGGCCAAATCACAAATTACACCGCTGTTTGTTTTCATAGGTCCGTTACTTCCCAGAACACGTCGGACTCATTGGCTGTGTAAATCTCCTGACAATGCCCGAAGAGGACGCGGAGCGGAAGGAAAGACGAAGCCGGCGTTTACCCGCGACGTTTGCCATAGCGGGGAAATTGGATTTGCTGTCACCACAGATATGTTCAATCGTTAGATATTTCTGTCGCCGAACACTTAGCGATATTCCAAATCTCATTTACATGTTTGCTCAAATATGAGCCTAATTATGAAGAACGTTTTCTAAGTACAGAAAGGGTTCCTGCAAAAGTCTTTATCGTGTAGCCAAATGAGCACTGGCTCTTGCAGCTGGCCGGGTAGAACAGCCATCGACAAATTGACCTTCAGTCACGAGTTAATGGAAGGCATTGATCAGTTAAGGATGTGATTTCGCAAAGACAAAAAGGTCAGAAATCACCGACGTTCAATTAACCTCATTTAGTAAATATCGCTGACAGACCAATATCCCGGTGCTTTATATCAAACGATCCGTCCGGTCGCTGTCGTTCCTTTGATCTAAAGCTCCAATCGCACGACTTGCATTCCTGAACACTGAGCTAGATATTTCCAAATGGAGGAGGGGGAAATAATTTGTGTGGTCGAGGACAAAACCAGAACAAAATGCCCAAAAAGAGTGGAAAAACTATTCTTGGTCCCCGTCAAATGTTTATCAGGGATACTGAGTGATTCTGTTGTGGTTCCAGTGCCACAAAAAAAATTGTGTTTCAGTCATTTAGCAGACATTTTTATTCCCAATGTCCATCAATCTAACCCAGTGGGGAGTCATGTAGCAAACACAACATAATAGCGTATCTTTAGTGTGTTTAGCTGAAAAACGCACAGCAGAAACATTTCAACAGTGATAATTTCCTCTTGCACTGCACACTACAAGCAGACTGCACACTACAAGCAGACTGCACACTACAAGCAGACTGCACACTACAAGCAGACTGCACACTACAAGCAGACTACAAGCAGACTGCACACTACAAGCAGACTGCGCACTACAAGCATACTACAAGCAGACTGCGCACTACAAGCAGACTGCGCACTACAAGCAGACTGCACACTACAAGCAGACTGCACACTACAAGCAGACTACAAGCAGACTGCACACTAAAAGCAGACTGCACACTACAAGCAGACTGCACACTACAAGCAGACTGCGCACTACAAGCAGATTGCGCACTACAAGCAGACTGCACACTACAAGCAGACTGCACACTACAAGCAGACTGCACATTACAAGCAGACTGCACACTACAAGCAGACTGCACACTACAAGCAGACTGCACATTACAAGCAGACTGCACATTACAAGCAGACTGCACATTACAAGCAGACTGCACATTACAAGCAGACTGCACACTACAAGCAGACTACAAGCAGACTGCACACTACAAGCAGACTGCACACTACAAGCAGACTGCACACTACAAGCAGACTACAAGCAGACTGCACACTACAAGCAGACTGCACACTACAAGCAGACTGCGCACTACAAGCAGATTGCGCACTACAAGCAGACTGCACATTACAAGCAGACTGCACACTACAAGCAGATTGCGCACTACAAGCAGACTGCACATTACAAGCAGACTGCACACTACAAGCAGACTGCACATTACAAGCAGACTGCACATTACAAGCAGATTGCGCACTACAAGCAGACTGCACATTACAAGCAGACTGCACACTACAAGCAGATTGCGCACTACAAGCAGACTGCACACTACAAGCAGACTGCACACTACAAGCAGACTACAAGCAGACTGCACACTACAAGCAGACTGCACACTACAAGCAGACTGCGCACTACAAGCAGATTGCGCACTACAAGCAGACTGCACATTACAAGCAGACTGCACACTACAAGCAGATTGCGCACTACAAGCAGACTGCACATTACAAGCAGACTGCACACTACAAGCAGACTGCACACTTACTACACTCATTCCATGGATAGTGTTTGATGCATGAACCCATTCATACATACATCCTCCAATGGCACAGTTAGGTGGCGACATTCATCAGGGCAGGAGAGGGAGTTCATGGTGGGAGAGGAACACTGTGGGACGGGGTGAGTGAGGGTGGTGTGGGCATACTGGCTGGCACAGACTACTAAGCTCTTAATTACCCTGGCAGGCCCACTGTGTTCCCCCTCCCCCCACATTCCGAAACACGCTTCTGTTCATATGTGGCCCGGGTCTGTGTTTCATCACAGTGTTTCATCACTGTCACCATGTTCTGACACCTCCTGTGGTTCTCCGACTGTCACCCGGCGGCCCACACCCCCATCCAAAACACCTCCTATTACTACCTCAGCTAACCTCCTGTGGTTAGCCTCCTCCACCACCCGCCCATCTCCTCCACCTTTCCTCCTCCATAGCTGCCTAGCAGCTTATATTGCATCAGGTCAGGTGCTTTGATAAACATTTCCCTCACAAACAGCCACTTAATCACTTAAGCCCTAAAGTACAATCTTCAGTCCAGACTGTACCGTGACAGGAGAACCATACAGTCCAGACTGTACCGTAACAGGAGAACCATTCAGATCAGACTCTACTGTGACAGGAGAACCATTCAGTCCAGACTGTACCGTGACAGGAGAACCATACAGTCCAGACTGTACCGTGTTCCCGCGCCAGGAGAACCATACAGTCTGGACAGTATCGTGTCAGGTTTTGTCAAACATCAGCTAACATCAAGCTGGTTCTGGGACTGGTTCTGGAGCTGGTTTTGGGGCTGGTTCTGGGACTGGTTCTGGGGCTGCAGTGGCTTCCAGTCTCTCCAGCCATGCATGACTGACCTGCCTCCTGACGGCACGGCAACAGGGACACCAAAATAATTATCTTCGTCCTCTGCTCTGCGTTCGTCCTTCTTTTACTCCTCCTCCTCTGCTCCACAAGCTTAATGACCTCCCGTGTGGTAGTTTATCATAAACTGCAGAGCATTTCCCCCACACTGTCAGACATTGGCAGACTGGGAGAGACGGAGAACACCCGCTAGTCACACAGATATGGGCGTGAGGGGCGGGCGGGCGGCGGGGCTTTGGGGGGGCTGGGCTTTGGGGGGGCTGGGTCAGTAAGAACAGGTGTGGGACAGCAAGATTACAATCCCCCTGTTAGATATCCAGCCAGACTCACCTCCAACCTCATTAACACAGTAATGCGTCCCACAGAGTGTCCGTGCAAAATGGACTGGTCCTCCCTGAACACACTCTGCTCGTTATGGCCCCAGTTTCATTTTCACAGCCAGCCATGTTGCCATGTGTGTGCACAGTATGTGTGTGTACAGTATGTGTGTTTGCGGAGCTTTGGCGTACCAGGAATTTCCGGTTATGGTGATTGGCTGGTGAATTAACTCCCTGACATGAACGGAGGGAGGCAACAAACGAAACCATGACAACTTTGTTAACGTAATAAAACATTTGAAACCATCCTTTTCTGCCACTATCGATTATAGATGTAGCAATACTAGTGGGTGACTGGACTGGACTCAAAGTATTGATACAAATGATTAGTAATAAAGCAATATATTGGGTGAGGTCACATTACAAAATAGTTGGGATATTTCCACAACAGCGCTGGTCGAAACGTCTTAACATCTGATGCTGAAGCCTGAAAATGTTGCTCACGTCACAGAAGCACAGTAGGTAGAGTAGAGGATGCTGGGAGCTAATAATGTTGGCTATATCCGATTGTGACTCGATGTGTTCAAATCCATATTTACATGGCCAAAGCAAATGACATTTCACTGTTGCTAAAGCAGGTTAAATCAAGAAGTGGTCCATGTGCAAGACACACATGTGCAAGACAACAGTTACACAATAAATACACAGAATACAAGAGGACAAATAGCAGTGGGATTTGAACGAGGCAATGCAGGATCATATCAGCTACACTACGTATCGGTGTACTAACTGCTGGTAGGAGAGTGATGGCAGCAAACACCCCCCATAGACACACCAGCTCCTCATCCTCTCTGGAGCTCTACCTCATCGGTGTACTAACTGCTGGTAGGAGAGTGATGGCAGCAAACACCCCCCATAGACACACCAGCTCCTCATCCTCTCTGGAGCTCCACCTCATCGGTGTACTAACTGCTGGTAGGAGAGTGATGGCAGCAAACACGCCCCATAGACACACCAGCTCCTCATGACCTCATTATGTTAGGTATGTTTGTGTGACACGAGCACCTCACAGACAATAAGGAAGTATAAAAGGAAACCAAATGAGGACGGAATAGATATCTTTTGTCTATCTAACGCATAGCATATTTATCAGAGTTGATTAGTCTATTAACGAGGAAGCAATTTCACATCAAATGACCAGGCCACGTTGGAGGATCAAATGACGTTTGGTCCATTTGATACCAGATTAGCATATTATGTCTCTATGCGGTGTCGATTACTGCTGAGGGATTCATGAGGACACAGAGGCCACAGTCTTTTTAGAAGAATATCTATCGTATTGAAGTTCACACGACAAACCAGGCATTTACGGATATGGACGGATGCTACAACCGGCATAATAAATAATTTTACAAAATATAAATGCTGCGCTTTTATATAAACAACAGTGTATTAACAACTTATGGTTTATAACCAAAAGAATACCTATATTTTTTTTTTTTTTGCATAAAAGAAATTTGTCAGTATAAAGTATATATATATATATTTCTTAATAAATTAAAAAGACCTATGGCAGAAGCATTATCTCGCTGTTCACGTGAAATAATTTTCTGCTGGTCTTGCATTTATTTCCCAACTACCATCACAGCCCTATGCGTGAGGGGGAAGAAGACTAGATGATCTTTCTCTCCCTAGCAACAGCAGAGGGTAAGTAAAAGCAGACAGACAGAGTCTTGAGATTTGTGTAAAAAATTACCCGCTTCTCAGCTACCACTTTCCCGTTTCCCCCGCCCATCGGCCCCCGCCCATCGGCCCCCACCCGTCAACCCCATCCCTCCCTGCTGTTGAGGAGCAGTTGCTAGCCCCTATCATGGCCGCCTGTCAGTTAAGTATACAAATTAGCAGTCTATCAGGGGAGTGCAGGGGCCCGTTTCATCAGCGGGAAAAGGGCAGAGGCACGCATCGCATTAAAGCCTCATGCAGCCAGAGACAGGCAGGGTCACAAATCACACAGGCAGCGGGCCCCCGGGGGCCTCCGAGCGGGACCCAGTAACCAGATAAGGAGAAATGAGGAAAACGGACATGACATATCACAGGGACCGGCCCCGTACCCATTCTGCTACCTGGAGGGGTGGAACATGGGAGGGGAGGAGGGAGGAGAGAGGGGGTGACAAATGACAACCACAACAGAGGGAAAGCGAACACGTGAAAAAGCAGAAGGCGGCCAAAGAAAAATGGACTGCTTTGAGGGCATTAAATGACACACACTGAGGCGCGCCGATCAGATTACCTGATTAATTCCTGGTGAATCAGGCAACTGCTAAGAACAATCGCTGGCAGTTATGTGAACATGCCCATTGATATTCCCGTTTCGCATTTCAACGATAAGATAGATAAACTGCCGGGAACGGCTCTCATTAAACTGCACAATGCACAGTTCCACATGCTAAATTAGCCTGATAAAGAAAAGACAGACAGAATCATCCGAGCTATCAATATCCATTTAAGTCCATTAGCCGCATTCTGTACCGGGTCTAAAACATGCAGAGACATACTATTTGGCTTATTATTTGGCTAGCTAGGCCTGGCCATGTTCTGTACATCACATCACTGGTTAACAGACAGTATGGTGCAGTCTGAGTGCTTTGGTCATAAAAGATTGGCCTGGTTCTTCAAATGGGCTAGGTGGAGGAGCTGGGTGGAGGAGCTTTGTGGTGGAGCTGGGGTGAAGGTGCCTATTGAAGGTGTAAAGTGGTAAAAGCCGGACAGGGACAGATCGCATGGTCGGCGAAAATAACGACTTTGCTTCCCAATTCTCTAAATAGTGGACTCAGTTTGTCACGACCCGTATGGGTCCAATTAATGACCTCCCTTGCGTACCAATTTGGTACGCAAGCAGTCCAACATGAACGGCCCTTCACAGCCCTCCTGCGTGAGTGTGCAGCCGTCCTAGTCTCTCAGCCACGCTGCCTTCAGTTTTGTGCCTGTCCCCAAAGCGGACAATAAGTCCGATCCCATAACATTCTGGCCACAGCTTCTGTTACCCAGCAGTCCATACAGAACATCACCCATTTAACACACTACACTGTAGCTGCACACTCATAGGGCACCATTGAAAAGCAGTGCACTGCCCAGGCAACAGAGTGTCATTTGTGACCAGGGCCCCTGATGGCTCTGCCGCGGGGGTGAGGCGAGCTGGCGTCTGCATCGTTCGTAGTCAGACCACCTCTCCTCTCACCGCAGTGTGTTAAAGGAAAGTAGTGGCGCTCGATATAACTCACTCTGCCCTTGTTTTCCTTCCGACCAGAACAATGTCTAAATGAGTCATCTGAAAGGCTACCTCGGGCTAGCGACTAAGCTACATTCCTCCCTCGACTTTGACTGTCGCGGCTTAAGCTTTGACGTGAAGGAATGTGCCTAAAGGGAAAAGCTCTAATCCTTTGGCTGTACAAAATAAAGGCGATAACAAGGTATTGTGACCCCTAGATAATAGAAGGGCCCGAGTCAGAGATCCTCTGCAAATCAGAATGGAGCAATTTGGCAGCCAGCTTACCTGGGACCTGTTCCAAACCATCCACAATAAAGAAATAACGTTAGAAGTGGCATCTTACGTACGATTTCCTTAATATTATATAAGTAACCACTGTCCTAAATACAATAACAATCGAATCGGTTTTGATATTTTACACTATTACACATGTAGGTATTGTATATGAATTGTATATAAATAGAAATATTATATTTTCATTTCATTGATGAAATTAATTTGACAGGTCAAGCTAGCTAACTGAATTTGGTATGCTAACAGTAGCATAGTAATTGGATGGCAAAAATAACTGTAACTAGGCTACTTTGTTGTGGACAATAGCTACCCTACATTGCCATATCCAAATAATATGTAGCTGTAGCCTGGGTTAGCTTTATTGTCTATTGATCAGAAGCATGAGGTTATCATACATTTCTACTCTATTATTGATTAGAATACGTTGGCCACATCCTCTGTGCCTGTAATAGTTTTTCTGGAACAAATAACTGCTGCACAAAATACCACCATGACTAGTGCTAAGTGACTCTGAACTGGTCCCAGGTCAGATGGAGGAGCTATTGGACAAATAGAAGTATATGCCTCATCCATGCTCTCTAATTATCTTGTGACCGTCCTTCTGTTCTTTCCACCCACAGCACGTTGTTCCACCGATCAGGGAGGCCTTCCCAGTAGAGGGGACGTCCTGGCTGACACCACATTTAACTCAGTGGTAACACACACCGTTTGCTCCTCCCACAGCACGGAGGATGGCTTTAATGAGAAGAATGTGGCTACCGGGCACATTCTCACCCATGCTGGGTGGGTTATGGCTGGGTGGGTTATGGCTGGGTGGGTTATGGCTGGGCGGGTTATGGCAGGGTGGGTTATGGCAGGGTGGGTTATGGCTGGGTGGGTTATGGCTGGGTGGGTTATGGCAGGGTGGGTTATGGCAGGGTGGGTTATGGCTGGGTGGGTTATGGCAGGGTGGGTTATGGCTGGGCGGGTTATGGCTGGGTGGGTTATGGCAGGGTGGGTTATGGCAGGGTGGGTGATGGCAGGGTGGGTTATGGCTGGGTGGGTTATGGCAGGGTGGGTTATGGCTGGGCGGGTTATGGCTGGGTGGGTTATGGCAGGGTGGGTTATGGCAGGGTGGGTTATGGCAGGGTGGGTTATGGCTGGGTGGGTTATGGCAGGGTGGGTTATGGCTGGGCGGGTTATGGCTGGGTGGGTTATGGCTGGGTGGGTTATGGCTGGGTGGGTTATGGCAGGGTGGGTTATGGCAGGGTGGGTTATGGCTGGGTGGGTTATGGCAGGGTGGGTTATGGCAGGGTGGGTTATGGCTGGGTGGGTTATGGCTGGGTGGGTTATGGCAGGGTGGGTTATGGCAGGGTGGGTTATGGCTGGGTGGGTTTATGGCAGGGTGGGTTATGGCAGGGTGGGTGGGTTATGGCTGGGTGGGTTATGGCTGGGTGGGTTATGGCTGGGTGGGTTATGGCAGGGCGGGTTATGGCTGGGTGGGTTATGGCTGGGTGGGTTATGGCTGGGTGGGTTATGGCAGGGTGGGTTATGGCAGGGGGTGGGTTATGGCAGGGTGGGTTATGGCTGGGTGGGTTATGGCAGGGTGGGTTATGGCTGGGTGGGTTATGGCAGGGTGGGTTATGGCAGGGTGGGTTATGGCAGGGTGGGTTATGGCAGGGTGGGTTATGGCAGGGTGGGTTATGGCTGGGTGGGTTATGGCTGGGTTATGGCTGGGTGGGTTATGGCAGGGTGGGTTATGGCAGGGTGGGTTATGGCAGGGTGGGTTATGGCTGGGTGGGTTATGGCAGGGTGGGTTATGGCTGGGTGGGTTATGGCAGGGTGGGTTATGGCAGGGTGGGTTATGGCAGGGTGGGTTATGGCAGGGTGGGTTATGGCTGGGTGGGTTATGGCAGGGTGGGTTAGGGTGGCAGGGCTGGGTGGGTTATGGCTGGGTGGGTTATGGCTGGGTGGGTTATGGCAGGGTGGGTTATGGCTGGGTGGGTGGGTTATGGCTGGGTGGGTTATGGCTGGGTGGGTTATGGCTGGGTGGGTTATGGCTGGGTGGGTTATGGCAGGGTGGGTTATGGCAGGGTGGGTTATGGCTGGGTGGGTTATGGCTGGGTGGGTTATGGCTGGGTGGGTTATGGCTGGGTGGGTTATGGCTGCTGGGTGGGTTATGGCAGGGTGGGTTATGGCTGGGTGGGTTATGGCTGGGTGGGTTATGGCTGGGTGGGTTATGGCAGGGTGGGTTATGGCTGGGTGGGTTATGGCTGTACACACATACTGTACACACATCCGGGACGTACATTCAAACTAGCAGGACGTACATTAGAACTAGCAGGACGTACATTAGAACTAGCAGGACGTACACAAATAATCTCTAGTGCACAGAAGGACATATATGCTACCGTGACCTTTGGCTTGTTGAGATGCAGTTGCCAGGCATGACACATTAGTCCTGAACTGCAGGGGGGCTAGAACAGTAGTCCCGGCTAGCTACCGTAACCCACCAGATCCCCACTGACCTTCACCCTGTCAGCAAAGGCTCCACACTCTCACACGGCACTGGTATTTCTGTGGGACCGGAGTGCGTAACACTAACAGCATTACCCAACTGCCACAGCAGCAGAATTCACTCAGGGATTTAGGAATTCATCCCAGGATACTGCTCATATGTCAGCCACTGGCGTGAAAGCAGACCGGGCTCTCACAGGATCAATACAGCCACTTGTCTGACAGCTGGTGGAGCTGGGGGAAGGGGGGGATGGCAGGATTGGGTGAAAGAGGGAAGGGATTATCACCAACTTTCGTATCTGGTATGTAAGCGCAACATGAAGCTAGCCGCCGTGTCATACAAGAGGCGACTGTTTTTAGCAGCGCTTTTAGGCGTGCCCCCATTCTGCCGGTTGAAATCCATCCACGCGTTCACTAACCTGAGTGCTTACCAGTGGACGAAACCACATCACAAATCAATGTCTCCAGGCAATGAATGACAGACTTATGAGACTCGGAGGTGGGGGGGGTCAGGAACTGGTAGCCCCGGCAACACCACTACCCCCTAAGCCGGCCCCTTGCACACAGGCACAGTAGGAGCCTCAGACCTAAAGCCCCTGGTCATGTTGGAAGGGGACGTGGCACGTTAAGTGGAATTGACTTTTAAAGCAGACCCCGGGGCCTCGGGTTACTGGCAGCTGAAAGTCCAACCTCTCTGGGAGGCCTCGGAGCGCGGCAGGACACCCAACGCCCGGGCAGCCCTTAAGAAATACTTCTCCCACCCACTCAGCTGTCCGTAAAAATAGAGGGAGAGAATGGGTGGAAGAGATGAAGGGAGAGAGAAGGAACGGGGCAAGTAGGGCCCAGCACACCTTGATGTCACTTCCTGACACCTCTGTGCGGATGAGCAGTAGGACCTCCACCATTGCCAAACATGGTGACGCCCACCGACGCCTGGGGAGGAGGACAAGGCCGGGATGCGTGTTTCTGGGAGAGGTTCTGGGGGAGGTTCGGGGGGAGTTTCTGGGTAGGTTCTGGGGGAGTTTCAGGGGGTTTCTGGGTAGGTTCTAGGGGGGGGATTATGCACTCACTCCTGAGGCGTTAGAAACACTCATCCTTTATTTAGAGTACAGCTTGTATTGATGTCTCCGCTCCACTCATGACGGCAGGATATGTCACGCCCGAGGTTCTCGAGTCTGGGAAGGTTGATGAGGAGTGCGCTGCTGGGGGGAGGAGCAGGCAGGTGTGGGTGAACTCCCGGGATGGTGCACCACATTGGACTCAGGGAATTGGGGATGCACACAGTCCACACAGAGTGAAGTCTGTCAGTCACATTGCTCTCACACGACACACTGCATTGTTCTACTGCCCCTGACTGTCAGTGACTTAATCCAGATGTGAGCCTCACTTGCGGAATCGTACGCAAGCTTCTGTGGACCTCTGCGCTGGCCAACCTAGATAGACACTCATTTCTGAGTAAGAAGAAGAACCTGCGGAGGAATGTGGCTCTGGTAACCATCAAGCAACTAGTCACAAATCATCGGACAGACTCACCATGGGATGAGTTTCGCTTTACTCTGCGTCATAGATCCGAGAAATTTGCAACCTGTACGGAGAACATTATAAGCAGGTTTCGTTGCCAGGTTACACTGAGCAAATGTTCATTTTGGATTAAAATAACATGAAGCAAGGAGATGCGACTGTGTTTTACATGTGACCCTCTCAATTATTAACGCACAGTAGAAACAACAGCAGGCAGACCGTGTCCCCCGAGCTGATTTTTTTCATGGACGCTCATTGATGGCTGCAATGAATATCCCAGCAGTCATTTAAAGCTTTGTTTTCTCTGGACTCCCGGGATAACAGCAGTGAACTTAATGGACAGAGAGACACGCCCATGGAAACAAATGCACATATGCAGAGAGAGAGGGGAAGACAGAGAGAGAAAGAGAGATAGTCAGGTGACGTATTTAGCCCTGACGTTTACACTACAGGGTCCATGGCGATTACAGTGTTTGTCTTATACAGCCACTCCAGAAGAGGCTATATTGACATGCAACCAATTGTTCCAGATAAAAAAACACTACAGAATAAGAAGAGATGGTAACCAACAAATTACGCTGCTGCATCGACAACCTGTAGGCAATAAAAAACAACAACATGTCCAGTCTCTAATCCACCACACCTGCTTGCTATCATTTCTAATTGGAAGCCTTCTAAGGCTGTGTGATATTTTTTCAATTCATAGCTGTAATTTAATTGGAAGTGTTATTTACAAAGTACAAACTGCCTCTTGATTTTTTGAAGACCCTTAAGGTAATGACAGCCTTAGATTGCGTTGCCCTGAGATCATTTCAACGCGTCTTGCGTTGGATGACACCTATCGGCTGACGCCTATCCCCCTGACACCTATCGGCTGACACCTATCAGCTGATGGCTATTGTTTCCATAATGTGTGGCAATCTTTGGATCACCAACCCGATGCCACAGGGCTTTGATACAAAGACGCCGTGTTCAGCGTTTCGCCTGCGTTGTGGCACTAGCGTGAATTCTAGAGCTGTTGTAGAGAGCATCGGTTGCCAAGGATCATGTGACATGTCTGTCGTTGTAACGAAACAACTCTGTCAACGGCGGAGGGATATCCATTGTAAACAGGCCCTGGAGCCTAAGCACATCATCCTGATCCCCATATCCCTCCAAAGAGCTCGGGTAAAATGAAACCCTGTTAGCCGCCCCAAACACAACAGAGCCCCCCTCTCCATCTCCCTCTCTCTCCGCTCACACTGCTTAAAAGCTTTACCTGAGAGTGAGGGATTTAATCAAGTGTTAAAAGCTGTGAAGCTGGGCGCAGCAGGGTGGGACGGTGGAGGGGTGGGTGAGAAACCCGCTTCCAGGCATGTCTTCCTCTCATCCTTGTGCTCCTCTGGTTGTTATTCTCCCGCAGCTCAAAGGCTGAACTAGCTGGGGTGCTTCTGGACCAGCCGGGGCCAGGGAGGGTGTAGGTACAGAGAGGGGGGTGTGGAGTGGGAGGAGGGTGCAGGCTGAGCACACTTCCAGAACCATTTCTGCGTTTGACCCGGCCCTCTCAGGTACTCTCTGTTGGGATGCCCTGATCGCCGCCACCTACGGGTAATTGGATTTAAGCGCACGCCCCATTGCACCCCGTGACTGCCTCCCTGACACACACACACACACACACATTGACATCGCCGCCCACGCAGCCCGGCACACACCAGTTTGATTGACAGACAGAGCAGAGACCTGGCTGGGTGCCAGTGGGGGTCAGACCTTCTGGTGGGGGTGCCCTCCTTCCGCAGATCAATACCTCCACACGTTATTAGGGTTAGCAGGACAGATGGGCTAACAGGCTGCACTGGCATCCCAACACCGGCATCCCAACACTGGCATCCCAACAACTGCATCCCAACACTGGCATCCCAACACTGGCATCCCAAACACCGTAATCCCAAACCCCGTTATCCCAAACCCCATTATCCCAAACCCCATTATCCCAAACCCCATTATCCCAAACAATGGCACCCCTCCACCACCCTCACCAGAGCCAGCAGCACCCGGACCACACCACTGGATATCTGGAGACCAGCCACCTCCCGTGGATGTTGGTGATGTCACTGGACATCAGGAATGGGGATGGTATTTGGTGGCGTATCCCAACAGTGGCCAGCTCCCACTGGGAATACCCAATGGCAGGTATGCTCAACCCCCAACCGCTCCCAGGTGGCATGTCACCAACAGCAACGTGATGGCCCTCACACACACACACACACACACACACACAAAAACACACACACACAACCACACTTTGAGCCAAAGCAAATCAGTCAGTCAGATCTCCAACCGCCCGGACCCAGGACAAAGCCCTGAGAGAGGCATATTCCCGAGTACAAAGACGAGAGGGGGAAGGACGGGAGAAGAAAGAGCAAAAGGGAGAAAGAGGAAAAATCTCATCCGATCAAACGAATACACAAGTGACACGTCTGGTTCGGAGGCATCCCTATGTGGAGACCCGAAAGGCCACGGATTCCTCCCATCCTCGGCCCGGGCCCCAGGAGCACCACGGGCAGGATGGGAACGGAGGGGGGAGAAGACGAAGAAGACGGGAGAGTTGTTGTCTGAGTCAGCCTGGGAGACAGGAGTGAGAGAGGCCCAATTATATTTCCCATCCCTCATGAGCAGACCGGGGCCCCTCTGGCAGAGCGTTCTCCTTCACTCGGCTCATAAATAAATGACAGGGCCGTCGGGGGGGGTGGGGGCGTTTTGGGCACACGCCACAACCGCCTTCCCCTCACATTACTGTACATGTACATTTTTCACATTATTATTGTTACACGGGCGTCTCTCTCTCTCTCTCTCTGTCTCTCCGCGTCTCTGTGTTTCTCTCTCTGCGTCTCTCTCTCTCTGCGTCTCTCTCTCTCTCTGTGTCTCTCTCTCTCTCTGTGTCTCTCTCTCCGCCGTGCGTTCTGCTCAGTCACCATGAGAGGAGGGCGATGATGGGCGAAGGTGGACAGGAGACAGGCGGGGAATGTCTCACGCCAGAGTCTGCGCGTTTAGACGACATTTTGCATGTTCTTTAAGCTGTCACTTAAAGTGAGAAGTGTAGGTATGTGGAATCAGCCATACATGTGTCAGAGATAGCCGGGTTGTTGTCCGTGCAACAGGGTCACCGTGAGATCTGCTCAGCTGAAAACCACTACAGTAGCCCTGTTACCTTTATAATTCTCCTATTACCTCCCCATGCAATACAGCACCCCTGGTACTATTCACTAGTTGGACTAGCTGTTATTGGCTGACAGGTTTGGAGCTTTTCTCCTTATTGGGCTGTTAACTAAAACTCCATCCCACCAGAACAGAATAGTTGTAACAATGATCACAGTTGTGCAGTATTTCTCCAACCCTATAGTGTGGAAAACCCACCACTATAGCTAAAGTGTCGTTTTTGACTCTACTGTGAAGTCCACCGCTCCCCTCCGGTTAAACCGAGAACCAGATGTGAAGGATAAGCGTGGATGAAAAACAAGGAAAATAAAAGTGGAGGACGGAATGGTACACATTAAATATAATCAAACAGAAACGAGAGCAAGACACTTTACTTCTCACATATAATTTGGTTTTGCGGGGGTAAGCCAAACACTGCCAAGAACAGCAAGATGAAAAGGGTCTGAAATTACATAGAGAAAGTCTGGAGGCATTCTGACATGTTTTGTTTTTTTACAGTTTGGCTCCAGGTCCAACTGTTTAACAGACTGAAGCCCAGGCACCAGCGAGACTGCACATTACTTTATGCTGTGTAAATGACAGCGAGGCTAGCGTGCGTTGGCCCGTGCAGATTCACCAGAAGACAGAAGTCTGTTCTATATAAATTGAAAATAGTTTGTTCACATCTGGTAGTTCCATTTGCCACCAAAATGATTGCAACCTGCACTCTTCGGAGGCCGGGTTTGATAATATTCTATGAATAACACGCCTTTGCGTGGCTCCCCTACTGAATAAAAGCTCCCTGCATGGTTTGGCTTGGAATGAGCCCCACCATGGGGGTCTGGCCTAGGCAAAGCCATGCATTCTGGTCTCTGAAGCAGTCCTCTCTAGTCATCTTCTGTTGGCAGAGCCTCTCTCCCTCTCTCTCTCTCCCCCTCCCTCCACTCACGGGTGTTGCCACAGTGCTAAATTGGACAGCTGTTCCACAATCTGTGGCAGTGTTAATTACCGTAATGTGAGCGGCGGCTCGTCAGCTCTCCGCTAACGAAGGGGCCCCAGCCTTCCAGTGAGGGCGGCGCATGTTTTCCATGTAGGCCCGGTTCAACCCGGCGTAACACGGAGCTCCGCAGCTCAGCTCGACGCTCCCCAGGCAACCCGGCTCACAGACGGACCACCCCGCACACACATCCAGAGGAAAAATCTCTGCCTCGCGCATCTAATTAAACGAGCGCCCATCTCAGTCAAATCTGCTTACTAAGGGGGAAAACATACAGGCAGATTAGAAGAGGATTTAATACGCTGAGAGTAGAGAAGGGCTTAAAGAGGAACGTGAGCTTGAGAACGTGGAGTGCCCAGTGGGTACTATAGCTAAGATCCCCAGCACGGCTGCGGAGAAACGCTGGGCGAATGTGAGGAGATCAGTCAGTGTGTCAGTCTGATCCTAAGAACCCCAGAAGCCTCAGTGAAGGGGGTTGGGGGGTGGGAGGGGATTATCCAGGAAGTGACTTCAACACCCAGGCTGCAGCGCTTGTATGTCACACACGTCTCGTCCCTAACACAACCATAACTCAACCATACCAGAACCAGAACCCAACCAGAACCAAATCACAACCATAACCTAACCACAACCCAAACACAACCTGAAAACAATAGTACCCATGAGAATACGCAGGCGAAGAGTTAGGTCTTTTGTCTCCAATTAAAGACATACATTATATCAATTTCATTCAAAATTCAGTCATAATTGTCACAACTTATGATGTACAACAACAAACCGTACGTATTCGCCTCACATGACCCTGTTTCATTCGACCTTTAATGTCCTCCCGGGCACCCCACTGGCCGTGAGTCTCGACTAACCTCCGCGGGAGGAACGGACACGAAGAATAGCTGTGCTGGCACAGGGTGGGTGTAATGGAGGCACGAGACGGCGTCACGCGGGGGCCGGGGGGGGTATCATTGCACACAAAGCACCGGGGCAATTAGGTCCCGAACAACACCTCTCGGATGGCGTGATGAAAGACTCCCGAGTTCCTCTCCTCCGCTGTGTTCCCTCTCTCTATCATTAGGGCCCGCCGAGGAGCCACATCTGGCTAATGGCACGCCCGGGGTTGGTGCTTAGGACAGCGTGGCACACAGCGTCGCGCCGAGCTCATTTAATTACGCCTCGTAGAGGTAACAAAAGACAGGGGCCGCTTCGGAGGCGGGGTTCGGCCCGGGCGGAGGCGGGTGGAGGTGGCTGGAGAGCGGGGGGAGCCCTCCCCGAGTCGGGAGCTTGAAAGGAGAAGAACTCACTCGAGTATCTCCGCCTCTCCTCGAGACGGAAGCCTCACAATGAGGAGAGCCGCTGGAGTGCCGAGGCGATCGCAGCCCACCGCCTGCCGCCGCCACAATCAAAGGAGTCCAGTTTGTCCCCGTTCTTTTGCTCTGCTTTCAGATCATGGCCCTCGCTAGCCTCCCCCGTTGGCGGCTAATTGGTGGCGGATTAAAGGGATAGGTCGCTGAAATATTTATGATGGTGTTGGGAGGCAGTTGGATGTGAAGTGTGGGGGTCCTTTATCTAATGGCTACAGGAAGAAAAGTGTGATGTTCCTCACTGTGGAACACATCGACATCATGGGTGATCAGTGCTGTGGGGCCTAGCACCTTGGAGCCCATTCGGGTACCCACTTCTTCTACTCCTCTTCCTCCTCGGCATCTCCAGGGGTGGGATGGGAGTGGGATGTGTGCAGTGGTCCCTTGTCCACTGTGAGAAATAAACACTTCTTCCCACTGAGTGACCGGCTGACCTATGACAGCAGCAATACCTGGAGGTATTTAAAAGGCCTTGGATGGCCGCTTTGTTGCCGCGCTCAGTTGACATTTAGGAATGAGGGGAGAGAAAAAAAGAAGAGCGGAGAGAGGACATGGGCGGCCCCGAGGACTCAACGCGGCGCGAGCAGAAGCCCCAACATTTAGGAAATAACATCTGATAGAGCTGGGGCGAAAGAACTGCACCGTAGACACGGATCCCAAATTGAACCCCACTCCCTTTATAGTGCACTATTTTAGAGCAGGGTCCACAGGGGGACGGAATGGCGCACCGTTTGATATGTGGCCAGCGCGGACGCGCTCAGTCTATTGTGTTACCGTGTCAGAGCTGGCCAACGCCACGGGAAAGGTCACCGGTCATTTCCATTTGAACCCAGGCATAAATCCTCCCGTCCAGAGCAGTTAACAGCACACAGCCTCCATAGGGAGCCGATGTTCACAGGCCGCAGCAATAAAGAGGAGAAAAATACATTTTGTTTTGCCAACACCTCCTGTCTCTTATTGGCCATTGGCCTTGTGCGGCCCATCCACGTTATTTATAACTTTAATGTTAAAAACAGAGACATATCTGCAGTGCACATTAAATCGCCGCTTGCCTTTCTCAGGTTTCCCACTGATTTTGGTGTGGAGAAACTGCTTTATGGCCCTTCTCTTGCCAGGATTAAGACGTTCTTGGAAGCCATGGGGAGGCCTGTGCATTCTACATCTCACGCACGAACGTACACACCACACATAGGCTGGACTGTTTAAATCTCCAGTTACCAATCATGTTACCTCTCTTACTTATACAGCAATAACAAGTTCTCCGAAATATCCTCCAGACGAAACGTGTAATAAAAATATAAAGACACTATTAACAGAGAAACACAGTACTTATGAGAGGGAATGTCCCCAATGAAACTCTCAGAATTCTGCAGAAGGTGAGGAATTCGTCAGCCGACACAATTGCCCAAGCTAAATAGGTTTAACACAAGCGCCCAGATGATAAATTGGGTACTATAGACGTAATGTGAAGTATTGGCACCGTGTCAGAAGATCTGCCAAAAAGAAAGCCAACATTCAGCCCTTGGAGGGGACTGTCTGTCCATCCCTCCCTGCAGTCAATGAACTGCAGCTATTCTGAACCTCCAAAGAGCAAAAAAAAAGAGATCACACTCTCTCACACTGTACTGAAAAAAACAGATGAAAAACCAGAATAGAGAGAGCTGGATACAGATGAGAAACAGTCTCTCTACACTCAGTACAGCCTGAGGGCTGGCCTTGAATCAGCCAAGGCTCCAGAAGGAATGTGAAGGGAAAGTGTTGCCGTGTTTTTCACTCCGCTATGTAACCCACCTACCCAGGCATAATACTTCACCAAGCTGCCCTCACAGTGGGCAAGCTGGCAGGCTGGCAAGCTGGCAGGCAGGTCAAGCATCAGGATAAGCCAATTTGGATTTACGCTCAACATTCCAGACAGGTTCTGCGTAGGGGTTTACAGCAGTTTATCACCTTTCCAAACCAAAAAGCTTTTCACAGGTTTAACACGAAATGCGTCAACAAATGCCTCTCTCACTTGACATCCGTTTTTCCGTTTTTACCTCAGTATTTCAAAGACCGCCGTGATAGACTGTAGCAGACCGAAGAGGCATTTCTGCACGAAACAGACAATCTGCTCGGTCAGCTAATTTTTGATAGTAATGACTGAATGGGCTTTATAGTCACAAATAAGATCTTTGCATTGTGTCAAGAGCACTGGTTATCGCATTAGCGTTTCTCCCCATGACGATTCGTGTTTCACTGTTGCTCTTAAATCCTCACATTAAATCCAACACAACTGTGCTTTTAACGTTCCTCCACCCCCCTGCCCTAGTCTGAGGGGGCATTAAGTCCATATGATGCATGGTCGGTCATGACTCCCCAAGCTAGCCGTGATTAGCCCGGACTACATAACAAATAGCTGGAGGATTTTTCACCCTCTTATCAACCTTGCCAAGCAGGCCCCTTTCTTATCCGCTTTCCGCCGGAGATAAATGGGCTTTTGAAGATATGAATAAGGAGAGCTTTTTGCAAGCTCATTCCAAAGCTGCATCTGCAGTAGATTAAAGATTCGGTCGAGGGAAATGGAGAAATATAGATCGTTTTGAAGGGAGGTGGTGGAGGCAGGGGGTTGCATAGCACTGTGTTATAGTGAGGGTATTCGTAAGGTCATAGTTTTTTTAATCAATAATGTAGCTTTTAGATACACATTTGCTCCAAGGTAAAAAGCAAACACTATGACCACCTTATGAGCAGTACAAACATAGGACAGGTGTCTGCTATTGTTGTAAAGTGTAAGGCAAGCTGTATACTCTTCAGAGAACCACCACGCATATATACACACAAACACACATATACACATGTACATAGAATATGTGTACATGTAAATACATTAGTATGCATGGCGGTAGTAATATCGTTATGACCTACGGTTGGGGGGGAAACACTATTGCAATACAAATACAAACAGACATGTTATAAGTTGGAAATAAATTGTATAGATTAGTTGTAAATAAATAAATTGTATAGATAAGACATAGAGCAAGAGAAATCCCAACACATTAGGACCGGGTGATTTTATTTGGTTATATAAAAGCAGTAGGCATAAAGGCATAAATTGGACATCATACGCCATGGAAACATAAGGACGATCGCCTACATGTTTACTTATAGACAAACCAAAAAGCAGCAATAGCTATTAAGGCTCATTTTGGACAAACAAGCCCTATAACGTCGGGGTGGTGAGCGCCCAAACAGCTCCTCTGCGCCTTTGGGTCACATTTAAAGACGTTTCGATATAACCTTGAACGTCTGGATTATTGCGTGATTTGGGGATAAAACCGAATTAAACAGATCCTCCCGTGGTGCCGGGTGCCAGACGTATGGGGCAACCTTAAAACTGTGTCAATTTCGTGTGCATTTATTATACCTATGCTTACAAATAGAATTACACACATAAAGTTGACATTGTCTATTTGACTAGGCGAGTACACACAATGTGTAGCCTAAAACACTACTCCGGTTCCGAGTAGTAGGATATTGTCACAGAATAAAACGGACCACGGTGTGTGGATTGTCGTTATTCAGATAATATGTGCGAAAATCTGAATAATAACGCTACGGACAAATAGCCCATATAATTATAATGTTAATCTTAAAAGATCGGTCTAAGCAATAATATAAGGAATAACACAGTATGTACGTGTCAATATACACACATATATATTAGAACAAACAGGCCACACTGAAAAGAAGGCAATAATAAAAACGTATAACCTTACCGTTACAAATTAGTCGCAATTTTCTTTGAGCAAAAACCCCATTGCGGGTAGAAATTCGATATATGTTCACAAAGCCGTTGGACCGAGTCGCCTTCTGTAATAAATCCAGTTGGGGGATATGAATATGCTGCGCAATAGAAATGCGTCCAGGAGCAGAAAGACCCTACGCACCAGGAGCAGACTGCCGGGTGAAATACGGCCAAGGAAAAGACCCTACGAACCAGGAGCAGACTGCCGGGTGAAATACAGCCAAGGAAAAGACCCTACGAACCAGGAGCAGACTGCCGGGTGAAATACGGCCAAGGAAAAGACCCTACGCACCAGGAGCAGACTGCCGGGTGAAATACGGCCAAGGAAAAGACCCTACGCACCAGGAGCAGACTGCCGGGTAAAATACAGCCAAGGAAAAGACCCTACGCACCAGGAGCAGACTGCCGGGTAAAATACGGCCAAGGAAAAGACCCTACGCACCAGGAGCAGACTGCCGGGTGAAATACAACCAGCTCCTATAATAAACCTGTACTGCGCGTTTGTTCGTCTGCAAGGACAAAATCTGTCAAACCGCGGGTAAGATTTTCATTATTCAGTTATTGTTTCACATTTTCCTCTCGATTTCTCCAAGTTCAATCACACGCAGGAACTACTCGTGCTCCGAGAATAGTCCCAAAACAGGTTCCTGGTTCCCGGGGAAAAAATGGGAAAAACCGGTGGATCTTTGTGTCAAACCCGATTCCCGTCGATATGCATCCAAGTCAGGTGAAGCTCCGAGGGCAGATTATTAACAATAGATCCCGAGAAGACGCCTTTCCGCGGACAATAACAGCAACGACATAACATCCCGGTGGGTGAAAACCCTCTCAAGTGAGTCAGACATGTTTAACAGGACGTATCCACCGTTTATTGGCGCGCTTTTGGAGAAGTCCCGAGAAAAACGACACGCGCTGCGCGCCACGGACCCGACGCACACGACAGAGAGACGGCGCCTCGGACCCGACGCTCCCCGGACGCACACGATAGCCTCGGACCCGACGCTCTTCGGACGCACACGATAGAGAGACTGCGCCTCGGACCTTACGCACTCCAGGCACATAAAACAGAGACTGCTCCTCGTATAGCCTCGGCAGTCTGTGCTTGAAGCAGCAGCGCTTTTCGCTCCTCGCTGGGTGTGTTAAAAAAAACAGGACAGGAAGAGACGAAAGCAATCAATGCACGAGAGCAGGATATCTAATTTGATCCACTGCACCGTCGTTCTCAATTGAACATGTCGACAGGCCTGTCTTGTTGTATCCCGAAAACGTTTTTTTTTCTCCCCCCAAGCCAGACTAAACTACCGGTGGGCATGTTATTATGCACAATATTTTACATCCCAATTTAAGACAACCTATCCGTCTCAAGGACATTCCATTGCCAATGCGGAATGGACAGCAAATGTACGTCTGAAATTACAAAATAAACCTGCCAACGGCCAAATATTATAGGTGCATTAATATAATCTCTATTCCACTGTGTAACGCAAACACGCATCAGTATTTCGTAGTATTAAAATAAAAATACAGTGACTGCATTCTGGGCTGTTATGCGGTTACACTAACTAATCCACATTCTGCATAACCACATCGGAGAGAGCATTTCGGCCTATTTTATTGACATATTCCTCTATCCCAGCTAAAATCAGAGTTCATCCATCCTGACCTCTCAAGTCTGCAATGATTTCTCCAACTCCCACTTTAACAGCGATCTGGGGAATAGAGTTTGGCATTCTGACAGAGAGCGCGGCTGTCCATCTGCCTGCGCCTGGTAAACCTGAAGATGCTGTTCTTAAAATGTACGTGGTGGGAGTAGAACACATTTTAGACAAAAATATAAATGTATAATATGCATCCAACCGTACATCTGCTGTGGAAATAGTCAAGTTAGCCCCGCGGAGGTGTTTTTTCACCATTATGACCTCTTTAAGTCACGTGATTGACGAAAGTTCATGCAGCCAAAGGATCTAGAAAAACAATCCAACCTCAGTGGATTTGGCAAAGTTAAAGATTAGTGTTGACTCTCTGGCATGTCATGTGATACCGCACAAAACCCGGAGAGAATGAGGGCTCCTTATTTTTTTCATGCAAAGACTCTGCTAAAAGGACGATAAATACAGTATCACAAATTGAAAAATAATACACAATTATCGTTCCCAAACTGGCTTGCGTTCTCTGTTTTCTATGCAGTCTTGCATGCAATGTCAATACGAGCGCTTAGCGGGTTGCTGTCTGGAATGTAAGACTTGTAATTATTTCCCAGCTGACTGTAATTACAGGTCATCCCCAACCCCACAGACTTCCTATAAAAAACATGAGGTATTACACACACACACACACACACACACACACACACACACAGAGCGCGAGCAATAACATTTACCATTTCAAATAAAACAGGTTTATTCTGCAGCTACACAAACCTGTGTTCAGACCGAACATGTGTAAACTCACAAGCAACTGACATCCACCACTTACTACTCTGTAATAACATAGTACGTTTGCATAAAGAACGACTAGCTCAGTTTACAGGGTTTTAAACCAAGGCATTACGATTGAGGATGTCAGCACGTCAGGGAAAAGCATTGGTTCTATGACAACATTGGGCATTAATACGGACAGCCTGGGCACTACAAGGTTAAGGGTCAGTATGAGGACCTCTTCTCTGTCCTCCAGCTTTGGACCAGATAATGCCACCAGCCTTGACCAGAAGAACAGTTAATCTCAGATAAGCCGAGCGGTGACTGAGTGGATATAGAAGCCTGGCCAAATATCTAACCCTGTGGAAATAGCATCCGGCATTCCAATCTCAGCATACTGGCCTCTATGTCATGTTCTCCTTGGCTACCTCAGGTCCCAAAATAGGTCATCTACTGCCAGTGGCAGGGCAACCTGTTATGTAAAGGAGATCAATGGACAACATAGAGGAAGGCTGAGTCCAGATCCCCGACAGCAAACATAGCAGTCACTGACGTATGCTAAGCTAACTACATTCTAAACATCGCTACTGGTGGCAGGTTCCTCAGAACACATGCACACAATTTCCCGTAGAACTCGTGAGCTGTTGGAAATGGTCCCAGCGTTGTGTTTCCAAATCATTGTTATGTAAGCCAGACAATACTTTATTTAGGAAATTAATACAGTCATTTCTGCGCAATTGGCACGACGACAAACGCTCCGCGACGCCCCTGCCGGCGACGGGAACAGCCAGTGTTTTCCGGAGCGACGCGCACCAACCGCTGGCGACCGGGTGTAGTCCTTTCGCAGAGCGTCGATATCCATCCCAGTCTAACCGAGGATCAGTGTGTGCCATCATTGATAATAGCAGTGGAGAGGCGACGCGACTTAGGCTGTCAGAACCTAAATGGAACGGAATGGCAGCCGATGTTCATGTTTCATTCCCTTTTTATTCCTGTGTGCGTGAGCGTCCTGAAACACTGTAATTTCTGCCCGCAAGTGCCTCCAGAAATCCATGATTTATTCAATACAGGGCACACGGGTGGCTTAGGCGTACAATGCGAGAATGAGCACCTTGTTAAATGGGTCCACCGTTTTTTCAATACAGAGACAGCGTTCCCGGGTTATTCGGTTAGAGCACCTACACACTTCAACACACAAGTGTTGCTGTTGGGAATTGAGGCTGGTGTACGTCAGGCACTTGGGAATACTTTGGGGAGAATAAACCAACGCTAGGAGTAATGGCAATGACATGTCTGACCAAGGTACCGCGACTAATAGCTTAATATATATAAATTATATTTATATAATACTCAGTATAATACTATGGATAAAGCAGATGTGGCAAAACAGTAATGTAGGTGTCCTTTTGAAGAAAGAGCCTTTACAAATGGGCCCACAAAGCCTTTGCTGCGCCTGTGAGTGGTTCTAGCCAGGCTCATAAGGCTTTTTAACTCCCCCTTCCTTCTCATCAAATGCCTCACGGTAAAATATTTCCGGAGGGTCCGATTCAACGCGAAAAGCCGGCCCTCGACCCTGATTCATCGAACTGATGTAGAACAACAACCACAAGCTCCCCTCCCTCCGCCAGGCACATTAAAAAGGAATTGTTTTGGTGGGAATCTGAAAGGCCGCCGCGGTCGTGATAGATCGGCCAGGGGAGATGAGAGCAGTAGCTGCACTAGTTCACCTCAGGAACCCCTGCAGCAACCGGTCCCCAGTAGATCTATTCGCCCGTCAGCCTTCAATCCCAGAGGTGAGTGACTGTTTGAAGGCTTTGCCGGGGCCCCCTCATCCGCGGGCTTAACAATCCAATATTGGTTGTTGCCGAAGATAATGACCCTCCGTTGACGCTAGAATACCTCGGGCGAGTCGCGGCGATTTGCATTGCCCAACGCCGCCGATCGATAAGAGGGGCGAGGGGGAGAAAATCAGTTGGCTCCCGATAAGGCTGCACGCTGGACTCATGTTCTACATAAATGAGGAGTGTCAGCCAGTCTCCTCCTTCCCTCTGTTTCCTCCTCAGCTTCTTCCTCCACTTTCCGTCTCTCTCGCTCTCGCCCGGAGTGCACGGTAAAGAATGGCTGCTCCTGATAGAATCAGCGAGGACATCGCCGTCTTTATTCTTCCTCAAAGACTGCGCGCGTGTCACCTTGACATTCTTTATCTTCTTCACGGCAGCGGCCAGAGAAATAGCGCAAAGCAGATTCGGCGTTCGGTACAGACACTTGTCTATGGAGCCCGAGATCGGCTTGCAGGACAACACCTTCTGTCCTCCTACAAGATGTTTTGGAGATGAAGAGAAATCCACACAAGCCTACAGCTGTTCCTCCTCAATAACCCACAGAAAATGGACACAAACGTTTTTACTGCCGGCGTGGTGTTCAAATCTGTTTTCTTACCTAACAATAAAACGGACTGTGAGCAGTGGGCCCAGAGCAACAAATGCTGCGCTTTTATCCAAAGCGCTTTACAGATCCTGCGTCACGACCGCGTCTACCATGCAAGGCGACTGCAGACTCGCCAGGAGCAGCTGGGGTTAGGTGTCTTGCTCATGGACACCTCGACAATTTCCCAGGAGGGACCGGGGATCGAACCACCAACCTTCCGATTGATAGACAACCGACTCAACCCACTGAGCCACTGCCGCAACAAAACAACAAAACAACTCTGATTGGCTACAACCCTGCCAGGCATTATGGGAAAAGGACAGTAATGGCTGACAGTTGTACTCGCTGACTTAGAGACGGACGTCACCAAAATATGCGTGAATCATTTCGATAACTACTAAAGTTATTAGGGACATTATCCAACCAAGGCACTGACTTTTTCCGATCGTAAAATGAAAAATGCAAAACAAGTCATGTTGTACAGCCTCTTGTAATACAATATTCTTTTACTTTAACGAGATAAAAGTGATTTGCACACTGGCTTGTACAGTGTAAAAGACGCTTTGAAATGAATTTTTCATGCACATTGATAATTTAATACGGAGATGCGACAGTTTATTAACATTGTACGTCTTTTTCCCTCTCTCTCGGAATAATAATCGTATTATCCGACGCACGGGGGAGGATCTGGCTCTCCTTCCTTAACAGACACTCAGAGGACGTCACTAAATAAGTCAACTACGGGGAGCGCTCCTTTAAAATGTTACTTTCATCCAGAAACGAAATCGATTTGCACAAAATCCCAATAATATAGAAAAAAAAGCCAACGCTATGGGGCATTACAGTGCAGACACTGGACCTGAAGTACACCGATCTGAAGATAGATGATGTCTATTTAGACCAAGGCAAGGGATTGGGAACGTGACTGGATCAAAGCAGATGAGAGACTGATGGCTTCCAGGTGGAGGAAACCGTGTGAATGTATGGCGAGGCTAGACAGCCTTCTAGACAGGTGTCTGTGAGTTGGCCGCCAAATCCGCACGAGAGATAACACTCACACAGGCATAAGTATGTTACACTCCAAATCAAATTTGCTTACTGTGCATTTGAGGACCACAGATGTCCACAGACATCTGCGACGATGACGCGAGGAGCAAAAGAAAGAGCATTATTACTGGGCATAAATGTCTAGGGTTGACAGGGAGAAGGAAATGACGGAGTATTTGTTAGGGCGAGGCACACGGAGAAAAGCCGTGCATCAGAGGCTGCGGTGAGATTAAATATAGACTTACCGGAGCAAAGACCTAATCCGTTCAGAGACAAATGCCGGGGCTTACAAGCACATTTGTTGTGTGGCCTGAGGTTTGACAACTGCCGTTATAACTCCATTTCTCATCATTACCATCCCTTATCAGCGGTGCTAAGATAGGGCCCGCTGGGGGGTAGGGGCTGGGATAGAAAGTAGGGAGAAGGCGGCTGATGAAGACAGAAGAAGCTAATGGACATAGTGTGTGTGTGTGTGTGTGTGTATGTATGTGTGTATGTATGTGTGTATGTGTGTGTGTGTGTGTCTGTGTGTGTGTGTGTGTGTCTGTGTGTGTGTGTGTGTGTATGTGTGTGTGTGTGTATGTGTGTGTGTGTGTGTGTGTGTGTGTGTGTGTGTGTGTGTGTGTGTGTGTGTCTGTGTGTGTGTGTGTGTGTGTGTGTGTGTGTGTGTGTGTGTGTGTGTGTGTGTGTGTATGTGTGTGTGTGTGTCTGTGTGTGTGTGTGTGTGTGTCTGTGTGTGTGTGTGTGTGTATGTGTGTGTGTGTGTATGTGTGTGTGTGTGTGTGTGTGTGTGTGTGTGTCTGTGTGTGTGTGTGTGTGTGTGTGTGTGTGTGTGTGTATGTATGTGTGTATGTATGTGTGTGTGTGTGTGTGTGTGTGTGTATGTATGTATGTGTGTGTGTCTGTGTGTGTGTGTGTGTGTGTGTGTGTGTGTGTGTGTGTGTGTGTGTGTGTGTGTGTGTGTGTGTGTGTGTGTGTGTGTGTGTGTGTGTGTGTGTGTGTGTGTGTGTGTGTGTGTGTGTGTGTGTGTGTGTGTCTGTGTCTGTGTCTGTGTGTATGCATGTGTGTCTGTGTGTGTGTGTGTGTGTGTGTGTGTATGTATGCGTGTGTGTATGTATGTATGTGTGTGTGTGTGTATGTGTGTGTGTGTGTGTGTGTCTGTGTGTGTGTGTGTGTGTCTGTGTGTGTGTGTATGCATGTGTGTCTGTGTGTGTGTGTGTGTGTGTGTGTGTGTGTGTGTGTGTGTGTGTGTGTCTGTGTGTATGCATGTGTGTCTGTGTGTGTGTGTGTGTGTGTGTGTATGTATGCGTGTGTGTATGTATGTGTGTGTGTGTGTGTGTGTGTGTGTGTGTGTGTGTGTGTGTGTGTGTGTCTGTGTGTGTGTGTCTGTGTGTGTGTGTATGCATGTGTGTCTGTGTGTGTGTGTGTGTGTGTGTATGCATGTGTGTCTGTGTGTGTGTGTGTGTGTGTGTCTGCATGAGTATTCGCGTGTGTACACGGTTGAGAGCGTCTCAATTTATTCAATCTTGGTTGAAGTTCCGATTTGCGTGTTAGTGTGAATGTCATGCAAATGATTCGGTGTGTGTTTGATAGGAGAGAGACATAGAGATTGACAGAGGAAGTGTTTGAAAGGATGGAGACATAGAGATTGACAGAGGAAGTGTTTGAAAGGAGGAGAGAGTCATTGAGATTGACAGAGGAAGTGTTTAAAAGGAGGAGAGAGACATATCGACAGAGGAAGACAGAAAAACCCAGGCTGTCAATGGAAGAGTGTGAGGCTGTGATCACGGCACACACGTCACCTCGGCCGCCATATGCTGCAGCATTTCACAGTGGCGTTTGGACACGAGAGCTCCCAGCACCTCCCAGCACCTCCCAGCCTCTCCCAGCATCTCTCGGGGCAGCTCCCAGCATCTCCCAGGCAGAACCACGGTGTCAGATATGGAAATCCACCAGCCCTCATGAATGATACAAGGCCACTCTTTAGCCCCACACGTCAAAGGATTTGCCGGGGTGGATGCAGCAGATGCTTTAACAGATTTCTCAGCCAAGGGGAGGGTTTCTTGGCTCCCCACTGCAGAGCACACTGACTTCTCTAGTGTTACAGAAGTGTATAATAAGCCCCCCCTGGGAGAAAAGTGTTGGAGAGGGAAAAAAAACAAGCACCCCGGCTTAAAAAAGGGACAAAAACAACTAAATGTGATTACATTGAAGGCCCTTATTAACATAGTCTTTCACTCAGCGAGGACGCCGCTGGTTTTAATTCAGACAGACGCAGCTGCCGGGGTTCTGCCATTTCTATTATGAGTCTATGATGCAATCAATTACAACGTGAAAAACCAGGGGCTTAATTAACTTTTACTCACTATGTCTCCCGGTTTCCCTCAGAGCCAGTCGGGAAAAACAGACAAAATGTCTACCTGTCTCGGACAATGCGGACGGTGGCGGGGGGAAAAGCCGGAATGTGTACTACAAACTGTGTCCCAAATGACATGCCGGTGAAACACTTGATACAGTACTAAGATTGCTAGTGGGCTTTATCTGGAATTGACCGGTGAATAACCTCTTGTAACTGAAATATTTAGCTGTGTTTGCCAACGAAAATATGTTATATTCAACTGATTAGTATTCGATTTTGTTAAGCTTACTCTAAAGCCAAAACAATAAATACAGATAACCGACTGGCAAAATGTCCGGAATGCCCTGACTCAGATTTCGTGAACAGATGGTTTTGATGTTTTTTAACCATTTTAAAATGAGCTCCCAATGCATTTCAATGGGAAAACGGTCCAATGTACTTGAATTGGTCATCTATCTTCTCCAAACCGACAATCCAAATGACCCAGCGTATTTTCAGATTTTTTAGACTCCTTTTACTTTTGCTACAGGGATACAGAGCTTTTTATCAATCTTGATTGTTTGCGAGGCCAATTAAGCTGTAATACAAACTGTAAAGCTTTATCTAGATTAAAGATAAACCAACAGGTTTCATGTAAAGCTGTATCCTACATTAATAATAACCAATAATAATAATAATAATAAGGTAACTTTGTTAAGATGATAAATTATTGTTAATTGATAAACTCTGTCTTTCTATGTCACACGTCTGTAGAATACACTCCAGGAAATAAGTTATTTCTCAATTTCCGATTATGCGAGGAAAGCTCAAATGTTAGTGAAAGCTACTGTTGCTGTGTTAATAACAAGCTAGCTATCATGAACTTAAGCAATCATGAATAACAAGCTAGTTTTTGAGATATTAGCAGTTGCCAGCCACCACCAGCTGCTGTGATGAGCTTCTGTCAATAACAGAAGTCGCCCTTTGACCTCCCACATCTCTGCTCACATGTGAACAGCACAGTCCCTCTTTGCGTAAGAGAAGACAATGCATTGCCAGTGCGACGCTACGCTAACATCCACATTAAGGTCTGGCCGACTGAGGCCTGTCAATTGGGATGTGTATTATAGATGGTGGATTTGCCATAAAGTAGAAAAAAACTGAAAAGTGATGAACGAGAGAATGAATTGACAAATAACCCTCATTTGTCAGAACAATGACCAATAAAATATCTTCAATCAGTGGTGATACTCAGTCCTCGGGGCCGGCCTCAAAAACACTAACGTTAAACGCAACGTTAACGGCAACCGAAATACAGAAAAGCGATAATGTTGCGGTGTTAATTGAGTTAGTACGAAGCAAGATAATATTAATAGCCGTTATAATGGCAGTAGCAGAGGAGTTTTCATTCACTTTGGCCAAGACGTCAGCTAACCTGTGGAGCCTTTGTGGAGCTCAGACATGATGCCAGTAAAGCTTCTTTTCATCACTGCTCCTTGGCTCATCTGGGCCACAAGCCTGTGGTGACCTTTAACCCCACTCTCTCTTGCGACGTCCCCTCGGGGGCACCCAAACCCCCCCCCCCTCTCCAGGGGGCTGCTCTGGCCCTCCCAATCCCATGTCCCAAAGGGGTTTGGGGTTGATGGCAGAGTGGCACGCGGGCTACGGGGACTTTACGACTAATGACAGGGAGAGAGCCGGGGCCAATACGAAAATCTGTTTCACATAGGAACATTTCGTTTCTTTGTTCCCTGTGGTGGGAACATAAAGACCACTTCAGAAACATCCGTCACGACGTCTCCCGTAGTAGTTTGTCTATTATTTAGCATCCGACCGACGAGCAGCTGGAAGAGGGACACACCGTAAAGGCTAGTTTGTTTTTCCTTCTTTCTCGTGCATCAAACAAATGTGTTCCGTTATGCCTCTCAAGCAGTTTCATTCAGAAACGGACCCCAATGTAATTTGGCGATGTTTGCGGTTCCCCGAGCAGGGGCATTGGGATGCAATAATGCCGCGCTGTGGAAACACTATACAGGTTATTTAAACAGAGTTAAACACAGATAAACGTCCTCTTGCTGAGTGCATGCATGCTGTGATACACTAGATAGGACCGATATATACGAAGGCGAGCGGAAAACAACGGTGGGCGTCTGACCATGAGGGGAAGACAAGTGTTTGGTAGGCCTACAAATCTAACTTTAAATTAAAGTAAAAAATTATTTTTTTTAAATTCTCCAAAACATGTGTCCCACAATCATTGCCACCCGTCCAAATGACTATGAGTAGAATCAAATTAAAGTATTTGATTTGGAACGTTTAAGTTGCTAGCCACGACTTCCTGTTTCACGGGGGTATAAATATGAGGTGACGCACAGGCCAAATTCCCGTAGGCAAGCCTCTAATCAAGCCAAATCAACTTTCAAGACCACGAAAACTGAAAATGACAAAAAAGATTTGCTGTAACAATTGTTTTCTAGCAAAGTTAGCTAAAGAAACGAGAACCAGCCAGCACTAGCAAGTATAGCCAATTAGATGATGTGTTATTAAAGCAGCATTTAACCCTTATGTCACTGCCAGGAAACAGGTAGGCTAAGATGGCTAAGAGAGAAGAAACAGTTGGTGAACAACATGTACTGTCAGCAACATGTGGGATTCATTTGACCAGACAGAAAGGAAAACTGCGATCTACAGTGTGTGTGAAACTGTGTTTGGCAAGGAACAGAGTTACCTCCGAAATCTATTCATGTAATTAATCCATCATGCATTTACAGTGCTAAAGATACCTGAAACAGTAACAGAAAATCACTGTAATTTAAAATGAATGTTGAAAAGAAACCAAATGGACGTAACAAATCACAAACCAATCAGCCCAACACCTCGTTGCGTGTCACCGGGCTAAATGGGAAAAATGCTTCAGACAAAGCTTGTACATTTCAAAACATTTCTGAATGAGGGTGTGTGTATGTGTGCGTGTGGTATTTAATCAATATGCCATCGCTAAAAGCTGTTCTTTGGCATGACACATTCCGTAGTATTACCACAGACCCCAGAGACGCCATATTGCATTTTACCTACTGCATCAGAAAATATGTTCCGAACTATTCACTGTGTCAAAACCCGCTCTTCACCAGTCATTCACAACGTCAAAACACATCAGACGCTATCAACTCGTTGAATCACAATTCGTTCTATACTATTGATTAACGGCGCCAAAGTAAAAGGGCTATGGGAGATTTCAGTTAATTTAAAAACCCAGAATGTCATGGGATTTCCGTCAGAGTCGCCCGTTGGCTGGCAAATGTATTCTAATACATCTAATCACTTTAACACTGCTGAGTTAGCGTAGCCTTGGGTAGTTATTAAAAACATTCTTAGAGTCTTTTCCTTTCTGAGTAACTGAACTGACACTTTTACATTCCCTAATAAAAGTGTGTTGTTTGGTAAGGCATGCTAAGTATGGAGCTATATATATATATTGTGTAGACATTTAAAATGTTTTAATTTTTTTTCATAAGCATTTTTTATGCTAAGTCTTTGATTGGGTTGTTGTTTTTACCAGCATTTGTAGTACTGAAGGCTTGGCTAACTGGCTAGCTAGCTACAGTGGATATAAAAAGTAAACACATCCCTTGGATCTGTGAAAAAATTAGACAAGTTGCGCTTTTGCAAAGATGATTGGGCAAATATTGTCAAGTCAAAATGTGCCATGCTAATAGACTCCTACCAAAAATAACTGAGTGCTTCAACAATGAATTAGTTAGTCTATTCACGTTATAGGTCACACTAAAGGCGGAAAAAGTTCTGACAGGATTTATCTTTGTCTGAGGACTTTTATATCCACTGTTGCTGGCAACCTTTTTGTGTAATCTTCTAATTATCAAAAATGCATTATAAAGTTTGTGTGCTTGTATTTTTCCCCCCAGTATTTTATGACACAATTCTATCAGAAAGTTTTGCCCATAATCTTTCCTAAAACGATTCCAAGAACGAATCACCATGTATAAGGCGTTCTGGAATTTCCCCTATGCATTTTGCACCATTTTTTATTATGTATGCTGAAGTGTGCAGAAAACACACCAACGCCATTGTTGTTCAACATCTGGGCGGTATTTCATATAAGTATGCGGTTATAGCAATACAAATGAAAGCAGCCTGTTATAAGTGAGCCTTGAGTTGCAGGTGTCTGCCTCTTCTGAGGGTGGAGAAGCACGTTCATGGTGACATGGCTGCAAGATATATACCACATGGTCAAAAAATTCTACAAACGTGAGCTTTCTCCGGCTTTAACTCGCTGCATCGCAGCAATAAGAAACTGTTTATACACCAATCAGGCCTAAAGCGAGCGAGCGGGGAAAAGAATGTGGCAGAACAACAAAAATAAAAAAACCACAAGGCCGACCAAGCCGGTTCGCTAATAAAAAGCAGAACAAGGGCAGCCTCGCTTAGCTCGCTGCTTCTCTGCGGCTCTCATCATAAAGACACACAAGCATTAGGGTGGGATGTTTTAAAAAGCAACAAAAGAGGGGTTTCATTTAATGTCTTAAACCTTTAATTGGCAGTTAAGTTATTTCCTCTTCAAGGAACTGGGGTAAGCGTAAACCCTGGGCTTCCCTCTCAGCCTCTTAGGAGCTCCGACATCTGTGATCTTTACCAATTGAGCTCGGGAGGGTATGGCCCCTGGCCCTGACTGCTGACAGTGCTGGCCCCTCAAATTGGGCTGGGAGTTTAATCTGCCCCTGCATGGGCCCCGTAAAAACCCCGGGGGCACCTGGGTCACATATGGAAGTGACTACGGCTGTTCCTAAATCACCCGGGGATATTTATAAAACTCAGGCCTGTTTCCTTAAACTAATAATTGGAGAGCCACCTCTCTGCGGCTACAAGTTGTGTCTGGCAATGTTATGGTACCAATTTCGCCCGTCTGTTAGGATGCCGTGGCACGGAGGACTCCCCGCCGCACAGGAAGTGGAAATCCCCCGTGACAACAGACGCCTCTGAACTGTTCTCCAAACAGCCCAAGTTTCAGACCTCCTGTTGTTTCAATTTTAGAACTTGTACGTGTATAAAAAAAGATCAGGAAAGGTACCAAAGCCTCTAAAAAGCCTTACGCGTGTAGAAATACAATATATTGTCAAGAAATATAAAATATGAAATCAGAAAATAAAACGCTCTCAGACATTGGAGGTCAAACGTGGTTGTCTGAGGCGGTCTGCGTTCTGTCAAGAACATTGATCATGAATATTAATTGTATTTACTGCAGAAGACGCACTGTAACGACCAAGACAACTTTAACACAGGGTGCCTTTTAGGTGCCTGTGGAGGTGGATGTGGGTGGATGAGGGCAGATGAGGGTGGGGTGACAGGGTACAGTATACCCACTCCATACACACACCACAGGTCTGCATCATTATTCCCAGCTTAAACTTCCAGGGAATTTTCCGTCCAGGGCAAGAGTGAATCATGACAGAAGCAGAATTGCCCCCTGGTGTCGTGCTTTAAATACTAAGACGAGTTTGTCCTAAAGTCATAGTCTGTCTCTCACTGATGGGTGCTGAGAGGCAGCCAGCAAACAGACAGCCGTGCTGCCTGTAAATCTCTGTCTAGGCTCTGCTCACAGTTTGGAGAACAACCAGTTCTTTATTTTAACAGTTCCCAGCTCCATATGCATTTTCACTTCAGATTTATTTAGTGTGGAGCTTGCCGAAAAGCCCAGTGGGACGCATAATCCTCTAAGCTCCATCTCCACCTTTCTCGTTAGATTTACGTCTTTCACGAGCACAAACAAGAACTGTTTCTAACTCGGCAGCCCAGCCGGGAACCTGGCAGACCTCTTGAACGTCCGAGCTGACAGACAGGAAGACGAAGAGTTAGTGGCCGGGTTAACGACACGCTCCCTGGGCTCGACTGAAGAAGGACGCACGGGAAGGACGCGGAGAAGACAAGTCCGGCTGCCTCGGACCACCGGGACCCGGGCCGCGTCACGATCATTTGGAGGGCAGAGCCGGGGAGGGTCGGGGCACGGGAAGCTAAAGGGGATTAATGGAGGTGAGGCGGTTGTCCGGGTGGAAGAAACACGAGGGCCCGCTGTGAATACATCCGCCAGGGCTGAGACAACATGATCTGGGCTCACACTGTGAAACTCTCCATCCTCCGCCGCTATTGTCTCGTCTGACACGTTGAGGGATGGCTGGGACCCGAGGGCGGACCGAGCCCGTCCCCGGTTGGCCCATTAGCGGTGGGAAGTGATGTCCAGAGTACTGGAGCATGTCTGGGGTCGTCGCAGGCTGTTTTATTAATGACCCAATCCAGTGAGTGCAGGCTAGGGGCTGGCCACCGCCGACTGGAGCACCTTGGGCGCCTGGTGAGTGTGGGTGGGAGGCACAGGGCCTCGAGGAGTTCCCTGCAGGGGCTGGCTAGTAATGCACTCCCCGGTGGCAGGCGTGCAGCACGGCCGTGTGACAAATGGACTCTTTCGACAGGCTGGGGGAGTCGAGGCCCCGACGTTTGGCTCACGGCTGGTTTACCTGCCGCTACGATCACTCCTTCATTCGCACGAGCTCTACTGCCACGCCTGGTGCGCACGCTCGCACACACACACACACACACACACACATGCAGACAGATGGGCCCTAATGCCCAAACACACACACACTCAGGCGAGACAGAGCAGACATAGACAGTGCTAGTCTGGCTGTGGGTTGTTCATGTTGTGGGAAACACGTTGTAAACACGAGTGCGAGGGCTTATTGTTTTCCACGTGCTAATTCGTTTCATGTTTTATAAGTATCGCCGTCCATATTATGAATCCGATGGGCGAGTTGCTTCTGATCGACCAAATAACGAAGAACCCCGGACGCAGGGGAACCTGGGCCAAAACAGAAAGGTGTGGCGATGCTGGCACTTGGGTGTTGTTTCCTACAGATAAATTGACATTCCCGCTGCACACACACACACCTAACCTCCCGAACAATTCCAATCTTAAAGTAACTTATTTTTAAGGCAAACACTGCGTTGTTTTAACTGCACGTCTGCGCGGGGAGGAATTTGACGCGCACACGCCAACCGCCCTGACAGATCGGTATGTAAACAAGGAACGAGAAGAGCGCATATTCGCGTTTGTGAGGTTTCGCCCGGAGACAAGGGAACGCGCGTGTGACAAATTCTGGAGCGTGTCTCCGGCGAGTCCCGCTGTTCCGGTGTCAGCGTGCGGCAGGGAGCGGCTGTCGTCGCGGCGACGGAGCCGGGCCGGGGGAGCGTTGAGCCCGGGCCCCGTGGGAACGGCGCCAGAACAAGATGTCGGCTGTCAAGGAAGGAACACTCGGAAATAAATAACATCAATGATGATTTCGGTTTACTAGTGACAAGCCGTACGGCGGCTTTGAGGAGTGACGGCGTTGGCTCCGCCGGGAGAAGCAATCACTCTGTTTTCTTTTCTTTCTCCCAGATATCACGGCACAGGCTGTTGGGAGGCGTGCTTAGCACATTTACAATTCAGATTAGCGTTTGAATCCGTCAGAACATCCTCTTAACGGTAATCTTAACAAGTTCACGACCAGAATGTGTGTAATTATCGTTCATAACTAATAATATTTTGCAAAAAAAGAGCTCTGTTTTTCCGGTAAAACATGACCAGTGGACAATTTGAAAACTGGGAGTTTTGAAAGATGCCAGGTACGTTGAATTCACAGAAGAAAAACAACATCTGCCTCCAATAACTCGCGGTAACCTCCCTACTAAGCTAAAAAGTAAAGACGCCATAATTCACATTTGGAGTTCTGTCCAATATAATATTGACATGTAATTTTTCTACTCCCTTCACATCTTTAATACCGCTGGGTCTGCGTGCACTATTTCATTGTGTCTAGATTGTTTGTGTTCAGTCAATTCCAAGACTATTATTTTATTGGACTTGACTTAAGAGTTAATTCAATAACTCACCCTGTTGAGACAGGTGAACTCTGTTACAGACACAACTTTGCTTTGTTTGCGTATGTGTGTGCGCGTGCGTGTGTGTGTGTGTGTGTGTGTGTGTGTGTGTGTGTGTGCGTGTGTGCGTGTGTGAGCAAACGTGCCGGCATGTGTGTGTGTCTCTGTCTTCCTGGAGAGAAGCCCAGCAGGAGAGCCTGAACTGATTTGAGTCTCAGAAATACCACTTGTGACAATGAGCCTCATCTCGGCTCCTTAAGGAGAAACATCTGCCGCTCTTTGACGTCTGCAGGCGATTGCAGGTCAAGAGCAGGAAGACAAATGAGCGCCGGGCTCACACATATGTCTGACGGCCGTTCCCCTGTCCAGAGATTGCATACTTCAATGTTTCTTTGGCAGCGCAGAACACGAGGGAAAAACATCCCAGCGTAAATGCAGCACAGATCTGACTCCCACAGAGTCACGGCCATTTGTGTCTTCCAGAGAGTGCTGAGGTAGAGGGAGCCGTGAAGCAGCGTAGAGGAGGCAGGGAGGAGTGTAGAGGAGGCATAGAGGAGAGGAGGCAGGGAGGAGAGGAGGCAGGGAGGAGAGGAGGCAGGGAGGAGAGGAGGCAGGGAGGAGCGTAGAGGAGGCAGGGAGGAGAGGAGGCAGGGAGGAGAGGAGGCAGGGAGGAGAGTAGAGGAGGCAGGGAGGAGAGGAGGCAGGGAGGAGAGGAGGCAGGGAGGAGGGTAGAGGAGGCAGGGAGGAGAGTAGAGGAGGCAGGGAGGAGAGGAGGCAGGGAGGAGAGGAGGCAGGGAGGAGAGGAGGCAGGGAGGAGAGGAGACAGGGAGGTGAGTAGAGGAGGCATAGAGGAGAGGAGGCAGGGAGGAGAGGAGACAGGATGTGTGTCTGAGTGACAGGGGAGGAACATAAATGTGTGTGTGTCTGGGTAATGTTGGGTAGATTAGAGACACTTTAACATGGCTGACCCGGCCTCATTCATGAATACTGGGAACATGACCAAGACTTACATACATACACATGGTAACTCTTAACCACTGAAATAACAGCAGGGAGGAGCTGTTGGAGAAGAGGTCTGTCAGTAGTAGCTGGTGGAGAAAAAGTCTGTCTGTAGTGGCTGGTGGAGGTGAGGTCTGTCTGTAGTAGCTGGTGGGGGTGAGGTCTGTCTGTAGTAGCTGGTGGAGAAGAAGTCTGTCAGTAGTAGCTGGTGGGGGTGAGGTATCTCAGTAGTAGCTGGTGGAGGTGAGGTCTGTCTGTAGCAGCTGGTGGAGGTGAGGTCTGTCTGTAGTAGCTGCTGGAGAAGAAGCCTGTCAGTAGTAGCTGGTGGAGGTGAGGTCTGTCTGTAGTAGAATATGTCCCAGTGCAGGTAGAAAACTGAATCAACCCCTGGCTGTGCTTCAGAGCTTCTTATTCTCCACGTGTTTCCACCTTAGCAGATATCTGGGTTTGATTTGGGCCGGTTTAGGGGACGATCGATCACGGCTTAAAGACTCCTCCCCTAATCAAAAACAGGAAGTTGAATGAATCAAACCATAAATCATGGCTTTTCTGGAGGGCCCTCTTGTGACTGGCAGGACCGGGCAGAGCTTGGGGCCTCACTAACTTCCCCTTCTAGCCCCCGTATCGACTGCCACGGTCGGGCTTGATGTGTAAAACACCCAGGAGACCTCAGAACAGGGATAAAGATCGAGAGAGGGAGACGGAGGAAGAGAAACCGAGAAAGTGACAGAGAAAATAGGTGAGAGGGAAAAGCGACGACAGAGATAGAGAGTGAAAGATAGACAGTGAGAGAGAAAAGATGAAACAGGCAAGGTAGGGAAGGGAAGGAGAAGAAATTCCAGATGACTGCCTCACCCAGCTTTGGAAGCCCACCTCAGAGTGGGCTCAGAATAAGCCCAAGTGAAGCCCGGGGCTTAAGATGTCGGTGACCAAGAGAAGACAGGGATAAAGAAAAGAGAGAGGGAGAGATAGAGAAAAGGAGAAAAGTAAGGAGGGATAGAGTAGACACCCAGAGGCCCCTGTCATTTGCGGACCGGCTGATCCTTTTATCTCAGGGCTCTTGTCGGGAGTCGTGTTCGGAATAAAGTGCAGACGGACGGGGTTAATGAAGAGCATTGACTGCCATCAACCCAACAGCACACCCTGGCCTTCATAAAATAATCATATCCTTTCACCTAATTAAAAGGCAATAGTTTTACCTAGAGGGTGACCCGCTGAACCCTACTCCTCTCTAACTGCCTCTCCTTCCTCCCCCTCTAAATCCCCGGGAGAGGAGAGACAGGTAGCTCCATACAAAGAGGAGCACAGGATTCAGCACGGGCAAATCTCCTCGTCTTAACTTCCTTTCTCTCCCATTTCTTTTCTCGTCAAGAATCCGCCTCTTGTCCCTGCCTCCCCCTTTCTCCCCTTCTCCCATACCCCCTCCCCACCTCCCGTCCCATACCCCCTCCTCCACCTCCATTCCCCACCTCCTCCCCCTCCTCCACCTCCATTCCCATACCTCCCCCATCCCCCTCCACCTCCCCATTCCCATATCCCCCTCCTCCACCTCCATTCCCATATCCCCCTCCTCCACCTCCCCCATATCCCCCTCCTCCACCTCCATTTCCCATATCCCCCTCCTCCACCTCCATTCCCATATCCCCCTCCTCCACCTCCATTCCCATATCCCCCTCCTCCACCTCCATTCCCATATCCCCCTCCTCCACCCATATCCCCCTCCTCCCACCTCCATTCCCATTCCCCCTCCTCCATATCCCCCTCCTCCACCTCCCCCACCCCCTCCTCCACCTCCATTCCCATATCCCCCTCCTCCACCTCCATTCCCATATCCCCCACCTCCTCCATTCCCATCCCCCTTCCCCCATATCCCCCTCCTCCACCTCCTTTCCCATATCCCCCACCTCCATTCCCTACATCTGGTCCTATAGTGTAATTGACTTTGCACAGGGGTATATGGCGTTCATTGCTAATTTGGAAGCTTGTCTTATCAGATTATGGGTGAGCGAGCCCTTCTCCCCCAGCCCCCATTCCCCCCCTCACCCGCTCTACCTCTTTCTTCTCATAAAATAGCAACAGCGAGCTTTATTAATGAAGTGGGAGGGGCTTCCTAACACCCAATCTCTCTCTGACCGTTCTACTCGTGTTCTTCAGTGGCCCTCAGGCCATTTCAGCTCTCTCCTTCAAACTAGTCCTGTCGCTCTCATTAGTCTTGTGACCTAACCTCCACTTTCCCCTACACCCGCCCTCCATCGCCGGCCCCTCCCCCACCCGCCTTCCCACCTCTGCCCCTTCCCCTAACCCCCCCCACAAGCCCTTCATCCTCTGACCCCCCCTACCCCGCCCCACTGAATGAAGGGGTGCAGCGATGTCATTTGTGTGAAGGATTTAGACATTACAGGGGTAAAGGAGGCCTCCAGGGAGCAGGCAGTTGATCAGCCACAGCCATTCTGGAGGGAGGTAGACAAATAACAAATGACAGGTCTGTGATTAAATCAAACCTTCTACTTTAAGTGTTGAAGTATCCGCCTGTCACTAACAATCTAGAGCTTGTTAACCCCACCCCCAATCTACCCCCATCCCATACCCAGACACATCAGTCAAATGGCAACGGATACTATCCACGGCACGCACACACACATACACACACACACACAGACGCACACGCGTACTCAACACGCACACAAGCACACACGTCAAGCTAATATAATGACTATGGTTGAATAACAATACCAGTTAACCATGAGTCTGCCACTTCCTGTGAACGGACCTGAATGATGAGCTTACCAGACCTATTGGGGGGCAAAAATGGACTGAAGTGGACTAAAGGCAAAAGAGAATGGTTCCTAGTGTCCAGCTCAATGCTGGTTGTGGCTGTGTTGGTTATAATACCATGAAAAGATTGAATCCAAACCATTGTAAAGGCTCCAGAGATTTTTTGACATACGATCTAGGTACGGTAATAAGCCGTTGAAAATGTGAAATTCTGCCCTTCTGAAAATAAAACCACCAGAAAAGATATTATTACTCCTCGGCTCCGGAGGTAGAATTGAGCACGCACACACATGGGCCACAGTGTGACTCAGACACACTGAGTAAACTCACTCCAGCGGTCGAAATAGGAAACCTAGAGGCTTCGCTCCATCGGCTGCTATTCTCCCACTGCCACCACGTTATTACCGGGTACCGGGTGAATTATCGCGACTCTACTGCATAACAGCCTATCCAGATCGGACCAGGTAGAAAGGCCAATACGTACCGGGTCCAAATACCCCATATTTAACCAACAAACAGGGAGTCAAGACGATGAATGGTAGAATTGTTTTTTACCACGTCCCAAGGAGGCCAATGTACAGCAATCAGAGTCTCCTTCCATAGCATGTCTGGATCTAGGATATTTAGCAGAAGCATTAATAGCGACCGAACTAACATTTCCAGCGCTAACAACGCTAAGATTGCAGTGGTGCTACGGGCAGACGCTACAAAAGGCAGGAAGGAGTGACGAGTTGAAAGGGACACCACGTCACCATGGTAACCTTAGAAAAAAATGTCCGTGTCTGGATCTGAGCCGCATACGTGGGTCTGCAGGATGTGGTGTCTGCGACGTGACATGATATCAAGGGACACACACACACACACACGTTCATTACATCAGTCACAAGCCATAAACCTAATATCTAGGAAATATCTGGAGTGCAGATGATGATGATGCTATATTATGTGATGCACAACAACAGCCTCAAAATGGCAGCCTCTTAAGGACACAATATGGAGCTGAATATTGCAATAAATAAACGGTATATTCAAGTAGTATTCTAATAATATAAGACTGGTATTCTAATAATATAATACTGGTATTCTAATAATATAAGACTGGTATTCTAATAATATAATACTGGTATTCTAATAATATAATACTGGTATTCTAATAATATAATACTGGTATTCTAATAATATAATACTGGTATTCTAATAATATAAGACTGGTATTCTGATAATATAAGACTGGTATTCTAATATAATACTGGTATTCTAATAATATAAGACTGGTATTCTAATATAATACTGGTATTCTAATAATATAAGACTGGTATTCTAATAATATAAGACTGGTATTCTAATAATATAATACTGGTATTCTAATAATATAATACTGGTATTCTAATAATATAAGACTGGTATTCTAATAATATAATACTGGTATTCTAATAATATAAGACTGGTATTCTAATAATATAATACTGGTATTCTAATAATATAAGACTGGTATTCTAATATAATACTGGTATTCTAATAATATAAGACTGGTATTCTAATAATATAATACTGGTATTCTAATAATATAAGACTGGTATTCTAATAATATAATACTGGTATTCTAATAATATAAGACTGGTATTCTAATATAATACTGTTATTCTAATAATATAAGACTGGTATTCTAATAATATAATACTGGTATTCTAATAATATAAGACTGGTATTCTAATAATATAATACTGGTACTTTAATATAAAACTGGTATTCTAATAATATAAGACTGGTATTCTAATAATATAAGACTGGTATTCTAATAATATAATACTGGTATTCTAATAATATAAGACTGGTATTCTAATAATATAAGACTGGTATTCTAATAATATAAGACTGGTATTCTAATAATATAATACTGGTATTCTAATAATATAAAACTGGTATTCTAATAATATAATACTGTTATTCTAATAATATAAGACTGGTATTCTAATAATATAATACTGGTATTCTAATAATATAAGACTGGTATTCTAATAATATAATACTGGTACTTTAATATAAAACTGGTATTCTAATATAGGACCAGAGCAGAATTGTGTAGACAAAAGGTGGCCTGCAGCTCATACCTTCACTGCAAGACATTTTTAAAAGCCACCCCAGGGCAGATGAACCCACCACACTGGAGCAGATCCACCCACCACACTGGAGCAGATCCACCCACCACACTGGAGCAGATCCACCCACCACACTGGAGCAGATCCACCCACCACACTGGAGCAGATCCACCCACCACACTGGAGCAGATCCACCCACCACACCGGAGCAGATCCACCCACCACACTGGAGCAGATCCACCCACCACACTGGAGCAGATCCACCCACCACACTGGAGCAGATCCACCCACCACACTGGAGCAGATCCACCCACCACACTGGAGCAGATCCACCCACCACACTGGAGCAGATCCACCCACCACACTGGAGCAGATCCACCCACCACACTGGAGCAGATCCACCCACCACACTGGAGCAGATCCACCCACCACACCGGGGCAGATCCACCCACCACACCGGAGCAGATCCACCCACCACACTGGAGCAGATCCACCCACCACACTGGAGCAGATCCACCCACCACACTGGAGCAGATCCACCCACCCCACTGGAGCAGATCCACCCACCACACTGAAGCAGATCCACCCACCACACTGGAGCAGATCCACCCACCACACTGGAGCAGATCCACCCACCACACTGGAGCAGATCCACCCACCACACTGGAGCAGATCCACCCACCACACTGGAGCAGATCCACCCACCACACCGGAGCAGATCCACCCACCACACTGGAGCAGATCCACCCACCACACTGGATCAGATCCACCCACCACACCGGGGCAGATCCACCCACCACACCAGCGCAGATCTATCTGCCACCAGGCCTCGTCCAAACTGTTCTGCCTGGGTCTGTCCCAGTGACAGATGCTCCGGTGACACACAGCAAAGAAAACCCAACCTATGGAGAGAAGTGAACACAAACGAACCTGCCATGTCATTAGCCGTCCTTTATTAACTGTATAATGTGTTGAGTTGTCATGGCTCCCCTGTGTTAGGAGCTGTGCGAGTGGAGCGGAGATGAGAGGGGTTCCCTGTTGCCCATTACTGGAGCTGAGACCTCACGTCCAAGACACCACGCGGGGATGACTGTGGTCAGAGGTCAGGGACAGTCTCTTACGCTGTGTGAGAGTGGGGTTAGCCCGAGGGCTAACTTTAAAATTCACTGCACAGAACAGTCCAGGCAGGCAGCACATATAGAATATGGATACTATTTTGAATGGCAGGCTTGAATGGCAGGTTTGAATGGCAGGCTTGAATGGCAGGCTTGAATGGCAGGCTTGAATGGCAGGTTTGAATGGCAGGTTTGTATGGCAGGCTTGAATGCCAGGTTTGTATGGCAGGTTTGAATGGCAGTTGCTTTACATCCAAGTCAATTAGAACTGTCATCAGCGCTATCCGAGGTGTTAGACATTGTCGTCAATCTTTGGTCTGCATTATGTGAGGGCAATACTTTATGCTGCGGCCCTGTGTCCACTGCCCTGGTGGTCTCTGTCCAGATAACAAGGGGCGGTCCTGTGTCCACTGCCCTGTTTGTCTCAGTCCAGATAACGAGGGGCGGTCCTGTGTCCACTGCCGTGTCTGTCTCTGTCCACATAACGAGGGGCGGTCCTGTGTCCACTGCCGTGTCTGTCTCTGTCCACATAACGAGGGGCGGTCCTGTGTCCACTGCCGTGTCTGTCTCTGTCCACATAACGAGGGGCGGTCCTGTGTCCACTGCCCTGTCTGTCTCTGTCCACATAACGAGGGACGGTCCTGTGTCCACTGCCCTGTTTGACAACCACCACATCACATATCAATGGCTCTAGTCTTGTATGAAGCATCAGCAGCTCTAGCAGGAAGTGTCTGACATGGCGCTGAATTCCATTCCGTTACCAGTGCAGAACGCTGTCGAACGCCGCAATCTGTGTCAGGAGTAGGATGCCATTTCAGACAGATTTCAGATACAAATCAAATTTTCCCCCATTTGCAGATGCATTCTGGGTACAGTCGGGAAGACAGGGGAGAGGGCCTGTTTGTGCTCCTCTCCTCCGCTCGTCTCCTGCGAGAACCTGCTGCTAATGTTCCCCTGTTTTACAACGGTGCTTCCTGGAAGTCATCAGATGCTACATTAAGGGAGCACTCTCAAGTGTTTTCCCAGTAAGGGCCCCTGATAAATAACTCATGGGGAAGGATTTCAGCGCAACACCAATCCTATAACTAGTCCCCCTATACATTTTTAACAGTCCCAGGAGGCTCCATCTGTCCTGCACTTCAAACAGAGATGCATTGGAGACATCCTCCGTACGTAGCAGCCCCTGTGGACTCCGTGTTAAAGGTACAAGGGTGGAGACATATGACAGAGATGCCGGCGCGGGAGCTTTGAGCTGCTACAGAATGTGCCGAACACGTCTCGTCTTTCAAATCTCTCCCGTTATTCCCCTCCTTTCTTCTATTCTCCGAGGAGGACCAGAAAGGAGGTATTTTAGGAGGACAAAAAGGATTGCAGTGGGAGGGAAGGCTGGAGAATTATGAGGAGGCATCACTGGTCCAGACGTTATGGTCCTGCTCTGAGCTGTCAGTCTCATTTAAATTACAGTGCGTCCAACAACACTCTTTCTGCAATTAGAAATTAGTCCATTAGGCTGTCGCCGGCTGTTGCTTTTCTTCTCCGAGCTGGAAAGGTGCGAGAGTGTTTGCGCGCGCGTGTGAGTGTGTGGGAGTCGTTTGCAGAGAGCCAGGCCCATGAGGGAAATGGAGGACAGCAGGTGGGAGATGGCAGTTTTAAGTCATATAATGAGACAGACAAGCAAACCAACAGTTATAATTTGAGGTGATGTCAACATTAATTGTCTTTGATGCTTGGGCGGGGCAAGGGGGCTGGGCAGGCAGGAGGGGGCGGTTGTGGTAGAAGAGGGAGTACAAGAGTTGGCTTAGCACACAGCCCTGTGGGACACCGGTATTCAGGGTCAGGGTGGAGGAGGTGAGGTTGTTCAACCTTACAGACTGAGAGTCCAGTTGCAAAAAGAGGAGCTGATCCCAAGGTCTAGGAGTTTGGTAACCAGCCTAGAGGGGAAGACTGTATAAAATGCTGAGCTAAAGTCTATGAACAGCATTCTGCGTAGATCTAACAATCTCCGGAGGAAGGTGAAGCCGGTCAAAAGCAATTGTTGTGCAGTGTTGTTCTATATCCAGTAGTTCTTGTCGGCTGTAAAGGTTAAACGCCTGGCCGTGCCAAGTGAGTAGACTGAAAACGATTAAAAAAAGAACAAAAAATTCTGCTAAATCTGGAGAGACGAAGGGCTTTGCCTGTGAGCGCGCCGCCATCTTGAACAAATGGAATACAAATTGGAACACAGAATCCCAGGCGCCCACTGTAATGACCCAGAGACTTGCGTTTTCATAACTGCACAGATGGGTTGAAACTAGCGGATCTGTATCGAAAAGAACACACTGTTTCAGGGATGCTGTAGACGACATTCAAACATTGGACATTATTGTTTTACTTGCCAAACAAGAGAGAGAACGAGAGAAATAAAAACGCTTCGCCTTTTAGATCCAGACCCATCATGTCTCAAAATCTCGACCAAACGAAGTGGTAAGCGACGACAGATATTTCAATTTTAATGGAAGCCATTCCTTTAAAGAGGAAAGATATTGAAGCTGCATTCCCTTTGAGACGTGTTCTTCCTCAGGTAATATGTATCGTCGCGACGTGCACATTAATAAATCCAATCTCTCTTCGTAAGCTGCCATGACTTCTCTCCAACCTCTGCAGAAGCACACTCCATCAGGATGTCTCCGGGAGGTCACTCCTCCACAGACAGCCCGGGTCATTCAGCACCTCCCCTCCCTCCTATGTCCTGTTGTCCGATGTCCAGGGGTCGGGCGTGCACTCCGCTATCGCATGCGTCAGACTCAATGGGTGACATCCAAAGACTGTCAGGGGGGACTTATAAACCCACAGGCTCCTGTATCTTTATGCAAACTATGTGCTACAGGAATAAATCTCAGTAACAGTTAACCACTTAATCTCGGAGGAGATTCATTCGATATGAAGAAATGCCTGTTTTATATTATCAGGTATGTGTCCACATTTTGTCGAAAATTGCATACTGCATGTCTGGATTTCACATTCCTCTGATGCCAGCATTAGCAGAACTGGCTACTGGAGAGATTAATGAGCTCTATACACTTGTGAATATGGCGAAAGCATGTGTGAACGGGTTGGCCTAGGGCAAGGAGAATGGGTGATTTGGGATTTTGCCACCATTCCTCCTTCTGTATCTCGGGGCCAGTCACTGTGCATCCATCTTGGATCTCCGTGGCCTGTCACTGCATATCCATCTTGGATCTCTGTAGCCAGTCACTGCACATCCATCTTGGATCTCTGTAGCATGTCACTGCACATCCATCTTGGATCTCTGTAGCCAGTCACTGCACATCCATCTTGGATCTCTGTAGCCAGTCACTGCGCATCCATCTTGGATCTCTGTAGCCAGTCACTGCACATCCATCTTGGATCTCTGTAGCCAGTCACTGCGCATCCATCTTGGATCTCTGTAGCCAGTCACTGCACATCCATCTTGGATCTCTGTAGCCAGTCACTGCACATCCATCTTGGATCTCTGTAGCCAGTCACTGCGCATCCATCTTGGATCTCTGTAGCCAGTCACTGCACATCCATCTTGGATCTCTGTAGCCAGTCACTGCGCATCCATCTTGGATCTCTGTAGCCAGTCACTGCACATCCATCTTGGATCTCTGTAGCCAGTCACTGCGCATCCATCTTGGATCTCTGTAGCCAGTCACTGCACATCCATCTTGGATCTCTGTAGCCAGTCACTGCGCATCCATCTTGGATCTCTGTAGCCAGTCACTGCGCATCCATCTTGGATCTCTGTAGCCAGTCACTGCACATCCATCTTGGATCTCTGTAGCCAGTCACTGCGCATCCATCTTGGATCTCTGTAGCCAGTCACTGCACATCCATCTTGGATCTCTGTAGCCAGTCACTGCACATCCATCTTGGATCTCTGTAGCCAGTCACTGCGCATCCATCTTGGATCTCGGTAGCCAGTCACTTCTCCCTCTATGCCCTGACTACCAGACTACTATTTCGGTCCCTGACCTTGTCAGCCAGGTGAAAACACATCACCACGTATCTGATTAATAATCAGCTGGGCTCAGTCTTTGTCAGGAAAAGTGAAAGGTCTAAGGAATCTCGTAGGAATTAAGCCATTAAACAGGCAAAACACTTGTTCTTCTCTGATATTAAAAAGCATGAAAGGAATATTCACGCCGCATGCAAAAAAAACTTTCTACTTCCACCCTATTTAACAAAGCTACCACCGTTACCCAGCCCCTTTAACCCCGCCCCATTAACCCAGACACTTTAACCCAACCCCTTTAACTTAGCCCCATTAACCCAGACCTTTAACCCAGCCCCTTAAACCCAGACACTTTAACCCAACCCCTTTAACTTAGCCCCATTAACCCAGACCTTTAACCCAGCCCCTTAAACCCAGACACTTTAACCCAACCCCTTTAACTTAGCCCCATTAACCCAGACCTTTAACCCAGCCCCTTAAACCCAGACACTTTAACCCAACCCCTTTAACCCCGCCCCATTAACCCAGACCTTTAACCAAGCCCCTTAAACCCAGACACTTTAACCCAACCCCTTTAACCCCGCCCCATTAACCCAGACCTTTAACCAAGCCCCTTAACCCAGACCTTTAACCCAACCCCTTTAACCCCGCCCCAAACCCAGACACTTTAACCCAACCCCTTTAACCCCGCCCCATTAACCCAGACCTTAACCCCCTTAAACCCAGACACTTTAACCCAACCCCCCCCATTAACCCAGACCTTTAACCCAGCCCCTTAAACCCAGACACTTTAACCCAACCCCTTTAACCCCGCCCCATTAACCCAGACCTTTAACCCAGCCCCTTAAACCCAGACACTTTAACCCAACCCCTTTAACCCCGCCCCATTAACCCAGACCTTTAACCCAGCCCCTTAAACCCAGACACTTTAACCCAACCCCTTTAACTTAGCCCCATTAACCCAGACCTTTAACCAAGCCCCTTAAACCCAGACACTTTAACCCAGCCACTTTAACCCAGACACTTTAACCCAACCCCTTTAACTTAGCCCCATTAACCCAGACCTTTAACCCAGCCCCTTAAACCCAGACACTTTAACCCAACCCCTTTAACTTAGCCCCATTAACCCAGACCTTTAACCCAGCCCCTTAAACCCAGACACTTTAACCCAGCCCCTTTAACTTAGCCCCATTAACCCAGACACTTTAACCCATCCACTTTAACCCAGACACTTTAACCCAGACCTTTAACCCAACCCCTTTAACTTAGCCCCATTAACCCAGACCTTTAACCCAGCCCCTTAAACCCAGACACTTTAACCCAACCCCTTTAACTTAGCCCCATTAACCCAGACCTTTAACCAAGCCCCTTAAACCCAGACACTTTAACCCAGCCCCTTTAACTTAGCCCCATTAACCCAGACCTTTAACCAAGCCCCTTAAACCCAGACACTTTAACCCAACCCCTTTAACTTAGCCCCATTAACCCAGACCTTTAACCCAGCCCCTTAAACCCAGACACTTTAACCCAACCCCTTTAACTTAGCCCCATTAACCCAGACCTTTAACCAAGCCCCTTAAACCCAGACACTTTAACCCAGCCACTTTAACCCAGACACTTTAACCCATCCACTTCAACCCAGCCTACTTAACCCAGCCGCTCCCAAAAACCCAACACGAGAAGTCCTCCTTTAAAAACAAACATGGTGAGGAGGGAGTTTGGGCTCTGGGGTGAACTTAACAAGCAGGGATCTTACGGATTTAAAGGTACTGCTAAAACTTTATGGAGGCATGTTTGGATGGAGGCCACGGAGAACAGCTTGGCCAGATGTGCAGCATCACAGCGGGGAGCCTAATAAGCCACACACAATTTTTCACCCCATATTTTATCAATAAAAAAGCAGTTAAAAACCCCAACCACAGCCGCTGCACTGGCTGCCATCTGGAGTCTTCTTTCATTTTATAATCCAACTGTCATTAAAATGCTTCTTGGCAGTTTACAGCGAGGTTTTTTTTCACTCTACAGATGTGGAGGGAATCTTCAGACGCTCCTCTGATCAAAGTGCTCTCTGGTCGACAGCAGACAGAAAACGCAGCACCTTCCGGCTACCAGTCCTACCCCAGGTTACCCACCCAATCATTTATTTATTTTTTACACTTCTCCTCACAATAATTCAGAATTCCACCAGAGGCCCAGGTCAACTTTCTTCTCCAGAGGAATAGTGATAGTTTCACCGGGTGTTTCAGTCTTAAAAGCTCTGTGAAGTGGGGCCTGTATATATTTAAAACTAGGGGCCTGTATATATTTAAAACTAGGGGCCTGTATATATTTAAAACTAGGGGCCTGTATATATTTAAAACCAGGGGCCTGTATATATTTAAAACTAGGGGCCTGTATATATTTAAAACCAGGGGCCTGTATATATTTAAAACCAGGGGCCTGTATATATTTAAAACCAGGGGCCTGTATATATGTATAACCAGGGGCCTGTATATATTTAAAACTAGGGGCCTGTATATATTTAAAACTAGGGGCCTGTATATATTTAAAACTAGGGGCCTGTATATATTTAAAACCAGGGGCCTGTATATATTTAAAACCAGGGGCCTGTATATATTTAAAACCAGGGGCCTGTATATATTTAAAACTAGGGGCCTGTATATATTTAAAACTAGGGGCCTGTATATATTTAAAACTAGGGGCCTGTATATATTTAAAACTAGGGGCCTGTATATATTTAAAACTAGGGGCCTGTATATATTTAAAACTAGGGGCCTGTATATATTTAAAACTATGGGCATGGTCCCTCGTCCGTTTCCAAGTCAAACTTGGTTGAAACATATTAATTTCCCTGCATCCAAGTAATGGAACGTATCCTTAAACTGAGGTTTAATTTGTACGTGAGCCTCTGTTGGTGTGAGGGTCTGTCTGGGGTCTTATATTATTTAATCTATAATAGGAGCTCTTTGGAACAAATTAGAGCTATCAAATAATGATGCTCGCCTCCCTCTGGTGGATTTTAATCCAGCTTTTGATTTGAATTATTGAACAGAATTCTGCTGGAGATCTTCAATGGAGCAGACAATGCAGGGCTGGTTGAATATTAATGAACCATGAAAACATTCCTGTGCAAATGGCCTAAGATATAACAGCACAACAGACTGAGCTACTACAGTAACTGGATCCATTTAGATTTGGATCCGACATCACTGTCATCTCGTGACACCTTTGGCTCAACATTCAGTGACAGCATTGTAACGTGTGACTCTCGTATTTGGGAAAGAGGACACCCGAACGTAACCATGAAGATATTCACGGCCTCTAAACAACAATGTCTGTCAGGATGGTGAGATGTCAACATGACTGAAACGTGATAAGCTGTTAGCTGTTGACAAGGCTGAGAGGGAGGTGACATAGGGGGCCGACTTAGGGGGGTGAGATAGAGGGGTGACATAGGGGGGTGACATAGGGGGCTGAGATAGGGAACGTGTCGGGTCAGCCTCTGTAATGTGTCTCTTCTGGATCACACCAAGCTGATGCATTCACCATGTGTACACGCATGACTGGCATATTGCACAACAACCCCGTGTGTGTGTGTGTCTGTGTGTTTAAATGGCCCGCTGGTGTGGAAGGAGCACACAACGTGTTAACATTCTGACGGGGTGTTGATCGCGCCCCCGCGAGCCAATGACGTCCGTCCGTCCGTCCGACGCCCAGTCGTTTGGCCCAGCCCCACTGGCCATCAGAGCACGAGGCATATGCAGGCTGTCAGAGCCATGTGCTAGGTCTTCTCTGGGCCTCCCCATCGGGCTGACAGGCTGTCACTCAAGCGTCCCGCTCCGGAAACACCACAGGTCCCTGGGCCAGAGTGGCTCCGGTGATAATGAAGTAATGAAGTCAAACTAATTGAATCGGGGCCCCATATAGGCTGTATGTGATGCCGGCACGAGGGCTGCTTTAATGCCAGCTTGGTCGGCCCTCTGCTCCGTCTGGCTCGGGCTCCAGAACTCCCACAAACCCTCCCGGCTGTACGGGTCACGTGGCCCTTGGCTCTGCCGTTTGACAGAGCCAAGAACTGACATGCAAATCCGGTGGATTACACCAATGAAGCCGGCGCGCGTGACAACCCGTGGGCGTCGTGACAACGGCGCGACGTTACGCTAAGTTGCGTAGTGAAGTGGACGGCGAGAGAAACATCGGCAGAAAACGAAAGAGTCCGGGTGAGACGCATCGTTAAAGAAGGCCCTCGGAAAAAGGGAGAAATCTGGTAAATGAACACCGCTAGTTCCTGCTTACCCCAGCCATCCTGCACCTCTAAATCCCCTATAAAGTTTTACGTAGGCCTCTTTGATACAATCATTATTTTCCTCCTATAATCCTTCAAACCCTGCACCTTTTCCTCCGGCTGCCGCAGATCAAAGGCGGCCCGTTTTCCGCACATGAGGAACTCGGTCTCTGGGTTTCTGCCTTAATTGAAGGCAGCTGGCCCTGTGTGTTTTGGTCCCGGGCTCAACGCCGTTCACCCAGGCCTCCACTGCCCTACGGCCCCGCAGCTTCCCACATCACACAAACACACGCCCACGGAAAGTCTCCCTCCAAAGCCAAAGCAACTTGGAGGGAGAGCGGACTTGAGGTTTTGGCGTTTATCACCCTCCCCAGGCATCTGGGTGTTTAGATTCAGTCGGAGATGTTCAAGTGGTTGGTTGAGTGAAGACAGACAAGATGTTTTCCTTTCTCACTGTGGGAGGGAGAGAGAGAGAGAGAGAGAGATGCAGGGGAAAAGGAAAAGGGGAAAAAAGGAAGAGGTGAGGAGAAAAAGAGATTGAGAAAAGAGAAAGAGAAAAAGGGGAAAAGAGGAGTTGAGCAGGAGAGAGAGAGAGAGAGAGAGAGCAGGAGAGAGAGAGAAAGGGAAAGAGGAGAGAGAGAGAGAGCAGGAGAGAGAGAGAGAGAGAGAGAGAGAGAGAGAGAAAGAGGAGAGAGAGAGAGAGAGAGAGAGAGAGAGGAGAGAGAGAGAGAGAGAGAGAGAGAGAGGGAGCAGGAGAGAGAGAGAGAGAGAGAGCAGGAGAGAGAGAGTGAGAGAGAGAGAAAGAGGAGAGAGAGAGAGAGAGAGAGAGAGAGAGAGAGAGAGAGAGAGAGAGAGAGAGAGAGAGAGAGAGAGCAGGAGAGCAGGAGAGAGAGAGAGAGATAGAGAGAGGGAGAGCAGGAGAGAGAGAGAGAGAGAGAAAGAGAGAGAGAGAGAGAGAGAGAGAGAGAGAGAGGGAGAGCAGGAGAGAAATCCAGGACAGCATGCTCTCCTCTTCTCATTGTTTATTGTCCATCATCATCATCATTATGGGATTTGTGGTTAGTCCAACTCTCCTCACAGGACTCTGCCCAGGTTCAACGACTCCATAAATGGCAAGAAGTCCAAAAGAACTGTCCAAGTCTTGCTAGGGGAACCAGTAGGTAAACAGAGACGAAATGGAGTGTCCTAAAAGATAGTTACGGGCCACCCCCCCGCTATTCACATATGTGTTTTTGTATAAAATATAAGTGAAAAGCATGATGGACAATCGTAGTGCTCGGCTGCCTGGACGTTTGTCTGCTAAAGGACAAGTTCAAAGTTTTTACGCTACGTCGTTCCTCCTCTCCAAAGTAGGCCACGCGCCAAGAGCTACTAACGTATGAAACTGACAAGGCATGTGACCACTTAAATGGTCGCTTTTCAAAAACAATTCCGAACAATTCATTTTACAGTGAAATCAGACTATGCGATCACGGAGTTGATTTCAACCCCTCCGTTCTGAACACCACGGGTTACGTGGTTCTGGGTTCTGTTCATTAGAAGGTCCGTTTCCTCGAGGAAACATTAACCACATCGGCACAGAGTGCTGTAATAACAATTGGGAATTCTTTGATTCTGTTTGCTGCTCACATGAAAGGAAAGAGAGGTCATTTTGCATTAAGGCTGGCTCTACGGACGAGCCAATGAAATCTACTCCTCATATTCTGCATCGAGCGTTTGGTCAAATAGCGCTAACAACACAAGGATCTTTTTAAGGGTCCACCGATGTTTATTGAATTAAAAGTCACTTGGGCATTATGTGTGTGCGGGACTAGAACAACTGAAATCTAACACACACACACACACGCACAAACACAGACGCACACGCACGCACGCACACACAAACACAGACACACACACACAGACACACACAGACACACAAACACACAACTTTAGGTTTTTCCTCTTTTCTCTCTCCACAAAATAGACATCTGTAACCCATAAAGAGACCATTCTTATTTTATTAGCTACTGATGTGGAAAATGTTTAATAGTACTTGGCTTGTTATTCAAACACGACTGTACGAAAAAACAACAGACAGACCGCCATCATGCCCGGGCCGGCCAGTGAAACTTATATCGCTACAGCGGTTGGAGTGTGTTGCAGTTTGAAAGACACACTCCTTCAACACACGTTACAAAACGAGAATGTTATTTTTAAACGAAACGAATTGTCTGCAGTTATTTTTTTTGATTTGAAGAGTTTATCCAGCCCTATTGGAGAAGGCCTCTTAGAGAACAATCTTCAGGGTATTAGAGTACGGGGAATTTGGTATTTTAAGAGGCGCGTCTAAAAGCAGAGCAGGTGAAGGCGGAGGACAAAAGGACAAGTACGCAGCGAGACTAGAAGAAGAATTCCCCAAATCACAATGATCTGAGCTTCTGCTTCTGCACCGCTGGAACGCCAGGAGGCTCCCAGCGGTCTCCAAGTGTTTTCTCTGGTCATGAAGGTGGAGAAATGTGTTTTCTCACACCTCCACAAGAACACAGAGGATCCAGCTAAACAGAAGGCTGAACTAGATAAACATGACGATGAGGCGGAGTTTAATCAGCCACATTTCCCGGGTTATATTATTGATCACATCGAAGGAACCTTTAGGAAAGATTCCACAGTAGTTGGATTAGACAGGGGGGTGGTTGATCGGGAACTACTGAACGGATGGGCCTGGTCCATCAGTACCCCGTTAAATTTCACCTCCACCTGTCACCCCTTAAAACGATATCTCCCCCGAAGGCGTTTAACACGGCGAAAATGTCAGATAACGGCGAAACGATTAAAGATACCTCACAATGCATCATTTACGAGACCACAAATCGGATTTCGAATCGGCAGAGGAGAAGAATGAACCCCGTCCTCTACAACGCCCACGCTACTCTGACGCGCGGAACGTACAACAGATGTATCTCCCGACGAGCCGAGAGAACCCGCCGGCTAAATCTGAAGAAACCGGAGAAAAGGGAACATTGCAAACAGACAAATGCGCGCGAGTGTTTCCAGACATGCGTAATCGCTACAGGAGTAACATCGTGACGCCATCAGCTGAGAACACAGCCTCTTCCAGCGGCAAAAACGCTGCTCGTCACGAGTCCAAAGGAGAGAGAAAAAGAGCGAGAAAAGAAAGAGAGAGAGAGCGAGCGAGAGATACAGAGGCGAGGAGGAGAAAATAAATGACATCTCCATATTAAAGCCGGTGTTGCCGGTGTCAGTTATAATTTGGAGCTGCCTACGGGGACCGGAATTAAACCAGTCTGCTCTGGTCTGATCTCATTCGTCCTCCATTTTGAATGTGCTAAGAAGAACCCCGAGCTGGGGGGAATATCGCCGGCAAATTGGTTTTAAATTAAAGGAGGTGGCCCGGCATTCCGCTTCCTCAGCTCTTTCCCAGGTGCACTTAATCTAATTTCATTAAGGAGACGGGGACGGATGATCGCTTGTGTTGAAACATTAAGTCGCCCCATTTTTCCCACGTAAAAACTATTAGGGCCGTCAACGAGCCGGCGGGTGGGCTGTTTGTTATTGAATATGCGGAGTCTGGGGGAGAACCTGAGACATGCAGGGATGGGGAGATGGGGGGTGGTGGGTGGGGGCGGACATGTTCTAGTCTGTAGTCTTTGTTCCGATAGGAGAGAGAGAGAGAGAGAGAGAGGCAGAGAGAGAGAGAGAGAGAGAGAGAGTGAGAGAGAGAGAGGGAGAGACAAATAAAGATGGACGACAATATGCCAACATTGTCACAAGAGATGTCGTCGAGGGAACGGGGGATAATAAAACTAAAAGACGAAACGTGGGAGGAGACGGGGCGAGTAAGACGACGGGGGGGTGAGGGGGTGGTGGCTCGGAGGGAGGGAGGTGACGAGGGAGGAGTGCCGCCGGTGACACAGTGTTCTCTACGTCCGCGTGGGCGCGTGTTACCTTCATGGGACGTTCTCCCGGGACACATCATCCGGGAGGACACTGCCTGACGAGCCATTACTGATAAGCTCTCAGGAACGCTCTGTCTCCGTGATACGCCGTTCAGGAACCCCACCGAACCCCCCAACACGCCACCCGAGATAAGGGAGGGTGGAATGAATGTGTCAATCAAGCCGACGCTGTTCTGTTCTGTCGAGCGAGTATTGAAACCATTAAAGAGTCGTAGCAGGGATGTGGCAATAGTCGCCCTGGGAGACGGGCGTGAGGACACACGCGGACAGATACAGTTACAGCTGAATGACTGCCTGCCTGCCTGGCTGCCTGCCTGCCTGCCTGGCCAACAGAACCAAATGAAATTAGACGACCTGCGTCCACACCGGCCGAACACGCAGGATACGTTCTATGACGAGCTTTTCGACGTTACTTTAGTCGGACAGATAGTTCGAACCCGACGCTCGTCCCACTGGAGAACCTTCTCAGAGGTCCAAATCCCTGGCGGCAACATGCATTTTAGCACCTGTGGCACAAGTCCCATTAAAGTAATGGGGGGCGATATTAGCATCGGATCGGCGCGTTGTCTCTAAATGACCTGAAAGTGTCGCAAATCGATTGTGAAGCGGACCGAAGCCACGTCTGCATGACTTAGCGTGACTCGCGCCGACTCAATCGCTCAAATGTGATTCGTGAAAACGGAATCAAAACGGAATCATAAAAAAGACAGCATTAGCTAGTGGCACGTAAACGAAACCAGAAGCTTGTGTGGCTGTTACGTTTCGCAGACAAACAGGGGAATGAAACCAATGTGTACTTATCTGTTAAAGCACCTCATAAAAGGTAAACCGCCATAACGAGTCGAGCGTCGCGTCAGTCTGTGTTTTTTTTTTAGGGTAATGGGCACACTCTAATTTAAATAGATTACGGCGTTCGGATAACAGCGGGTACCGTAAAGATAATACAGGTGTATTATACGTGCCCGTATATAACCAGTCTGCCGGTGCGATGCCATTTACGAGCCTGGCGTCCATACCCAGCGGGCACGCCTGGAGGCAATACTCTAATTGATGTTATCTCTTAAATCCTGACCGGGCGTTCTCGTTTTGCTGTGAGCCACGAGGACTCTGAGTCACCTTTCGACGTGTCAGACACTAAAACGGCACGGAGTTATTCAAAGCGTGGCCAATTACAAATGACAGTTTGTCTTTTTCCCCATAGAACCAATTTTACACGGGTCATATTACTCCACCGATGGCTTGTCGAGACGGATATTTTCCACCTCTCTCGGACTCCTATCGTGCAGTTTTCAATGGAGGTTTTAGCCACTTGAAGGTTTTGGTTCTCTTAATTTCTGGGATCTACAACTAGTTAGTTGACTGGATCGGAGGCCCATCGGCCGTCATTTCTCAGCTCGGTGTAATGATGGCCAAGAAGTACATGGTGCCGGTCTATTGTACGCTCCTGATAGGCTGCCTGGTAGGACCTAGCCAATCAGACGGTCCGGTGTACCCATGTGTACCGGTCCACATCAGCCCCTGCGCTTTCAACAAATACCAAAATACTCATTCTGACGGATGAGCCTCACTGGAGAGAAACCAGGGTATTTAAATCGCCCGTTCGCCAACGGCTTCCAGATGTTGTGTGCTGCGGACCAAAAACATGTGGCAGATGCAGGAGCTGGAGGTGTGGTCAGAATGGACAGGGTTAACCTGACGATACAGGGGAGGTGGGGGGAGGTGGGGTGTAGGGCAGTTGCTCCTCCTCCTCCTGTACGGAACCTGTCATGCCCTGAAATCCCCCTTCCTGTCAAGTCAAACCAACAGGCACAACCCGGGCTCCCCTCTCTTCACTCTCGTTTTGGTTATTGAAGAGATAGAAGCCTATTGACTTGCCGAAGCTACAGTCAATGCAAATTGTGCCGCTGCAATCAATGTATTATTTATAGGACGCGCAGAGCCACAGACGTTTGCAAAGAACTTGGAGCTAAGCTTACAGAAGATTAGGCGTGCTATCTATTCGTTTACCAGGGAATAATTGCTAAACCGCGAGGAACTATGATGTGTGTCTCCCATTGGTGGCTCTTGGTGGAATGGCTGCTGCTGAGGGTGGAGCTGGGACAGGTGGGTGGTGGTGGGGGGTGGAGTAGTGGATGGGTGGGGTGGAAGTGGAGGTGGGTGGGGGTGGTGGGGGAGGTGGTGGAGTAGTGGATGGGTGGGGTGGAAGTGGAGGTGGAGTAGTGGATGGGTGGGGTGGAAGTGGAGGTGGGTGGTGGTGGTGGGGGAGGTGGTGGAGTAGTGGATGGGTGGGGTGGAAGTGGAGGTGGGTGGTGGTGGAGTAGTGGATGGGTGGGGTGAAAGTGGAGGTGGGTGGAGGTGCTAGGGGAGGTGGGTGGAGGTGCTAGGGAGGTGGGTGGAGGTGCTAGGGGAGGTGGGTGGAGGTGCTAGGGGAGGTGCTAGGGTGGTGGGTGGAGGTGCTAGGGGAGGTGCTAGGGGAGGTTGGTGGAGGTGCTAGGGGAGGTTGGTGGAGGTGCTAGGGGAGGTGCTAGGGGAGGTTGGTGGAGGTGCTAGGGGAGGTTGGTGGAGGTGCTAGGGGAGGTTGGTGGAGGTGCTAGGGAGGTGGGTGGAGGTGCTAGGGGAGGTGGGTGGAGGTGCTAGGGGAGGTTGGTGGAGGTGCTAGGGGAGGTGGGTGGAGGTGCTAGGGGAGGTGGGTGGAGGTGCTAGGGGAGGTGCAGGGGGAGGTGGGGGGAGGTGCTAGGGGAGGTGGGTGGAGGTGCTAGGGGAGGTGCTAGGGAGGTGGGTGGAGGTGCTAGGGGAGGTGGGTGGAGGTGCTAGGGGAGGTGCTAGGGGAGGTTGGTGGAGGTGCTAGGGGAGGTTGGTGGAGGTGCTAGGGAGGTTGGTGGAGGTGCTAGGGGAGGTGGGTGGAGGTGCTAGGGGAGGTGGGTGGAGGTGCTAGGGAGGTTGGTGGAGGTGCTAGGGGAGGTGGGTGGAGGTGCTAGGGGAGGTGGGTGGAGGTGCTAGGGGAGGTGCTAGGGGAGGTGGGTGGAGGTGCTAGGGGAGGTGGGTGGAGGTGCTAGGGGAGGTGGGTGGAGGTGCTAGGGGAGGTGCTAGGGGAGGTGGGTGGAGGTGCTAGGGGAGGTGGGTGGAGGTGCTAGGGGAGGTGCTAGGGGAGGTGGGTGGAGGTGCTAGGGGAGGTGCTAGGGGAGGTGGGTGGAGGTGCTAGGGGTTAGGGTGGGTGGTGGTAATTCAATAAGCCAGCCACGCAACTAAACAAGTGTTCAGTTGTGAAATTTGCTGTCAAACGAGGCATCTTGGCGATTAGGCCCTTTACCAAGTGCAACCATTACTATATGTTCACTGTCCAATAACCGGATTAACATGTTGAAACCTACCAATCGGGCGGTGAATTCATTTTGTTTTATTCCTTCTAAAGGCAGGCGCTTAGTGCATCATGCTGTTATACATGGTGTACACAGTCGGAGAATATCATTAACAGATTTAAAGAGTTGCAAATTAAAAGACCTCACATTCTCGTACACCTCCAAAAGCAGTGTTACGATTTGCAGATGTGAAAATGATCTCTGTAAATATATTCCCTCTTGAGTATGTATTCCTTGTCAGTTCTCTCTCTCTCTCGCGTTCCTATCTGTAGGATGCAAGTGTTCAACAGTAACACAACCAGTAGCCTAGTCTGTCATTACGCCCTCATCTCCTCCCACTATAGTGCGAGTCTGTCGTCTCTCTTCAGCTGGGAACGTATCATTTGTTATTCACAACTCCTCAAGTGGGCTGCACTTGATGTGGCGTAGGAAAATAAACAGAAAAAAAGTATTACCTTGTCATCAACGTCACTCTCACTGTCACACTGCAAGGGAAGAGAGAGAGAGGAAACATAAGGAATTATTCAGTTTAACCCCCACGCCCGAATCCACCTCCACCACCACCCTCGTAATCAGCGCAGATGTTATTTTTATGTGCGACTTCTCGCAGTGACAGCTTTCAACACAAACAACAGTAGATAAAAAGAGAGAAATGATTTTGTTTGCATAGATTGCAGTATGCAGAAGAATAGCACAATACTCTACAAGGGCGGGAAAGAAAGGTTGGGTATTTGTATCATTGTGTTCTCCTCATATCATTAGATATAAATATCCAATAAATGACATTCACCATAAGTACCTAAATAAAATGCACATATTTCATGTCGGACAAACATTGTATTCGCAGATATCACCACAGCTTAAATAGCTACTTGACTCCTGCCTGGCTACTGTGGCTAGCACTCCCATTCAAGACACACAAGCTCTAATTTCGTCTCGACTTCCGTTCTGTCCGTTCCTCAGGTGCGAGCAGGAAATAAACGCCACTCCGGGTCGCTCCTCAAACAATGGGAGACGAAACTGTGAAAACAGACGAGGAGCTGTTGGTGGGATCTCCTGGACCTCACAGCGGGGCGGCCAGGGAAAAAAAGAGAAAAGCCATTCAGGCAAAGGAGACGCGGTGAAGTGAGGAGGAGAAGGCCTTTTGAGAAACACTGCCTGCCTGCTTCTAATCTGTCAATTAAGTCCCTGTGGCAACTTATTTAAGTGGGCCTCTGTATTTTGTTTAACTCCTTTTCAGAGTTCCCGCACAAAGGGACGCGTCGTGTCAAAGGACGCCCAGTCCGCTCTTGTTCTGGGTCCAGATGTATTATATGGTAACAAATAGCTAGCGGCACTAAAGTCCAGACTTTAGAAACTGTGCTTTATTCTGAGCTTCGGTGGCGTCCGCACTTATGAGACCACTCTATTGGTTCCATTGTGACAGGCTAGATTAGATCAGTATTGGGAATTATTTCATATCTGATACAGCGCCGAGACCAAGTTCTGTTCGGAGCTTCGAAATGTTTCTATCGTATGCTGAAATGACAACACGCATCTTCTGACTGAGGAAGACAACACGTACCTTCTGACTGAGGAAGATGCGCTAATGAATAAATTCTGAGTGGTACCTAGAGATATTCTTTGACAAAAATGACATAAGTGACAGAGCCAGTGTGTGTGTGTGTGTGTGTTTGCTATATGTTCATGTATAATATCTTAAGGCCATGCTAAACCCATAATCTCTCATATTGAGCTGGACTTACGGGAAAAAGACAGTCAAGACATTCTCGGCTCCGGTCAATGAAAAAGAGCGAACATACTGACGTGAATGACAGACGAAGAAAGATGAAGTATAGAAAAGATGGCAAACGAGAGAACGGACAAGGAACCATGGCTGGCGGAATGTGGCTTGTGTTGGACAATATGCGAATGTTCCTTTGTGTACATTGATTTTGTGCGCGTGTGTGTGTGTGTGTACATTTCCATCTATGTACACGTCGATGTGTGTGACTTGAAGATTAGAGAGAAAAAAATGTGTGTTTGCAGCCTGTCTCTTAATTCTACAGGGAATGTTTGCAAACGCTAATTTCAGGGCTTTACTTGTCAAAAGACACTCATCGTAGGTACAGGGTATTAAAGCACTGCGTGTGTCTAAGGCCTCCTGTCAATCAACTTCCTATTTAGTGCTGGGGCTTCTGGGATAATTGATTGTCACACAGTTCCTCCCGGATGAGCTAGTTACTGTTCGACACACAACATATAATCAAGCGCCATTTGTCTTCTCACCGCTCGGTTATCTGTAGAACTAAATCATCGCGTTCGGAAAAAACGCCAGACTGTCTCCTCGCTTGATTTGCCTTTTGACAACACGCCTGGAAGTAAATGAATCCTGGCTTGGGATCGTACATCCAGAGACTCGGGCTCAGTATTTCCCTCCCATGGGCTTGTCTGCGTCTGCCAGGCGTCTCATGCAGTTATGCTGGTTCCCTCTGGTATTGGGGCCCGGCTGAAACCCAGAATGGGTCCCGGGGAGGGACACCACTACCCCCTGGGCACAAACCCGCTGGCTGGTCTCAGTGAGGATGAGACCTGGGGAAGAACCCACGGGGGAGGGGGGCTGTTCCCAGTGCACTGACGAAGAGTATGTGAAGAGGGCATAGCAAGAGCACAGCCGGGCTCTCAGCCTCCTCACCGAACCCTTCTAGAAACATACCCAGCATTAGGTAGACGTGGACTGGGTAGCTCTCAGCAGGTTAGGAGAGACAAGTAAAAAGAGAGAACAAAAACCCCAGCGCTAAAACATACAGGGCAGAGATGAGAGAGAGGAGGAGGGCATGTGGTGGGGCTGTGTTGGGCTGTGTTGGGCTGGTGTTGGGGCTGTGGTGGGGCTGTGTTGGGCTGTGTTGGGCTGTGGTGGGGCTGTGTTGGGCTGTGTTGGGGCTGTGTTGGGCTGGTGTTGGGCTGTGGTGGGGCTGTGTTTGGCTGTGTTGGGGCTGGTGTTGGGGCTGTGTTGGGGCTGGTGTTGGGCTGTGTTGGGGCTGTGTTGGGCTGGTGTTGGGCTGTGGTGGGGCTGTGTTTGGCTGTGTTGGGCTGTGTTGGGGCTGTGTTGGGTCTGTGTTGGGCTGTGTTGGGGCTGTGTTGGGCTGGTGTTGGGCTGTGGTGGGGCTGTGTTTGGCTGTGTTGGGCTGTGTTGGGGCTGTGTTGGGGCTGTGTTGGGCTGGTGTTGGGCTGTGGTGGGGCTGTGTTTGGCTGTGTTGGGCTGTGTTGGGGCTGTGTTGGGGCTGTGTTTGGCTCGCATGGCTCCAGACGAGAACTGCGTGGTATCGCAAGACCTTGGGAATGGGACATTCTTCTTTTTCACCCAGTTCAACTGCGAAGACATCCCCTCTGCTGTACCAGACAGCGAGGCTCCAACAAGGAGAAGGTTCAGGTTAACCGAGCAGAGAACACGGAGAACGCGGAGAACACGGAGAAGCCAGAAACACATCCAGCCTCCCCCAATCAACAGCATAACAGCAGGCCAGGTCAGTCACAGGGGATACTATTAAAAACCCACAGACAGGTTGCTTTCATATAACTCCCAGACGGCTCCGTTCTCACATGAATATTCAAGAGCAACCCACACCTAAAATATGAAGAAGCGAGAGAAGATGTAGACAACAGACAGGGTTGTGGAGTAAATGCAAATATATCAGATTACAGAACATATGTATTTCTGTAATCTGGTATATTTGCTTGTAACTATTGCCCTGTTTATTACTTCTTCACTTTAAAAACAGTAAGTACAGTAAATAATTCATTTCAATAACTAATTGTGTTTTTGATTTATTTATCTTACAAAATATTGTTATTGAAACCTCAAAAATTGTGCACTCAAATTGTGCGTATTCAGCAAGCAGGCAAAGGACGGACAGAGCATGACCGATTAGTGACCGAAACACTAGTTTAATTCTCACCGGTTTTGTCCGGTATAAAACTGAATCTCCCTACGGTTTTATCAGCATTAACGTGCAATAACTGCAAGTTCACGCTTGAGAAGTTATCTTAGTCTTTATATACTGAGCAACGAGAATAGATTTTTTGTGGTAATTAACATTATTGTAATTATTTTGTCTTTCTACATCACGTCCAATCAATTGAATTTAACACAGACTCTAATCACGTTCTAGAAAAATCTGAAGGACATTAAAAGGACGCCCGATTGATCTGAGCTCAATTTGTCTGAGTACAGTTCTCCCAGTCATTTCATTAACTGAGTGCACATTGAACTTTTTACATATTGTTCGACTATTTCGGATGGTTCTGAACAATCAGGTAACTAGGGGCTTGGTTCGGTGGACGGTCACAGCGGATGGTTCTGACATTTACACAGCTTTCGACACTTTAGAAGCAGGAGATTTATTCACACCGGGAGGAACTGCGGCCCGTGCTGGAGCGGCGGCTGGCCTCCGTGCTTGGCTAGCCTCATGACGACCCAATATCTAAGACCCGGAATGAAGTTGGCGGGTCGAGGAGGGAGACGGCAGACAGAAGGGGAACCAAGCGGATAATTCTCCGGGACATTTTTCTGGCAGGTTCCGTAATAGACGCGTGCGGGGGGAAGACAATAAGCGTCGCACGTCCCCGAGCACATTAAAAACGACTGCCCAAATTAATCACACAGTTCCACCTGTCACAATCTGAGGAGATTTGCAATGAATTTGCCTCGTAGAGAGAGAGAGAGAGATAGAGAGAGAACCCGCCCGGCGACATAAATACTGGCAATAGCGTCCATGTCTGTCGGGGGCTGTCTGCTTGAATACTGATTGGGGCCATCCTGGCTGTGAGATAACCAAAACGACGCGAGACAAGAATGGATGCCTGTGGCTCACGAATTTCACTCGGCTCGCTCTCCGAAATGAGAACTGCGACACGACACTCAAAAGAACAACGTTTGCGCCGTAGCCAAATGAAATCTTCTCGATGAAAGAAACACCCCCCAATGATGAGGACGTGAACTTATTTTTCGCATCGATCACCGAAAAAGGTTAAGATGCCCAGATACCCTCGTGTCCTCGGGCGAATCTGGAGCCTCTTCGGAAGAGAGAACGGCAGCCATCTTGGCCTCCATCGTGTGACCACAGAGACACTGTGAGGACCTAATGGCCCATCCAGATACACGCGGACCGAATGGTAGCTTTACCCGTGAAACAGCCGACACGACATCCACCTCAATTTCCCCCCCGCGGCTCCGGAGATGAGGTGTGTGATACAGACGACGGTTCCAAACGGAAACCCCGCGCCCTCGGCAGTGCCCTCCTCCACAGTCAAATGCAGCGCCCTGGAAAGGGAACGGGGCGCGGTTCGAGGCGCGGGTTTTGTCCCCGCTGGGGTAACCTGCCGCTGGCGCCGCTCCCAGAACCACAGGGCTGGCATCCAGCGGACGGGCATGTTGTTAGCCCTGGACGTCTGGAGCGGAGCGTGGCACCGGGAGCGTGGCATCGGGTTAAGCTCTTTCTCCTTCAAGACTCGCAGATGAATAATTCATGTTCCCCGCATGCTCCTGTGATCCCAGACCCTTTCTGCCTCCCCTCCGCCTCCCCCTCTGCCTCACCTTCTGCCTCACCCCTCTGTTTCCCCACTGTCAATAACACAGGACAAGCGCCACAGGGTCTTTACAGCCGTTCTCTGTTGACATGACTCGGCTTACCGCGTCACCACCGCTCAGCACTATTTCCAACCGCTAAAAAGAGAAAAAGAAAGAACTATTCCTCTTGACCCACGCCGAGTCCTGCGACCTAGCGCTCTGATTTGATCAAAGGTTCAGATCTATACAGTCATTTGACCCTTGACCCTGCCTGAAGCTGCATGGGAAGTCAGGTGATTACCAGGGGTCAAACCGAAAGCTGGGGATTAGGGACATATTGATCCAGCCGAGGATGGAGGCCCAGAGTGAAAAGCTCCGCGGGCGGGTATTTTATCGACCGAGAGAAGAAGAAGCATGTAAAACCATATTTGAGCGGGGACCTCTGAGATGGCTGTACAAACAAAGAACTGAGTGGAGAGAGAGAGAGGTGGAGAGAGAGAGAGAGAGGGGGAGAGAGAGAGAGAGAGAGGTGGAGAGTGTGATGATAGAGAGAAGAAAGACTGAGTGTCGACAGCAGAGCGAGAGAGAGAGAAAGGGTCTCCTAACAGCTCTTTACATTAGACAGACACAGTGGGTTCACAGCGGACTCTTCAGGGAGCCGGAGCACGAGACCTGTAAATCAGAGTGAGGAGAGATATAGGCCTGACCCCCCAACCCTGACAAGCCAAGCGCGTCTTTACAAAATCCAGGCCCCATGTAAACAGCCTCCGTTAGGGACGGCTAGCCCAGTGCTTCACTTCCAGAGTGTGCGGTGGGAAGACAGGCGGAAGTGAGTGAAAATGAAGGGTGGTGGGGTTGGGGGGCAAATACAGAGTCCCACTGTAATTTAAAGAAGTGCCAGGTGCCATCCAACTAGAACTCCCTCATCCTTTGCTTGGGCGCCCACGAGGGGCGGGGGGCGGCATTCTAGCATTGGCAGCTAGAGGACTCGGTTCAGATGGGACAGACAGGACGGCGATGGGGGAGCATTTATTCAGAAGGACAAAAACAATGCGGCCAAAAAGCCAGCGGAAACGGGACTGGAGAAACACGACCATATTGGTTTGGAGAGATGCAACAGCCCTAGGAGAGAGAGAGAGAGAGAGCAGAAGCCAGGTAGAGACGCATGGGAGAGATGCCGAGAGATGGGCTGCAGAAAAACAGAGAAAATCCCTGATTTACAGTGTTCCATTTTAGCAGCTCATCTCTCGCATGTCTCGCCTTGGCTTTGTGTTTTCTCCCCTGACCTGCACTCCCTCACAGCTTCCACAGAACACCATAACCACCACCACCAGCAGCATTCCTCCCACACGCACGCACACACACACACACACACACACACACACACACACACACACACACACACACAGACACACAAACACACACACACAACCCTGACCTCGCTCTGTTTCGATACGACTCCTGCCCCACCCGTAGAGCAGCAGACAGCAGGCACTGGCCATTGGAAATGTAAGTAGAGAAATTAGCCGAGGAAGGAAGGAAACGTGATGCTGACTTGAACTGGGCCCTGAGGGCAGCTGAGAGTCTCCACGCTCTGCTTGGTGTGGTGCAGCCCCACTGGCTACAGCCCCACTGGCTACAGCTCCACTGGCTACAGCTCCACTGGCTACAGCTCCACTGGCTACAGCTCCACTGGCTACAGTCCCACTGGCTACAGTCCCACTGGCTACAGCCCCACTGGCTACAGCTCCACTGGCTACAGTCCCACTGGCTACAGCCCCACTGGCTACAGTCCCACTGGCTACAGTCCCACTGGCTACAGCCCCACTGGCTACAGCCCCACTGGCTACAGCCCCACTGGCTACAGCCCCACTGGCTACAGCTCCACTGGCTACAGCTCCACTGGCTACAGTCCCACTGGCTACAGCCCCTGGCTACAGCTCCACTGGCTACAGCCCCACTGGCTGCTCCACTGGCTACAGCCCCACTGGCTACAGTCCCACTGGCTACAGCCCACTGGCTACAGCCCCACTGGCTACAGTCCCACTGGCTACAGCCCCACTGGCTACAGCCCACTGGCTACAGCTCCACTGGCTACAGCCCCACTGGCTACAGCCCCACTGGCTACAGTCCCACTGGCTACAGCTCCACTGGCTACAGCCCCACTGGCTACAGTCCCACTGGCTACAGCTCCACTGGCTACAGCTCCACTGGCTACAGCTCCACTGGCTACAGTCCCACTGGCTACAGCCCCACTGGCTACAGCCCACTGGCTACAGCCCCACTGGCTACAGCTCCACTGGCTACAGCTCCACTGGCTACAGCTCCACTGGCTACAGTCCCACTGGCTACAGCTCCACTGGCTACAGCTCCGCTGGCTACAGCTCCACTGGCTACAGCTCCACTGGCTACAGCCCCACTGGCTCCCTGACAGTTTGATGGAGTGAGTGGAGGCCTCCCAGAGGCCTGTGTGAACGTCTGTCACGCTGATGTAGCTCAGTGAGGAACAGATTGAGCCTCCGGGCATCACTCTGTATAGTTCTCTACCTCACACACTCCTACAAGACCCCTCCCTCACAGAGAGGAAAAGAGAGAGAGATGTATGCATGAGTGTGTGCGTGTGTGCATGTGTGGGTGTGTGTGTGTGTGTGTGTGCGTGTGTGTGTGTGTATGCATGTGTGTGTGTACGTGTGTGTGTGTGTGTGTGTGTATGCATGTGTGTGTGTTCGTGTGTGTATGCATGTGTGTGTATGCATGTGTGTGTGTGTGTGTGTGTGTGTGTGTGTGTGTGTGTGTATGCATGTGCGTGTGTCCCCATATGTGCTTATCTCCAAGAGTAGGTGTGCATGTATGTGTTTACCTGCGTGGGTACGCCACCGTTGAAAAGTTTGGGGTCACATGGTTTTTAAAGAAAATAATATTTTTTGACTTGATTAAAATAACATCAAATTGATACAGTGGAGACAGGAGGTGAGAAGAATAAAGTGGTGACATTGGTAATGCTGTAAATGAACATTGTAGCTGCAAATGGCAAGATTTTCTAATTAACATATTAACCGGTGAGGGTGAGACGGGGGAGTCAGGGGGAGACAGGGAGGGGAGATAGGGACAGGGGGAGACAGGGAGGTGAGATAGGGACAGGGGGAGACAGGGGGTGAGGGGAAGACAGGGAGGGGAGATAGGGACAGGTGGAGACAGGGAGGTGAGATAGGGACAGGGGGAGACAGGGGGTGAGGGGAAGACAGGTGGAGACAGGGAGGGAGATAGGGACAGGGGGAGACAGGGGGGTGAGGGGAAGACAGGTGGAGACAGGGAGGGGAGATAGGGACAGGGGGAGACAGGGGGGTGAGGGCACAGACATAATAAAGAGTCTTGGGGCGCTGGTCATGAGAAGCACGCGCCACAGGGGGGCTCTACTGCTAATTTCTGGGGGCAGCCGAGCGTTTCCCACTTGTCATTTGGCCAGAGGGGTGTTCCTGCTGTGTGACTGTGAGGGGGGGCTCTCTTCTACCTCCTCCTTCCCCTCTGCAACGAGCAGAAACTGTCATAGACCGGCTAAAGAATTACAAACAAGTGTCCTGTGGTACTCTCCACTCCTCCCTCTCTCCTCCCTCCCTCTCCCCTATCCTCTACACTCCTCCGTATCTCCTCTCTCTCTCTCCCTCTCACCTCCCTCTCTCCTCTTCTCTCTCACAGATATCCTCTCCAACTAGTCATCTCTCCTCCATCAATCCTCTCATCCTACTCTCCTCTCTTTTTCCTGTCCTCCCATCCTCTCAACCCCCCATCTTCTCTCCCCTCTCTCCCATCCTCTCCACTCCCCCTATCTTCTCTCCCCTCTCTCCCATCCTCTCCACCCCCCATCTTCTCTCACCTCTCTCCCATCCTCTCCACCCCCTATCTTCTCTCCCCTCCCTCCCATCCTCTCCACCCCCTCCATCTTCTCTCCCCTCTCTCCCATCCTCTCCACTCCCCCTATCTTCTCTCCCCTCCCTCCCATCCTCTCCACCCCCCATCTTCTCTCCCCTCTCTCCCATCCTCTCCACTCCCCCTATCTTCTCTCCCCTCCCTCCCATCCTCTCCACTCCCCCTATCTTCTCTCCCCTCTCTCCCATCCTCTCCACTCCCCCTATCTTCTCTCCCCTCTCTCCCATCCTCTCCACTCCCCCTATCTTCTCTCCCCTCTCTCCCATCCTCTCCACTCCCCCTATCTTCTCTCCCCTCCCTCCCATCCTCTCCACTCCCCCTATCTTCTCTCCCCTCTCTCCCATCCTCTCCACTCCCCCATATCTTCTCTCCCCTCTCTCCCATCCTCTCCACTCCCCCCTATCTTCTCTCCGCTGTCTCCCATCCTCTCCACTCCCCCTATCTTCTCTCCCCTCTCTCCCATCCTCTCCACTCCCCCTATCTTCTCTCCCCTCTCTCCCATCCTCTCCACTCCCCCTATCTTCTCTCCGCTCTCTCCCATCCTCTCCACTCCCCCTATCTTCTCTCCCCTCCCTCCCATCCTCTCCACTCCCCCTATCTTCTCTCCCCTCTCTCCCATCCTCTCCACTCCCCCTATCTTCTCTCCCCTCTCTCCCATCCTCTCTACTCCCCCCTATCTTCTCTCCCCTCTCTCCCATCCTCTCCACTTCCTCCTTTCTCACACTTCCACACCGGTCTAGCTCATATTTATCCCTCAGTGCATCTGTAACACAGGAGCCAGGTTTTGTATTGATGCTGTAGGACCAGTGACACCAGTGTTAACCGACAGCCAAACAAGAGGGTTAATCCCAGTTCTTCCCAGTTCTTCCTAATGGGATAGTGTGATCTCCTGCCCTGGGATAACATGCGAGCGGTCGCTCCCACACTACGTCCGCAGCACAAATCGCATCCTAGTCACTGTTCAGTACCCTACGCCAGGCCATAGGGCTCTGGTCAAATGTACTGCACTACATAGGGCCCATTCCAGTCCACCGTTCCGTGTTGCTGTTTGTCTGTCCTAGAGGTGAATCCGCTTACTAACTGATTTAATCAGTTCCATCGACTCGCAGAGGATTTGGATTGCCCTTGGGTTATCTCTGAACTTGAAGATAAAAGGAGAACGAAGCCATTGGAAATCATTAGGGGTGAATGAAGACAGAAGTCCTGTCTTGGCTGTTGGGGTTCAAACTAACTGTTCTCATCCCACTGCTGTTAAGACAATGAAATGGCAAAGACCAGAGAAGAATGAACAGAACTAGTGACAGCTCAAAACGAACAGAACTAGTGACAGCTCAATACGAACAGAACTAGTGACAGCTCAATACGAACAGAACTAGTGACAGCTCAAAACGAACAGAACTAGTGACAGCTCAATACGAACAGAACTAGTGACAGCTCAATACGAACAGAACTAGTGACAGCTCAAAACGAACAGAACTAGTGACAGCTCAAAACGAACAGAACTAGTGACAGCTCAATACGAACAGAACTAGTGACAGCTCAATACGAACAGAACTAGTGACAGCTCAAAACGAACAGAACTAGTGACAGCTCAAAACGAACAGAACTAGTGACAGCTCAAAACGAACAGAACTAGTGACAGCTCAATACGAACAGAACTAGTGACAGCTCAATACGAACAGAACTAGTGACAGCTCAAAACGAACAGAACTAGTGACAGCTCAATACGAACAGAACTAGTGACAGCTCAATACGAACAGAACTAGTGACAGCTCAAAACGAACAGAACTAGTGACAGCTCAAAACGAACAGAACTAGTGACAGCTCAAAACGAACAGAACTAGTGACAGCTCAAAACGAACAGAACTAGTGACAGCTCAAAACGAACAGAACTAGTGACAGCTCAAAACGAACAGAACTAGTGACAGCTCAAAACGAACAGAACTAGTGACAGCTCAAAACGAACAGAACTAGTGACAGCTCAAAACAGTACGCACAGAACTAGTGACAGCTCAAAACGAACAGAACTAGTGACAGCTCAAAACGAACAGAACTAGTGACAGCTCAAAACAGTACGCACAGAACTAGTGACAGCTAAAGAGAGAATGAACAGAACTAGTGACAGATATGAAAAGAATGAAAAGAGACAGAGACAGAGAGACTAAAGAGAAAAACGTTAGCAGCTGTTCTTCCCTCCTATATAAGCGCTGTCTGCCTTTGGAGGGGGGGGGAGTATAGCATCAGGATGAAAGGAGGAAAGAGAAAAGTAGTCAGTAATGAAGGGGTGAATTAACCTGAGAGCAAGAAGGAAACTGCTTTTAACGTATCCAAAACATGCCATCATGATAGAGAGAGGACGAGAGAGAACAGAAAGAGGGGATGAGCTGGAAACAGAGAGAGCGAGAGAGGAAGCGTGGGGAGGTATTAACAGAGCACATCCTCAGGCTGTGAATAATTTAGAGGAACACCGGGAAGAGGAAACAAAGGCGAACACAAAACACTGGCAGCGTTTGACCCAGAGATACAGCTACATCAACACAGCCCAGGAGCCTCTCTCCCCCACCACTCCCCCACCGTACCCCCATCACTACCCCATCTCTCCCCCACCACTCCCCCATCTCTCCCCCACCACTCCCCCATCTCTCCCCCACCACTCTCTCATCTCTCCCCCACCACTCTCCCATCTCTCCCCCACCACTCCCCCACCACTCTCTCATCTCTCCCCCACCACTCCCCACCACTCCCCCATCTCTCCCCACCACACTCTCATCTCTCCCCCACCACTCTCTCATCTCTCCCCCACCACACTCTCATCTCTCCCCCATCTCTCCCCCACCACTCTCTCATCTCTCCCCCACCACTCTCTCATCTCTCCCCCATCTCTCCCCCACCACACTCTCATCTCTCCTCCACCACACTCTCATCTCTCCCCCACCACTCCCCCATCTCTCCCCCCACTCTCTCATCTCTCCCCCACCACACTCTCATCTCTCCCCACCACACTCTCATCTCTCCCCCACCACACTCTCATCTCTCCCCCACCACTCTCTCATCTCTCCCCCACCACTCTCTCATCTCTCCCCCACCATCTCTCTCCCATCTCTCCCCCACCACTCTCTCATCTCCCCCCACCACACTCTCATCTCTCCCCACCACTCTCCCATCATCTCTTCCCCATCTCTCCCCACCACACTCTCATCTCTCCCCCACCACTCTCTCATCTCTCCCCACCACTCTCTCATCTCTCCCCCACCACTCTCTCATCTCTCCCACACCACTCTCTCATCTCTTCCCCATCTCTCCCCCACCACACTCTCATCTCTCCCCCATCTCTCCCCCACCACACTCTCATCTCTCCCCACCACTCTCTCATCTCTTCCCCATCTCTCCCCCACCACACTCTCATCTCTCCCCCACCACTCTCTCATCTCTCCCACACCACTCTCTCATCTCTCCCCCACCACTCTCTCATCTCTCCCACACCACTCTCTCATCTCTTCCCCATCTCTCCCCCACCACACTCTCATCTCTCCCCCACCACACTCTCATCTCTCCCCATCTCTCCCCCACCACACTCTCATCTCTCCCCCACCACACTCTCATCTCTCCCCCATCTCTCCCCACCACTCTCTCATCTCTTCCCCATCTCTCCCCCACCACCCTCTCATCTCTCCCCCACCACTCTCTCATCTCTCCCCCACCATACTCTCATCTCTCCCCCACCACTCTCTCATCTCTCCCACACCACTCTCTCATCTCTTCCCCATCTCTCCCCCACCACACTCTCATCTCTCCCCCACCATACTCTCATCTCTCCCCCACCACTCTCTCATCTCTCCCACACCACTCTCTCATCTCTTCCTCTCGCAGCCACGCAGTGTTTCGCCTCATGTTCTATGAGAGCCAACAGAATGTCTGACATCTCAGTTCTATGTTCTTCATGTATTCCAACCACTGTCACATTCCCCAGTCAGCCAGCCAGCCAGTCAGCCAGCCAGTCAGTGAACCAAATCTGGCTGTCCTCAAGAGAGGGGAGAGAGACATGCAGCTGTCTGCAACTGCTAATAACGAACATGGGAAGCCAGACTCAGTTATAGACAGCTGAAAGACAACGCAGGCAGGGGCTATGGAAGTGTGGGGTACAGTAGCACAGATGGAGCAGATCGACTACGTCACAGCTGGTCTCCTCCTACGGTGGACGAGAAGCTCATTGAAGGACCCTCTGTCAGGGCGCCATCACCTCACCTGCTGGCACATGTTCCTATGTATCAGTGTGTGTGTGTGTGTGTGTGTGTGGTGTGTGTGTAGACCTCAATGCCTTGCACGGTGATGTGGGGGGTTTGGCGAAGGGGAGGAGGGTCGCGGCTAATCAAGACAGCAGGACAAGATCATTAATAACCATAATTAAAGAATCCCGGGTAAATTAGTGGCTTGGATGTGAGGGAGCAGGAGGTGTCAGTTCCCAAGTCTGGCCGGTCCGGTGGCCATTTTGACAGCGTGGAAATGACGCGAAGCAGCAACAACAAAAAACTTGCATTTACAGAGCCCTACCTTCTCCTTCAACCCTCTCTCTCTCTCCCCTCCGTGTCTCTCTCACCTTCTGTCTCTCTCGCCCCCCCGCCCCCAGGTTCATTTGAGTGGGGGCTGATATTAATGGGACGTCCCTTGTTTGTAAACGTGCCAAGTTGTGTGCGTCTCCTCCGGCTGTCTATTACAGCAGACCTCTGGGGGCGTCGGCTCCGTATGGCTCCACATATGGCGCCCAGCAGCAGGAATTAATGTTGTTATAATAGTGATTTAAATGAGCTCTGTTCCCACTCCTCCTCTCCGCTTCCAGTTTCACTTCCTCACGCATCTCTCTCTCTCTCTCTCTCTGTCTGTCTCAGTCTCTCTCGCTGTCTCTCTCTCTCTCTCTCTGTCTCTCTCTCTGTCTCTCTCTCTTTCTCTCTCTCTTTCTCTCTCTCTCTCTCTGTGTGTGTGTGTATGTGTTCATATAACTGTACTCGTGAGGACTTGTGATACGCACAAGCGTGGTGGCCAATGTTACATTCCGGTAGAATTAGGGTTACGGTTAGGCACGTAGGGTTAAGTTTAGGACGGGTTAGGGTACGGTTAAGTTTAGGAAGGGTTAGGGTACGGTTAAGTTTAGGACGGGTTAGGGTACGGTTAAATTTAGGACGGGTTAGGGTACGTTTAAGTGTAGGACAGGTTTTCGATTTATATCTCCAATGGGAAGACATTGTGGTCCCCCAAAAGATTGTACAAGTATAGTTGTAAGTGCATGAAAGCATTTTGCCGGCCTTCCCACGCTTCCTAGCATCTTGTCTTCTTCACCACCACACTATAATCCACTAGAAAAGGGTACAGAACTGTCAATGTGTCAGACTCTCCTACAGCAGGAAAAAAAGCTCCCGAAACAGAACAACTGCAACAAAAACAAAGAACGTTGAAGACGCTTCGGTTGAACCAGAGGGGAAATGATGAAATCGATGTCAAATAGTGAATAGTGTGTTTTGAGGATCCCACACACTCCTCCATCACACACTCCACCATCACACAATCCTCATTCACACACTCCACCATCACACACTCCACCATCACACACTCCTCCATCACACACTCCACCACCACACACTCTTCCATCACACACTCCTCCATCACACACTCCACCATCACAGACTCCACCACCACACACTCCTCCATCACACACTCCACCACCACACACTCCACCACCACACACTCCACCACCACACACTCCTCCATCACACACTCCACCACCACACACTCCACCATCACACACTCCACCATCACACACTCCACCACCACACACTCCTCCATCACACACTCCACCACCACACACTCCACCACCACACACTCCTCCATCACACACTCCTCCATCACACACTCCACCACCACACACTCCACCACCACACACTCCTCCATCACACACTCCACCATCACACACTCCACCACCACACACTCCACCATCACACACTCCACCATCACACACTCCACCACCACACACTCCTCCATCACACACTCCACCACCACACACTCCACCACCACACACTCCTCCATCACACACTCCACCATCCTACACTCCACCATCACACTCAGACGCATTGTGAGGATATTTCCAGGAGCAGAATGTCATTAGCGTTTGATGTATAAGGAGGTAATGTACAGGAGTATTAATACACTAACTCAATTCTATGACACATTGGAGTAGATCTCCTAGTCATGGGTTTTATTAAGGGTGCTACAGTCTGGTTGAACACAGGACCTGCTCTCCAGTCTCTGGCTAGGATTCAGTGGAATCACATGGCAGAATTTATCCACATTCGTGTCATAGCTCCGGAAATGTGATGCCTGAGCCCCTGATGCAATCAATGTTATTGCGTGTTCCTCAATTCCACTAAGTGTCACAGTGCGTCTAGTTAATCCCACACTCTTACAGTACGAACACACCGTGAAACAAGGCGCGCTTTGTGTTTTTAAGATGAAGTAGTTCCAGAGGGCGACAACATCTCACACCTCTCCTAAACTCTACCCACAATGCCCCGAGTGGTGTTGCCTCACATGAAATAATCCATGGCAGTTTCTTTTGGGGTGTCCTCTCCGTCCTCAAGTCGATTTCACACGGGCCCCCCAGACCTACCCCTTGGGACCAAACTTGGCTCTGTTCTGTTGAAGAGGCCGCTGGCCACGGCCTGGGACTGACTGAGCAACGAGCCCGGTTACCATGTGAACCCGGCCCAGTTGCCGGGGAGACCGTCAAAAAGTGCTTCCTGGGTAATTTCCGAGGTCACTGGTTTGGTTTTGTGCTAGGCTGTGTGGCCCAGACGGGGCCCACCCTCATTCAGGAGCCAGCGGGGGCCCTTTTATTAGACCCCGTGAATACGCTCATTCATCCGCACAAACCCCGCTGGTCACGCTGCGTCTATTGCACGGGACCCGGGACAAACTTCTCCCTCACTCTCTCTTTCTCTCCTCCCGGCAACGTCACAGTGTTTGTAATTCTGTCTCATCAAAGGTATTGCCAAAGCCTCGGGCCAGAAACTTGAGTCTCAAAAACAGACACGGGGTCAACACTATTATTTGTTCGATCTTTAACCCTTTTTAAAATATAAATCCATCTTCAGGCTGCTGCATCGTATCGTTCATCACAAAATCTCCAGTTTTCATATAAGGCCTAGATTATTTAACAAGGTAAGCTGATATGACTGAGAACAACACTAACCGCACAGGCCACTGTTCTCAGATCAGTCTGTCGTGTTGTGCAGGCTCGGAGCCTTACATAGAACATAGCGCGACAATGTGCACATGCCTCTGTATTCCCCAAAGAGAGAGAGCTAGCATAAAAACCTACAGTATCAAAGTGAAAGAGAGAGCTAGCATAACAGCCTACAGTATCATAAAGAGAGAGAGAGAGAGCTAGCATAACAGCCTACAGTATCATAGAGAGAGAGAGAGAGAGCTAGCATAACAGCCTACAGTATCATAGAGAGAGAGAGAGAGCTAGCATAACAGCCTACAGTATCATAGAGAGAGAGAGCTAGCATAACAGCCTACAGTATCATAGAGAGAGAGAGAGAGCTAGCATAACTGCCTACAGTATCATAGAGAGAGAGAGAGAGCTAGCATAACAGCCTACAGTATCATAGAGAGAGAGAGAGCTAGCATAACAGCCTACAGTATCATAGAGAGAGAGAGAGCTAGCATAACTGCCTACAGTATCATAGAGAGAGAGAGCTAGCATAACAGCCTACAGTATCATAAAGTGAAAGCTAGCATAACAGCGTACAGTATCATAAATAGAGCAAACATAACAGCCTACAGTATCATAGAGAGAAAGAGAGAGAGAGCTAGCATAACATCTACAGTATCATAGAGAGAGAGAGAGCTAACATAACAGCCTACAGTATCATAGAGAGAGAGAGAGCTAGCATAACAGCCTACAGTATCATAGAGAGAGCTAGCATAACAGCCTATAACAGCCTACATAACAGCCTACAGTATCATAGAGAGAGAGAGCTAGCATAACAGCCTACAGTATCATAGAGAGAGAGAGAGAGCTAGCATAACAGCCTAACAGCCTACAGTATCATAGAGAGAGAGCTAGCATAACAGCCTACAGTAGAGAGAGAGAGAGAGAGATATAGCATAACAGCCTACAGTATCATAGAGAGAGAGAGCTAATAAGCCTACAGTACATAACAGCATAACAGCCTACAGTATCATAGAGAGAGAGAGAGAGCTAGCATAACAGCCTACAGTATCATAGAGAGAGAGAGAGAGCTAGCATAACTGCCTACAGTATCATAGAGAGAGAGAGCTAGCATAACAGCCTACAGTATCATAAAGTGAAAGCTAGCATAACAGCGTACAGTATCATAAATAGAGCAAACATAACAGCCTACAGTATCATAGAGAGAAAGAGAGAGAGAGCTAGCATAACATCTACAGTATCATAGAGAGAGAGAGAGCTAACATAACAGCCTACAGTATCATAGAGAGAGAGAGAGCTAGCATAACAGCCTACAGTATCATAGAGAGAGAGCTAGCATAACAGCCTACAGTATCATAGAGAGAGAGAGAGCTAGCATAACAGCCTACAGTATCATAGAGAGAGAGAGCTAGCATAACAGCCTACAGTATCATAGAGAGAGAGCTAGCATAACAGCCTACAGTATCAGAGAGAGAGAGAGAGAGCTAGCATAACAGCTTACAGTATCATAGAGTATCATAGCTAGATAACAGCCTACAGTATCATAGAGAGAGAGCTAGCATAACAGCCTACAGTATCATAGAGAGAGAGAGCTAGCATAACAGCCTACAGTATCATAGAGAGAGAGAGCAAGCATAACAGCCTACAGTATCAGAGAGAGAGAGAGAGCTAGCATAACAGCCTACAGTATCATAGAGAGAGAGAGCTAGCATAACAGCCTACAGTATCATAGAGAGAGAGAGCTAGCATAACAGCCTACAGTATCATAGAGAGAGAGAGAGCTAGCATAACAGCCTACAGTATCATAGAGAGAGAGAGCTAGCATAACAGCCTACAGTATCATAGAGAGAGAGCTAGCATAACAGCCTACAGTATCAGAGAGAGAGAGAGAGCTAGCATAACAGCTTACAGTATCATAGAGAGAGAGAGCTAGCATAACAGCCTACAGTATCATAGAGAGAGAGAGCTAGCATAACAGCCTACAGTATCATAAAGAGAGCAGCTAGCATAACAGCCTACAGTATCATAGAGAGAAGAGTATCATAGAGAGAAAGAGCTAGCATAACAGCCTACAGTATCATAGAGAGAGAGCTAGCATAACAGCCTACAGTATCATAGAGAGAGAGAGAGCTAGCATAACAGCCTACAGTATCATAGAGCCTACAGTATCATAGAGAGAGAGCTAGCATAACAGCTTACAGTATCATAGAGAGAGAGAGCTAGCATAACAGCCTACAGTATCATAGAGAGAGAGCTAGCATAACAGCCTACAGTATCAGAGAGAGAGAGAGCTAGCATAACAGCCTACATAACAGTATCAGCGTACAGTATCATAGAGAGAGAGAGCTAGCATAACAGCCTACAGTATCATAGAGAGAGAGAGCTAGCTTAACAGCCTACAGTATCATAGAGAGAGAGAAAGCTAGCATAACAGCCTACAGTATCAGAGAGAGAGAGAGAGAGATATAGCATAACAGCCTACAGTATCATAGAGAGAGAGAGAGCTAGCATAACAGCCTACAGTATCATAAAGAGAGAGAGAGAGAGCTAGCATAACAGCCTACAGTATCATAGAGAGAGAGAGCTAGCATAACAGCCTACAGTATCAGAGAGAGAGAGAGAGAGAGATAGCATAACAGCCTACAGTATTATAGAGAGAGAGAGAGCTAGCTAGCATAACAGCCTACAGTATCATAGAGAGAGAGAGAGCTAGCATAACAGCCTACAGTATCATAGAGAGAGAGAGAGCTAGCATAACAGCCTACAGTATCATAGAGAGAGAGAGAGCTAGCATAACAGCCTTCAGTATCACAGAGAGAGAGAGAGCTAGCATAACAGCCTTCAGTATCACAGAGAGAGAGAGAGAGCTAGCATAACAGCGTACAGAATCATAGAGAGAGAGAGAGCTAGCATAACAGCCTACAGTATCATAGAGAGAGAGAGAGAGCTAGCATAACAGCCTACAGTATCATAGAGAGAGAGAGAGCTAGCATAACAGCCTACAGTATCATAGAGAGAGAGAGACCTAGCATAACAGCCTACAGTATCATAGAGAGAGAGAGAGAGCTAGCATAACTGCCTACAGTATCATAAAGTGAGAGCTAGCATAACAGCCTACAGTATCATAGATAGAGCAAACATAACAGCCTACAGTATCACAAAGAGAGAGAGAGAGAGCTAGCATAACAGCCTACAGTATCACAGAGAGAGAGAGAGAGCTAGCATAACAGCCTTCAGTATCACAGAGAGAGAGAGAGAGATAGCATAACAGCCTTTAGCGCTACGTATCCGTGCTACGTCCCTACGCCTGCCTGCTGAGCTACCGCTGTAATGTAGCGGATGTGCCCAGACCGCTGGTTTGCTCGGCCCTTTCATCTCCCCTTGCCCTCATCCCGGCACTCTAAGTGAGTCTCAGGTCTGGCCTAGTGAGAACTGACTAATTGCGTCTAGTTGTTAGCGCCCCTGGAATGAGATCCACTTCAAGCAGTGACAGGCTGTGCAATCATTTCTTTTCTCCCCGTTTCTCCCCCTCCGCTGGATTCAGCCGTCCGCTTCTCAGCCTAGTGGGCTGTAAAATTGAACGGACGCCGGGCAGGACGCCGAATGAGACCCGGCATCTTCGACGCTAACCTTGAAAAGGGCTGCCTGCCGCGCCAGAGACGGAGTGAGGCAGCCATCTTGGAATGGCAAGTGAGAAAAGCCGGGGGGTAAAATGAACGCTTTTTTTCTAAACGAACGAGGACAAAATAAGTAACGTGAAGCAGGATTCGGGTGACGGGAGGAGGGCGTACCCATCACAAAAACACAGCAGGAGCCCTGTGATTTTTAATGCACCATTATATTACACAAGGGCCTCTGCTAGAAACAAGATGGCGGCAGGGCGTATGAAAGCTTAGCGAATACGACGTCCACATTCTCTAGCCAGACAAATAGCAAAGCAGAAAAAGAAACTTTGCCTCGTAATTAGAAGCTAGACTTTTTCTTTCCCTCAAGTTGTTTCGCTTTCTCCTCTTTTTATTTCTAATGTACTGTCATTGTTATTCCCTACCTGGATTCCACTATTCCACCTCGAGCCTCAAATACTAAGAAAATGGATTACGTGAAGATTAAACATTCCATTTTCCGGAGTAATATTTTGAAAATGTAATTTATTCTAAAAAATGAACATCCCCTGAGCATATTGTAGAAAGGAAAACAAACAAAGTAGTGTTTAAATGAAATTAACTCTATTGTCTGAGGCCTATTTTAAAACGCAGCAATCCATTAACATAGGCCTACAGAGGAAATAAAAGCACCCCCAAGACACAGTTATGATTTAAGCACCTGTTTTGGAGAACAAACCTCCTTATCTCCCTTCCTCTCCTTTTCTCTCCACCCCCAGATGATATTAGTGCTTTGGGATGATTTCTCCACCAGAGATTAACCAGGTTAAAACTCACAGGCAGCTCTGCGGTGGGGCCTCTCATTTGCAGGAAAATTACTTCAGTAATGAAGAATCCAGGCCCATAAATCCTACTGGCCCCGCTCTCCTCTCATCTTCTCCCCGCTTTCGCCTTCCAAGCCCACGGAACAGCTAGTGAAAATTCCCGTTAAAAAATTCATAGAGCAATTTTACCTCAAATCTCACCTACCAAGCACAATTATGGAACTTTCATCTCGACTGATTTATGTGCAGAGCCGGGGAAGAAAAAACAGTCCGTAAATCATTGTTTTTAAAGGGAAGGAATGCTTAGGCGTTACACAAGTGGACGGACAAAGAGACAGGAGGACAGGGAGACAGACGGACAGGCGGAAAGGGAGACAGGCGGACAGGGAGACAGGCGGACAGGGAGACAGGCGGACAGGGAGACAGGCGGAAAGGGATATAGGCAGTCAGGGAGACAGGCAGACAGGGAGACAAGCGGACAGGGAGGCAGGAGGACAGGGTGACAGGGAGACAGGAGGACAGGGAGACAGAGAGACAGAGAGACATGGAGACAGAGAGACAGGCGAAAAGGGAGACAGACGGAAAGGGAGACAGACGGACAGGGAGACAGACGGACTGGGAGACAGACGGACTGGCAGAAAGGGAGACAAGCGGACAGGGAGACAGGGAGACAGGCAGACAGGGAGACAGGCAGACAGGCAGACAGGCAGAAAGAAAGGCAGGCAAGCAAGTGAAGTGTTAAGGAGGGAGATGTGTGGGAGAGAGGGAGACGTGTGTGAGAGAGGGAGACGTGTGGGAGAGAGGGAGACGTGTGGGAGAGAGGGAGACGTGTGTGAGAGAGGGAGACGTGTGGGAGAGAGGGAGACGTGTGGGAGAGAGGGAGACGTGTGGGAGAGAGGGAGACGTGTGGGAGAGAGGGAGACGTGTGGGAGAGAGGGAGACGTGTGTATGTGCGGGGGCATAACGGAGGCGGGGGCGTACAGCTATTCCACTTGATTAATAACACTAATCAAATTAGACAGTGCTCCTCTGTGCCCGGAAATCTGAGGGCCATAACGTGTTCTAACGGCGAGGCTCGTGGAGCTCGAGTTCAGGGGGGCCACAGAGATCTGACTGCAACGCGTCTCAACGAAGCCAGTAAGACATCCCATTTCCAGCGGCCATGCGGGCAACGAAAGAGGAGATTTTTACCGCGGCCCATGCTAGCACAAACGTGACAACGCCGATGGGGTGGAGGGGGCGTGTTAGAGAGAGAGATAGAGACAGGTTTGGTTGTGGGAGGACTCCCAGAGAGATATATAGAGAGAGAGAGAGAGAGAGAGAGGGAGAGACAGACAGGTGGGGGCGGTCCGGGTCGGTAATGAGATTGGTGGTCCATCTCGATGTTCTATTTCGGGACAGAAATCCGCCTTCGGCACGTGAAACCTCTCGCCTGCTAACGGATGAGCCAGAATGCTTCGCCACGTCTATTATCCTCAGAGAGGCTGACAACAGCCACAATTCATTACTATTTTAAGGCTGATGTGCCTAACCACCGAGTCCCTCCCTCCACACACACACACACACACACACACACACCCAGCCGGTATGCCTCTGCCTGGCCGTACGGAAACAAGAGCGCCCCGAGACTGAAAGGTGTTCAGGGGGGTAGCGCAGGTGGGAGGCGGAGCAGAGATGGTTGTTTTCACCAGGCGTGACTGCAGAAAAGACAGGAGGAGCAGAGGTGTATAGCGTCCCCGTCACCACACTGTCAGCTGACAATTGACAAAATCAGCGAAACTGTGTAACACAGCAGAACAGCGTCATCACTCTCCCTGTGTAACACAGCAGAACAGCGTCATCACTCTCCCTGTGTAACACAGCAAACAGCGTCATCACTCTCCCTGTGTAACACAGCAGAACAGCGTCATCACTCTCCCTGTGTAACACAGCAGAACAGCGTCATCACTCTCCCTGTGTAACACAGCAGAACAGCGTCATCACCCTCCCTGTGTAACACAGCAGAACAGCGTCATCACTCTCCCTGTGTAACACAGCAGAACAGCGTCATCACTCTCCCTGTGTAACACAGCAGAACAGCGTCACACACAGAAAGAAAACATCGTGGTTCGAATCAGAGCAGCTAGATTACACTGTACACAAACAATCTGACCAGCTGTAACGGCCCAATAAAAGCAAACATTATTGTAGTTTTTAGGCAGATTCGTTCGGAAAAGCAGAAAACACCACCACTGAGAAAACTGTTATTGCCACTATTATCGTAATGATCACTTGACGTGCGTTTTGTTTTTAATTCAATCAAGATGAAGTGCAATTTTCAGGCCAGAACCTCGGTTCTACTGGCTTCCATTTCAACACAAACAGCCGGGCTGTCGCGTAGCGGAAAACGCAATCGGGCGGAATTACATGTCTATCGGAGATGAAAATGTAATTGATTTGAGATCAGACATGAGATTAACTACACGGCACTGAGGGCCCAGCGGGGGGTCTCCGTGGGGACCGGCCTGTGGGGAAGTCATTAATGCTCGCCGGGTCGTGAATTATTGAGCGAAGAACTTAAGCGTTGACTTTGAGGTATAGGAATCGTCCGCTACAACTACCTAAGTGTTCGTCTCGACTTACAGCGCGGCAACCCAAGATGTCTGAGGGCTCGTCCGGCGCGCCCGCTCATCCATATTACATTAAGTGAAATTGTACTTGTCCATAATTTAAAGGGTTCAGATGAGGGTTAGGTGGGGGCCGTGCATACACGCACGTTGTGCATCTGCGGGTAACGTTTTGTCATGCTATGTTTTATAAGTTTCGTATATATACAGAACATTTACACACGTGATGTTGTGACCGCGTTGCACGAATCAAAATGCTACGATCGACGCTTTCAAACACCCTCGTGTTTCTCTCTCGGCGGCGCGAAAGTACACGTTATCCTGTGTCATATGCGGAACGCGAGCTCATCCTTTGCAGTGACGTCACATCCTGTCTCTATGTTGTTCTGATATGCACGCCCACTGAGCTGAGGTCAAAAGGTGAGCGAGTGTTAGCCGGCAGCAGCAGCACACCAAATACTGTCCCTCCGAGTGAGAAGCTGTAGCATTATCTTGCTGCTATAACTAAAGCAGACACATAGACCTAAGAAACGCCAGATGCGGCCGTGCTCCGCTCTAGGGTACCCAGCATGCATTGCACGCTTGTCTTTCATTCTCTCGCTCACCTGACCAGGGACCCAGAGGGCATTCGTGAACCATCCCTGGGCTGGCAGCGAGGGGCCTTGGGGAGAAGCTAAACACATAAGCCACCACAGTGCTGTGTGGCTTGTCGTGGTGCGATGGGGGCCCCAGATCCCTGAGGTGCACAGTGGCTGTCTACCCCCCCCCCTCCCCCCACAGCCCCCAGAGGCCCCCTCTCCCTGCAACTCCAGTCTCTGCTCTCTGTCGCTCTTTCTGTCTTGCCCTCCTGCTAGCTTTCCCAGAAAATGAGAACTCAATTAATTCAGGGGAAATGAGGGCGACAGAGGCCCTGAAGCCCAGAGAGAGAGAGAGAGAGTGACAGATGAGAGTGAGAGAGAAAAACAGAGAGAGAGAGAGAGAGCAACAGATGAGAGTGAGATAGGGTGAGAACAGAGAGAGTGAGAGAGAGAGAGAGAGAGAGAGAGAGAGAGCAGACCTCACTGTCGATTCTATGGCCTGGCAAACACAGGTGGAGTGACTGGATTGGAGTGAATGGACTGGAGTGACTGAGGGCACGGGGGAGAGCGATGTGCGTTAAGTCTTTAGCCAAGTTAATCCTGTCCACCGTTCAAACATGGCTGATGAACGTCCCTCATTACAGGGCCAAGTGGAGCGTAAGAGGGATATGTCCACAAACCCAGTCACAATGGGACAGACTGGCAGAGGAGAGTGAGGAAGTAAAATGAAGAGAGAGATAGAGGCTGGTGACTGGCCAGAAGAACTCAAAGCCCTGACATTTAACAACCCCCCCCCGCAAGTAAACACGACGGTCAGGAGGTTGCCATGGTCTCATCGGCGTCTATGGACAACGCGTATCTCTCCTGTCCACTTAGAAATTTCTCAAAATGCCTCAGTGGCTTATTGCATTCCAACTGTCAACCCTAATCCTACTGCCCTGAGGCACAACGCCTGATATAATCAGGAAAAACAAACAACCTTTTTTTTTCTTCTAAATGCTTTGTTATGCTTTGTTATGTGATATGGTGTCGCTTCAGAATGTAATCAATCGATCTAAGAGTGAAATACGCCATAGTGTAATTTATGTCTTCCCCTCCCAAATGTAGCTATGTACAGATGTACCTCCGACCCTGTCCTGTCATAGCTTTGTAAGGGCTCACGGGACATCTATTGAGCATTGAGCCCAAAGCAATCAGGGGAGACTTGACTGACTGAATGTGATAGGACACCTTAACCACGACGACGCCTGGCCAGTATGCATTGTCCCAACCCAGATCCCAGTTATAAAGATGCCGATATATGTTGTTACATTAAAGTTGCCTGAAAAAGTCCTGCATCGTGCGTGAAACAAAAAAACACTGCCGCCATTTGCGATGTACAACATTCACTGTCCGTTTTAACGAATGATATTGTAGTACCAGAACCAGAACGCAGTCTACATACCCTGCATCTGCTTGTCTGCCAATTATCGAGCAAGTAGACACGATTTGACAGACAGCTCATGATTGAAGTTCCACCTCTGGGCAGCCACTCTGTAGCCCCTGGTTACCAATTTGACAATCTCCCTTTTAAGCCAATGTTTGCAATAATGATGAAAAAATAACCGTCTGTAGAAAAATGTAAATAGACTTGCTATTTCTATAATGCTTATGCTTGCATTTGCCCAAGATACTGTCTCAAGTTGCAATACCCAAGTATGTTGTTCACTGTAGGTTGAAGTATCCAGGAAACATAAAAAAGTATTGGGATGCGAACCAACAACCTGCAGAGAACGAAGACACAGCAGTTACCAAAACCCCAAAGAATTCTAATGGTAAATTGGGACATACAACAATATGTCCATGTAAACATTAGCCAGCGAGCCAGACTTATTGGCCGTATGGAGTAACAACAAGCTAGGCTAGTCCTAATGTTTGAGTGTGTTTCCCAAAATTCACATTTGACAATAAACGTTATCGCTTTTCAGAGGAATGTGCATGATGTGTTTCAGCATGGCTAGCTTGTACTGGTAGGTAGCTTGCAAACAACCTACATACAATTGTGTTACTTACAGTAACATAAAGCTTAGATATACCAGCTAAGGACATATTATTTGTATTTTTTTTATTACTATCTAATGTAGCACCCAAATATACAGGTCCACAGAAAACACACTGACTCCATCAGCATTGCAATTTTAGCTATAAATATACCTAGCTAGCTTTCTTTTCAATGACCCAAATACTGTCTACAACACATTTACCTGTCTAGAGATGGCAAAAAAGGGTTAAAATGCTGTGTTTGAGTATGTGCGTGCAAACATGCAAGTGTCTGTGACCCCTTTAGCTTATATGACCTCACCTCATGGCTCCCAAACTGGCGCTCGTCTCTTTTTAAAGAAGTGAACTGCAAAGAAGAGACAACAGTCATTAATCGGAGTGTGTACGCCTGGGCTGGCCAGCTACGTAACGGTGGAACACAGCCATCCTGATGGGCACAAATATACGTATGTGAACTCTTCTCCTCCTCCTGGCTGTGCGTGAACACTAGCCTAGCGTAGCTAGCAGAGGAGTGAGACGCTTTTGCCAGGGAGTGCCGTAAGGTTTGAAGTTTACAGAAAACTGAGTAGCAGGAATGTGACGGCATGCTAAACGTTATTGACCTCATCCACATATAGTATTTGATGTTTGGTTCAGTGTAACTCAGGCTGCAGGAATGTAACCGCGTTACGTTGATCATAGAGTACATTTGTTGGCGCTTATGTGAGTTTGCTAATTTGCATGATGGCCTCCTAGCTTTATAATACTATACCTTAAGGTACCCCGTACACTGAAACATAGCTACTCTGATCCCACCCCCTTAGGAGAACCGAGTAAAACAGGACAGCCAGACAGTTCAACATGTTCATATGATGAATAACACATATGTTAAGGACCAGGGGGATGGCAGCCAATGTGTTGTCTTGAAAATCATTCTGCCACCAGTGCTTAACGTGATTGAATAGCCTGTAAACAGAAGCTGCGGGCATTCCTGTTCCTGTCTGGGAGACACTAATAAGGTTGTGCTTTCGGCAAACTAGCTAAGCAAAGGGTGGAAATATAAAGAACTGAAGTTCATGAACTGAGAAGTGAGCGAAAGAGCTTTTTAAAACACCTCTCTCTGTGCACATCGCCTCGTCCCTGAACCGAAACCGAAGACGAAGAAACCACGAGACCAACGAGCGTTCGCGTCAAGCTAGTCATGAGACATGATAGCGTTCCTCGCATTATCTAAATTAAAATTAGATCCGTCTTTAACAGTCTAATAAAAAGACATACGATAGTCATTTCCGTCTCTTCTTTCCAGTTCTGACGAGATTTTCCGTATCTGTATAATCCAGTGAAGTTTTTTCCGTCAGGTTAGCCGGGTAAACACACTATTGACCAAGTGTGGAGGATTGAGACTGGGCTTGTTCTTGTTGCAGGCAACATTAGACGCGAGATGAGCAGGGAAATGCATTAAGCACACAAGTTAGGCATGTCGTAAAAGGGCCTCCGTGCTCTCCTCAATGCATCATCTGACATCACTGTTGTATCTAACATCAGGATATTTAACAACAGCAGAACATCAAGACATCAAGTAGCTCAGTAAGTTTTTCAGACTCCACGTTTTATTCTGTTACAGACTTAATTAATAACAGATTCATTAAACATAAGCTCAAAATCTACACAAAACAACCCATAATGACCAAGTGGAAACTTGTTTTTAGACATTTCTGCCATAGGCTCTCCCCGTCCAATCTGACAGAGAATATCTACGTGTAGGAATAGGAGAAACCGCCCAAATCTAGATGTGTAAAGCTAGTAGAGGCATACCTAAGACAACTCAAAGTCACTGCCAAAGGCACTTCTTCAAAGTATTACATAAAGCATCTGAATCTGAATTAGGCATTCAGTACATTTGCACACAAAACTAATCTAAAAACGACGGCAAAAAAATATATACTTAATGAGTTAATTAAATCTTAAACATAATAAATTCAGTAAATTAGGTCTTTAACCACAGAAAGTGAACATGACGTACTGAAAGTTATGTGGCCTTTTAAATGAAGAGAAGCACGTGGCGTTTAACCGCGAGACAAACCGACAGAAATTAAACAAGTCTGACATCAATTGGGAAACATATCGGTCGACTGCAACAAGTCGTACATGACAGAACCTGCCGGGCTTACGTGACAACAACCTACGCTCGGTTGGTGTTGGTCTGTTCGTTGACTGAACAAAGCAATTCAATCAAACTTACAAACACTCCAGTAAACAGACAAGTAACCCACAGGGGTCTGTTGCGTTGACCTGCTGCCGTACTCCTTACCCCAGATCTATAGGAGCTGTTAAACTGAAGAAAGATGCGGTGAAGGAGGCGCTGGGTAGAATATCTAACCCCCGAACATAACAGCGGCCGTTTCGCCTACGGTGACCGATAGTGAAACTGAAGAACAACCAGTCATTTGTGAAGTGAAAACGACTGAGCCAAACCACAGACCGAGCTATAAGAAGGGTTGCCAGGTTTTAGCAAAGACCTGACCGGATGGAAAATAGTTCGCCTTGCAGAAAAGCACCCCCCCAAACCGCGAAAACACAAAACCAGAAACCTCCAAATAAGCAACTAGCCTGCCTCTGCGGTGGCTAGCCAACCTCTCAAATTCAAGATAATGAACGACAAACATGGCGCCCGTTGGGCCAGTTCTGTTCTGATTCTAGTGAATACAACACTACATTAAGGCCCAAATCCCAGATGAGAAAAAAGAAGAGCTGCAGTTGCAGACAAATACATAAGGGGAAGGCACCTGGCGATTAAGCCCCTTTGTGATTCACCAGACCACCGAGGAAGCCAGTCTCAGACTTGGCCCTGTGTCGCGCTGCTAATTTGACGAGCGTCACCCCGACTAACTACGCCTGGCGTCAGAGGCACGGCCGTATCCCCTTACTTCCCTGTGGTCACCTTAGAATAACAAGGTCTGCTGCCGCATCAACAGAATAGAGGAAATTGAGCGGAATTGAACACAGTTCATTGGCTCTGGCTTGAAGCGGTCCGTGGGATACTGAACAGATAGGGCCGTGGGATACTGAACAGATAGGGCCGTGGGATACTGAACAGATAGGGCCGTGGGATACTGAACAGATAGGGCCGTGGGATACTGAACAGATAGGGCCGTGGGATACTGAACAGATAGGGCCGTGGGATACTGAACAGATAGGGCCGTGGGATACTGAACAGATAGGGCCGTGGGATACTGAACAGATAGGGCCGTGGATACTGAACAGATAGGGCCGTGGGATACTGAACAGATAGGGCCGTGGATACTGAACAGATAGGGCCGTGGGATACTGAACAGATAGGGCCGTGGGATACTGAACAGATAGGGCTGAACAGATAGGGATACTGAACAGATAGGGCCGTGGGATACTGAACAGATAGGGCCGTGGGATACTGAACAGATAGGGCCGTGGATACTGAACAGATAGGGCCGTGGGATACTGAACAGATAGGGCCGTGGGATACTGAACAGATAGGGCCGTGGGATACTGAACAGATAGGGCCGTGGGATACTGAACAGATAGGGCCGTGGGATACTGAACAGATAGGGCCGTGGGATACTGAACAGATAGGGCCGTGGGATACTGAACAGATAGGGCCGTGGGATACTGAACAGATAGGGCCGTGGGATACTGAACAGATAGGGCCTGAACAGGGATACTGAACAGATAGGGCCGTGGGATACTGAACAGATAGGGCCGTGGGATACTGAACAGATAGGGCCGTGGGATACTGAACAGATAGGGCCGTGGGATACTGAACAGATAGGGCCGTGGGATACTGAACAGATAGGGCCGTGGGATACTGAACAGATAGGGCCGTGGGATACTGAACAGATAGGGCCGTGGGATACTGAACAGATAGGGCCGTGGTATCATCGAGCCTGAGTATCAGTTGACTGAGCAATTATGCAAAAGGTTTGTTGTGATTGGTCGGTGCTTGAGTTCAGGGGTCAGGACAGGTCAGAGATATACAGCTTTTGCTTCTTCAATTAAAGCCAATAGCACTATGGCACAACTTTTGTGCATGTTGGAAATGCTCTAAATCCCATGTTGTTATGGCAGCCATGAAGTTGGAATAATTTATTTCAGACGTGATGCTGGCCTATCAGTGCCCTAAACATTACAGTTACAGTGGCCAATTACAGGCTATACTGAACGTGGCACAACAATAAATAACACCACGACCATCTCAGAATAAAACACGCGGGGCTGAGAGACACGATAGAATATAAGAGGACAGCCCCAAAGTAGACAAAACAGCTAGCTTAAGGAACTCAGCACGTGACACTGGCCTCTATCAGTGCCCATACAGCTCTAATTACAGGCAGTACCGAATTCAAATGGTAAGTAACACCACAACCGTCTCCAGCACAACATGCAAGGCCAAGAGACACAATAGCAGCATGAGACCGCTTTAATAATTGTACTTTTCATGTATTCGCCACCACGCATCAAGTTGATACGAGTAATTACAGTAATTGTGACTCTAGCCAATGAGAAGAGGCCATTGATATCAGACACATGGGCTGGCCACAATTTGTGAGCTCTATAGAGTTGTGTGTTGCCAGTGGCTAGGTTTAGATAATGGTGATTCACAGAGTTACAGGTTTGATCCCACATTGACAACATGTACCATGGGGCCAAGGCACGTTGTCTGAAAGCTAAACTAGCATATTGTTTTGTTCCAAGAAGAGAACAAATAAAGTGGCTACACAAGTGGGTGCATGATATTTCCCATAACAAGACTGAAGTGAATCAGAGCCCCAACCTACACCACCTTCAGACTCAACCTACACCACCTTCAGACTCAACCTACACCACCTTCAGACTCCACCTACACCACCTTCAGACTCCACCTACACCACCTTCAGGCCCCAACCAACACCACCTTCAGACTCAACCTACACCACCTTCAGGCTTAACCTACACCACCTTCAGACTCAACCTACACCACCTTCAGGCTTAACCTACACCATCTTCAGGCCCCAACCTACACCACCTTCAGGCCCCAACCAACACCACCTTCAGGCCCCAACCAACACCACCTTCAGGCCCCAACCTACACCACCTTCAGACTCAACCTACACCACCTTCAGACTCAACCTACACCACCTTCAGACTCAACCTACACCACCTTCAGACTCAACCAACACCACCTTCAGGCCCCAACCAACACCACCTTCAGGCCCCAACCTACACCACCTTCAGGCCCCAACCTACACCACCTTCAGGCCCCAACCTACACCACCTTCAGACTCAACCTACACCACCTTCAGACTCAACCTACACAACCTTCAGACTCAAACTACACCACCTTCAGACTCAACCTACACCACCTTCAGGCTCAACATACACCACCTTCAAGCCAAACCTTCACCACATTTAGACAGATACACATAAATGGCAAATGGGTGCGCACAAGTACCAACGCAGGAGAGAAAAAAACCCACTTACAAACCCGCTTCACAATAGCCTGGCAATTAGCGGGTAGAGAGGAGGAACGATAGATCGGTTACAGTTGTTGAATGTTAATTACAGCGTTTTACGCTGGCGAGTAGATAACGAGTTACTGCGAGAGAGTGAGAGCGAGAGAGGGAGAGAGAGGGAGAAACAGAGAGATAGAGAGAGAGAGAGAGAGAGAGAGAGAGAGAATCAGAGAGAGAGAGAGGCTCATTGCAGCGTGCATTCTTTAACGAGGAGCCGTGGAATGTATTAAACTGGAGATCGGGGACAATGAAGCATTACTGGGGCCTGTCAGCGAGCAGCTCCTTCCGACGCCTTGCTTTGTTCTAATGAAGGCAGACATTCATTTTTACCCTTTTAGAATTCATTCTAATGCGTTAGACGGGAGCAATTAGGCCAATCCAGCTCTGCTCTCCGGACGACGACGACAACAACAACAGAACTGGTGACAGCGAGAATGCAACCCATGGGATGGAAGCATGTTTTACCAGATAAATATGTTTTCTTTACTGTCGAGTCTTTCCTTCACTCACAGAAAAACCCCTATTCACGGCCTACAACATTCATGTTCCTATTAGCACTTCGCAGCTCTGGCAGCCGCGTAGTCGACAAAACGACTAGCTTTCAGAACTCCCAGATAAGGAAATAAATCCCGGGTTATGTTACAGATAACCCTCCGCACGGCGAGGGGGACGGAACATAGCCCAGTGGTCAAAGCAAAGCACGGGAATTACCGTCCACTGCAGCCTATCTTAGTGACAGGATAAAGGGTTCGGTAAAATCCCGTGGCGGGTTAATATGGTCAGGCTGTGAGCTGTGGTTCTGGAATCTGTGCTAATGGAACCACGGATAGGAGCTGGGCACTAATGCCAAAGAAGAACGCTTAAGATGATCCATACCTCATGATTTAGGAAAATCCCAGGGAAACACTTTAGTTTCAGCGTTGACCCAGACGGACCCCTTTTAAACTGCCGTGATCCCAGAAGGCTAGGATTTCCGCTGTGAACCGACAGGGTACGATTGCTTGGCTAGGCCGTACTCCTAAATACCTAAGGCTTTATCATCAACAGACACTGTTTTCATAGACAATTAAAGCAGTTATAGTAGATGACAGAGCCTCGTGGGGCCCAGCTCACTAACAAAATGAGGCGAAATGCTTCACCATTTAACCACAGGCTATTTTCACCGCAGATTCTCAACCAACTTACTGAGTATTTTAATATTCTCACACTCTGGTAGCTAGAGTGTGCCTCCTGCCCAAAACCAAACAAAGTGTTCTCAACGTATAATAGCTCCATCTCCAGGGGAATAAAGACTAAAGTAGAAACATTAGCAAACGCAATCAGAGTAAGATAGTGAGCGAGCGTGCACAAGAAAGAAACATAGACTGACGGCCGATGAAACAGACAGACAGAAATGGATATGGAGGGACGAATGGATGGAGGGAGAGTGAGACAGAGAGCAGGCTGGGACAATGTTTCCATGTCAATGAAATAAGCGCTAACCAGATCAGCGAAGATGCTAGGAGGCTAGCTAATCCTGATACAGAGCCGACGATCAATTCCAGTCCAGAATACTAATGCCTTAGCCTGGCTGACGTGATCTACGTCCCCGACGGCACAGGTAGAGCTGTGGTTCGCCGGTCGGGACCGGAGCCTTCTGCACTGCAATATCGGCTCAGAAAATGTGCCAGCCATTTGACTGGTTGTTATTTACTAGCTATTTGCATTTGCATATGTCGCGACCTTCCTCATCAATTTACAACGTCAAACGACTCTGAAGTAGACATGACAGTTTGGTTTGGTGGGACAGTGCTTGGGTAAAACGTAGATTATGATTGACAATCGAGATATCCAACCGGCGGCGAGCATGTAAGTCCGAAGGACTTTTTAGTCAGGTGTCAGCCAGGCTACTAATACCCAGGATGCACCATTAACTCGAAGAGGGTTAAGTGTAGGTCAGATCAGGCGAAGGCGTTCGGTACGAGCGCTATAATAGCAATACTATGTCTGTCAGAGTTTAATGGAGGTACCACTGCTAGGCTACGCTAGGCTACATACAAGAAGACTGAAGAATGCGATCTGTTCTCTGTAAAGAGGGTTCCCAGCTTTGAGTGGTCCTTTCAGGCCTTGAACCAGCCTTTCTAACTGTAACACAAAGGGCATTCTGGTTCTACGGGCGGAGCAATAACGCCGGCTTTGATGTGCCGTCTAATGGCAGCGTCGACTAGTACTCGCGCATCTGTGCTAAGCTATGAGTGTCTAACATAAGTAAATCAAAAAAATCGCCACCTCTTTTGTGTAACTTACTAATGCTTTATTTGACAAAAGTCCTTCTGGTGGCCTCTTCGCGTTCATTGAGCGAGGCGTACCTACTCTGACTGGATCGTGTGGCCCTGAAGATGAATTTGCTAACTGTAAGTTAGTCAGGACATCTGTCTCTTCAAAATGACTCATGTGAAACATAAGCTGGGCTGTCTTAGTTGTTAGCTGTTAACGATGCAATACATCTGTTACACCAATTATAAGGGATTCTATGACAGTACGTGTTTGTCAAGTCAATGTTCACCGTGTAGATTTCTGAGGGTTTGTCAGGCTTGACCATAGGCAAAGTTCAGATCGGCCTCAGCTAAAGCACAAAAAGTAATTACATTAAAATAGAATAATTTATGATAAAATAAGTACATCCCCGGGAAACTTGCCAATTTGTACATGTTTAGACACCTTTGAATATCGGAGCTAAATCCCAATGAACTGATCCATTCAGAGACGAAGGTTAACGACAGATTGACTCACGCAAAAAAATAACTTCAAACCAAAAAGCAAGTCAATTTCGGGAAATGAGATTCTCTTTCAGAATGGGCTTCGTCTGTCGCGAACACGCCACAGGCCAAACTTGTATACCTCTGTGGCTGTGGTCGGAATTTAGCTCAGATATTGACGTGTCTACGGGAAACATTCTGGTGCTAGCTTTTTCACACGACAGCCACAGTCACTGTGTCAGTCGATCCACTTAGAGCATTCCATCTATTCGCCATACCATGAAGAAACGGACAGCTGATGGCTCCCAGAGCTGAGGGGCGAGAGGGTCCGTGTCCCCTCACAGTTCAGCGCGTTCATTCGACGACACCACGTGCTCGTTCACACCCACCGGTCTCATAAGAAGGTACTCGCGCGGACGCTAAGCTACGCCGATCCGCATGCATCGGGCATGGTGTAAAGGACGAGGACACCGGCCGCTGAACTAATCTGAGAAATGACTCGTGTGAATCTTCCAGGAAAGTGACGCGCTAGCCACAGATACCATGTGAGTCGTGTCTGAGGTAAACGCTGAACAGTGAAAAAACGTGTTCATGTTTGATTCCTCTATTCTTGAATCAATCCGATTGAGCTGAGCATTTTTTGCTATACCGTTCAGACGAGAGCTCTTGCACGCGTCGAGTGACAAAATATAACTGTTATTCAAACTGTTGTATTGTGAGCGGTATTTGGGGAGGATTTTGCATGTTAATATGTATGCGTGTATATAGCCAAATTAATGGCCCCCGTTCTCAGAAAAAAAAGGCCCTGTTGTACCTATTTCAGAAGTTACGTTCATATACGAATAAACATCAGCACGTTGCTTTTCTTGATTGTGCTCTCATCTAGACGGCTTATATTATTATGGGTTTGTGTTGCATCTGTTGAAAAATATTGTACTGTTGAAAAATTGTATTGTTGCAGCTCTCGACACAATTGAATTGCATCAAGAATTGGCATCCTGGTAATCGAGGCCGGAAAAAAGCCAAATCCTCCTTTGTGTACACTGTTCATCATAGATTGTTAACTGGTGCAGTGGAACTTACTGTGGTGATAGCCTGACTTGGACGTCCCTTCTAAAGCCCACTGTGAAACCCTCCAAGACAGAAGTTCGCCAACTGAAGGCTCAAGACCTTCAGGCCCTGGACAATGGGAGGCACCGCGCTAATAACGTATATCCGTTTTATTGACTCGATGAATATCAATCGTGAAAGGATTTTGTGCCCGGGCGCTAGACTTTGCCTAACACAATTGTGGCCCGTGTCTCACCTAGCGTTTTATCGCGCGGCATCTAATCAGGTTTCCATTGACAGATTTCCTTCCTGAGGTGCGATTACGATTTAACCGGGGAACAAAATATATATTCATGAGGCTTTGACTGTGCACCTGCCACCTAACACCACCCTAACGCGTCTAGGTTGTTTAGTATTCCAGGTGCAACGCCACATCTGCTACGTCACACCAGCCAGTTGCAGCACCGCCCGACCTGGTCTGGGTGAGCGGCGGTGAAGGCTTGAGCAGCGAGGTGGCGCATGAGAGAGACGAAATGAAATAAAACAGACAAACAGAGAAGCCAAAACGAGAGGCGGAGAGAGAGTGAGAGACAAACACCGGGGATCGAAATGGAAGACAGGGAAGGACGGATAAGAAGGAGAAGAAAAAATCACAATTACAAGCCTTCATTTCTTCAGAGAACCGTAGCGTTCTCCCAGAAGAGGCGCTGAGCACAAATCAATTTCTTTCAGTCGATTACAAGCACTGAGGTTCTAACCTTCATTTGTGAGTCTAATACTCAAACGGTTATGTAGAACACATACCAATTAAGCAATTCCGCTCAAATAAGAGGGCCGTGAACTGACGTGATTATGGAGGCCGGCCCCCCGGGGAGACGGGGTTATCGGCTCAGGAGCAGGGAGAGCGAGGGGCGGAGGACGGGGGAAAAGGGAGGAGGAGGCGGAGGAGGGAAGTCATTTAGCACGTATAATAACGCGCAGAATGTTCCCGTGGTAACGACGGTCGGGTTGGAGATTGCACTAATGTCGTAGGGGCCGCGTGGAAAAGGTTAGTGCCTGTCTGCACCGCCCAGCGCATTCACGCTGATGGGGTCTGTTCAAACACATCTGATAATGCTCTCCTCGCTCACGCCGCGATCGTTCCCCAGCCCGGAGTCGCCGAAAGGTCTAGCGTTCTGAGAGCGGGGGAAATGTGTCATTTGTAGAAATCGCCGCCCGCCCGCTGTCCTCACTCTATAACTTATATTCGCCGCGGCAGCTTGTCATCTTTACCACGCCGCCGGTGAATGAAACACAGTTAGGAGACGTGGAAACGTGCTCTCTCTCTCTCTGGCCAACGTTCACATCCGGTTTTTGATTCACCCAGTATATTCGCACCATTCATATGCAAAGCAAAGCCAACCTCTTTGCATCCAGAAAGCCGATGTACGGACGTAGTGGCATTAAACCCAAATCCTCGTTTGTGTCTAAACACCTATTCTTGCCCTCCGATGAAGAAAAGAGACGCACTCAAGGCGTTTTCGTCTCCTTTTACATCGTCTCGGCGCTAACGCCCGTGCCATTTTGTCTCGATTTGAACGGCAGGGACGCCGCCTCTGTCTATCCGGCCCGAGATATATATCGAGATCAACACATTGTCATTCTACGCCCAGCCGCACCTTAACCACACTGTCGCCGCGGGGAGATTTATGATAATTCCTGATAGCATGTGATGGGATACAGCATATAAAACCCTGTGAGGGAGGTATGTGTTGCTATGGTAACCCTCACTCATTTCCCTGCTAGCCCCACGCAGCTCAGGTCTGGGGGTTTTCTTGCAGGCGCTCTCTGTCTGTCTGTTCGGATGCCAGTGGCGAAGAAATAAAACGCGGATCACAGGGCAAAGCGGAGACACAGATGTTTTCCTCGTTGCCTTTTAATCTCGTATTCCCCGGGTGCCGAGCGAGAAACACTCCCCTTTAGAATGGTAATTGGACGCGATGAATAAGAAATAAACAAAACAAAAACAGAACCACATTAATATTGAGTATTTTAACACTTCGGAATGAGAACACTTTATAGTCATTATCGTCGCTAGTTAAGGACACAGAGAAACCAGAAGAAAGAACAGATGGAGCCAGTTTTTGTTTTTACAAACAAGCAGGCAGACTGGTTTTCCTGGGATTAAAGCCTTCGAAATTCATCCATGTAGTCATTAAAAAAATCAGCAGGCAGAGGGGAAGGACTAACAAGGAGATACTAAGAGTGTTTCTGGTTTCTCTCTGTACTACCATTCTAAGATCAGCTAGCAGCACAATGTTTACGTCATACTGTAACACCCTACGATCTCAGAAAAAAAAAAAATTATTTGGCTGTCTCTGTGGGGGCACCCTTTGAAAAAAGCTTTTGGGTTCCAGGCATGACGCTATTAGTTTAGAGAAAAACTATTTGGTTTCTGTATGGAGCCCACGTTATGTATTTCGGGGTCAAATTACCAGCCAAATGACACTTCGTAACTCTTTTTTTCCAAGAGTGGATGACTTCGACCAGGGGACACAATAACGGCATGTGAAAGATGACTTTTATTTTTCTCACATGCAATTTTCATATTTCCATATATCTAATTATTTCCGGTAATGTTTCGTACTGTTTGTGTCTTCTGCTCTGAGATTCGTTCTGGGTTCCATTGTCGACCATCTGTGCTAATTCAAACCTCCTCTGAAACCGTTGCATGGTTAATTCCAACAAGAAAAATACCGATAATAACTTCATTGTGACGATGATCCACATCAACATCTTGCTCTATCCGAGGAGGACCAGGACGTCACGAGTGTGACGAGGCCACATGGAGAAATGTGTATGTTTCCAGCTATTCTTCATTATATATGGAATGTCTTCGAGGCCTTCATTACATTTATTTAGCTTATAATTCCTCAGCTTTGTCCGTGAGATCATCAAACAGCTGAAAAGGTGCCAAACGTTGACTCAGGTCCCTTCATCAGAAAGCGGCAGCCAGGGAGTAATCATTAACCTCCGAGCAACCTCAGAAAGAATATGGCACGGTAGAAAAACCAGAAACAAAAGAAAGACCTTGTCCTTTTGCAACGGTTCATAAATAATACGCGTAACGCACTTAAGATTGGCACGCTATTTAACTATACATGCCACAGAGCTGCTGCGCCACACGCCGACCCGGGTTCTGGGCACAGTTGGGTAGGGGAGACCTGGGGCCACATGAAACCAATCAGCCCAACTCCTCTCTACCACTGCACCACCTCCGTGGAGCAGAGCACTCACTCTCTACTGCTAGCTCTAGTCGCGGGATCGCTAACACATCCCCTTAGCAATTGTGGCTATAGAGAGCGAGAAAAGAGAGAGAGAGAGAGAGAGGGGGTAGAGAGGGAGAGACAGCGTGAGACCTGAGCTCTCTCCCAATAAAAAAGAAGAAAGAATATTCCAGGAAAGATCTCTGGGAATTAGACCGACGTTCTAATCAGGCCATGTTTTGACTGAATCTCATGATTCAACGTTGAGTTCAAAGCAGTTCAAACAGCAAAAGCTGTGCCATTTATCAGAGAACCCATGCAACAGAAACATTGCTTCAATGACAGATTTGCAGTGTTGATCACATGTTTAGTTGCTAGGTTGATTCCTGGGTAAAAAATCTTTTTTTTAAACGGGTCCACATATTGTGATTTTTTACCCTTGACAATTGTTCTTAGCGCCTGTCCAATTGACATAATTGACAAGCATTATTTTAACGAAGCACTAAGACCGAATCGCAGCAAGAAGGGAAGGAGGAAAAGTAGCAAATGAACAAGTGGGCAAAAAAAGGGAAACCTAGCGTCAGTGATAAAGGTAATGAGGGGAAACAAACAAAGCAAAGGACAAATTATCCAATTAATGAGCAATTACAGTCATGTAGTCTAATGGTCCGTGTTGGATTTGCTAATGGCCCCGCTACCGGATTGAGAAGCCTATTAACGGCACTCTGCTGCCGTGGAGATAGACGGAGCCCAGTCAGAACGGGCATCACATTGAGGACACATTTCCCACACAGCGCTCCACTTCTGACTAAATGCAATACACGGGCAAATGGGTTGCTTCCCTCTTGTGAACATAAGGACTGATCTAGTCGGTAATAACCACCGGAACAAAGGCGATTCCTGGCATAGTGTGCTGTGGTGTACGGCGTGTATCGATACTGGGACATACACTGCTACTTACGGAAGTGTACTGCAATGGGAAAAGTCACACTGAATTGTAGATTCGCGGACGAATAACTTCCTCTCATGATATCCGACGGAACATTTCATTAGGCGTTTCATTATCTCACATAGCTGTTAGCTAATGAATGCTAATTGCATTCAAGCTAATATTTAATCATGCACACGCACACACACACATTCACACACATTTCCCGAGTCAACTGGATTCAGATTAATATGCATGTGTTTGTTCGTCAGGCAGTTATGAACTGCATGGGACCGGCAGCCGAGTGAAGAAACGCTGTTAAAGTAAAAAAGCCTTTTTTAACTGTGAGTGTTATTAGCTTTGACTAATTTCCTCGCCTGATAAGATCCTCTTTTTGCACCATATTTTGGTGCAATAAATAATGTGCATAGAATAATTAGTCATATAAATATTTATCATGTTGTGTTCTATCTACAACAGCATATGGTTCGTTTTACCACAACCCGGCCCCCTTTCAAAGACGACTACAAACCTCTTCTTTAGAGCATTCAGCGATCATCGAAACTCATTTAGCAAAATAACACAGGCTAATAGTTGGATCCACGTGGTGATTTTGCATTACCGTATGGCGCGTGATATCAGGTGACGGCCAACGGTAATTCCTTTTAGCCTAGGGAGGAACCAGGGATGGATCTCAAAATTGATTTCGGACTCGAAACTATGGATCGTCCGATGGTAGCGGGAAAAAGCAGACGGAGAGAGCATTAACAATTAATTGACTTGTCAAACGGTCGGGCCTCTCATCAGAGAGGGGCAATAATTGCTGAAAGTGAAAAGGCCTGTGGGGGCCTACGGGCGAGAACCCATGTCTCAGAAGCGTTCCACGTCTCGGCGTTGGGGCCTCCACACAGAACATGGCCTCCAGCTCCCTAATTACAACATAGAAAATGTGGCAACGTTTTTTTGTAGCAAAAGTCGATTCAGCGTCACCTTGACAATAAATAGGTAACAAATTACATTTCGGAGCAAACAAAAACACACAGGACCTCATCTCAGAAGAAAAAAAACATTCCCTCCTTCGAGTCATTGTGTAGACTAGAGAACATCTTGGACTCATTTAGGAGCAACGGCAAACAAGGACTTGCGACACAACTTTATTTTCCGTGGCATGTTAACCTCAATTTACCCTTGAAATACTCTTTAGAAAGGTAAATATTTCTGGAACACATACTCCGGAAACAAAATGTAAACAGACGAAGAACGTTGTCTAGCCGAACCCAGATAAGACCACTCAGATAAGCAGAACGTTGCTTAACATCTACGCAGATAATAACCCCTCACAGTCTATACTGTTGTGCTGGACGACTGTGTAAACACACTGAAACCATAGAAGGATTTGAACTGAGCTAAGGTGCACTTAGTCTGTCTCTAAGGGTTCACGTTAAACTAATCTACAGACACCAAGAAGGCGATTGATTGAGGGGCTCTAAAATGGCGCCCTTTTCTCCCTATAGTGCACAACCTTTGACGAGGGCATATATCAGTGTATTGTGCGATGCTTTTAACCGGATCCTATTGGCTAGAAGGGCGATTTGGGGGGAAGCCTGGACTCCTCCCACCTCCCCCCAAGCTAGTGGGCCGGTGTCAACGGGGCAGTGTGGAAGTGTAGCCGAAGAGGCAATCAGGTCGGCCGTGTCTGCCGAGACAGGATAACCCGAGTTCAGGCTCTGTGTAATGGAGTGTCTCCTGGAGTGTCCCCTAGGGCCCGGGCCCTGTGACTGCAGCCACCTGGAGCAGATCTCGATCGGTTTTCCACAATCTCCGATCAGCCTCTTGCCCCCTACCAACCAGCTCGGAAGTCCATCCGTGTTCTGGGAGTTCTGAGATAACTCAGAGGGAGACCGCCAACGAGTAGCAAGACGATCAATAAACCCATCAACCGGGAAGAACTTCCGTAATGATGCAGGTTTGCAGCTCCACCTTCAAATAACACAACAAATCCCTCCTATCAGTTATTACAAATTATGTTAAAAAATTTAAATTTTGCCGCACAAACAGGCAGAAACATACACTCCCATCCGATCTCACACTCGCTTCCTCTTTTTTCCGCACAATCGCTGGCTTTCTTTCTCTCTATCTCGCTCAAACACGCTCACAGCCTCTTTCTAGGTTCCAGCCATAGGTATTTTAACAATTAGATACACAGTGTCCTGGCCGTGTTTCATTGATTTCTTGTCTCATTGTTTCTAATGAAGCTCTTCATGGGTGGAATTTTCCGGAACGGTTCAAGCAGCTGGAACGGTGAATTTCCACACAGGTCACATAAACCTTTTCTTTTCCCCTCAGGCCTTTTCACCAGAACTCAGCTTTTAGACATAAAAAGACGGAAACGTAGACCCCCTTTCAAAGAAGGATTCGACAAAACAGCGCGGCTCACAAACTGGAGGGAGTAAACGGATTTAACCGTTCCACAAGAGCGGAGCGGAAGAGAGTGAGGTCTTGGAGGACGGATTTCCCGTGTGCGAACGATTGATTTTTCATAATAACGTCGCGGAAGGTTATAAAAGGAGCTCGTTAGCGACGAAACTTGTGCCTCGCTGGAGCAGGCGGGCCTTGACCAAGGTAGGCGGGGTCATCGGGGACTGTTTGGATGAAGATGGACATTGTTTTTCCGCTGGCAGCAGCACGGTGGGCCCACAGCTTGCTCTAGTTACCAGACTGTTTTAAATACTTCTCTCAATGTGAATCCAATTACCGGCAGCCTTTGTTTGCTCAGACAAAAGCAGCAATGTTCAAGGTCTGTGTCTGTCTGATTTTAATCAATTCTCCAGGGAAGTGTGTGTATGTCTGCGTGTGTGTGTGTGTGTGTGTGTGTTTGAGATACAGATCAGGTTATGCCATAAGTCAGTGAAAAACGTGTGTGTGTGTGTGTGTGTGTGTGTGCGCGTGTCTTAGTTTTCTACAAATGTGAGAATAGGTGAATAGGAGACGTAGAACACTATTCTAGAAGTAAAAAGAGCTTTTTAAGGCATTCACAGCTTGACGAAAGTCACAACCTTGTGCATCAAACCGGTTTCTTATTTAAGACGCAACTTCCTTACATTTGGAAGTCTTGGGTATTAGCTGGCACGTTTGATCATTTCTGGTGTGATTAATGGAGTTAATGTACTGTTAAAAAATTTACGTCAAATAGCATTGGAAGATAAATAAGCATGGCCATTTTCTGTGCTAACGAACGCCGGTTCGAGAAGACGATGCACTGAAATAACAGAGACAGAAACAGCACCGAGCGAGCGGTCGCCGAATATAACTAGCAATGTTCAATCTGATTGGAGCTATTGACTATTGGAGTCGGCGAGAGGAAGCTGTTTTCTTTCAGGATATTACTGTTCAGTATCAGCGAAAGAGCCGGGCCGCCACTCCAGTAAACTCACATAAAGCCTCGGGATCGGCTTGTCAGGCTGATATGTTAATAGATGGCAGTCCAACAAGATTACCGAACACTGTTTGGGTCTTAGCGTCTCACTGGAGGTGACCTCAGCACTCAAATATGACTTCACGTCACAAATAGTTAAACAAGTAAAACATGATCTGGAGTTGTTATCACTTGTAATGGATATGTCACAGTGTGATTCATCGTACAATATCTGCGGCAGGCTCTCGCGTTCTCGAGCTCCAGTACAGCCGGTCAGAAACATTCTGCTGGATGCAAATGAAGTTCCCTTTAAAAACCGCATCAAACCGACGTCAGATGTCTCAGATAACTAGCATGTCATCGTCGTCGTCATCATCATCTGGACAATTCCAGTGTTCGGAGATCGTCCGCTATGTTTCGATCTAGACAACAAGGTCTCGGACGTATTTCAATAGAACAACACTGGGTTCATTGTGAGCCCCTCCCCGTCTGACGCCAACGCGACGTCGATTGGTCGCTAGCGCTGCCTGTCGCCGTCGTAGTGAGCGTATCACGTGTGACTTGCCGGTTGTTGTTGTGTTCCCTCACAGCTAGCGCGCCGTCGAAGTAACAGGGGAGTAACCGCTTGTTAATTACCGTCAGAAACACAAGACACGCGTCGCCTGACAGGAGCTGTCATCACACTGCCACTGAAATAAACCGGCGCTATTTTTATCCGTTTGCCTTAAAAATACAACTCCAAGCACTCAACCCCAACCCCCGACTCAGCCACCCCCCCCAAGACCCCCTCAAGCCCCCGTTTCCTCCTCCACCTCTCCGCTGTTGTTGTTGCAATGGCTGGGTTATCCCTAATGAATTACAAAATGTTACGATTTGCATTTCAATCTGGAAACCTCCCCTCTCGGTCGCGATAAAGCCAGCCCCCCGCCACTAAATCACATTAAGCATGCAGCTATGTTGTGTAAAGGGCCCGGCGACAATGTGTCCATCAATATGCCGAGCGCTTTCACCCGCCTGTTTACAAGCGAAATAAAAAGCTACACAAAACATCTGGAACCACCAAAGAGACCTTAAGTGGGACTCTTTGGTACCTTCCACATCACGGTCCCTGGCGTAGGTCAACCCACAATCGCCCTTGCGTCAAACCGCAGCCGAGACCTCCGACAGAAAGGTGGTTTTCATTGTCGTCGTTGGCACACCACAAAATTGGTTTTCGTAATTCACCCACGCGAAAAATGAACTGAACGATCTTTACAATTTTCTGGAATAATTAATACACAACGACCATTGACCACAGGTTCCTCTGTAACTGCTTTCGTTTGGCCCGTTTTTGGCACTAGCTGTCTCCGATCCTACAGCAATAACACCTCGGAGAGTTAGTTAACCCATCCATGTTAAAACTGACCCACTGTTGGACGTCTCGCGGAACGAGGAGGCGTTGGTGTCGCATTGACCACGTCTGTAAGTCGAACAGCGCCAGGTTTGAATTGTCCTGTTACCATGTCAACAGTGCACAGCTATTGATTTTGGCATAGTACATAGAGCACGTGATATGGGTGTCAGTAAAAGCTCCTGGTATGCTCTAAACTGAGGAACTACACACACAGGTTCTTGACTTAGGCTCCATATCACCAGTAGACGCCCTCACTTTCCAGACCAGTCTACAGCACGCCGATCTATTTGGTGAGAGGAGATCTAGAGGAGGTGGGAGCTGGAGGACTCATGGAATGTGGATGAAAGCAGTGTGTCGATGTATCACAGCGAGGCAGAGCCCTGGACGTGGATCTACAAGGCCAAGTTCCACATAGCAGCATGTGAATCTAATCCAGACGGTGTGTGTGTGTGTCTTAATGGTGCATGGCCCATTCTTCATTCTGAAACCTGGAGGTCGATCTCACTGTTGTCTGTGACAGAGGTCGTTACCATAGGCGCACACAATCTGACCCCGGCTTGCTCTGTTTGGACCAGTGGAGCCACCGTCATGTTCGGTATTTGCAGTATCCACACCATTATACGTTCATTAGAGCTGTTAGAGCACTTGGTGTAGCTCAGCAGTAGAGTGCATGCTTTGTGCGTATGATGTCCTGGGTTCAAACCCCAGCTTCTCTCCAGTTCGCCATTGCAAATGAGACTTTGTTCTCAACCCTACCCGGTTAAATAAAAATAAAAAAGTAAAGGTAAAATACAAGACTACTAGTCACAGTTTATGGATATATTATAGAGCCGGGCTCTGAATCAAGGCGATTGCGGGCTTCTACCAACCCCAGCTGGATTAATGGAGCACTGTTAGTTCAGCCAGGAAACCCAAGTGGGTATTGGCACAGCGATGCATCAGCTGGCTTCAGGATCGCTTCTACCAGAGGCGTGATAACTGCTTATTTAATATGACGGTACATTTAAGGCGCTCAGGAGACTCTGGTCTGCTGCTCTACTGATTATCTTGAGATGCAGTTGCGGAACTCGCACGCCACGCCGGCCACCATTATTATTCATGTTTTTATTAACAATATTATATACAGGACCGCGGAATAGATCAGCGCGCTATCCGGAAAGATCTGCGCCAAATGCCGAGTCACTGCGTTGTGCGTTGCTGTGGTTGCGCTCGCTAGTCGATGGCTAAACCAAGATGGTGTTTCCTGTGCGTTAGCATGAAGCTAAGCGGTCAAATGAACGACTACACAGAATGTAGCATATGCGGTAGTTATAAGATATCTATCGCAGGTGGTCCCATTTCCCAGCACCCCAGGTGCCCAACAGTGACAGAGGGACTAGCTGTGGTTTCTCATCCCTTCGTGTGCTTGTAAACAAATGGCGTGCGAATTCCTCAGCTGTTATAGGGAACGAGACAGGACAATTATCTGCGTGATCTCACATTCGAGCGCGCGCGTTTACTGACAGCGCCTGAATGATTATCAAAACATAATGAAACAAGTTAAATGTGTAAAGTGTAAACTGAAAATCACAGTGCACCGCGCAAACAGCTCACACATGATGCAGCGCCATCTTGGAGTACACGCGTCAGGGTTTGAGAACACCCAGTCGATTCCACGATCTGACGACAAACGCAACGACTTCACTGAAGCGGTGTTTTGGAGGACAAGTCATCTGAAGACTCACGCAGCGGATGATTGGTTATGGATATACGCTAGCATATGCTGCATGTCACTTTTAACATTTTTTACGGATTAACAGTCCGTCAGAATGCAATAGATAAACACTGGCGGAAACACAGACGAGCGGCTTCTCAAAACAACGGCCATGGAATTGTTCAGGCGAGTGTTATAATTAGAGCTTATGGAGCAATGTTTCTGTACCGCCGGTCGCTGTGGTACAAATGACGAAACACAGGCATCATATTTGATCGATTCCGTGATTCGCCGATTGATATGTCATCAGTGAAAATCGATTGAATCACTCTGGCCGCAAATTGCTCGCGGCGGCGGAAGCTTCGGTTTGCCGTGTTTATCACACCGAGCATTAACTGAGTGGGAGGTGAAAATGAGAAAACACAAAAAGTGAAATCTTTCCAAGTAAAAGCCTGCTTCTAATTTAACACTTGCGCGTGGGAGTGGAAGTTGTCTTGGCCTTGAACCTGCTACCCACTGGCGGAACAATATTATTTACTGAAACAAAAACACAAAAAACACATCTTCATAGCGAACAGGAATAAAATAGCTTCATATTTCTGAGGACCATCCAAAGGAGATTTGTCAGAGCCGGCATATTAAAGAGGACAGAGGTTTCTATTAAAATTCATGTACGATTCTATCATCAATGATGTCTCCTCATGTCTTATCTCCTATCTTCTCCTGATCAGACCGTCCATCTGAAGCAGCCAGTCGTGATGACATGGAAACAAGCACAGGGTGGAAGAAAGAGACGTGTCAAACAACGTAACCGAGCCCGGGCAGTCCAACGAAGTGAAGTGAACATCTGAAATCTGGACGTGTCAGGATAAGAGACGTCGGCTTTTATATCCCCTCCAAAAAAAGGTCAACCGCCGCTACCTGGCACAGGAGTCCCGGCCAAACGCTAATCGCTTCACTTCTCCACCCCGTCTCCCAGAATTACAGTGGCCTGTTAAGTGAGTATAATGAACGCCGTAAAGCTGCCCAGTAAAATGGGCATGTGGCCAGTCACCGGGAGGAAGACGAAGAGCCAGAGAGAAAAGCAGAGAGAGAGAGAGAGAGAGCGAGAGAGAGATGGAGAGGCCTGGTTCTGGATGAGATTACGCCCACCCCGGCGCTGGCGATGACCGCCGACAGTCAAGGAGGCCATTTCGCCGCAGGCAAAGGAAAGGAGGCGCTAGGAGGTGAGGAAACTGCCTCCACATCGTTAACGAGTGCTAATATTTCAAAGGAGAGAAGGCGGGCCAAGCACTGAGCGTTATATTAAAAATCAAACAGTGTGACCTTGTAAAAATGGATGCCTGCCCCCCCCTTCCTCCCCCTCCTCCTCCCCTCCCCTGGGTGCCGCTGTGCCGAGCCTCAGCCGCCAGGACTGCGGTACGCATTAAAGGGCCACGCTAGCCGCTGATAGGGGGGCCCCTCTGCATTTAGAGTGGCCTCTAACCAATGACAAGTCACATGTGAGCGTTACAGAGCGGCCAGGACTCCATTGGTCCGCCTCAACCGCGCCACGTAACGGAAATGACGAACGCCAAAAAAAGGCTGCAGAAATCTGTGAACGTGTTACGTTATCCCGGTAGTACACGTCCGGAGAACACACTGTCAGGATTCGTCTAGCGTAGTCAAGACACTGTCAGGATTCGTCTAGCGTAGTCAAGACACTGTCAGGATTCGTTTGGTGGAGTCAAGACACTGTCAGGATTCGTTTGGTGGAGTCAAGACACTGTCAGGATTCGTCTAGCGTAGTCAAGACACTGTCAGGATTCGTCTAGCGTAGTCAAGACACTGTCAGGATTCGTTTGGTGGAGTCAAGACACTGTCAGGATTCGTTTGGTGGAGTCAAGACACTGTCAGGATTCGTTTGGTGGAGTCAAGACACTGTCAGGATTCGTCTAGCGAAGTCAAGACACTGTCGGGATTCATTTGGTGGAGTCAAGACACTGTCAGGATTCGTTTGGTGGAGTCAAGACACTGTCAGGATTCGTCTAGCGAAGTCAAGACACTGTCAGGATTCGTTTGGTGGAGTCAAGACACTGTCAGGATTCGTCTAGCGAAGTCAAGACACTGTCGGGATTCATTTGGTGGAGTCAAGACACTGTCAGGATTCGTTTGGTGGAGTCAAGACACTGTCAGGATTCGTTTGGTGGAGTCAAGACACTGTCAGGATTCGTTTGGTGGAGTCAAGACACTGTCAGGCCGTGTCTAGCGTAGGCCTTCAATGTTAGCCAGCCCAGACAGATCCCTCAGCAGCACATCATCACTCAACAAGTTGATAACACAAGAGGTGTTAGCGGAACCGACATACGTGAACACTACACAAACAGCCACGTTCCCCGGTTCCTCACTGAGGCTTTTTCACATCCCGTGTGTACAATCCAATTGCAGCGCCGGCGTTCGTCTCGTACCACCTCAACCGAGCACCATGTTCCCACCAGCGGAAGCGGTTGGTCCGGGTCATCGTCGTGATTTACGGAGCCGTAATTATCCCCGGATGACAGCGGTGAGCGCACAACACTAACACCTTGTTGTAGGCCGCCTCGTTAGTAAACATCTCAGAAGCCGAGCAAAGCTATCATTTAGGACGAGGCTTTTAATTACCCGGTGTGCACAATTATGGATGGAGCACAAACAGACACCCAGCTGTTTGGATGCGGTGCCGAGTGAAGGAGAGACAAAGACAGGAAAGGTAGGGAATGAGGGAGGGAACTGGAAACAGGAGAGACTTAAGCTGACACAAAGCTGGGCGCAGATGTGAACAGTTGATAGCTGTGGTGAAATAGCTAAAGGAGATTTTTCCTCGACTCAAAGGGAGTGAAAGGAACCATTCGTCTCCAGGGTAAACGAAGACAGGCCGGTTCAAAGGGAAGAAGAAGACGAGCAATCAGTTGTGAAATAAAATGAAATGTTTATTCCTTACAGTTCAAGTGAAAAAGAGATGACTTGGCATCTGGGCACGTCTGCACCGGGCGGGAGTTTATCGCTTTGCAGCGGCAGGTAGGAACGCAGCAGTTTCAACTGTCTGAAACAGAGACCTAAACAAAACAGCACCCCGCCAGTCAAGCCGTCTAGGAGGCCTCCGGGCCGTATAGAGGAACAGGACAAATCCTCGGCTTCAATTCCCCATTTATCACAAATGGTTACTTGGCGTGTGCTGTGTTTGCATGCGAAGTGCCAGAAAGGAGCTAGTTCCTTTTCCGCGATGGTTTAAGGCACTGGTTTGACTCACCGTATCCTGAGGAAAACCGCTCTCTGAAATCAGAGGGTGCACTTCCCACTTCCCATAACCACCCTCCTGATGTCTCGCCACTAGAGGTCACAGAGGTTAACAGGGGTCGTCTCCTCCACTCTGCACCTAACTTTAACCCCCAGCGGTAGGGTTTCCCTTTTTTTAATAGCTTTGTTTAAATCCCAAACGAGTTGCCGAACAGGAAGCGGCACACAGAAGGCTGGTTGGCACTGTTATCATTAGCTAGCAAAGTCTGTCGAAAAAGACTAGCGTTTCTATTTTTAGCCAGCTAAAATTCAGTGGACTCCCCGGAATATGAACTAGCTGTTGGGGTTAAACACGGCATCGGAAACCGATTCTCTGAGGACAATAGGATAATTTACAAATGATTTGCCTTCTTTAGAGATGGTATCGTGTGTTCAAGTGACGATGCACATTAAACCAGACCGTCGTCAGCCCCAGTGAGGATGCATTGAGTAGAAGGCTCACTGGGACACCAGGCCGAACAAAAATGAACGTTCAAAACAATATTGTTATGATACGTAAAGTCTATGAATAGAGCCCACCAGGGAATTAACAAAGATTCACAAAGACACAATTAGCTCAAAACAGCCATAATTACATGGGTTTTGACAAGCGTTAAAAGCCATATGTTAGACACAGAAATGGAAATGTATGTTAATTCTGTTGTTTATGGCTCGTCATCAGTACAAAAAACGGGTTTGTTTGGGGGACTCATATCCACGTCTCTTGATTAGGAGGAGGGAGAACACAGGATGGAATAAAACCAAAGAAGAAGAAACAAAACAGTGAGGACTTGATGTTTAAATACAATCATTTTGGGGGGGGGGCTGGCGTATTCACAAATAACAAAATATATTTAACAAACCCTGCTCCCAGAAAAACGCTGCCAACGAACAGCTACGTTGTACGATTGAATTTCCCGGAAACCACAGGCGAGGTGCGCAGATGAAATGAAACCATGTAAAAAATGAAATTGGACTAGATCAATAACGGGCAAATATGCTAACGCCTACAAAACCGTGATATGCCCAGCGCAGCTGAACTAATGCCTCGTCTTATCTCGAGCGCAGAGTTGAATCACGACAGATCTGAGGAACTATTTCTGTTCACGTAGTCTCTCCACGGGGGAGTTTCGGTTAATGCCAATGTTAAGTCCTACGCCACAAACACCCATTTCAATATGCTCAAATTCCAACTGCAAAGGACAAACAGCAACCCTAACCAGAAGTAGATTAGTGTCTAATTGTGTGACCTGATGTGCTAGCAATGTGTGAATTGAACTAAGAGATTGCTTCTGACTGGCACCACCGCTGTAACTGAACATTATGTACCGTGCTCATCTCCCTGAAAAAACATCTGTACGCCGCTACTGAACCTCACACAGCCAGTATATTGTGATAACTGTTTCTCTGTTACTACTTCTTCCTGAACCTCAGACAGCCTGTATATTGTGTTAACTGTTATCTGTAGGAGGGGTATGTGTGTGTATATTTGTGTGTGTATCTCTGTAGGAGGGGTATGTGTGTGTATGTGTGGGTATCTCTGTATGAGGGGTATGTGTGTGTATGTGCGTGTTTGTATCTCTGTAGGAGGGGTATGTGTGTGTATGTGTGTGTATCTCTGTATGAGGGGTACGTGTGTGTATTTGCGTGTTTGTATCTCTCTAGGAGGGGTATGTATGTGTGTGTATGTGTGTGTAGGTGTGTGTGTCTCTGTATGAGGGGTATGTGTGTGTGTATGTGTGTGTATCTCTGCATGAGGGGTACGTGTGTGTATGTGTGTGTATGAACGTATCTCTGTAGGAGGGGTATGTGTGTGTATGTGTGTGTAAGCTAGGAACGTCTTGTGATGTATTGCCTTAGTCTGTAGTCAGACACATCCTCTAAACACTGTGATCATTCCTTTTGTGAAGCACATCCCCAAAAATGCCCGTGCACTTTACTCTGTGCTCCCTAATTATGGGTGTCCTAAAGGGGGAGGGATGAAAGAAGAGAGGAAGAGGCTAGTGGAGGGAGGGGGGGGAACAGCAGGGGTTCTCATCAGGCAGGCACGACTAAATGGACATTTTTTCCCTTGTTTATTGGCGCTGCAGTAATTGCAACTCTGACTCATTTGGGCTTGTCGTTTCTCAAGATAAGGCCGCCGTATTAAATATGACCAAAGACTGATACACATTCACAGATTCATACCCACATGAAACGGGCCGTTATTGCAGATTCGGAGGAAAGATATCCGACATGGGATTTCGCATTTTCACAGAGACTGCAAATGATCAGGTATCACCCATCATAGCAATGATATGACTTCAGTAAGAAGCCATTTAGAACAATTATGTTTGACAATAACACAGAGAATGCCACCAAAGTCACAGCAACATGGACAAATTCAAATGATTTTAGTACTGAAATAACTATCGAATACTCAGTAATACACACAAGTCGAATACGCAGTGGTTCAATATTGTTTCCACATATAGTTTCTAGTTAACTAAGAAATTATAAACTCATTTGTTGTGTAAGATATAGAAGATTAGGACACTGTATAGACCAAAGTCTTCTCTCAAAAACACAACATACTAAGTGAGAATTACATTAAAAAATATATAGAATTACAGCAGTTCCATAACATAACTACTCTACATGGCAAGACCAGCAATGACTAGGGGAGACCTCTAGAAATATTTGACATAATCTAAGCTAGCATTAAAATACTGCCAAATGTTCAATGGCTTGTATAAATGAGAGAAGAAACACACGGCAAATTACTCACAAAACAGTGGAAAACCCACTCGATTTTAGACCGAGGAAAACGGTTAAACTCTCTGCTACATTTTACCGATTTAATATATCAATATCACCGGCGAAAGTGGGGAAAATTGAGCAAACATTCATTCAGACATCGCGGATTAACAAAAGAGTAGGAATGCCAAAGTTAATTTCGAGCCGTGTCGAGACGGAATGCTAATATGATGTTTGGCGCAGAAAGCATGAACGCGGGTGATACCTCTGTTCCAAATTGAAGGAAGCAGCGTGTTCACAGTTCATTACCACTTCCTTTCTCTCGCTAATAAAAAAGCTGCACGCTCCGACGTGTCAACAGGGATGTGTTTTCATTTACGCAGAGAGAGAGAGAGAGAGAGAGAGAGAGAGAGAGAGTGGGAGAGTGGGAGAGAGTGAGAGAGAGATGAAGAAGTGCAAAGGGGAAAAAACACTAAATTAGAGCCTAAGTAATTATATAGATTCTCTATTCTGCTTAATTACAGCGGATGTGTGTGATGTGAACGTGAGCCCGGCTGCAAATGTGCACATATGTGAAAGGTTTCAGAGTTCACGTTGGCGGTTTGCCGGGCGAGAGAGAAAAACTTGAATGCTCCAGAAGGTGTTCCAGTAGATCAGGAGGAGGGCTATTCAATAGAACTGAACAGGCCTCTTCAGAAGAGAGAGCAAACGCCACCACCACCTCCTCCTAGCTCTCACACAGACCACTGAGTCCAGCCAGGAAGAGCAGAAACACCTCCCGTGTGGCTTTCATGGGGCTAACGTTAACCAACGCTAGCTATTAATCGAAATCAAGTGTGCCAAAAGCTAACCAGGTGCACAAAGATCGAATGTGCCACATCAAATGGTATCCGACACTCGAACTGAACTGTATTTTCAATCCGACAATGTAATCGACAACAGCTATAAGGACTTGGCGTCTGATTCCTAGTTCCTCTCAAAAGTGAAAAACGACAACAACATCGAACAGGTCCAGAGCTGGACTCAGGCAACTTGCCACCAAACAGTATCTCCCTTTAACGTTGTCAAACTGCACACAAAAGCGTTCACATTTATCAGTTTGTCTGACACTGGGCAGGACACATTGGACAGATTGACCCTATAAAGACTGAGCCTTCCTTTAATACAGGTTCTGTTATTTACATCCTACCAAGGCAGAAAACAAATTGGCACTAGCCCCACCGCATCTCCCGGCACATATATGTTGATGTGTGTGTGGGCTGGCCGTTCCCAGGCTGGGCATTTTCCCAATAATCGGAGCCATATTCATTCCGGCCAAACTGCGTCGAGTGGAAAATCATTTCGTGCCACTGGAGCCAATGGAACAAAACAGGGAGGGACCGTCCAGAATTTGGTGTTTAAAGAACCGGCCCGTTCGGTTTGCTTTGGTTAAGGAAACGTGTGCAACAACAGGTTGTGTCCTCCATATAAATCACACCTCATGCTTTTAACCAGCACGTTGTTGTAGGGGCCGACTTTCCCTAACCATTATAACATGGGTTATGAAACTCCGACCATTGCAATTACCCAGGATGCAATGCTGTCATCTCTATACATGAGGTAATGACCTGGGAAAAATGCAGTATGGTCTCGGGTATTCATTGAAAATAACAGAAGTCAGTATTAGGTGAATCATTTTGTCTACGATAAGACTTGATATGTGGAACGATATGCGAAAGGACACACACGAATACAGAAGACGTTTCTCATTGAAAAGCAACAAACAAAGGTAGACTAGAAGGTAGAAAATCAATGTTGCACATTAAACGGAGAACGGGCGAACATCAAAATACACGGCGCGGCTGCATTGAGCTAAGTACCTTGTCACGTTTAATAGGAAACAAATCGATAGATACATACATCTTTTAATGAGTTCATCCGCATTCATTTCTGAAAGCCTCTTTTTCCCCAGCTGGCGTTCAATGACTTTCATCCAATTTAAAGAGACTTTGTCTCGTAACCAGCCAGAGGAATTTATTCGGAGTTAATAAAAACAGTGCTCGGATGAGAACCACCGTGGGCAACTCATTAAAAGTGTAAGACAAGCTCTCTGTGTGGAAATGGCTCATCGGGTCTAGAGGGTGAAGCTCGTGACAAGATACTAGGACACGAAGTCCACAGGGCTGACGAACAGAGCTATAAAGGCGATTGGCTTTCCTCTCAAATGAAAGCCTTCGCTTCGGAGGGGAAAAACCCCAGAGAGCCAGGCAGAGACACGTTCACTCTTAATGCTTCCGCTTCGCGTCGGAGACAACAACAGGGTTCCCGCCCTGTGAACAAACACTCTGAACGTGAGCGAATACACAGAGACGCGCAGACGAGCGCACCGCAATGGTGACAGAAGAAACGTCCCTCCCAGGACCGATACGTGAACCTGCGGGACACGTTATCCTCCATTAGGGCCGTGGTCGCTGGCTGGCAGGTTCCAGATGCGCAGATCCCCGCAGGTGCAGCGGCATGGAAGACGTTTGTTAGCACGTAGCATCGCTAATTACAAACCGCCGCAAAACGCGCAGCCGCTACGAACGCGACCGGAGTGTCTGCTGAGCTAATTTGTCTAATTACATCTCTGTAACTTACGAAAAGGCCTAACGTCGCCCTGAAGGCTTGCTTTCGGAGCGGAACCGAGTAAATGTTAAATGAATGCTTTGACTACACAGCACCGCTGAGATCCGGATAGCTGTTGGGGTTTTGAGGCAGACGGGAGGGGCTGTCCTGCCGGGTGATAGCAAAGCAGCCTAAACACCTCGGAGACTCCGCTCCCGAGAGACAGACGATCCTCGCCCAGCCTCCCCCGCTAGCTGGCGTCATGTTTATTTATCGAGGGATAAATTGGCCTTTTTCAGGGATTTATCAGTAAAACCAATATGTTTTTGTCAGCAGTGAAAAGTGCGGGCCTTCGGCGTGATATTGCGTGACTTCAGCGGCGAAACAAGGTCTGCAAACCTGCCCCACGGTCAATCGGAGCCGGGAGGAATGGACGGAGAGAGACCAGCCCACTGTACCAATGACCAAGATAGAAATATAATGAATAGAACAGAGCCTTAATGCAAGACATATTAGTTAGGGCATATAAACAGTTAAGCATGATAACAGCTGCTGCTTGAATATGTCCAGCTGCCAGCATTATTCGGTCACCGAGTTAACGTGTGAGAGCGCGTGCGGTATAAAGCGTTCTGAGATCATCAGATCCCTTCTAAAAGAAGAGCTTGACGGACCCAGTCAGGCAAACACGTTATACATAGCAAACAAACAAACAGCGCGATGTGATCTAGCGAACCTACTTCTAAAACAAGAACAACCGAACCACTTAGGATGTGGGCGATATCATCTCTGAGCTGTACACCCGGTCCCAGAGCGAGTGAACATCCGGGCTATCTTAGGCCAGATCTAGGCCTACGTGTTGCCCGGCACATCTGAGGACGTGTCCCAAATTGCATTCCGTTCCACGTGTAGTGCACTGCTTCGAACAGCAGTCAAACGCCCGCATAGTGGATACAGTCAAACGACCCCAGTAGGACACCTGACATCTGTAACTCCCGTCTGGCATACGTCACGAGGCCCATCATTTTCTGATAGAAGCCAAACATTTGTCAATAGACATTATCGAGGAAATGCTCTGCATCATGGAGCGTCCCCAAGAGTGCAGGCTTAAGCGACACAACAGAATACTAAGTATAAATAAAATGTCAACAGAATTAGGAGAACATCTGGAAGATGGACGCCACATCAGCTCACCACATGTTGTTGACCCTGAAGCAGACCCCCCCAGTCTTCCCTTTCCCTTTTCTTCCCAGCTCCTCCCTTCCCCTCTACGTCGCTCTAGCTTGCCAGTGAAAGGAAAGAACGTTAAGGACAATGGCTTCGTCTGCGATCAAAGAGCTCCAGCCACTAGATCGCTTGCTGGTATAACCAACGAGCTAACAAACGTTACAAAAACGTAAAATTGAGGTCGAGCTAGGAACACGGCGGTCCACCTCACCCGCGCCACCTTGATAAGAGTTTCGAACGTGGCTGAAAGGTATTTGAATGATTTTTTATTGGATTAAAAATAAAAGCGTTCATTTAGTTACGAAGCCAATAAAAGTACCTCCTTACAATGCATTCATTGGAGTGGAGAGACTGTAAACGCTGTGTACAAAAACATGGCTGCTGTTATCGTCAAGTATTAGCTACCTCTTGACTACTATTTCTGAAAGGACACTAACGCTGAACCCTGCCTCGTCGAAAACAAGCGTGTCATTGAGATAATCCGAAAAAGGGGAAGAGAAAGAGAGAAAATAAAAGAGGCGCCTGTGGTTCTTCGCCCTGGTCTTCACACCTCGTCCTCATCTGTAGAAAGCGGAGAGTCATGCAGGCACAAAACAAAACCACAAACACAGATATGTGTGCACGCACACACGCACACACACACACAGGCCAGACCAAGCCAGAGATGTGTCAATTGAAACACAGACACAAACCTCAGAAGCCGGATAAGCGCAGATTCGGCGCTCGTTTCTCAGTCACCTTTCACGCTGCATGTTTTTTTTCGCTAACCAGGTGAGATATTATCTGCCTTTTTTGTCAGTAACCGCTATCAGTTGTGAAATTTCAGAAGGCACTGCGTGTCTGGGAACCGGCGCAGCAGTTGAGCTCATCTTCTGCAGGACCTTTATAGACGCCGAGGCGGTTTTCGAAAAGGCGAGAAACTTTTCAAAGCACACACCTCCAAGGCTGTTAAATGCAAACTGACAGTGGAAATAGCCCCCCCTTCCCCCGGGCCTCCTCCCCCTGTTCGCTCTGCGGTTGTTCGCTTTGTATTTCACCTTCGCAAGATCGCGCTCGCCGATTGCGAGATCGATTTACAACGTCGAGAATAGCGGTCGGGAGAGGGCCGTCTCTGTTTTGCGTGCGCCTGTACGACAGACGGAACAGATGGAGGACGCGATAGTCCGGGCCTTAGAAATCTCTATCAATCGGAGAGCGTTTCGCGGGCGTGAATACAAAACACCTGAGCGATAACGCTCGGGAGGACAGACAACCCGTTCCGGCAGCACAGCCATTATCGCGCAGTGACACTAACATTCGGCACAACCTCCATTCTTCTCCGGATAAATCAATACTCCACATGCGATATCAAGATCAGAGTTAATTCTCTGTGCTTACAATCGAGCTCACTTATTGAATTTCGGGGCGACAGCGCTGGGGGCGTTACAGCTCCTATAAGGGCTCAGGGTGAGGCCCTTGTGTCGTTGCATCACGCAGTCCCTCACAGAGCCAAGACGGAGAGCGACGTTTTGTTTTTACTATGGTTCAGAGTGGATCGCTGACTTTTACCCCGGCCAAATCAAACAGGACGCCTTGTAGAGGTCCTGTTCACAGCAGGGAACGCTGTATCTGATGGAGACCTTTGGAATAAGCGCTCAGAAACAGCGCTTCATAAGTAGGAGATTTTGAAAAAAATTGAGATTGTGAGAGACAATCAAAAATGAATGCGTGCCAGAAGCATTAGATGTGTGATTAGGGCCGAGCTAAAGACAGATAGAGGGACACGGGAAGAGAGAAGAGAATGAGACGGTGAAAACATAACCTTGTGTGACTACTGACAGCAGATACTGGGCCCTAAGCCCCTGTAACCGCGTCACATTCTCTGCTGTTCACCTGTACTGAGTCGGGGCAGAACCAACGATCCTCAGTCACCCATAAAGCATCGTAACATCGTCCCACAAAAGCCACAACCAACGCTGAGCTAGAAAAACAACTGCTACTAGGTCTCAGAGCGAGTGACATAAACGACTGACATGCTATCAGTGCTGACTGCTATACTGGTGAGTCATATGGCAGTGTCGAGCCAGAGAGCCTAGTCTTAGCACAGTTCTAGTCCAACCAGCCAGCACAGCTCTAGACCAACCGGCCAGCACTGCTCTAGCCCAACCGGCCAGCCCAACCAGCCAGTCCAGCACTAGTCTAAACAGCCAGCACAGCTCTAGCCCAACCAGCCCAGCTCAGCTCTAGCCCAACCAGCCCAGCTCAGCTCTAGCCCAACCAGCCAGCCAGCTCAGCTCAACTCTAGCCTAACCAGCTCAGGTCTCGTCCAACCAGCCCAGCTCAGCTCTAGCCCAACCAGCCAGCCAGCTCAGCTCTAGCCTAACCAGCCAGCCCAGGTCTCGTCCAGCCAGCCTTGCTCAGCTCTAGCCCAACCGGCCAACCAGACCAGCCCAGTTCTAGCCCAACCAGTCAGCCCATCTCTAGTCCAACCAGCCAGCTCAGCTCTAGCCCAACCAGCCAGCCCAGGTCTTGTCCAACCAGCCAGCCTTGCTCAGCTCTAGCCCAACCAGCCAACCAGACCAGCCCAGTTCTAGCCCAACCAGTCAGCCCAGCTCTAGTCCAACCAGCCAGCCCAGCTCAGCTCAGCTCTAGCCCAACTAGTCACCTCAGCTCTAGCCCAACTAGTCACCTTAGCTCTAGCCCAACCAGCCAGCCAAGTTCTAGTCCAACCAGCCAGCCCAGCTCTAGTCCAACCAACCAACCAGCTCAGCTCTAGCCCAACCAGCCAGCCCAGCTCTAGTCCAACCAGCCAGCCCAGCTCAGCTCTAGCCCAACAAGCCGAGACCAGCCCAGTTCTAGCCCAACCAGCCAGCTCAGCTCTAGTCCAACCAACCAGCCAGCCAGCTCAGCTCTAGTCCGACCAACCAGCCAGCCAGCTCAGCTCTAGTCCAACCAACCAGCCAGCCAGCTTAGCTCTAGCCCAACCAGCCAGCCCAGGTCTAGCACAACCAGTCAGCCCAGCTCTAGTCCAACCAGCCAGCCCAGCTCAGCTCAAGCCCAACTAGTCACCTCAGCTCTAGCCCAACTAGTCACCTTAGCTCTAGCCCAACCAGCCAGCCCAGGTCTTGTCCAACCAGCCAGCCAGCCCAGGTCTTGTCCAACCAGCCAGCCCAGCTCTAGCCCAACCAGCCAGTCCAGGTCTAGCCCAACCAGCCAGTCCAGGTCTAGCCCAACCAGCCAGTCCAGGTCTAGCCCAACCAGCCAGTCCAGGTCTAGCCCAACCAGCCAGCCCAGCTCTAGTCCACACAGGCTCCTCACTCCATCTCCTTCCAGAAGTATTAGCATAGCTGGCTGCACAGGGCCGTGTGCTCCATCAGTAATGTCATGGGCACTTTAACATGATAAAGCATGCCGTGGTCCCGCTGGTGTGAATAACTCACATTAGCCCTCGCTCACGCCCAACCGCCCAGAGAAGAGAAACGAGAGACATTGACTTCGCAACAACGAGTCAGAGGAACAGATGTGTGATCTTTAAGGCAGGCCTCTGTTTTGGGCGAGCGAGCAATTTTAATTCAATTTGATATTTCTTTTCACCGCTGCCATTTGGCTGACGGGCCAGCTTTAAGGATCACAGTAAATAGATGGGATCACATGAGACATTCTACATGCACGCGGAAGCGTGTTGGGTTATTGAGCCCGGGAGTCGGTGATATATTCATCAATCAAGGTGGCGGATCAATTGATCAAATTGTCAAATATTATCATTATTTTTGGACGCATCTGTGAATCATAGCATCAGAAAGGAGGAGCCTGACTCCTAAACTGAAGAATAGAAAGCATTCATTTTCCTGTTCACATCCATGTACTATAGGTTTGTATGTCTTTATTGAAATTGTATTTTTTCATTACGTTAAGACTTAAATCAAGATCCACCCATACCCACTGCTTGAGTGGCAATACATCTATGAATTAATCTGAATCAATGGCTGGAGGCAAGTTGTTCAGTCTGTAGTTGTGAAAAAAATCAACTAAAGCTATTTCATCATACTGTGTGAATGAAGAATTGTGTGTAAAATGTAACTAGCGTGTAACATATCATTTGACTTCACAAACCAGCCTGAAATTTTACTAAAAACGGCCTCGGATCGGCTGTGACGTGAAAGCTTTATAAGCTGGAGAGTTTAGACAGCAGCTGTCGCGATGTGCTGCAATCTTCCACCAAGTTCACGTACAAGTAGAGCAACTGGCGACTCTAAAGTTGTTTGGTCGAGCTGGCCAATGAAACACGACGCTAGCTTTCACCGGAAGCTAACATACAGAGCTTTGTAAGGTTAATCCAACAATTCAAACCGAAAGACAATTTTTCTTTATATGGACGTTTGAGGGATCAGACGAATCATAATGAGAACACAAACACTTTGGACACTTCACGAAGATGAGAGTAAAACAAAATAATGTCTAATTAAAGTCACGTTCGCGGCAAGACGCCATTGCATGTGGCTGTGGTAAACTGTCCCAGAAGCCTCGATGGCGCGGATCGTGTCAGATGAGGGTTGTCTTGCATCATCGCGCACTTGAGTCCTTCTGGTAAGTCGGGGGCCACGCAATCCTGTGGATGTTCGAACGTGTTCCCTTCCAAGCGCGCGGCCGCTGGTAAGTACTAACTGGTCGTTGGAAGAGTGTGATACTGGCAGAACAGCTTGTCGATTTGAGTGCGTCTCGATCTTCTTCTCACTGGTGTTGGCAGGAAATTGTTGGGATGAGGCGAAACCATAAGCAACAATTCCGACTTGGAAGTTGAAGACAATAACCGTTTCCAATGTCAATAGCATCGAGACACGATTGCGTAAAGTCTCCCCATTGTATTTGTGGGAAGACGTAGAAACTGAAGGTTCATAAACAGAGAAAAAGCAACAAAAAAAATACAAGTAAATTGTTCCCATAAAATGTTGGTGAGAAGTCTTGGTTTGGGATTAGGAAAACCACAGCTGTAAAAGCTCTATTGGATTCATTTCCAAACTGTCACAGAGCCTTTAAGAAGCAAACAAACTTGCCTTAATCTCTCTTAATCGTACTTAAGCGTAAATGTTTAGTGTAAACATTCCTGGTTACATTTGTACAGATTTGTGCTAATTCCCGGGGAAATCTCTGGTATGGCTGTTGCCAGCATGTACCATAAATCCTACTGGTCAAAAGAAAGCCTTACAAAGCATGGAAGAGATGCATGTTATATCTGCATACCCGTCTACCAAAATAAAAGACCATGTTGCTGACGACAACAAAACGTAGTGTCAGCGTTCAACAATTGATAAGGAAGACACACATTACAGAGGCAATATGGAATGCCAGATGACACCAAACCTAATATATCCGTAACGGTGCATAGCCCAGTGTTATAGTGTTTACATTTTACTTGCAATGCTTTCTGTTTAGCATAGAAACGACAGCAGATGGGTGGGACTAATATAACATATTCCACTAAGTACATTTGCAGCTCCAGCTTGTGCTTTACATCAAATAACTCTAACTGTCACAGTGGCAACAACTGTTTTGATTTCTAAAGCAGGTGAGATGAAAGTCAAACTTGTCTGTCTCAGTGCTCATCTGGTGCTGCAGGCCTGAAAGAATAGATATGAAACCTGGCCTCCACATAGTAGAAGGAGACCAGTCTATCAGAGCTCTAACCTGAAGTGGTACTATAAGTGCACTACACTTCTATGCACAACACTTCTATGCACTACACTTCTATGCACTACACTTCTATGCACTACTCTTCTATGCACTACACTTCTATGCACTATACTTCTATGCACTACACTTCTATGCACTACACTTCTATGCACTACACTTCTATGCACTACACTTCTATGCACTACACTTCTATGCACTACTCTTCTATGCACTACACTTCTATGCACTACTCTTCTATGCACTACATCTCTATGCACAATACTTCTATGTATTACTCCTTGTGGTATTACACTTCTTTGTACTGCTATTCTATGCACTACTCTTATATGCACTGCACTTCTATGCACTACTCTTTTATGCACAGTTTTTTCTATGTATTACTCTTCTTTGCACTCCATTTCTGTGTATTACACTTATTTGTACTGCTATTCTTCACACTACTCTTCTATGCAATGCCCTTGTATGCACTACTCTTCTATGCACTGCACTTCTATGCACTACTCTTCTATGCACTACTCTTCTTTGCAGTTTTTCTCCGTATTACTCTTCTTTGCACTGCATTTCTATGTATTACTCTTCTTTGCACTGCATTTCTATGTTTTACTCCTCTTTGCACTGCACTTCAATGCACTGTCCCTTGCATCGTTGTGTACATTGTCTTTTACATCCCCAGCTGAGTCCCCTTAAAAAAACAGGGTGACATTAAATGCAGAAAAAACTTTTAAAAGAGGAAGTCGCTGGGCAATAAAGTAAGGAGCTTCCGTATTGATATAACCTTTTGTTTGGCTTACAGAAGAAAGAGTATGCCCTAGTCAGCTAATTGGATCAAGATAGCTGTGTGGAAAACAGAATACATTGTTGAAAGCGATACCCACCAGACAAAAGCATATAAAAAATCTAATTGATTTGAATTATTATTATTTATGCTACTACAAATGTGGTTGTATTCAGTATAGCATTGCATTATGGGAGCCGTCTGAACTATGTGACAATACAGTACGAGGTATTTGTTTATCAGAACTGATTTTTGTTCCTGTCATTATTCCGCATGCGCTTTGGAAAAACGTGGCGACTTCTGACAAACACTGACTTACTGCGAAATAAACGGCCTTTTAAAAGCCATCTTATTTATTGTTAATAGCTAAGTGATGTTATTTGGCACAGAGGAGATATTACAGCTCAGAAACTAAATATCACTGATCCAATTAAAATCTGGCTCGAAGTGTCACCGGGGTATCGCAGATTTCTGCCCAGAGCGATCGCTATTTTCAAATGAGCCACTGTCAGCGCCAGAGACGGAAACACAAAACCCGAAGAAGAAAAAAAAAATGCAAATAACGGAGACCTTACGTCCAATCTGGCGAGGCCGCCTCCCCTTCCCTTCGACGCAGCTCAATTTAACCTTGAGAAGTAATGAGATCTGACTTGCTTAAATGTTAGCGTTCCTAAATCATCAGGAACTGCCTCAGAGGAGACCATAATCACTGTGTCAAATTGCAGCGCTCGCTAATTTCATTTCTCCCAAGCATTTGCTCGCAGTTAGTGTCGATTATTCAAGAACAGCCATTTAATGCTCCAGGGTCCCGAGAGGTGTTACATTAAAATGTAATAACTTGCAATGTAAATGAAAACAATATCCATTACTTTTTTTCTTTCTTTCACCGTCCTCCCTCTCTCCCCCCCTTCCTCCCTCCACCGCCTCATCGTGGGAGTAGGGATCTAATTCTCGGCCCATCTGGCAGGCGTAATGAAGCCGGGACCGGCCAGGACGACCCGCTGCCATGCCTCGGCGCTCTGCGCAGGGAGGGACGGCAACAGCAAGAGGGATGAGGAGGGAGGAAGAGCGAGAGCTGGAGCCTAGGCACCAAATTGGCCTTCTCTGGTCTGGGCAAGGGAAGACAGCCCAGTGAGGCAGCAGGGCTCTCTTAATCTCCCACATGTCCAGACCTGCTCCACGGTGTGGCATGGAGAGAAGTGCCGCTAGAGAACGGGAGGGGGTCTACACATCCGGTTGGTATGGGGCCCCCCGTGGAGAAGGTCTGGCGACAATCTAATATACTCTCATGTATACTCACTGGGGACGGCCTATGTGGAGGGGGCTAGGGTGTTACTGGGGACGGCCTACGTGGAGGGGGCTAGGGTGTCACTGGGGACGGCCTACGTGGAGGGGGCTAGGGTGTCACTGGGGAGGGCCTATGAGGAGGGGGCTAGGGTGTCACTGGGGACGGCCTATGTGGAGGGGGCTAGGGTGTCACTGGGGACGGCCTATGTGGAGGGGGCTAGGCTGTCACTGGGGACGGCTTACGAGGAGGGGGCTAGGGTGTCACTGGGGACGGCCTACGTGGAGGGGGCTAGGGTGTCACTGGGGACGGCCTATGAGGAGGGGGCTAGGGTGTCACTGGGGAGGGCCTATGAGGAGGGGGCTAGGGTGTCACTGGGGACGGCCTATGTGGAGGGGGCTAGGGTGTCACTGGGGACGGCCTATGAGGAGGGGGCTAGGGTGTCACTGGGGACGGCCTACGTGGAGGGGGCAAGGGTGTCACTGGGGAGGGCCTATGAGGAGGGGGCTAGGGTGTCACTGGTGACGGCCTATGTGGAGGGTGCTAGGGTGTCACTGGGGACGGCCTATGTGGAGGGGGCTAGGCTGTCACTGGGGACGGCTTACGAGGAGGGGGCTAGGGTGTCACTGGGGATGGCCTATGTGGAGGGGGCTAGGGTGTCACTGGGGACGGCCTATGTGGAGGGGGCTAGTGTGTCACTGGGGACGGCCTATGAGGAGGGGGCTAGTGTGTCACTAGAGATGGCCTACGTGGAGGGCCTACCAAGGCCAAATTTCCACCAGGAACATACCAACAGGCAGACACAAAACGCATTGCTCCAAACCACACTAACTCCGCCTTCACCAAGATTGTTCGGTGACGTTTCCGAAAAAATAATAGCACCAGGAGGCGGCGCAAATCCAACCGGCTGGAAATACAATTATTCCCGGACCTCCAGGGAGACATGACAAGGTTTGGAGATATGGCCCTAGTGAGACTAGTAAATGTGTTCTCATCAGGGAACTCCGTGATTCTACGATGGCTGCCTGACAGAACTGATTCACGGAGAACCACGTTGAGCTAGCACATTTATTTATTAAATCGCTGAATAAACAAACGGGAATTTGGATAGAAGTAAAACGTATATAATTATGTATATGTAATTATGACCCCTTTATCTAAACACAAACTCCTGAATGGCTCTCACCGCATATCGCTAGCCTGCCTGGGTGTGGGTGCTTGGGGCAGGAGGGCCTGGCTAGGGTCCCCAAAACCAACGGCCACCTCCGCGTTCGCACTGCACGGACGTTTTTTTCTTCTTCCTCGGTGCCGTGTCAGTGAGCGCCCACACGCCTCACACACACACACACACACATTACAGGAAACAAAGGGCTGAACCTACTCTGCATCTGTTAGCCCCAGGCTAAACCACCGTGGAACGTGGTGACTGAGAGGCATTGCATCTAAAACCACAGGCTTTTCCCTCTGCACTATTGTCTTCTCCCTTTCTCAGAAAAGCTGAAAGACAAAGTGCAAAAGGGAAAGCTCTACGTTTCTTTAAGGGTAGAAGGCGAGGCTGATGAAGACGGAAGCTCCTGCACCTCCTCGGCGGTGTCTGGGGCCCCAGGGGAAGACATAACACCGTCATTAACACTTATTTTCCTCATAAACAGAGCAGAATCAGCTGGAGGACTTGTTATACCGCTTCTCCTGTAATCTGCCACCTTACCTGCTGCTCTGCCAGACAAAGTCTGCAGGCATTAGGGGAGGGCGGGGGGGGGGGGCGTTGGTGGGGACGTGCGTCGCCTGTCAGATATCGGGCGAGGGAGAGGGGAGGCAGAAAAAAGGATGTGACATAAAATCAAATGAGCAAGTGTGTTGGAGCCGGCAGTCCCAGA